>CM066575.1:41815000-42415000 GCA_033816785.1 Picus viridis | reverse complement strand
TTATGTTTTTTTCCCAAAGGGAAAGAAAGGAGTGTTGTATTTGAGCTCAGTCAATTCCCTTCCTCCCAGTCTGCTCTCAGTTTCAGCCTGTGTACATCACAAAGTGCATTAGTCCTGTTGCTTTTGTTAACTCGTGTTTCAGTAGCCCTTGAATCTCATTCTCAGTCAGCTCTGATCATATCTAAGGCTTGTGGTTTGTTTGCCACCTCTTGTGTTTTTTTCTCCCTTCTCAGCTGTTTTTGCCTGGCTTTATGTTCATCAGAAAACTATCTGGGACTTTCAAGCTTACGATGAGAAGTGATGTTTGCATTTGTGACCTTTAGGGTTTTTACTCATTCCAATTTGACCTTCTGCTGACATTCTTTGGCACATTATAATAAATAATAGTTATAGGTCTTGAAATGCAATGATGAAACAGCCTGAAGATTTCAGAATGGGGATGGTTGTGATCTCTTTTGGGTGCGATTAAGCCTCCTTTAAGTAATAGAATGCTGGAGGGCAAACATACCTCCCCCTACCCTCAAACCAGGAACAATCTAGAAAGGAAATGATCATTTCAATTTGGAAAGTGGGTCTTCCAGTGATAATGGGATGCTGAGTGCTGCTCTGGTCTAGAGAGGTGCACATAAATGACTTTCATGTCATGTGAATAAAAGTGTACTTCCATTCTGGGTTATTTTGAAATGTATTAACATTTGTTAAACTATTGAAAATACTCAAATGTACAAGAAATCATGAGCCATATATCTTTCCTAACTATTTTCTATTACCAGTGTAGAAGTCAGTCTTCAGGGAAAGTAGGGGATTAAAGGCAAGCCTATTTTTTTTCCAATGCTTTTATTATTCCCAGTTACAAAGTGTCTGTCTTCTAAGGCTCTTGTAGCAGATAGCTATAACAGTTGTGGCTTTAATGGTTTGAGGGTATATCCATTGTAAAGTCGCTTTAGCTATTATTGGGACTATAATTATTGCTAGCTAATTGTTTGAAAAGATAGTGATTATGCAAGTGAATGAGGTGAGGAAATTATCTCACTCCTCGTCAGATGGATTCTTTAACACCAAAAAATATTAATGAAGTAATAAATTGTGCTAATTGAAGCATGAATACAACCTTAACCCTGGAGTAATTCTTGACACCTAAACAATTTCCTGTACTTTTAAATAAGTTGGGATTTATGAGGGGTTTGGATTGTTTAGGTTTCTGCTTGGGTTTTGGTTTGTTTTATTTTAATGACAGAGGCTCTACTCTTAGGGAAAAAGTGATTCACTTCAAAATCATAGAATCAATAAGGTTGGAAAAGACCTCAAAGATCATCAAGTCCAACCTGTCACCCAACACCTCATGCCTACCAGACCATGGCACCAAGTGCCACGTCCAATCCCCTCTTGAACACCTCCAGGGACAGTGACTCCACCACCTCCCTGGCCAGCACATTCCAATGGCTAACAACTCTCTCTGAAGAACTTTCTCCTCACCTCCAGCCTAAACTTCCCCTGGTGCAGTTTGAGACTGTCTTCTTGTTCTGGTGCTGGTTGCCTGGGAGAAGAGACCAATGTTTAATTCTAAACTCAACATTAAGAAGACATGAAAATGTTAGACCCATGTTTCTGTTCAGATTAAATAGGCCTTAAAAAAAAGAGTTTCACATGAGTGCAAAAATCCCTTGCATGTTGCTTCTTGAACAATTAGGAGTCTTATTTTCTTAACATACATTTAAAATGGTACTTCAACACAATAGATGCATGGCCATTGAAGGGTTGTGGCTTTGGAGCTGGGTCATTTTGATAATAATGCGAGTAGAGCAGTTTAAAATGAAATGAGAAAGTCAGATAAGTTCTCCTGCGTGGACTTGAGATACCTGCAGACTTAAAGCAAAAATTATTTCTAAGCCATTTTAAAGCAAAATTGTTGTGAAGGCAACAGGAGATTGACTAAAATTTTGTGTCAGGAGATTAAAATCAGGTACTGCTGTAGGTTAAGAGAAATGAAGAATTAATAGGTATAACCATAAAGAAAAGTCCTCCAGAGGCTAGAGAGTCCTAGGGGGCCAGGCAGTTCATCCCAGAATGTTGTAATCTGCTAGTCTATTCTATTTTCCTGAATTTCTCTATTTAAGGGAGTGTACAGCCAAATATCTCTGTTTTGTCTCTGGATGGGAAGCACACATTGTTATCTTTATGGTTTGTGGGGAAGTAGGTTTTCTCTTGTCCTTGCTGGCAGCAAATTTCTAGCTAAACAACTGGGTCTGTAAAAGCCTGCAGTGAGACTGGGTCTAGTGGGGGGCAGTTTGGCTGCTCTTGGGCTTGCTGAGGCTGTGTGGGGTGTGGGTTTTTGGTAGTCCCAGGTGAAGAACAGAGCCTAATTTATGAATGTCTTCTTTTTACCTGATTACCTTTTATATGTATTTGTAAATAGACTTTCCATTTAAACATCCAATCCAGTATGGAGCATTTTTATTTTACTGCTTGAGAAGGGGAAAATAGCTTTTCTGTCCTTTTGCCCAGGGCAGCTCATGGCTCAATCCTAGGACAGGTATTCTGAACACAGTTGTGACCAAGTGCTGTACTGTGGTAGCTTATTTGAACCTGTCTGTTGTGCTTGTTGACACACTGATTTCATTTTCACTCATCCTCATACTGTTTCAATTTCCTTAAAAATACATATAAATAAACAGTTTCCTCACCAGACAAGATTAATATTTCTGTGGAAGTCAATTTGGGGGCTAATGTTGAAAATCTGTCTTCCCAAAATATTGAGTAAGAATGTAACCTTTACTTTTATTCTGTATCACAAGCTGCCTTTGTTTTGGGTTTTTTCCCCCTAACATGCAGGGTTTTATTTATTTTACTTTTCATGCTGCTGGATGTGGCACAATACTGTGAGAGACAGATATCAAAGGAAACTATTCACTTAGATCTTTCTCTTGCACCGTGACAAGCATATTGCCAAGACATTAAGGTGCAAGCTCCTTATTTTTAGTTTTTATATGAAAGCCTTAGAGAGGGGAGTACAGAATTAATCACTACAAGAATTGCAATACTAAGACCGTAAAAATATTAAAAGCAAGCCTTTTTCTCAAACACAGAAACTCTTCTATTTTTTTGTGCTGTTTAATTCATCTAATTTAAATCAGAACTGTTCTGGCTTGTGCTCTAAAATGAGATTTACCTTTCAAAGGAATGAACATCCTTGTTTCATTTGAAAAAATCAAGGCAGTTTGTCCTGGGTTTGGCTAGTGTAGGGTTAATTTTCTTCATAACAAGTTGAGGGGGGCCACCCCCAGGACATCCAGCTGAACCAGTCAGGGGGTATTCAATACCATAAAATGGCATGGCCAGGAGATAAGGGGAGGGCTGGCTCACTGGGCAGGTGCAGCTGATCTCTGGCACACTGGGTGTTGGCCCACATGGCAAAGGTCATCAGCATCAATGAGCTGTTCAGGTTTTCTATCACTCTCTCCATGTTTTATTTCATTAGTATTATTCCTGTTGTTCCTTCATTCTTTGTATTGCTCTATTAAACTCTCCTGATGTCAGCCCACAAGGTTTTTGCATTTTGCTCCAAGTTTATCCTTCCCAGCCTTCTGGGGGAAGGGATGAGGGTGGTAGTTGTGTGAGCAGCTGTGTGGGGCTCAGCCGTGTCTGCGTTGTGCGTTTAAGACTGAATGTCCTAGCCACAGAGAGAAGTCCTCCAGGAGTACCAAAGACATGCAAGGAGGTGGACCAGAAAGTGTAATCTGGTATTTCATTCCCATGATGCTGCATCTTCCCAGTTCACAGTTTGTTCTCCCTTTTTCTCTTTCTCCCTGTTTCTGTGTGTGTTGAGGTCTGGTGTTTGGCACATCTAGTCCCCTCTTGAACACCTCCAGGGATGGTAACTCCACCACCTCCTTTCAATGTCTAACAACTCTCTCAGTTAAGAACTTTCTCCTCACCTTGAGCCTAAACTTCCCCTGATGCAGCTTGAGATTGTGTCCTCTTGTTCTGGTGCTGGTTGCCTGGGAGGAGAGACCAACCCCCTCCTGGTCACAACCATGCTTCAGGTAGTTGTAGACAGCAATGAGGAATTATCACCTTTCCTTCTCAATTTTTTTCCCAGCAGTTCAGCTGCAGCAAAATTCTCTCCTCATGTTCAGGTTAATTGCTCTATTGTATTTTTTAAATTTCCAATTTCCCTCAGACTTTCCATTTACTATAATTTACATTTCTGTATTCCTCTCTTATACAACAGCTCCTTAAAATACATATTAATTACTCACAGAAGTGGCTCTATGGCTTATATTGAAGCTGGTTGGTAAAGTCACAACTCTGCAAGAATGGCTTTGCTCATGGTAGCCAAAAGAAAATGTCCGTTCTTTGACTGTGAGTTCATGGCATCTCCACTAAATTCCCTTGCCATGGCCTTCTGACCTAGAGCCAGAATAAGTGGGCAGCTGCACTCCCCTAAATGGCAATGTTCTTGTATTTACTCTTATGTAGCTGGGGGAAGGGTAGAGCTCCATGTTTGCCTGCGAATGGAACCCTTGATCTAGAGGAGATTGAACTGGTGGGGACCTTCAAGTTGAGCCAGGAGAGGTTTGTTTGGACCTGCTCTAGATCATCCTCTTCAGTGCTGTTATAACTCTCACCTACGCTGCTCAGTTAAAGAAAAGGAAAAGCATTTTTGTTTTTTCAGCACTGACAGTGCACATCTTGTGACTTCCACAGGGCATATGTTCCTTTAGGTTCCTTATCTGGTGTTTCGATAAGGAAGTTGTCAGACATCTCCTGCAGTGGCACCTCAGTGACAGGTTGTGGTTGCCAAACCCTGAGTCCTGTCACTTGCTCTGCTGCGTTGCTGTCCTCGTGATGTGAGCTGCTCTAGGCCTGCCATGGCTGTTAGAGGCTTTGCTTCCCTTTTCTGCTCCTGTGTGTCCTCTGACAGTGCTATAGATGTGTGGCACCTATGGGAAAATGTTGGTCTGTTTGCCTTACATTCCTAGCAGCAGTATGTGTAGTATGGAGGCTTTGAAGATCGTGATTGCAGATTTTCAATTGCTATACAGCCTTCTTGCTTTAAGTGTTTAAAATATGTTTTAAAATAAACTTTTTGGTTGGTTGGTTTTTGGTTTTCTTTTTTTTTTAATCACCTCTTAATCTGTGGTTCTCAAATCATGGGTCTGTGACTTACTTTCTTTTCTTTGGGTGACTGTTTACTTAGTCCTGTTGAAGTAGGGAGATGATTGTCCCCTTGTACTCAGCTCTGGTGAGGCCACACCTCAAATATTGTGTTCAGTTTTGGGCACCTAAATACAAGAGAGAGGTGGGAGTGCTGGAGTGCGTGCAGAGGAGGGCAAGGAACCTGGGGAAAGGCCTGGAGAATAAATCTTATGAGAGCAAATGAAAGGAGCTGAAGTTTAGTCTGAAAAAGAGGAGGCTAGGGAGAGACCTTATCATTGTCTACAACTACCTGAAAGGACATTGTGGAGAGGTTGGTGCTGGTCTCTTGTTACAGGTAATTAGTGATAGAACAAAAGGGAACAGCTTCAAGCTGCGACACAGTGGGTTTAGACTGGACATCAGAAAAACTTTTTTCACAGAAAGAGTGGCGAGGCATTGGAGTGGGCTCTGCAGGAAGGTGGTTGGATCACCAACCCTGGATGTGTTTAAAGGTCATTTAGATGTGGTGCTTGAGGATATGGTTTAGGGCTGAACCTTGTAGAGCAGGGTTCTCAGTTGGACTCGGTGATCCCAAGGGTCTTTTTCAACCTTTCTGTGGTTCCTGTTGCCTTTTATGGCAACACGCTCTTCTCCATTCTCCCACAGCTATAAACTCTCTCTCACTTTGTGATATGTTTTCCAAACACAACAATCCCACCTCCCCTACAATTTGTCATGGTTTTGCTCTTCCTCATGATTCTGTTTAGCCATAGATGTTTCTGTGCTATGGGCTTCCCCACAGAGCTTGCTGGGGACGGGGCAGCCAAGCTTCTGCCTCTCATGATGGTGTTTGGCCACAAGCCTTATGCTTACTTACATAGTACCTCTGCACAATCTTGGTTTCCATATCCTAGAGCAGGTACTATTTGGAATCACTCTCTGGGGGAATAAGCATATGGAAACTACTGGGAAGTGGACCTGTTCCCTCTACAGAGAGAGACATGGGGCTTTCCCCACTGTGCTCCTATCAATGCTCTCTCCAGATCCAGTCCCCCTTACAGCTGGTGATGTAGGTAGTGTCCCTCAAACCATGGTGCTTACAGGTCTCCCATTCAGAAAGCATCACAAAGTCATTATAAAGAAATAGGTAATTTAATTTATAAAATTTTTACCCCTTTCTTTTTCTGAAAGAGAGTGAGAGAGACAAGGAGGCTGTAATAGCACCAGAACATTGATATTTTAAGCAATTTGTCATTTGTGGTCAGAGCAGATGAAGAAGGATTGACAAGGGGTTTTTTTTCACCAAATATGTATCGCTGCATGGCAGTGAGTTCAAATAACTTTTATACCATCTGAACACAACACTTTGTGGGTAAAAAAAAAAAAAGTAATAAAAATAAAGCAAAACAAATCTATTCTTTACACAAGGTGGTTTTAGTGCTTTCCCTGCCAGTATCCTTCTAGCCATCAGAATGGAATTTTTTGTAGATTAACAGTGTATGCAATTATCACCTGTATGGGGCAAGGTTTTTAAAAATCTATTAGAAGGAGTACGAGCAAGCTGAAAACTGGTCATTAATGTTTATGACCACATTCATGTTTATAAGTGTGTAAAGGGTGAGTGCCAAGAGAATGGAGCCAGGCTCTTCTCAGTGATGCCCAATGACAGTCCAGAGAAGGGCAACAAAGTTGGTGAGGGGTTTGGAACACAAGCCCTATGAGGAAAGGCTGGGGGAGCTGGGGTTGCTTAGCCTGGAGAAGAGGACACTGAGGGGTGACCTTATTGCTCTCTACAACTACCTGAAGGGAGGCTGTAGACAGGCAGAGGTTGGTCTCTTCTCCCAGGCAGCCAGCACCAGAACAAGAGGACACAGTCTCAGGATGCGCCAGGGCAGGTTTAGGCTGGAGGTTAGGAAGAAGTTCTATACAGAGAGAGTGATTGCCCATTGGAATGGGCTACCCGTGGAGGTGGTGGAGTCACCATCATTGGAGGTGTTCAGGGGGAGACTTGATGGGGTGCTTGGTGCCATGATCTAGTTGTTTGGGTGGGTTGGATTGGTTGATAGGTTGGACGCGATGATCTTGAAGGTCTCTTTCAACCTGGTGTATTGTATTGTATTGTATTGTATTGTATTGTATTGTATTATTGACAGGAGAAGGAACAATGGGTGGAAATTGAGGCACAGGAAGTTCCATGTAAACATAAGGAGATGTTTTTTCACTGTGAAGGTGACAGAACCCTGGAGCAGGCTGCCCAGGGAGGCTGTGGAATCTCCCTCTCTGGAGATATTCAAAACCCACCTGGGTGTGTTCCAGTATGATCTGGTATAGGTGCTCCTGCTCTGGCAGGGTATTTGGACTAGATGATCTTTCATGATCCCTTCCAGCCCCTAACATTCTGTGATTCTATGATTCCACTCCAGAAGTTAGAAAAACATTTCCCCCACACACACTTTCTAAAAATGGTTGACCTTTGTCATTAAGGTGAGATGATGACAGATGAATTGGTTTTAAAAATTTAGAATTGAACCCAGAATAATTATAATGGCAGTGGATAAATATCAGCTGGAAAAACAAAACAAAACAAAACCCCAACCAAAAAAGAAACAAACTAAAACCCTCACCAAATATATAGACAAAACCCCCTCACCTCAGCAAACAATATAACTACTGACAATAAATGGGATTTAAGAGACTTCTTTGTCGTCATATGGACACTAATTTTAAATGAATACAAAACCTCTAAATTTAAATCTAGACCTGAGAGGATATTCATGCTGAATTTTTAAAATATAAGTGTTTGAAAACCAGGGATTAAATTATAATCTCCAAAAAGGAAAGGGAATTCTGGAAAAGGTGTGAGCTTTCTGTGCTTTCCTTTTTATGTGGTAGCCATTCTCACAAATTACAGTGCAAAGACAGGCTGCTGCTTCTGCTTTGAAAATGCATACTAAATAGTGTGGATTTCACTCTCATAAATGCTTTCAATCAAGTGGCAGAATACCTTTTTTCCCCCACTGCCTTTCCTCTTCCAGTCCCTAATTCAGTGATTAAACACAGCACCAAACGGCTCAAGTGATATGCTCAGTAATCTCATCCTGTTCCCTGCCTGAGCACACAGCAAACCAAACATATGTCACCAAAGATGTGGCTGTCAGCCTTTGCTTTGTGTAGTCCATGGATTTGGCAACCAGGTGTTTTGGAGATCAGGACCGAGAGAAGCTGGCACAAGCATGGAGTGAAATCTGTTCCAAATCCCTCACTGTTGCTTGATTAAAGCCGGTTTTGCTGTTTCCTGACTTGCACATGTTCAGGGTGGACTCACTGCTTTTAAAAGAGCAAGGAGGTCTGGAATGTGGCAGTGGCATCTTCAAACACTGCCATAACTTATTTACAAAGTATATTTACAGGTTCTATTTGGTTGTGGGTATTACATTCTATATATAAAGGCAGTTAAATGATTTAAGCACAGATCTAACATTAGCAATACAGTGATTCAAATTGGAAATATAGGTGCTGTGATCTGTGGTTTCCCACAAATGGGATTCTGTGACAGATTAACCAGGGACTCATGGCTTGCTCCTCTGTCCAGTATCTTCCCAGATGCTGTGGTTGCAATTTGAGTTGCCCTTGGCTTGGAGAGGGCTAGGGGCTTCTCTCTCTCCTATGTGCTCCGTCGCTGGGCTGTGGTCTTTCTTTGGATCTTCTGGGATTCAATTCTCTTGAAGCTTTTCCCCTTTCTGCCTTGGTCCAGGTGCAAGGCCTGGGTGTAGTTGATGCCTGTTAGGACAAGTTCTTCAGATGGTACTTGGGCAGCATTTGGCGTTTGTATCTTTTGTGGGAAGAACAAAGCCCAGGTGTAGCTGGTCTGCTAATGCAGGCCCTTCGGCTGCTACTCCATCAACATTTGGCTCTTGTTGCTGCCTGGCCGAGAACAAGGCAAGTTGCCTACCTTCTTGTCTGGTTTAAATACTGTCCCAAGACAATTAATGCCCTTTGGTAACAGAGAAACCTGATAACTGGACCTCTAGGATGGGGCGTATCCAAACATGACCAGGGGCACACAGTTCACAGCTGTGCCACAAAGTTAATCACATGTGCTACACATTTGCCTGGACCGCCTGGACCCCAGAAACTGACCGGGTTAGTACTTTCACAGGTTCTTAGCCCATTGTCTGGGCTCAGGCATGTTTTAGAGTTTGACCTTTCAGGACACCTCTGTATTTTGAAGCCATAAGACTGAAGAGTTTGGAAAGATTTTCTCCATATTAAATGAGATCTCTGACAGTGCCAGTGGTACAAACAGCATGGGTTCACTATTGCCGACAGCAGTAAATCTTTTCCCGATCAATGGGTTGATACAGTTCTGCTCTAAGTTTGATCCCTGAGCAATGGGTGATTTACCTGGTTTAACTTAATTTAACTGGTAGGTTTATGTTAGCAAAAATCATGAACCAACCTGTATTAAGTATCTGTGTGTTTCACTACTGTTTTAAAACATCAAGTCTTAAAGTACAAGCTGCATTTTGACTTTTAGTGTAAATGTCTATTGTAAATTGTAATGGTCTATTTATTTTTTTCTTAATTGATTTAAATGCTAGATTGTTGGTTTGGATTTTTTCCCCTCTATATATTCCCAGGGAATTTCTTCTAGGTATTCCTAGTTTTTCCCAAGTCTTGTTAATCTACTTTTTCCCTGAAGAAGAGTGTGCCATGAAAACTGGGCCACGAGGATGATCAGAGGGCTGGAGCACCTCTCCTATGAGGACAGACTGAAGGAGTTGGGGCTGTTCAGTCTGGAGAAGTGAAGGCTCCGAGGTGACCTCATTGTGGCCTTCCAGTATCTGAAGGGGGCCTACAGGAAGGCTGGGGAGGGACTTCTCAGGATCTCAGGTAGTGATAGGACTAGGGGGAATGGAATGAAGCTGGAGGTGGGGAGATTCAGGCTAGATGTGAGGAGGAAGTTTTTCCCCATGAGAGTGGTGAAGCCCTGGAATGGGTTATCCAGGGAGGTGGTTGAGGCCCCGTCCCTGGAGGTGTTTAAGCCCAGGCTGGATGAGGCTCTGGCCAGCCTGATCTAGTGTGGGGTGTCCCTGCCCATGGCAGAGGGGTTGGAACTAGATGATCCTTGTGGTCCCTTCCAACCCTGACTGATTCTATGATTCTATGAATGCACGGTTACTGCAGAAAAGGTCTTTTTCACTCAGTATGACATCTCTCCCACTTATGTTTGCATGGATCTCAAAAAATAAGACATAAGACTACAATGACTTTGCTTACTTGCTTAAAGAGTTTGCTAATAAAACCCGTCGGAAGTGTACTTTCCAGTCATTCTGAACTCATGTTATGAATTCAGGATAAACTCTCCTGTTTGGTTCCAGCATCTGCCAGAGAAGGTGCTCTTAAATTTCTGCTTTGTAGTGAGTTTTCCCTTGCTGAGGGATTCCTACTGGCATTTGCTTTTTCAGCTTAATTCAGAGACCTCAGTGACTATACAAGTGGACTGTCTCTCTTTATGGCTTTCCTAGGAGAAAGTCATCTTACATTTTGGAGAGGCAGCCTTCTAATAGAATGTCACATTTTTCACAAAGACTCCTTGGGGGGGGAAAAGTCTCAAAGCATTTTATGACGATGGGTAAATACCACTAACTCAGAAACATGTTGAGGGAGATGCCTACAGTCACAGACTGACCAAGATAATTGCTCTTTGAATGCACTCTAACACTTTTTTTGCCGTCTGTTTTCATCTGTTAATTCAGTGTGGTGTTCACTTGGATCAAGGTGTCTCTTTGAAACATTTCTTCAGCTGAACTGACTGAATACTAACTAGCACCTCATCTCTTTAGAAAGCATCTCTGGTTTACTTTATTTTAATTTAATTATTTAATGGAATGAAGCAGGAGGTGGGGATATTCAGACTGGACGTGAGGAAGTTCTTCACCATGAGAGTGGTGAAGCCCTGGAATGGGTTATCCAGGGAGGTGGTTGAGGCCCCGTCCCTGGAGGTGTTTAAGCCCAGGCTGGATGAGGCTCTGGCCAGCCTGATCTAGTGTGGGGTGTCCCTGCCCATGGCAGGGGTTGGAACTAGATGATCCTTGTGGTCCCTTCCAACCCTGACTAATTCTATTTAAACATGGGTATCACAGCAGAAGTTGCCTTCACAAGCACAAAGAAACATAGTAATATATTTGGATTTTGCTTTTCTGTCCAGCTTCTGGTCTTTTTTTCCTTCTCTAGAGAAGGATGAGGTTTGCATATGCTGTTGTCTTGGATTGAGTTGAACCTGCTGCTCTTATTCATATCATGCTGAACTCATGCCAGCTTCAAAAATGAAAATGCTAACTGGAGCAAAGTATTATGGGGCCTGACATTCAGATTGCAACATGGGAGGCTTCCTCTTCACGTTGCTGTTTCTAGGTTCTTGGTTGTTGGGTTTTTTCCTGCAGGTATGGTGGCAGAAAGAGTGAGAGCCAGGCAGCCGCTAGGCTTGGTTTTCTGTTTTACACTGTTGATATTTTGGGTGTTTTTGGGGGGTTGAGGGGAGGTGATTTGTTGGTTTGGGTTTTTTTTGCCTTCCCCCTGGGTATGTCACTGAGCTGCTTCTGCAAATAGGCTAAGGTAATCATGTATTGTGTTATTAGCTAAGGTAATTACAAATTGTGCATTTGATATCTTACATCATATTGAAGTCTTACCTCTCTCTCTCTCGGCCCTCATTTGTGTGCACTACTCTTCCCCTCACTTTCATTTTGGGGCAGCAAGCAGTTTAGCCCTTGCTCTAAACCATTACAGCTGTATAAGGCTAACCCTTGATCTTCCACACAAATTATTTTTAACAGAATGGTTTAAAATCTTTTGTTCTTCAAAACAAATAAAGCACAATGTTCCCTGTGCCTGGTGTTATACACAGATGTTTAGTTTTCCAAAAATAACAGCTGCTGGAAGGATTTTTGGTTTCTCCTCTGAACAGCAAACAACCTCTAAGCTGCCCAAGCATTGCCCCTGCAAAGCAAAGAGAGAGAGAGAATATTTTGATGAGGGGTTTGCTCCTGCCAAATGTACTGAGCATAAAGTTTTATTAAGTAGGAAAGCTCAAAACATATTAAAATAAGAAAAAAAATAAAGGAAGAGAGTGATGATCTGCTTTATTTTCCTATGTATGAGTGGCATAAAAAATGGCAAACCTTCTGTGGGACAAGTGCTTATATGCAGGATGCAGAAAATCAAGGCAGAGCAGCAGTAGTTCTGGGGACATTTACATTAACTGGAGAAGGGATATGATCAAACCAGTTGTAGGTGTCAAAATGTGGAAGGAATAAAGGAGAAAAGTGTCCATTTGTGCCAGCCTTGCCGACATAACTCTCTTCCTCTGTAGCTTCCAAAGTAAAACACAGGTTTGTTAAACTTCTCTTTCTGTAAGAAGCTGTCACTACGTTCGTGTTTTATATTCCAGTCGTCGCCCAACTCCCTGACCTGACACCACTTAATTTCTTTCTCTCATGGCGTTTTCCCAAAGAATCAGAAATAACAAAATTCCTTTCACAGAGTCAATAAATGAATATGATCAGCCAGAAGCAGGTAAGGATTTTCTAAGGACCAAAACAGAATCATAGTTGGAGGGACGGGCAAACTTTGCTACTTACAGCCCTGCACCATGTGGTTAGACAGACTGCAGTTAATCTTGACACTGCTTTCAGAGGCATCAGGAGTGGCATTGCATCAAAACATTATTTTGCTTGGGTTTAGAATCATTGAATTGTCAGGACTGGAAGGGACCTCAAGGATCAGCTAGTTGCAACCCCCAGCCATGAGCAGGGACACCTCACACTAGATCAGGTTGCTCAGAGCCACATGCAGCCTGGCCTTAAAAACATCCAGCGATGGGACTTCTACTACCTTCCCTGGGCAACAGAGATGACAATATCAATTCTTTTAAGGTGAAGAAAAGGTGAATTTGTGACTCCTGTGCAGATCTGGTAAAGGCAGATGAAGTAAATTTTAACTGAATCTTAACAATTGTACTGTCTTCTCAACACTGAATGAAGACCTGATTTCTGGACAATAGAGACTGCTTTTTCTTCCTCTTTTTATTTTTTCTCCCATCCTTTTATTAACCTTCATGTTATATTTTTCTACTGTGTGGAAAAGAGAGGCTCTAAAGTGATTAGCTTTTTATCTGAATGAACATCTAGATTCAGACAGGAATTATTGCATTAGATTTTGCAGAAATCTTGCAGTTTGGTAACTAAAAACATTAGAAACCATAAAAGGTCACCATTAGCAGTGAGAATGGGAAGGTATTTGTGAAGTTTCTTAAAACAGGCAGTGAACAATTACACCATAAAAAGCACTAAAATGTGTTTGTTTTGCTTTACTGGTAATAATTATAAGCTGACTAACATTTAAATTTGAAGGGAGAAAGGATATGTATCCCCTACTGTAATACCCAATTCATTTTGGTCCGTGTTGAACTCCTTTATCTGTATCCTCATTTGGTTCCTAATTCTACTGAGTCTCTAAACTATCTCTCATAATGGCATTTTGCAAATTGTTTGCCTTAATAATTTTAAAATGTCTTTCTATTCAGTCATTGTGGCTTTGATTTTCTGAATGAAGATAATTGAGTTGGCCTGGTTCTGTTTGCTTTGGTATTCATTAAATGCCTTTAATCTTTTCAGATGGTTCTGCACAGAGTCAGGATATAATACCTACTCTAATTTGTTTCATTTTGAAGTTATTTACCTACCTCTGGAGGTGTTTCCCAATTCATCTGAAGCCCTCCAAACAGTATTTCACTGTGAGTTGGAGTGTATAGAAAGGAACATCATAATATCTGGGAGAATATAATCAATGTTCATCCAGAAAATATTTTCTATTGTTTTCTGTCCACCTCTTTACCCACCTTACCCTTTTGATGAGATTTCTAGTATAGGTATTTCAGCACTATGAACATTTTCAGTGTGCTTACTTGCAGTGACAAGTCAAGACTTTTGCCTGAGTGGACACAGTTAATTTAAAACTCAACAATGTATATGACTCATGCAAATCTTCACAACATGACTTGCACAACTTTAAACCTACCTTTGTGCTGACAAATTGTTTGGTTCCTCTGGACTTCAGTAATTTAAAAGATTGGGTCCTAGTGGATGGAAGGTTGACCATGAGCTAGCAATGTGCTCTTGTGGCCAAGAAGGCCAATGTCATTCTGTGGTGGATTAGAAGTGTTGTGGTTAGTAGGTTGAGAGAGGTTCTCCTCCCTCTCTGCTCTGCGCTGGTGAGGTCACATCTGGAATTCTGTGTCCAGTTCTGGGCCTCTCAGTTCAAAAAGGACCTCAGGGAACTACCTGAAAGAGTCCAGCATAGAGCCACAAAAATGATGGAGTGGAACATCTTCCTTATGAGGAGAGACTGAGGGAGCTGGGGCTCTTTAGCTTGGAGAAGAGGAGCCTGACTTCATGCATATTTATAAAGATGTAAAGGGTGAATGCCAAGAGGATGGAGTCACACTCTGGTTGGTGATGCCCAATGACAGCACAAGGGGCAATGGGTAGAAGTAGAGGCATAGGAAATTCCATGGAAACATGAGGAAATTTTTTTTTCCCTGTGAGGGTGACGGAACACTGGAACAGGCTGACCAGGGGGGTTGTAGTGTATTCCTCTCTGGAGATATTCAAGACCCACCTGGATGCATTCCAGTGTGATCTGGTCTAGGTGATCCTGCTCTAGCAGGGGGTTTGGACTGGATGACCTTTTGAGGTCCCTTCCTGCCCCTAACCTTCTGTGATTCTGTGATTAAATTTTGCAACATTGCTGTACGTCTTAGTGGCCAGAGTGTAAAAATATTCATTCAACTGTGGGTTAAACTCACAGTTTCTGAGATTTCCCTCTGATGACAATTGACAGCTTATTCCTTTTATTTCCATTTATCTTAGAATATTTTAACACATAGATAGTGTTTCAGGAATGTTAATACCTGCCTGTCGTTCACCATATTCTTCCCTCATGCACCTGGGGAGGCTGGTCTTATCTCTGTTTTGCATGTAAGGAAACTAAGACAGACAAGCCAGAATAAATGAGACATCTCACAGTGGGATTTTGCAGGAAAAGAGAGTAGCAGTTCTTTTCCTTTAATTTATGGAAGCTTTCCTCACTACTTCTGAACTAGTTTTCTGGGAAGAGATTCCTAGTAGAGATCTTGTAATCTTCAGGACACTACTAGAGAAGAGTACTTAGTGGCCTTCATGATAGCCCTTGCTGTATCTTGGAGTCTCATTGGAGTTGTACATCTTATAGTTTTAGAATTGACTGTTCACAGCTCTACATATTTTTCACTTTTGCTCATATAGAAAATGTGTGCATTGAAAAATGGAGATTTTTCTCTGTGGAGTTAGTGCTAAGAATTTGGTGCAGAAGATTCAGCACTCCAAAGTGTCAGGTTCTTCTGTAGTTAAATGTCTTTAGTTATAGACTGGACAGGAAGACATGCAGTAATGCAGCAAACTTTGCTAATTAGTCGTCACAATGTCACGTATGCCCAGGTGGCCAAGAAAGCCAATGGCATCCTGCCTTGGATTAGGTGGCCAGCAGGGACATGGAGGTGATCATCTTCCTGGACTCAGCACTGGTGAGGCCACACCTTGAGTATTGGGTTCAGTTCTAGGCTCCCCACTAGAAGGAAGACATTGAGGTCGTAGAGCTTGTTCAGAGAAGGGCAACAAGGCTCATGAAGGGCTTCTGAGGAGTGTCAGAGGGAGCTGGGGTTGTTCAGTGTGGAGAAGAGGAGGCTGAGGGGAAAGCCCATCACTCTCTACAACTACCTGAATGAAAGTAAGAGTAAGGAGAGGGCCTGCCTCTTCTTCTTGATGACATGTGACAGGACAGGAGGAACTGGTTACAAGCTACACCAGAGGAGGTTCAGGCTGGACAATGGGAAATATTTCTTCACCGAAAGGGTTCTCAAACATTGGAATGGTCTGCCCAGGGCAGTGGTAGAGTCACTATCCCTGCGGGTGTTCATGCAGCATGTGGACCTGGCACATAGGGATATGTTTAGTGTCAAACCTTCAGTGTCAGGTCCAGGGTTGGACTGAAGGATCATCAAGGTCTCTTCCAAACAGATACGTTCTGTGATTCTGTACACAAATAACCTTTTGGCATTTACTCCAGTTTCCATTCTGAGAAAACAAAGTCTTTTGCTAAATAGCTAACAACTCAGAACTTCTGCTTGATTATAGTTTACTTGACTAATAAAAAAATGGTTCTCAGATGTAATGCTTCTCAGGCACAGCCTGTAGGATCTACTACTTCTTCAGAGTCATGGGTTTGGTGGACTACTACTGTTTAGATCCAGTCCCTCCACCACTTTCAGAGCAGCTAAAGCACTGTTACAGTATCACAGTATCACCAAGGTTGGAAGAGACCTCAAAAATCATCGAGTCCAACCTGTCACCACAGACCTCATGACTAGACCATGGCACCAAGTACCATGTCCAATCCCCTCCTGAACATCTCCAGGGACGGTGACTCCACCACCTACCGGGGCAGCCCATTCCAATGATGAATGACTCTCTCCATGAAGAACTTTCTCCTCACCTCGAGCCTAAACTTCCCCATGTGCAGCTTGAGACTGTGTCCTCTTGTTCTGGTGCTGGTTGCTAGAGTGAAGAGACCAACCTCTTCCTAGCTACAACCACCTTCCAGGTAGGTGTAGAGAGCAATAAGGTCACCCCTGAGCCTCCTCTTCTCCAGGCTAAACAATCCCAGCTCCCGCAGCCTCTCCTCATAGGGCTTGTGCTCAGGGCCTCTCAACAGCCTTGTTAGAGCATGTTCTGTAGTTATTAAGGACTGCTATTACACAGAGAACAGACCAGACCATATAATATGGTTGTTACTGCTGATTGTTATGGTACCTGTGAAAATAATTTAGTAGGAGAATGATAATCTTGAATGACTACATTTCTTCAGCTTATAAATGTCAACAATGACTAAATAAAAAGAAACAGAGCTTTGACTTTGGATCAATATTTAAACTGGACATTTCTAGCTCGTGGTGGGGTGATTTTGTTTTTAGCACATCTGCCTCCCAAGTGTGATGATATTTGATAGAGAAAGCTTGCAGAGAACATACCCCCGGTGATAATTTCAGTTTCCGGCATTATCCTGGTTTTTTGCTTTTACAATGCTGCCTGAACTGAGGTGCTTCATTGGTATGCACCACACTTCTTATGACAATGGTAAATTGGGAAGAAAAAAAGAATCAATCTATGAACGCTGATGGGATTGTACTTCTATGAATTAATGTGAGTGGGACAAGAACCCAGTTTGATATTTATTGTGTTTCCTTAATTAACTCTCTCAGCTGAATGTTTTGAAACATATGCTTCCATTTGAATTACAATAGATTCTTTTATCTGAAACAATTTCCCTTCACCAGGAAAATGCTAAATATCCTAGACCCTTTCTTCTGCACTTTATAAAGTTGTATAGACATAGAAATATGTAACCTCAAGATGAACAAAAGGTTGATCTGAAACGCAACATCTGTCTCTTCTCTATTACAGGGCTTGTAGAGGTAAGATTTTAATAATCACCTGAAGTTTAAGTCTTTCTATTTTATTTTTAAAAAGAAAGAAACACCCAACAAGGATAATAACTGCACTTGGGTAGTAATTATTAGATCAGTGGGAGGTTGAAGAGAGTTTTTATGTTCCACCTGCATTCTGCTTTTTAATTTGATTGCACTTTTGGCATTAGGTTCCCAGATAAAACAGATACATTTCTCCCAGTGCCATTTGTGGAATTATATTATCTGATGGTTGAAGCTTCATGGTTAGGGAAAATTTTTGTGGGGAAATAAAACCACCACAGCTTGGTGGTGAACAGTAATGTATTTATGGTGTCATAAGCCTGTCATGCTAAGAAACTGTGTCTGAAAGTATGTCTGAAGAGATTGTTAGAAACATATCTTGTTGCTGGCTTACTATCTGAATTTCATACCTTGTCTAGTAAGGGCTCTGCTTGAAAACCCATGGCAGAGCATGCACAATTCTGTGAGCCAAAAATCTCAGAAATGTTGTAAAATCCACTTCCTTGGTGGATGAGGGAAAGCCTGTGGATATTGTTTACCTGGACTTTACTAAAACCTTCAACACTGTACCCCACATCATCTTCCTGGCGCAACTGAATCATAGAATCACAGAACGTTAGAGGTTGGAAGGGACCTCCAGACTCTGCCAAAGCAGGATCACCTAGGGTAGTCTGCACAGGAGTGCATCCAGATGGGTTTTGAGAGTCTCCAGAGAAGGAGTCTCCACAACCTTTCTGGGCAGCCTGTTCCAGTCCTCTTCCCACCCTTGTTATAAAGTTGTTTCTCCTCCTGGCGTCTCCGCACAAGGTTTGGATCAGCAGCTGCTCTGTTGGATTAAATACTGGCTGGATGGCTGGCCCCTGTCAGAGGCTGAGCTGAATCTGCTGATGATATTCAATACCATGCTGCTGTCAAGCCTGCTTCAAAATGGAAGTGCTTGCTGGGGCTTGAAGTTCAGATTGTAACACGAGAGGCTTCCTGTTCTGGTTGCTGCTTCCAGTTTCCAGGTTTGAGGTTATAATCTTTTCAGCTGGTCTGGCTGTGGGTCACTGGGGGAGGGAGACCACTAGCTTCTGCTGCTTCTGCATTTTGCTGTACTTTTCTGCAAATAGGCTAAGGTAATTGTGCATTGTATCATTTCCACTAAACCTCTTTATCTCAACTCTATCTCAACCCAGAGGGTTGCTTTGTTTTACTTTCCTTCCCATCTCTGTGGGGAGAGGCAGGGAGATTGTGGGAGCAGGTGGTGTTAACCCAGGACAGTCCCAAAGAGTGGTGGTGAATGCAGTTAAATCAGCTGGCACCTGATCACTAGTCCTGTTCCTCAGGGTGAGTGCTGGGGCCAGTTGTCTTTAATGCTTTTATCAATGATCTGGGAATTGTGTGCACCTCAGTAAGTTTGCAAACAACACTAAATTAGAGGGTATTGCTGATCTGCTTGAGGGTAGGAAGGCTCTGTAAAGGGATCTGGACAAGCTGGATCAATGGGGCAAAATCAATTGTATGAGATGTAACAAGGCCAAGTGCAGGGTGGCTGGAAATCTACCCATCAGAAAAGGACCTAAGGGTGTTGTTTGACAGCCAGCTGAACATGAGCCAGCAGTGTGGCCACATATCCAAGGAGGCCAACAGCATCCTGCCTTCTGTCAGAAATAGTGTGGCCATCAGGAGCAGGGAAGTGATTGTGCCTCTATACTTGGCAGTGGTGAGGCCACACCTCAGATACTGGGTTCAGTATTTGACCCCCTCACTAGAAGAAAGACATTGAGTTGCTAGCGTGTGTCTAGTGAAGGGTAATGAAGCTGATGAAGGTTCTAGAGAATATATGAAGTTTTATATGACACACAACCCCCAAAATTGCTTCCTTGCATCATACTGGGACATATGATTTGAGTAGTTACAAAAGGACCGATGTGGCACACCGACCAAATAGCTGTCCTTATATCATCTGAAGATTTTAAATTGACATTTTTGTTGTCCTGTCTCCAGTGAATTCTCATCTTGTATTATTGGCTGAATAAAATTTTATAATACTCCTCATTTTCAGCAGAACACATGACAAATTGCTTGTCTTTCTATCTGCAGTCTTACAGCCTATAAAATGGCAAAAATAGGATTAAAAAAGAAAGGGAGTGAGGGCACAATGATATTTTCTATTTAATTATCTTTATATATTTTAACCTGGTGTTTTGGGTTTTTATTTTTCTTTTGGGGGATGCAATCAAATATTACAGGACAAAGCCATGAAGGTTTTGAGTTATTCTATTTTCCCATTGGTTATTCGGTGGATCAGTGTTTCTGGATGAACCTCATTACCTAGGATGGCCAAAGGCAAAGTTTCTGTAATGAAGGCTTCACTATGCAAAGTGACCTAGAGTTTAAGGAAGTGGATTTTGTGTGTGTGTGTGTTATAATGCTGCTGCACCTTTAATTTACTTCTCTTCCCAATGTGGAATGCTATAAATTATGATTGAAGGAGGATAAAAATTAATATAAAGTGTCATGTTACAAAGATGAAGTGAGCATTTAGTGGCATTTCAGACTAGCACTGTGAATAACTATTATGTTTTATTTTGGTAATTCCCTCAGATAACTCTGACGTTCCTTCATATTCTCATCTCAGAAGCGGCTTATAGCTCAACATGACACTTTCTTACATCCATTTAGGAATTAAGCGGCCTTTTAAGAGTTAGAATCATAGAATCACAGAATCAGTCAGGGTTGGAAGGGACCACAAGGATCATCTAGTTCCAACCCCCTGCCATGGGCAGGGATACCCCACACTAGATCAGGCTGGCCAGAGCCTCGTCCAGCCTGCTCTTAAATGCCTCCAGGGATGGGGCCTCAACCACCTCCCTGGATAACCCATTCCAGGGCTTCACCACTCTCATGGGGAAGAACCTCTTCCTCACATCCAGCCTGAATCTCCCTATTTCCAGCTTCATTCCACTCCCCCTAGTCCTATCACTACCTGAGATCCTGAGAAGTCCCTCCCCAGCCTTCCTGTAGCCCCCTTCAGATACTGGAAGGCCACAATGAGGTCACCTCTGAGCCTTCTCTTCTCCAGACTGAACAGCCCCAACTCCTTCAGTCTGTCCTCATAGGAGAGGTGCTCCAGCCCTCTGATCATCCTCGTGGCCCTTCTCTGGACACGCTCCAGCACGTCCACATCCCTCCTGTAATAGGGGCCCCAGAACTGGAGGCAGTACTCCAGGTGGGGTCTCACCAGAGCTGAGTAGAGGGGAGAAGCACCTCCCTTGACCTGCTGGTCACACTTCTCCTGATGCAGCCCAGGAGCTGACTGGCTTTCCAGGCTGCAAGTGCACATTGAGAGCTCATGTTGAGCTTCTCATCCACCAGCACCCACCAGTTCCCACCATCTATTTTAAGATTATTTATTTATTTAACATTTTATCATAAAAGAGAGGCCTCAAGCACAAGCCCTACGAGGAGAGGCTGAAGGAGCTGGGATTGTTTAGCCTGTTGTGGTGGTTTGGGCTGGCTGCCCTCTGCTACGTGGTATACTTCCTGTGTCCAGCAGTCCAGCCCAGCGGGTGGACACAGGAAGCCAGGTATCTCCTACCACAATCCCCTGCACCGCTATA
Organism: Picus viridis; assembly: GCA_033816785.1. Lineage (NCBI taxonomy): Eukaryota > Metazoa > Chordata > Aves > Piciformes > Picidae > Picus > Picus viridis. The sequence continues at coordinate 42,393,670 of CM066575.1, read as the reverse complement.
AAATCTAGCACAGGGTCTGGCACTGTCTCTTTCTTCCCTCACCGGCACCCGGTAACTGGGGGACATGTCTCCTGGCCTTGGGCCTAGCCAGGCCCCAGGGGGATGGGCGGTCTCAGGCCTGGCCAGCTGAGACTAGCCTAGCGGTGGTGGGGGGAAGAACGAGCCCTGGGGGTCTTGGGCCCACCCTCAGGTGGGGATGGGGTGTATCCGGGTGTGTTTTGGGGTTTCTTTTGTCACTGTTTCTGGTTCTCTATGCACATTCACTCTTTTCTATTTAAACTTCCCATCACTTTTGCAATCTGTTTGTCAGAGTCATCATTTCTGCCTGTGGTGGAGAGGGGGGCTGCCTCAACCCACTACACCTGGACAAGAGGAGGCTCAGAGGAGACCTTATTGCTCTCTACAACTACCTGAAGGGAGGTTGTAGGCAGCTGGGGTTGGTCTCTTCTCCCAGGCAACCAGCATCAGAACAAGAGGATACAGTCTCAAACTGTGCCAGGGGAGGAGAAATTCTTCCCAGAAAGAGTAATTTGCCATTGGAATGTGCTGCTCAGGGAGGTGGTGGAGTCACCATCCCTGGAGGTGTTCAAGAGGGGATTGGACGTGGTACTTGGTGCCACGGTCTAGTAGTCATGAGTCCTTGGGTGACAGGTTGGACTTGATGATCTTTGAGGTCTTTTCCAACCTTGGTGATTCTGTGATTCTGTGTTGTGTTTCCATTTAGTAACCTGAAAAATGTGAGGAAGAGAGGATATAGGCATGAACTGGCTTCTCTCTTGCAAATTGCTGTTTTGCTTGACACAAGGATCAAAAACTTCTGTTATAGAAACTTCAGAGTCCTAAAGCAAACCAGCTGTCATTGTGTTGTGGATTTAAGGCTGGGTGTCTTAAGTGTAGAAAAGTCCTCCAAGGACCAGAGAGGTGCAGGGAGGTAGAAGAGGACACAGTCTCAAGCTGTGCCAGGGGAGGTTTGGGCTGATGTTAGGAAGAAATTCTTCCCAGAAGGAGATTGGCCATTAGAATGTGCTGCCCAGGGATGTGGTGGAGTCACCATCACTGGACATGTTTAAAAGGAGACTGGATGAGTCACTTAGTGCCATGGTTTTGTTGATTAGATGGTGCTGGGTGATAGGTTGGACTTGATGATCTCTGAGGTCTTTTCCAACCTGGTTAATTCTGTATTCTGTAGACACTGGATAAAGTGTAATTTCTGTTGTTTCATTTCCATAAGCCTGCAACCCCTTTACAAATGGGCATTTCTGTCTCTTCTTCTTGTTATCTCTGGTACTTTGGGGGAGTTGTGGCTTTCGGCCTTGGGCAGCCTGGCTAATTTTTAGCTTCACCATTTTGGGCCTAGACAGAGTGAAGCAGGAAGGTATGAGGGGGGATGCGGCACTGAGGCGTGGGGTTTTGGCCTGGTTAGGGTGAGGGTTTAGGGGAATGTTCTGGGCCAAGGCTGAATATGAAAATCGTGTGTTTTATATTGTTATATATGGTTGTGAATAGTACTTCCATTTAACTTTCCAGTTCTGTGTGTGGAGCATTTTTATTTTACCTTCTTTGCCTCAGTTTTTAATAGCAGGATCTGTTGTCTTCTGGACAATTGGCCCCATTCTGTTCAATATCTTTATTGATGATCTGGATGAGGGGATTGAGTCCATCATCAGTAAATTTGCAGACAAGACCAAGCTGGGGGCAGGTGTTGATCTGTTAGAGGGTAGGAGAGCTCTGCAGAGGGACCTCGACAGGCTGGACAGATGGGCAGAGTCCAAGGGCATGAGATTGAACACATATAAGTGCCGGGTTCCACACACTGGCCACAGCAACCCCGTGCAGTGCTACAGGCTGGGGTCAGAGTGGCTGGAGAGCGGCCAGGCAGAAAGGGACCTGGGGGTACTGGTTGATAGTAGGCTGAACATGAGCCAGCAGTGTGCCCAGGTGACCAAGAAGGCCAATGGCATCCTGGCCTGCATCAGGAACAGTGTGGCCAGCAGGAGCAGGGAGGTCATTCTGCCCCTGTACTCAGCACTGGTTAGGCCACACCTTGAGTACTGTGTCCAGTTCTGGGCCTCTCAGTTTACGAAAGATGTTGTCTTGCTGGAGTGTGTCCAGAGAAGGGCAACAAAGCTGCTGAGGGTTTTGGAACATAAACCCTATGAGGAGAGGCTGAGGGAGCTGGGGTTACTTAGCCTGGAGAAGAGGAGGCTCAGGGCAGACCTTATTGCTGTCTACAACTACCTGAAGGAAGGTTGCAGCCAGGTAGGTATTGGTCTCTTCTCCCAGGCAATCTGCACCAGAACAAGAGGACACAGTCTCAAGCTGTGTCAAGGGAGGTTTAGGCTGGAGGTGAGGAAGAAATTCTTCATAGAAAGAGTGATTGCCCATTGGAATGTGCTGCCCAGGGAGGTGGTAGAGTCACCATCACTGGAGGTGTTTAGGAAGAGACTGGAAGGGGTGCTTGGTGCCATGGTTTAGTTGATTAGGTGGTGTTGGATGATAGGTTGGACTTGATGATCTCAAAGGTCTTTTCCAACCTGGTTTATTCTATTCCTTTGGGGAGGGGTAAAATAGCTTCTGTCTGCTCAAATCTAAGACAGATTATAGTGCTCAAAAGAGGTGTCTCCAGTACAAATACATTCTGTTAAAGATCTGTCTTTTGAAATTTAATATCTTTGCTCTAAAGCTGCATATTAAAAGAAGTCTTTTTATTATATTGAGAAATGATGTTTTCATGAACTCAGTTCAGCAAAGCAAACCTTGCTTATTATCAGAAATTTAGAAAAGTCTTTCTGGGTGTATATGCTAATATAGCATCAGATTTAAAACCTAAAATCTTAGATGTACTGTCGTAGCTAAATTGGGTAGGGGTAGTGTGCATGAAGGGGGAAAATAAAGCCAAGAAAGTTGGAAGTGTTCATTCATGATTATTTTTTACTCCAATGAAACAACAACTAAAATGTGTGCTCTGTATTTCAAGAGAGAGAATAAGAAAGAATACTTGAACTGCACACACTTGTATTGTGTAGTAATAACCATATGTTACAACTCCTTTGTACAGATTTTACGCTGACCATGAGTAGGGTATGGAGATAAGCTCAGTTCCTTCAGAATGTTGCTCTTCCGGTGTGTTGTACTCAAAATGGTGCTCTTCCTCAGACTGCACTACAGCAAGGGTAAGACAAGGCTATGTCATTTTTCTCTTTTTCAGCAGTTGCTGCAGATAGTTCCTTCTGCTCTGAAGTTTGTTTCAGTGTCTTCTCCAGGCAGCCATTATATCAGCTGAAAATAGTGCAGGCTTCAGCCGACCTGGCACGGCTTGCCACCGTTTTGTTGCAAAACTACATTTCTAATCCCATTTAGTCAAGATAAACTGAACTAGAAAGGACTGTGTAATCTATGTTCCTACCTCATTTTGTTAAAAACAAGCTAAAGAGTGTTCAGACAAGCTAAAGGGTGTTCAGACAAGTAGTTTGGAAGGTAAATCTGAGAAGTGCAACCAGGTAAAGCAAACCTGAATGAGTTAAGCAGCCTGTTCAGTACAACACCGAAGTGAGGGGAAAGCAATATACAAAAACACTCTGGGTTGAGATAAAGAGTTTACTGAATAGATTAGATGATAATACAAATGCACAGTTACTTAGCCAATTTGCAGAAAAAAGCACATCAGAAAAGGAGCAGCAAGCAGGAGCAAGCAAGCTAAAAGCCCAAGCCAGGAGCTACTCCCACTTCTCTCCTTTTCTTGCTGTTATCTCAGTGGAAACGAGGCAGCACCCAAAATCCAGAACCCAAAAGCAGCAACAACAACAAGAAGAAGCCTCTCATGTTGCAATCTGAACTTCAAGCCCCAAAACACTTTACTCCAGCCAGAACTTTCATTTTGAGGCTGGCATGAGGTGGGATGATTTTGAATAACAGCAGCAAATATTCAACTTAACCCATGACAGGAGGTAAGAATCATATGGATAAGTTAAGTGGTATGTAGCTGCTAAAAATGCACTGAGAGGAGAAATGTTCTTCTGTCAGATCTTTAGCCAAAACAAGATAGACAAACAAATCTTAGCTCAGCATCTAGTTCTCACCACAACCTCATAATCCAGGACCTATTCTCCTTCAACAATTTAGAGCTCATTTCTACCTGTGCATTTTGTCACATTTCAAACAAGCATATTGGCTTGTAGCAAACATGGTGCATGCTCACAGATTTGTATATTACATAATACTTGGATAGAAAATCATAAATAAGTATGTGAAGGCTGGGAGTATGGAAGATTAGGACACATTTCTGATGCAGTCATTTGGCTTTGGATGTTTTGCAATTTGTCTGTTTTCTAAGTATGATACCAACTTTAATGTAGTGATTTAAAAAGGAAATGTTTGAGATGTACATTAGTGTCTTTGGCAGTATATTAGGACTCAGGAGCAATATCAAAATATTTTCTTATCAAAAAAGCTTATTTTAATCAATTTATAACACTCATTTGTCTTAATTAATTTGCCTTAATATGCCAGAAGAGCTGCTGATGCAGTGTGGAAGTTGCAAATATGAATTCAGATTTGTTAAACCCCGTAGAGAGCTAATGGTCTGATGACAATAAGATGGAGAAATTACTTTAGGTTGGTAATTTACAGAGTTTAAACAGGGCAGCTTCTAGACTTTGTATTAGTAAACAGCACATTGTCTGCTTTTTGAAAGTGGGAGACTGCTGAAAGACTCAAACCCACCATCATTTATGCTATCCTTCCACACTTACCATGCTTTGTGAATTTATGCAATTACCCTCGATAAAAGCTATGTGCTTAATTAGGTTGTTTGTATTAATGTGTCTTTTATAGAGAAAAATTTTCCACTTTTTTCTCAGCAAAGAAGGATAGGTATAATTATTGGATAAGGATAGGTACAATTATTGCATGGGGGGGGGTGGGGGTGGGGGGGTGGAAATAAGTGATTTTGCAACACAGAGATTGATAAAAATGTTGTCCAGTATGTAATGGACTGAAGTATTTACCTAGGTTACAAGTGACACAATACTTACTTAGTTTTGTCTCCCCCACTGACCCACAATGCTAAAATTAAGCTCTTAGACTGGTTTTAAGGCCTTAGATCAGAGATAGACTCTCTAAAGTGAAACTTTTATTGAATTTCTTGCCTCTTAAGGATTTATGAAATAAAACAACTGAACTTCTTAGTAGTTTAGTTGGTTAGGTTTGATAAGGAGTCAAATGCATATATTTTTCAGTTTGAAAACTTCACTTTGGAACAATAATGTATCTATCAGAGTGAGATTAATTTTTCTGAGGCTATCATCTGACATGGGTTTGTGGATACGGCACTTCCAAAAAGTCAGTCTGGGTAGTTTTATTACTCTCACTGCGTTCTGGAGCACTGGAGGGGTTTGGGTTTCTTTATGTACCAGCAAAGCATGAAAATTGCTTTAATCAAAGTATGTTGTTCTGGAAATACCTGCAGCTCCAGAGCTGACTGACTAGTCATTATCAAAGTGACCAACCAAAAAAAGGAAGAATAACAAGGTGCAAAGTAGTTAAATCAAATTATTCTGTCAAATTGCCATAAAATCATTATGCTAATTTCTTCTGTGATACTTCACTGATATCAAATAACTAACAGCAAGTAAGGCATGAAATATTTTTGAAACTTCAGTAGCCCCAAATATGGTAAAAATCTATTTTGATTTTATTTCAAAGGTTAAGTACTGCCATGTGTTTCCAGAGCCCTGAATTATCTCTTTACTGTCTGGTACTTGTTCAAGCGACCTTGTTTTAATGCTTTTTCCAAAATGAGGCTTCCTCCCATCCACCTTGTTAGCGGCGTTATGGCTCGTGGAAGAAATAACTTCTTAGAGAGGGAGAGAGGCCTCGCACAATAGAAATGGCTGAACTTCGTCAAATGCAAATGGGAGACTTTTCTTAAACATTATATACAATGCTTATGTATGTGTGAGTGTATCTTAGAAGTGTGTGCTATATGCAATAATTTGATCATAAAATATCGACTTCAAACTTAGTGGCTGCTTCCCTTCGTTTTGTTTGCAATTGCTGTATTCTAGAATTATCCCTGTGGAGCTGATGTTGGCAGTCCTGAAAATTTTGAAAGCCATTAGTCCAGGGGATCTTGCTTGACTGATCAAAACTGTGTTATTTTTTTGTTTTCTCTTACTAGAACAGTTTGAATACAAAAAACAGGACAAAGACTACTGAAAAACACAAAGGGGTTTTAGCAGGAAATCTACTTGAAAAGTTCCAGCTGTGTAATTTATGGTTCATAGTAATAACTACTTATCTGTTTAAGAGTTTTAAATATTCTTTCCAGTAAATATTTGTGTTCTGCTCAGTTCAGTTTGATCTGAAATATGTAAAACTCCTGCTGACCTTCATTGTTCAAAACCAGCGTTGTAGCCAGAGATCGAATGAAGCTGCTTGTCTCTGATGGAAGCTGTAAGTGTTGATGTTCGGGACCTGCTGAGCCACTTGGACATCCACAAGTCCATGGGACCAGATGGGATCCATCCTAGGGTGCTGAGAGAGCTGGCAGATGAGCTGGCCAAGCCGCTCTCCATCATTTTCCTCCAGTCCTGGCTCACTGGAGAGGTCCCAGATGACTGGAAACTGGCCAATGTGGTCCCCATCCACAAGAAGGGACGGATGGAGGAACCCGGAAACTACAGGCCAGTCAGCCTGACCTCAGTGCCAGGGAAAGTGATGGAACAGATTATCTTGGCGGCAATAATTGCACACCTGCAGGATGGCCAAGGGCTCAGGTCCAGCCAACATGGATTTAGGAAGGGCAGGTCCTGCCTCTCCAACCTGATCTCCTTCTATGATCAGGTGACCCGTCTGGTGGACGTGGGGAGGCCTGTGGATGTGGTCTACCTGGACTTCACCAAGGCCTTTGACACCGTCCCCCACAGCAAACTGCTGGCTAAGTTGTCAGCTCATGGTTTGGACAGTAACACTCTGCGCTGGGTTAGGAACTGGCTGGAGGGCCGAGCCCAGAGAGTGGTGGTGAATGGTGCCACATCCGGCTGGCGGCCAGTCACCAGTGGTGTCCCCCAGGGATCAGTGTTGGGCCCCATCCTCTTTAACATCTTCATTGATGATATGGATGAGGGAATTGAGTCAGTCATCAGCAAGTTTGCAGATGACACCAAGTTGGGAATAGATGTTAGTCAGTTAGAGGGTAGAAAGGCTCTGCAGAGGAACCTCGACCGACTGGACAGATGGGCGGAGTCCAATGGGATGACATTCAACAAGTCCAAGTGCCGGGTGCTGCACTTTGGCCACAACAACCCCATGCAGAGCTACAGGCTGGGGTCAGAGTGGCTGGAGAGCTGCCAAACAGAGAGGGATCTGGGGGTGCTGATCGACACCCGCCTAAACATGAGCCAGCAGTGTGCCCAGGTGGCCAAGAGGGCCAATGGCATCCTGGCCTGTATTAAGAATAGTGTGGCCAGCAGGAGCAGGGAGGTCATTGTGCCCCTGTACTCTGCATTGGTTAGGCCACACCTTGAATACTGTGTCCAGTTCTGGGCCCCTCAGTTTAAGAAGGACATCGAGACACTTGAACGTGTCCAGAGGAGGGCAACAAGGCTGGTGAGAGGCCTTGAGCACAAGCCCTATGAGGAGAGACTGAGGGAGCTGGGGTTGTTTAGCCTGGAGAAGAGAAGGACCAGGGGTGACCTCATTGCCCTCTACAACTACCTGAAGGGTGGTTGTGGACGGGAGGGGGTTGGTCTCTTCTCCCAGGCAACCGGTACCAGAACAGGGGGACACAGTCTCGAGCTGTGCCAGGGGAGGTTTAGACTTGAGGTGAGGAGGAAGTTCTTCACTGAGCGAGTCATTCGTCATTGGAATGGGCTGCCCGGGGAGGTGGTGGAGTCGCCGTCCCTGGAGGTGTTCAAGAGGAGACTGGACATGGCACTTGGTGCCATGGTCTAGTTGTGAGGTCTGTTGGGACGGGTTGGACTTGATGATCCTTGGGGTCTCTTCCAACCTTGGTTATACTGTGATACTGTGATACTGTGATGGATTTTGCTCGTGTGTTGTACAGGATAAAAAGGCTCTGCCCTAGGACTAGATTCAAAGGACATCAGGAATTTAAAGAGTCCTAGATAGCTAGCTATATATGATCTGCATGAATGATGTATTTGATTTTTAAAAGCAATACTTTAGACCTAGACTATCGAACTTTTTGATGTAGATGTACCTAAACAGGGCTGCAGGGTTTCTAATAACAGTTTCTATGCTAGTTTTGACTTCAAGGGCAATGGCTTCAAACCAGAAAAGAGCAGATTTAGATTGGATAGTAGGAACAGGCTCTTTACTATGAGGGAGGTGGAACGCTGGAACAGTTTGGCCAGGGAGAGCTGGGTGGAGCCCCGTCCCTGGGGATTGTCGTTGAGGCCCAAAAGAGCTGTGGGCAGCCTGATACAGTTGAAGATGCTCCTATTTATCACAGAGGCGGTTAGACTAGATGACCTTTGGAGGTACCTTCCAACCCAGACCACTCTGTGATTTCTGTCAGGAAAGGGAAAGAGGCAGCTTTAATAAATTCAGCTATAGCAAGGCATTTTACAGCTTGTTTTACTGTTACTAGCGTCTCTTACTTGCTTAGTCTCCTTAATAGCACCAGGTGATTCATGCAGCATGTATTTTATTGTTAGTAGTAGTAATTTCTTTTCTTGAACACAATTCACTGAACAGGAGAATTTCCTTTTTTATCTTTTTCCTTTAAAGAGAAATTGATTTATGGGTGATCTGCAAATCATGAGCATATGCTGCGTACCATACCCATCTATTTACACTTCGTGTATCTGGATTGCTGTATTGCAAAATAATAGCCAGTGTTTTAATTACACAACAGAAAAGGTACAACAGGCATGAGTGCCTGGTTGCTAGGGAAGATGAAATTATTTTGGATTTAAGATGCTCATCTGAATGTAAGAGGAAGTAGATTAAGGTCATCATGTAATTAGAGTTTTTAGCCCAGGCACTGTGGCATGGAAGATAAATACATCCAGTCTTCTTTAGCAAAGACATTGTCTAGACCCTATTAGTATCTATATAGCAAGAGTCATTTTAAAAAAAATGTGTCATTCAGATATTTTTAGATATTAGATTCTACAAAACAAAGCTTGTATAGTGTTTAAATGCATGGCAATTCATTAAAAGAACTGGACAATTGCATCTGCAAGCATGAAACACAGAGACTGCAGATTCAATAGGTTAAGCCCTTTCATGAGCAGCAGAACTGTTACTGAGCAGGCTGCTGTTAACCATCCTAGAGGATGCTAGTTTAAAGGGGTGCATGATGATCTCAGTAGAGAGCAGCACAATTAGCTCTGGAAAGGATGCCTTTTTATTTACCTAATGAGTATTTTCTGAATTATAACAACAGTCTGTGGTTTAGAATGCTATTTAACAGCTCCATCTCCACTGAGAGGAGATTTCTGGTTTACTGCATTTTGGGTGCAATGGTGATGAAATCAGTTATTATAATCTGTCTGTTAGAATGCTTCTACTATACTGTTTGGGTCTCTGGCAGATGCAAATCTACAGAACTAACTTCATTCAAAACTGTTACATTAGGAAGTCTTGTCATCTATATTTCACACATCAGAAACTTACATGCAAAAAACCTACAGCCAAATTCTAGGGTATTTCAGTGTTGAGGTATGGCAGTAAGTTGTTTCCAGAGTCAATGGTAAACAGCAAATTATCAGGTTTTAGGTTAAAAACAAACACACAAAACCAAAAAAAACTAAGCCAGATTTAGGTAGGTATCCCCCAAAAGACACTGAGAAAAACCTTATATTTCACTCCTATCATCTGCATTTCAGACCTGGATTCATTTAAGTTATGAAACTAACTTCTTTTCTTTTTAACAAGGGAAAAAAAAAAAAAGTCATTTGAGTTCTGAGTCTTTTCTAGTTAAAAAGAGGGAGCAGGGTAGATTAGAACTGCTTGTATCCAAATGGGTGCTACTTGCCTAAGATGCAAAATACAAATGTCATATTTTGGAAGACTGGTGAGTCTTTATCCCAGGTGAGGACCCAGTTTCTTGACTGGTGTGTGTAGAGGGCTAAGCTTTGTCATTGGAACTGCTTGACTGCATGTGAATAATTTAGTGACTCAAAGGAAGTAAGTGAAAGAAGCCTCTCTTTGAGTTAAATGTGAATCCATGTTCTGTAATAGCTGTAGCTACTTGAGTTTTCTGGGCTTGACTACCATGAAAGAGTAGCTAAAGTAGACTATTCAGATATTATCATGGAGCAGGGCCTTAAATTAATAGTAAGGAACCTTTGTCAATTCTATTGTAAATGTTTTTTATATCAGGTGACTTATATAAAAGTTACACGATACATGTTCTAGTCACCAAGATGCTTTGGTATTAGCGTGCAAGTTAAATGGTGACGCATACAATCATGGTGACACATGCAATCATGGTGACACATGCAATCATGGTGACACGTGCAATCATGGGAATGACCTCCAAAAGTCATCCAGTCCAAACCCCCTTGCAGTCAGCAGGGACGTCCTCAACTGGATCAGGTTGCCTAGATTCTTGTCAAGCCTCACCTTGAATATCTCCAGAGATGGGACCTCAACCACCTCCCTGGGCAACTTGTGGAACACTGGAACCATCCTCATAGTAAAGAATTATTCCTAAGATCCAATCTAAATCTGCTCTTCTCTAGGTTGAAACCATTGCCCCACATCCTGTCACAACAGGGCTTTGTAAACAGTCTCTCTCAATTCTTATTGTAGGTCCCCTTCAGGTACTGGAAGGCTGCAGTTAGGTCCAATCCCCTGATCGTTTTTATGGCCCTCCTCTGGACCTGCTCCGTCAGGTCCATGTCCTCCCTATATCGAGGGCTCCAGACCTAGACACAGTACTCCAGGTGAGGTGTCACCAGAGCAGGGAGTGTCGTGGCAGTGACAATGGCATAAGACATTAGCAGTGACCCTTGGAGAATGGATTGAACATTTTATTATCTTTCCAAGCCAAATGAATCTGACAAACAGAAATCATGAGAGCTGTATTATGTTTTTGTTATCATGACAGTCACTCACTGAGTAGTGAAATAGCAGGGAGAGCCTCCAATAAAAAAAAAAACACACTTGGTTGTAAGACTTTTTTGCTTTCACACTTAGTGACTAGCTCAATATTAGGCAGTAGCAGCACAAAGCAGTCTCCTTATTTTGTGCCCCACATTGATTGATGTGTTGACTTTTTTTAATATACTAGAATCTGTATTCTCAACCAGGTTGCAGTTGAGATAGTCTCTAGCCTTGCTTCGTCCTCATTCTCTTATTGTATTCCAAAGTACATTTTAAGCCTGCAATTATTGCAAGATTTAGGAATGCTCCTTCCACATAATGATGTTAAGGATACAGTCCTGAGTTCCTATAGAATTACAGTGTCAATGTTTGATGCATGTATTTGCTTTTATTTGGAAGTTGTGGTTTTGTTTGTTGGAGGAGATGGGTGACTGGAGGTTACCAGCAACTGCCTTCCTTTTCCTTCCTCTGGATTCACCACTGGAAAGCACTACATTTATATTTAGTGTTGTGACTGAGAGTTCTTGTTATTTAATTCTGGAAAAGACAGATTTATTTTTCTAAGCATGCCTTTAATACAAGAACAGACACAATTCCCATTTAATTCCTTTTTAGGTGGCAGTGGTATTTGAGGGTTGGTTGGGTTTTTTGTTGTTGAGTGTTTTTCAGAAGTCACAAAATTAGGTAGAGTGACATAAGGGTAAATGAGTCTTTACTGTTATACTAATACAATTACTTCTCTTTTCAGACCCAGTCATTTCAGTTTCCTTCCTTTAAGAGCATTGAAGGAATGATAGCTCTTTAGACCCTAGGTTTCATCCATACCCTTTGAAATTAGGAAGTTGTTACCTTTGAAAGCTTTTGTCTTCAATCCAAGTCATTTGGCCTCCCTACCTTTCTATTTAAATACCTGCAACAGGGATGGTCTTTTGCTGTCATTAGACCCATTCTCTTTTTGTTTGGTCCTGGGAGTTATGAACAACTTCAGCAGGTCAATTTGCTTCCTCTTTCACATCTTTAATTATAGGCTGAGATTGAATTTTCAGTGAACTGCTGAACTGCTCCAGGATTTGCTTCCTAAGTTCATTATCTATATTTGGGAGCAGGATTTTATGTGCTGAGAAGAAATTTTGGATTTTTGCTTTGTTCTTTGATAAAAGAATAAAAAATAGGAAGGATTTCACATTTCTGAGGAAGAAAAGAAAATAGCAGGCCACCTTAGCTTGCAGACACAAACTTTTCCATCACTGCTGTTGGAAACAAAGGCTTTTTGACGTAGCCGCTATCCCCTTTTGCACTTCTAAATATCATAGTATCAGTCAGGGTTGGAAGGGACCACAAAGATCATCTAGTTCCAAACCCCCTGCCATGGGCAGGGACACCCCACACTAGATCAGGCTGGCCAGAGCCTCATCCAGCCTGCTCTTAAACACCTCCAGGGACAGGGCCCCAACCACCTCCCTGGATAACCCACTCCAGGGCTTCACCACTCTCATGGGGAAGAACTTCCTCCTCACATCCAGCCTGAATCTCCCTATTTCCAGCTTCATTCCATTCCCCCTAGTCCTATCACTACCTGATAGCCTGAGAAGTCCTTCCCCAGCCTTCTTGTGGGCCCCAAAAACATCACAAATAGACATTTTATTGATAGCCACCCTTTTACATGTCTAACATTTGATGACTACTTTAATTCCAGACTTTATAATCTTCCAAATTTTGGGTTGTCTTTGGACTTTAAGATGTGAGTGGGTAAATTCAGATTGGATATTAGGAAAAAGTTCTTCCCCATGAGGGTGGTGAGACACTGGAACAGGTTGACCAGGGAAGTGGTGGAAGCCCCATCCCTGGAAGTTTTTAAGGCCCAGGCTGGATGGGGCTCTGGGCAACCTGATGTAGTGTGAGGTGTCCCTGCCTGTGGGAGGGGATTTGGAACTTGATGATCTTTGAGGTCCCTTCCTACCCTGACAATTCTGTGATTCTGTGATTTCCTACTGGTTCACTTAGAAGGGTAAAGAGTAAAATAAAGAATGAGCATCAAGTTACACTCCAGTTTAAAAGGTTCTCTGCTGAAATGACTCTCTCTGTTAGAAAAAAATATTCCTCTCAGATGCAATTTGTTATGAATTGCATATTAAAAAATTTCAAAACTTGACACAAATGTGCAGCCAGCCAGCAACCTCTGGAAGAAGGGATATCAACAGCATGCTAGCACAGAATAGGCCAAAATATAAAGAGCACCCACAGCTGTAAGAACAATACATTGCAAGCCTGTATTAATAAAAAATATAGTCTGAAAGAAGTAGAAAAGAGCAACATCAGCAAGAGCTGCTTCATAATCCTGTATTTAGGGAGTTTTAATCTGAACGTTGACACGGTCACACTTGGATAATGAAAATTGATAGGATTACAGCATAAAAGATGAAGGGGTAGAGTGGTAGGGAAAGGACGAATGCTTCAGAAGCTGAAGATAGTGACAAGAAATCCATGAGCTAATGAATAAGTATATGTTTAGGAGTCAGAAGCCCAGGTTCTGTGACTGATTCATATGATGTTACACGGACTGCTTAATACATTTGGTCTGTGCTTGTTCGTGTTCAAAATGGAAATAACTGCTTGCCTGTCTTTCTGAAACACTTCCAGCCTCCAGAAAAACAGTGTTGTTTGTGTGCTCCTGCTAAAGCTGGAGTATTTTATCAGCAATATTGCTATTAATAATGTGTGTAATGTAGAAAGGAGAAGGAATAAGTCGGTTTTTCTTTGGCACAGGAAATGAAATGGTATATTATAGTGTGTGTTTGTGCTTTATGTGCCAAGCAATGTCTGCTGTTCTCTTTGATGCTGATAATTTCTAAGAAAGTAGTATGGCAAAGGCCAAATGGAAAGAACAGTGGAAGACATATAGTTGTCCATCCATAGTTATGTTTGCAGCAATACGCAGCTCTGTAGCTTCATAGAGTGGTTTGGCTTGCAAGTGACCTTAAAGATCATCTAGTTCCAGCCCCGCTGCCATCAGCAGGGGCACCTTCCACTAGAGCAGATTGCTGAAGGCCTCATCCAACCTGGGCTTGAACACCTCTAGGAAGGGTGCATCCACAGCCTCTATGGGCAACCTGTTCAAGTGTCTCACCACATCTACTGTAAAGAATGTCTTTCTAAGATGCAGTCTAGATCTACTGTCCTGGTTTGAGACCAGACAGATCCTCTATTGCCCCTGAGAGGGGAAAAAGAACAACACTGACACAAATAGATTGCAAAAGTGATGGAAAGTTTAAATGGAAAGCAGTAAGTGTTTTACAGAAGCTACACAGCATAGTGACAAAAGAATCCCAAAGCACACAGAGTCCCCTACAGCACACCCAAAAGCTTCCCAGCACTTCCCTTCTCCCCAGCTGAGGGTATACCCAAAACCCCCAGGGCTCTTTCTTCCCCCACCACTGCTAGGCTAGTCCCAGACTGGACAGGTCTGAGGCTGCCTCCATGCCTTCCACTTCTCCTCCTGGCATTAGGCTAGCCAGGCCTAAGAGGCCTTGAGATACTCCCCCAACATTATCCAATAGGGAGCATCTCCCATGGGAGTAGAGAGGGAAGAAAGAGGAAGAGAATGACTTTGCAGATGGATTTATAGGGTGCAGGATTTATGGGTATGAAATACTCTGCTTCCTGTGTCCACCTTACTGGGTTGGATGCTTGGGACACTGGAGATGTAGCTTATGTGGCAGGAACAGGAGGCAGCCAGCCTCAACTGCCACATCTACCTTCCTCGAGCTTCAATCCATTCCCTGTTGTCCTGTCAGTACAAGCCTTTGTAAAAAGTCCCTTCCTGGTTTTCTTGTAGTTCTCCTTCAGGTGCTGGCAGGATTCTATAAAGTCTCACAGAGCCTTCTTTTCTCCAGGCTGAACAGCCTCAACTCTCATAGCCTGTCCACATAGGGAGGTGCTCCAGCCCTCCGATCATCTCTGTGGCCCTTCTCTGGACCCACTCCAGCAGTTCAATGTTTTTGTTATGCTGGAGGCACCTGAACTAAATGCAGTACTCCATGTGGCATCTCATGAGAGCAGAGTAGAGCGGGAAAATTATTTCCCTTGTCCTGCTTGTCACATTTCTTTCCATGCAGCTCAGTACATGGTTGAACTTCTGGGCTGCAAACACACATTGCCAGCTCATGTTGGGTTTTTCATCCACACATCCTCCTCATAGACTGCTCTCAAGCCACTCCTCACCCAGCCTATGTTTGTGCTCAGCATTGCCTCCGTGGGGTCCTCAACAGTAACATGGTTGTTTTTGTGATTTCAAATTTTATACTTAACATCTACAAATTGCTATGGCTTTTGTTTCTACAATATGTTAAGCAATCAACCAAACCAATATTAAAATGGCACTGTGTCTTCTTTCCCTCAGAGAGGGAGTGAAAGGAAGCCCCCACTTCCCTGCCCCAATCACTTCCTCTGCACTCTTTTAATTCCTAGCACTACTAAGTACTTGTGCAGTGGGTGGAAATTTGAAATACATCATCTTCTTCATCAAAGGAAAGCATCATAATACTTGGTTAACTAATGAAATAATTTGAATAATTGATACTATAAATGGTTACACTTCTTTCTCTTGTCACGGCACGCACCAAGCTAGGTGGCTGTGTCAATCTACTAGATGGTAGGGAAAATTTGCAGTGGGATCTGGACAGGTTAGACCAATGGAGCAAGGCTAATTACATGGAGTTCACCAAGGCCAAGTGCCAGGCCCTGCACCTGGGTAACAACAACCCCACAGTAAGCTACAGACTTGAGGATGTGTGGTTGGAAAGCTGTGACTTGGAGAGGGACCTGAGGATATTTATTGTCTACTGAGTTTGAGTCAGCAGTGTGCCCAGGTGGCCATCCTGGCTTCTATTAGGTGGCCAGCAGGGACATGGAGGTGATTGTCTTCCTGGACTCAGCACTGGTGAGGCCACACCTTGAGTATTGTGTTCAGTTCTGGGCCCCTCAGTAGAAGGAGGACATTGAGGTCCTGGAGCCTGTCTGGAGAAGGGCATCAGGGCTTATGAAGGGCCTGGAGCTCATGATCTCTGAGGGAGATGGGCTTGTTCAATCTGGAGAAGAGGAGGCTGAGGGGAGACCTCATCACTCCCTACAGCTACCTGAAGGGAGGTTGGAGTGAGGAGGGGACAGCCTCTTCTCCTTGATGACAACTGATGGGACCAGAGGAAATGATTTCAAGCTGCATCAAGGGAGGTTCAGGCTGGATGTTAGGAAACATTTCTCCACTGAAATGGTTCTCAAACATAGGAATTATCTGCCCAGGGCTGTGGTACAGTCACCATCCCTGGGGGTGTTGAAGCCACGTGTGGCCCTGCTGCTTAGGGACATGATTTAGTGCTGGGTCCAGGGCTGGACTGGATGATCATCAAGGTCTCTTTCAACCAGATATATTCTGTCATTGTGTGATTCCATGTTCTATTCCCGTAACTATCCTCACAGTCTTCCATTGGACTTACCCCAGTAGTTCCCTGTCTCCTGAATTTGGGAGCCCAGAACTGGACACAATAGTCCACGTGAGACCTCTTTAGGGCAGTGTAGAGGGGCAGGAGAAACTCTCTTGACCTGTGGGTTGCACTCTTCTTAAAGCACACAAGCAAAATTCTGTTTGCTCAACAAGTTTGTAACATCCACATGCACCTCTAACTGCTCACTGATAAGATCATTCTAAATGTTGTCACTGTGCCAGTGGCTTGCCAGAAGCATGGTGAGAAGTGACAAATACTCTGCTTCTCATCCAAAGAAGATTTTTATCCAGGCAGTTGTTTTCATCCGTCTCCATGTTAAACAGCTTTATCAGAGTGGTCATCTCCTGGATGGTACCTTAAACTGTTCTGCCTCTTCCTAACTAGCACTTTGCTGTGACAACTGCCTCTCCCAGCAGTGATTCCTCCTGTTAACAGTGCCAGAGAATTGTACTGGAACCTCTGCTGGCCTCTGTAATGACAAGCTGATTAGCGCACAGCTTCTGTCAAGGAGCAGGTGATCAGCCTGTTGGAAGATAGATTTCCTTATAAAGAGGTAGCCAGCTGACTTCTGACAGATCACTGCATCTAACAGCTGAAATATACATGAAGTATGTTGAATAATAAATATCTGTATTGCTCTCTACAACTACCTGAAGGGAGGTTGTAGCCAGGCAGAGGTTGGTCTCTTCTCCCAGGCAGCCAGTACCAGAACAAGAGGACACAGTCTCAGGCTGTGCCAGGGGAGGTTTAGGCTGGATGTTAGGAAGAAGTTCTATACAGAGAGAGTGATTGCCCATTGGAATGGGCTGCCCGTGGAGGTGGTGGAGTCCCCTTCATTGGAGGTGTTCAGGAAGAGGCTTGATGGGGTGCTTGGTGCCATGATTTAGTTGTTTAGGTGGGTTGGATTGGTTGATGGGTTGGACACGATGATCTTGAAGGTCTCTTTCAACCTGGTGTATTGTATTGTATTTCTACAGGAAAGCAGGTGAACAGCCATCCAGATGAATTTACTCTGTACTAAGCAACCCCCAGGATTAAAAAAAAACCCAACACCTTGTAAAAATAATTTTGAGTACACAGTAATAAGTGTGTAGTCCAGTAAATATTAAATCCTTCCTCCAGACATCAGAAGCTATAGCTCATCTACTTTTTAATGGACTTTTATTATAATAATTAAAATAATTGCTCCTCATCCACAGCAAAGAAAATCAGGTAAAGATTGGTTTTCTTACAAATGTAGGGATTGAGGCATGGATTTAATGAGCTGCAAAATGCTGGGGAAACAATTATGAATGTAATTTAATTTAACTGACAACTATGTACATGACGTTGAGGCAATAAAACCCAATATATGGTGACTCTTAGAGGGAATTAAAAAATAATATCCCACAATGTCAATCACCACGTTTCCAAAGACGGCAAACAAACTTGCTGTTGTGTTTGACTGGATTACTGTTTCCTTCCAGCACTGTTTCTGTTTATAGGCATTTTTCTGGGGTTTTGAAGTATTTATTTAAGTAGTATGCAGCATTCTGATTAAAAACAATGACTGTGCTTACAAGAAAATTATATATATATATATTTAATAGCTATTTTTTTAATCTGATGAATCGATCTGAAAATAAAAGCATGGAGGGAACCATCCTTCAGCCAGCACATCCTGGCAGGGTAATCAGAAACCCGTTTCCAGCGTGTTATTTTTGTTAATGGCTTGGAAGTATAAATAAAATAATTGCCAGTAAAAGTTACAGATGAAAGAAGTTGGTAGGAGTCTAAATCTGCAGAGCAACCTTGCTCAAAAAAAAATAAAAATAAAAGCCTCCTTTTATCTTCATAAATCCTAGATTATTTTTTTTTTGGAGTTTACAGAAAACCAGTGAAACTTCATATAGTGTTATAAGCATCCTGCCTAGGAAAAAGACTACAGGATGTAGGTGAGAAAAATTAAAACTTTAAAAGGGAAGTGGTGTCCTTTAGTGTTATATAGTATTATCCCATATAACTTGTTAGCAAATGAATAAATGTGATACTTGCTGAGGGGTTTGGAACACAAGCCCTATGAGGAGAGGCTGAGGGAACTGGGCTTGCTTAGCCTGGAGAGGAGGAGACTCAGGGGAGACCTTATTGCTCTCTACAACTACTTTAAGGGAGGTTGTAGACAGGCAGAGGTTGGTCTCTTCTCCCAGGCAACCAGCACTAGAACAAGAGGACACGGTCTCAAGCTACACCAGGGGAGGTTTAGGCTGGATGTTAGGAAGAAGTTCTACACAGAGAGAGTGATTGCCCATTGGAATGTGCTGCCCAGGGAGGTGGTGGAGTCACCATCAGGAGGAGGTGTTCAGGAGGAGACTTGATAGGGTGCTTGGTTGCATGGTTTAGTTGATTAGGTGGTGTTGGATGATTGGTTGGACACGATGATCTTGAAGATCTCTTCCAACCTGGTTCATTCTACTCTATACTATTTGAATACAAAGTGGTCTAGTTGAGGATCTCCCTGCTTACTGCAGGGGGTGGGCGGGGGTTGGACTAGATGAGGTCACTTCCAGCCCAGACCATTCTATGATTCTATTAAAAGAGTATTACAGATTAATTGGCATTATTATTGCAACTTCAGGCCAGGATGGATGTGACTTTGGGCAACCTGATCTAGTGGAAAGTGTCCCTAGTGCCTCCATGGCAGGGGGTTTGGCACTGGATGATCCTTGAGGTCCCTGCCAACCCTAACAGTTCTATGATTTTACATTTTCACTGTCTGAGTGTGCATAATATGCTGCACCAGATCAAAGACTCCTCCAGTCCTGTACCCTTTCTCCATCAGTTAATTGGAGTGCTTCTCTCTTCTCTACAGATGCTGGAGACAAGAGTACAAAAAAGTGAACAAACAGAGCATGTTAGGAATGATTAATGAATAAACAGAAAACAGAAGACGGGACTGTTTGCTCACATCTTGAATTTAATTGTGACTTCTTCCCCATCTGGTAAAAATAATTCACATAAAACCCCCAACAACAACGACAACAAAGGTTTTAAAACTGGAAGATTCAGAGATCTGATAGAGAGATATTTGGAGATAGAGATCTTCCTAATGAATCATGACAAAGTAGGCTAGGACATTCAATCCTGGCTTCCATGGGGTTAGAGAGGAGCCATACAGATAACTATGAAAATGAATGCTAATGGGGTGATAAGCAGGGATTTTGTTCATTGGTCTGGTTTATTTTTATTTCCTCTTCTAGTGCAATGACTTAGATGACATCAAATGAAGTAGCCAGAGGAAGGTCAAAGCAACCATCATCTCCTATGCACATCTGACCAATCCCTCATGATTTGGAAGACCTCTGTGATTCACAGGGACTCAAACGTTGCAGAACAAAGATAACATCCATCAGATAACTGATGGTCTTAAAGGTCTTTTCCAACCAAAGCAATTCTATGATTCTGTAACAAACATGAGAATGGATGTGCTGCTTCACCAAGTCATAGGAGTAACAGTGAAGTCTTTCTTACCCACCTCAGGTAATGAATGTGTGTCATAGAATTGTTTTGGTTGGAAGATCGTCTAAGATCACTGAGCCCCACCTTCAACTTATGACCACCATGGCCATTCAGGCTATTCAATCATGTTCAGAAGTGCTGTGTCCACTTGTTTCTTGCACACTTCCAGGGATGGTGACTCCACCACCTCCCTGGGCAACCTGTTCCAGTGCCTGACCACTCTTTCAGTAAAGACATTTTTCCTACTATCGAACCTAAACCTTGCCTGCCTCATTTTCAGGCCATTTACCTCTCAAGAAAGAGAATTATGCCAAAACCTCACATTGCAGGCAGAAACTCATGAAAAAATAGGAACCTGAGGACTTGTTTGGCATCTTAAAGAATTTTTTTTTTCAATTCCAGTTCTGCAAATCCTCTTTGTCTGCCATGTTTGAGTGAATTAACAATGGTTTGGCTTGACTAGGTATATATTCACAAGAAACAAATATGCTGTATACTTTTAGTCTGTGAAATCTTTGGTTAATTCTAGATAGAATGTTTTGCTACAGAAAAGCTTTTAAGGTTTTTCTTTCATTCCCCACTTCAGAAGATCCCTTTTACAAGGCTTCCTTCCATCTGTTCTGAACAGTTGGTTCTAAGTAGATAACAATTAGACTAGTGTTTTTTAGTTTCTTTTTAATTTTGGTGATGCAGTGTTTTTAATTTCATTCTGAACTAAACAAACATTAAAGCCCAATTATGCTTAGGTAAAATGACTATTTTTACAGGTAGTTACTTCCAGTACTTCATTTCAGGATTTAAGGCCATTGTTTAGCAAATGTCTCTAATAAATCAAACCATTTCCAAATTTGGGTAGATTGAGATTAACTCTTCTCACTTTCTTTGATAATAGTTTAAGTCCTTAGTGCAAAATAATATTAAAGTAATGATTTTTTTTGTTAGCTGCTGCTCTGGGTTTTGGTTTGGTTTGTTTTTAATGTTAACACCAAGAGAGCATTCTTCTGTATTTCACAGCACGAGGGTCATTCTGACTGCAGGAGCTGGGCCTGTTTAGTTTGAAAAAGAGTAGGTTGGAGGGAGACCTCATTGCTCTCTACAACTACCTGAAAGGACACTGTGGAGAGGCTGCTGCTGGTCTCTTCTCACATGTAATTAGTGATAGAACAAGAGGGAATGGCCCCAAGCTGCTACTGGACATTAGGGACAAAAATTTCCCAAAAAGAATGGTCAGGCTTTGGAACAGGCTGTCCAGGGAGGTGGTGGAGTCGCCAACTCTGGATGTATTTAAAGATTGTTTGGATGTGGTGCTTGAGGATATGGTTTAGGGAGAACGTTGTAGACGAGAGTTCTTGGTTGGACTTGGTGATCCCAAAGGCCTTTTGCAACCCGAATGTTTCTGTGATTCATTTAGATGCTCTGCACTATTGCCAAATGGTGCTCTTGTGGCTGTTTCTAGCAGCTCTGTCTCAAATGCCTTTCAGCTGTGTTACAGGTTTGGTTTCCTGGTTGGTTTTCATCTTTCAAGTCCATCAGTTTAGATACCTGAGAACTCTCACCTGAAAGTTTTCCAAAATTAACATCTCTTGTTTTCTGCTACCCCACAGTTTAGTTACCTTTCTCTTCCCTCTAGAAACTTCCATCACCTATCTGTAATGAGCTTTAGATCTTAACAATGACCTCCCAAAACTTGCCTTATATTTGCCTAAAGTGCAAATGTAAGCCTCATTAACTCCCAAATAAATTATTTGACAAATCTACATAAAATATAACAGATTTCTGTACTGAAGCTGTGCTATTCTCTCATTTCATGTCTTTCTAGAGGTTTAATTATAAAGTAGTCAAGACTCATATAGAGCACACCTCTAGAATTAAAAGATTTACCTCCCACTCTTTTTATGCTTGAAGCAGAGATATTACACACTACCTGAGAAAACCCCAGCATGTGTCTTGTTAATGTAAATGAGACTGGTTCAAATTCAGTAGTGCATAAAATAGTATGAACTAGGCTCATACTTGCTGATATTCCCCTATCAGTTCTGTATACTTCCTCGCTCTAGGTCTAAGGTGACTTAATCTATATGTGCCCTTTGTATTTATGCACATACAGCGATGTATCCTTGTGGCCGAAAAGGGCGATGGTATTCTGGGGTGTATTAGCAGGGGGTGGTTAGTAGGTTGAGAGAGTTTCTCCTCCCCCTCTGCTCTGTCCTAGTGAGGCCACATCTGGAATATTGTGTCCAGTTCTGGGTCCCTCAGGTCAAGAAGTACCTTGGGAAACCGCTTGGAAGAGTCCACTGCAGAGCCGCAAAGATGCTGAAGGGAGTGGAACATCTCCCTGCTGAGGACAGGCTGGGGCTCTTTAGCTTGGAGAAGAGGAGACTGAAGGATGAAGTCATTAATGTTTATAAAATTGTGAAGCGTGGGTGTCAAGAGAATGGAATCAGGCTCAGCGATGTGCAGTGACAGGACAAGGGGCAGTGTGTGCAAGCTGGAGTATAGGAGGTTCCACATGAACATAAGGACAAACTTTTTCCCTGTGAGGGTGACCGAGCACTGCAACAGGCTGAGCAGGGAGGCTGTTGAGGCTCCTTCACTGGAGAAATTTCAAAACCTGCCTGGATGCATTCCTGTGTGACCTACTCTAAGTGATTCTGCTCTGGCAGGGGGATTGGACTAGATGATCGTTCGAGGTCCCTTCCAACCCCCAGCCATTTGTGATTCTGTGATATGCTGAAGTAGCATGGCACTAAATCTGCTGTAGGATGGTCTGTGTTGAAAGGGACCTCCAAAGGCGATCTAGTCTAAGCCCCTCAGCAGTTAGCAGGGGCATCCTCAATTAGATCAGGTTGCCCAGAGCCCTGTCAAGCCTCACCTTGAATACCTCCAGGGGTAGGGCCTCAACTATCTCCCTGGGCAACCTTTTCCAGTGTTCCATTACCTTCATGGTAAAGAACTTGTTCCTAATATCCAATCCAAATCTGCTCCTCTCTAGTCTGAAACCATTACCCCTCATTCTATCACTGTGGGCATTTTTAAACATCTCCCTAATCAGTGTTCTACTTAGTAGAATCTCTGTGTGGATAGTTATTACTAATTTGACTTGTCCCTGAAGCTGTCTTCAGAGTATCTGTGGCTTTGCTCTCCATTTTTTCCATTGTAGGAATAAACAGTCAGGTTAGATGGATCAGAAACATCTGTGGCATCTCAAACAACAGCAAAAAAAGCAACAACAACCAAAACCAAAAGGCATAAATATCTATAAGTAATCACTTCCACTTCTGCTAGGTTATCAAACATGGTGTTTTCCTTCAACAGAACAAGAGGACACAGTCTCAAGCTGTGCCAGGGGAGGTTTAGGCTGGATGTTAGGAAGAAATTCTTCACAGAAGGAGTTATTGGGCATTGAAATGTGCTGCCCAGGGAGGTGGTGCAGTCACCATCCCTGGAAGTGTTTAAAAGGAACCTGGATGATGCACTTGGTGCCATGGTTTAGTTGATAAGATGGTGTTGGTTGATAGGTTGGACTTGATGATCTCAAAGGTCTTTTCCTACCTGGTTAATTCTATTCTCTATTGAAAACAAATTTGTAAATGAATTGTTTTGGTTTAAAATGATCTCTAAGATCATCAAGTCCGACTTCAGTAGCCCTTTCTTTCCTATCAGGCATCCTAGTATCATTAACTGTAACTTCAGGTCTTTGGCATATCCTAGAAACAGTTTCAGATCAGTTCCTACCAGTTTGAAGAAGAGGTGAGCTGTAAAGTGTGTGGGATTTCACTGGAGCAGCTAGTTAAAATTCTCCTTGCTGGTGAAAGGCTACCACAGCATTAGAAATTTGTACTCAGTTATGAAGATTTGTCACAACTGAAATGAGAGGCTTTAAATTTTGTGGGAAACAAATCAGAAATTCAGACAGTTTGATTTGTGGTGGAGATGGAAAGGTCTGTTTGGCTCCAGAGCACTGAAGCTAAGGGCTGAAAATCTAGCCTTCTGAACTTTGGGTGGATAGGGACAGAAAAGAGAAAATAGGGGGGGTGTAAATTAAATATGAGAGCCCTATTACCTTTTATATCATATTTCATGAGTTTTAAATAAATTTAAATTCATATTTCATGAGTTTGAAATAAATATCATGACAACTTAAAAATTCATATAGCTGCAATCTAATGCAAATCAAACTGTGTTGCTGTGAGCGGAGTCAGACATAAAGCATTACAGAAATCCCCTCCAAATACCCTCATCCTTTCTGTTACAAAGTCTGGACAGATTTTGTCAGACAGTATATGTCCAAATTTACAATCAAATACTTGGATACAGCTCGGTTTTGGTAATTACACTGTTGTATTTACTGTCTCTTCTGCAAAGCTGGTGTTGGAATTTGGTTTGAACATGGGAAATATTCTGACAGAGAGACTGCTGATGTCACTTGTAAAATGAAAGGGTTATGCACATTAAATGTAGCTTATGGGTCAATTTAACTGCAGAACTGTAGAATTGCCTAGTTGGAAAAGACCTTAAGATCGAGTTCAACCATAACGTACAGGCTGGGGTCAGAGTGGCTGGAGAGTGGCCAGGCAGAGAGGAACCTGGGGGTACTGGTTGATGGTAGGCTGAACATGAGCCTGCAGTGTGCCCAGGCAGCCAAGAGGGCCCATGGCATCCTGGCCTGCATCAGGAACAGTGTGGCCAGCAGCAGCAGGGAGGTCATTCTGCCCCTGTACACTGCACTGGCCAGGCCACACCTTAAGTCCTGTGTCCAGTTCTGG
This sequence comes from Picus viridis, assembly GCA_033816785.1. NCBI lineage: Eukaryota > Metazoa > Chordata > Aves > Piciformes > Picidae > Picus > Picus viridis. Next base: position 42,368,832 of record CM066575.1, on the reverse strand, counting down.
GCCCCTCAGTTTAGGAAGAGAAGGGCAAAAAAGTTGTGAGGGGTTTGGAACACAAGCTCTATGAAGAGAGGCTGAGGGAGCTGGGGTTGCTTAGCCTGAAGAGGAGGCTCAGAGGAGACCTTATTGCTCTCTACAACTCTCTGAAGAGAGGTTGTAGGCAGGTGAGGGTTGGTCTCTTCTCCCAGGCAACCAGCACCAGAACAAGAGGACACAGTCTCAAGCTGTGTAGGGGGAGGTTTAGACTGGATGTTAGGAAGAAGTTCTTCACAGAAAGAGTGATTGCCTATTGGAATGGGCTGCCTGGGGAGGTGCATCCAGGCAGGTCTTGAATATCTCCTCTGCCTGCTGCTGCTTTTATTCTTTGCTTTTTATTCTCTCTATCAGTTTCTTAGAAGCAAAGCTTTTCAGAAAGAACTGGGACAATGCATCCACTTGTTATTTTTTTCCTCCCTTTCTTCCCTGTCCCCCACCTTCCTCCCCCCACCAAGAGACTGAAACAGACTTGCTTGGAAACAAAACCAAAAATACACACACACATAAAACTGGCAAGGGAACCTTCTGATTGCTAAGCAGTGATGTTACAAGGTATGAGGCCAGTGTATGTCTTCAGAACAGGTTTGGTCCATTATTCCATAGCCCTTTCGGTCCAAGTTTTGAACACAGGTTTGTTAGTGAACTGGGTTTTGCAGTGCCATAAATATAGAATCATAGAATGGGAGAGGTTGATAGGGACCTCTGAAGATCAAATCCAGGTCCCCTGCCAAAGGAGGATCACATGAATTCCCATCCCTTGAGGGTTTTAAGGCCAGGCTGGATGTGGCTCTGAGCACCCTGATCTCGTGTGAGGTGTCCCTGCCCATGGCAGGGGGGTCAGAACTTGATGATCCTTCAGGTCCCTTCCAACCCTGGCAGTTCTATGGCTCTATGAAGAGACTACGTATTCAACTACTCATATTTCAGACTGCCTCTAACTTTGATTTACTTTGCAGCATGAAAAATACTTTTTTCACATTGCACATTGTGAAAGGTAATCTTCAGAATGGTTGGAATCTGAGCTGAAATATCACCCTGAGAAAACAATGATTATCCAAACTGTCTACAACTCCTGAAGTAGAATTTAAATCTTACAAGAACGGCGAGGTTAATGAAATTTCTAGGGCTTCCTTTCTGAGAGGTCAGGGATACCACAATAACATTTTGTCATTGTATTTGATATTTCTCTTCTACTCAGATCTGAATTATAGTGGAAAATACAAATTAAATCTTACATGAAAGGAAAAAGCAAGAAATTACCCACACCTTTTTTTTTTTTTTTTTTTTTTTTAAGCTTCAAAGAAACTCTCATCAAGTTCAGGTAATTCTCATTTCATTTGAGCTGGTTTAATTATTTCTTTCTCAAATGGAGCATTATGAATTCTTACACTTTTTAGTCATTTCTGGCAGATGTTTTGGGAGCTGTGAAAAAAATTAGATCAGGAACCTTGAAAAATGTTTACAAAGGAGTTGCCTGGCAAGTCATCTCTTGTAGTATCAGAAAACCTTCAGGTAATGAGATACCTTATTAAAAAAAAAAAAAAGAAACTTCAGGTAATGAGATGACTTGAAAAAGAAGAAACTGACAGTGTGGTACATGAACGTTTCCACAACAAACAGAAATTTATCAAGAAAAAGAAAGCCTTAAACAACCACCATAAAACGAGAGGGGTTAAACATGCTGACTGAATTTGGCACCTCTGAGAAGTTTTTTAATACACTACAGAAAAGGTAGAGGTTTTGAGATTTCAAACCTTGCTTTTGTTTTAAATACAGAAACATTTAGGTTTTTGCTCGTATTTCCTACATTCCTGTATTGCTCTCTACAACTATCACAGTGTCACTAAGGTTGGAAGAGACCTCAAAGATCATCAAGCCCAACCTGTCACCACAGATCCCATGACTGGACCATGGCACCAAGTGCCACTTCCAATCCCATCTTGAACACCTCCAGGGACGGTGACTCCACCACCTACCTGGGCAGCACATTCCAATGGCGAATCACTCTCTCGGTGAAGAACTTTCTCCTCACCTCCAGCCTAAACTTCCACTGGCGCAGCTGGAGACTGTGTCCCCTTGTTCTGGTGCTGGTTGCTAGGGAGAAGAGACCAACCCCTTCCTGGCTACAACCACCTTTCAGGGAGTTTTAGAGAGCAATGAGGTCACCCCTGAACCTCCTCTTCTCCAGGCTAAACAACCCCAGCTCCTTCAGCCTCTCCTCATAGGGCTTGTGCTCAAGGCCTCTCCCCAGCCTTGTTGCCCTTCTCTGGACACATTCAAGTGTCTCCATATCCTTCCTAAACTGAGGGGCCCAGAACTGGACACAGGACTCAAGGTGTGGCCTAAGCAGTGTTGAGTACAGGGGCAGAATGACCGCCCTGGTCCTGCTGGCCACACTATTCCTAATGCAGGCCAGGATGCCATTGGCCTTCTTGGCCATCTGGGCACACTGCTGGCTCATGTTCAGGCGGCTGTCGATCAGCACCTCCAGATCCCTCTCTGTTTGGGAGCTCTCCAGCCACTCCAACCGCAGCCTGTAGCTCTGCATGAGGTTGTTATGGCCCTGAACTACCTGAAGGGAGGTTGTAGACAGGTGGGGGCTGCTCTCTTTTCCCAGGCAACCAGCACCAGAACAAGAGGACACAGTCTCAAGCTGTGCCAGGGGAGGTTCAGACTGGATGTAAGGAAGAAATTCTTCACAGAGAGCGTGATTGCCCATTGGAATGTGCTGCCCGGGAGGTGGTGGAGTCACCATCATTGGAGGTGTTTAGGAGGAGACTTGATAAGGGTGCTTGGTGCCGTGGTTTAGTTGATTAGGTGGTGTTGGATGATGGGTTGGACGCAATGATCTTGAAGGTCTCTTCCAACCTGGTTTATTCTATTCCTATCATGTGTGGGGGAAAAAGGTACTATATCAACATAAATGTGTTGCTTTGCTTCTCTTAAACTTCTTATTATTTTTAAATGGATTGCTATAAATCTAAAGCAAGAGCAGTACAAAAAGGTAACATTTCAGCTCAGAAAATGTCATTGATTTGTTTTCGTGTTTTGGGATCTTCCTTGTGCTCAAAAAATTGTTAGAGACACCAATATATCAGTATGTTTTAATACTGATAGAACTGAAGTGTTGGATGAAAAATGGTTCTGTCTTTTCTGCCATATCTTTTCTGATCTGACAGAGTATGACTCTTCTGATATGTTAAACTTACTTATTCTAACCTAGAGAAAATTCAGTGCTGCAAATAACTTCTGAATTAGATTTGAGTTTTCAGATGAAAGTGGTCAAAGTTGTAATGAACCTGAACAAGATGCTGAAAGATAATGTTGTTAATTTAAAATGGCATCCGTATTTTCATGGCATTTCTAGCTGTATCCTATACAAAGTGTTTTCAACCAGTGAAGAAAAGACAAACTGATATGTCCAATATATTGGAAAGAAATTAGAGTAGTCAGTGAAGCAGTCAGAAGCAGAAATGAATCAACTTCATTTCATTTGCAACCATTAGTTATTTGCAACCTTCCATCTGCTATCCTTAGCTATAGTTAGTGAACTATTTAATCACAAACTTAACTGGCAAGCAACGGGATGAAGGAAGTGCCTAACTGCATGCTTAAGGACTTGATGAATTCAGGTCTGTTCTATATTCAAAACACACAGAGTTCAATGTCATCATTGCATCAAGACTAGAAAAGAATACTGTGAAACTATAGTGTGTGTGTTTTTCTTATTGATTAGTAACACATGAGGCAGATTTATGTTGCTTAACTGTAAATAAACATTATGAAACACAGTATGAGTGGTTGGCACCCCATCCTTACAGATTTTCAAGGTGAGGCTCGACAGGGCTCTGGGCAGCCTGATCTAGTTGAGGATGGTCCTGCTTACTGCAGAAGGGGTCAGACTTGATCACATTTGGTGGTCCTTTTCAACCCAGATCATTCTGTGATTTATCCATTAGGAAATATACATTTACTGTGTCCTATAATCTTTAGAGAAAGTACCAAGTTCTTAAATCTTAAAAGGAACAGTGCTCATGTTAATAAGAGCTACTGTCAGTAAAGGGCATTTTATCAGTTCTTTCTTGTGCTATTTTATGCTCTTTTCCTTGCAGTCTTATTTTCTAATTAATTATCTATAAATTATCCACTTGCCCTTTAAGTGATAGACACGCTCTTACTAAAACATACCTGGTAGCTAGTTTCCTTTCACATAACTTCCATCTCAAATAACTTTTGTTGTAATTGAGGATGGTGATATAATAGACATCTCATGCTAATATTTACACAGAGGGAATGAACACTTTCCAGGAAAGAGCCATCATTATAATCATTTATTGAATATCTTACTTCCAGATGGGTTGCCTTTGTAAACCACATAAAAGGCTTGTAGTAGCACATATGAAGGATAAAAATGTTTGATCCATTTCAAATACTTCATGGTATCAGAGATCCAAGACAACGTGGTCCACTTATGTTTCTTTAATAGGTTAAACTATAACAGCAATATGTAGGTGGCAAAGATACCCACCAAAAATCAGGACTGAAGATAAGATCCATGTGTTTCCATATAAAAAGCTTCTGAAAACCTCCAGTATTGTGTCCAGTTTTAGGCACTCCAAGAGAGAGATTGAAGTGCTGGAGCAAGTGCAGAGAAGGGCATCGGAGCTGGTGAAAGGCCTGGAGAATAAATCTTCTGAGGAGAGACTGAGAGAGCTGGGGCTGATTAGTTTGAGAAGAGAAGGCTGAGGGAAGACCTCAGCATCTCTACAACTACCTGAAAGGACATTGTAGAGAGGCTGGTTCTGGTCTCTTCTCACAGGTAACTAGTGATAGAACAGGAGGGAATGGCTTCAAGCTTCAACACAATGGGTTCAGACTGTACATCAGAATAGAGTAGAGTAGAGTAGAGTAGAGTAGAGTAGAGTAGAGTAGAGTAGAGTAGAGTAGAGTAGAGTAGAGTAGAGTAGAGTAGAGTAGAGTAGAATAGGATAGGATAGGATAGGATAGGATAGGATAGGATAGGATAGGATAGGATAGGATAGGATAGGATAGGATAGGATAGACCAGGTTGGAAGAGATCTTTGAAATTTTAGGAGAAATCTCTTTGCAGAAAGAGTGGTCAGGCATTGGAATGGGCTGCCTAGGGAGGTGGATGGGTTGCCAACCATGGATGTGTTTAAAGGTAGTTTGGAAGTGGTGCTTGGGGCTATGGTTTAGGGGTGAACCTTGTAGAGTAGGGTTCTGTGAAAATGTTTATCATTGTTATTTAGCATTATGTTTAAGAATACGGTGGTGCATAACTAAAATTAGAGTTAACACCTCCAGGCTTCAGTGGATATATAATATACCCATGAAATTCTAGGATTTTTAGGGTTTAATTATATATTGGCTTGTGATTCTGTTTATGCTTTCCATTTCCACTTGACCACACTTTTCAGTACAACTGTAGATGCAGGTTATAAACAGTGCCATGTGGTTTATATCTGGTGGATGAAATAGTCTATAATCCTGTGATTGCAAGGACAAGGTCAAGCAGGTGGAGTTAGGAATAAGAATCTTCTTGGTCTGTAAATGATTGTACTTGAAGATCCAGTTGACCGTGCCACTGTACATCTGATTCACCCTTTCAGTTTGCCTTTAATTTCACATTTTCTCCGGAATTGGTTCAAATATATCAAAATTCATAGAATTTGGTCCACTTTTACCCCTGATGAAATGGGATCTCCAGCTTGGGGGAAGTTCTATAATACAAGTGGTCCAAAAAAGCCAGTCTGAGGTGCAGCATTCCCTTTACATTTAAAGCACTGGTTAGACTACAGCTTGAGTACTCTGTCCAGTTCTGGGCCCCTCAATTTAAGAAGGATGTAATCCAGGAATGATCTGACTCACAGAGTTGCTTGGGTTGGAAGGGGCCTTAAAGATCATCTAGTTCCAACCCCCCTGCCATGGGCAGGAATACCTTCCACTAGACCAGATTGCTCAAGGCTTCATCCAACACAGCCTTCAGGGAGGGGGCATCCACAACCTCCCTGGCTAACTGGTTCCAGTGTCTCACCACCCTCACTGTAAAGAATTTCTTCCTAATATCCAGTCTAAATCTCTAAATCCTCAAGCCTGAGGAGGTGGCGGAGTCACCATCATTGGAGGTGTTCAGGAGGAGACTTGATGGGGTGCTTGGTGCCATGGTTTAGTTGTTTAGGTGGGTTGGATTGGTTGATAGGTTGGACGTGATGATCTTGTAGGTCTCTTCCAACCTGGTCTGGTCTGGTCTGGTCTATTCTATTCTATTCTATTCTATTCTATTCTATTCTATTCTATTCTATTCTATTCTATTCTATTCTATTCTATTCTATTCTATTCTATTCTATTCTATTCTTTCCCTCTCATCCTATCACTGCAAACCCTTCTAAAAAGTCCTTCCCCAGCTTTCTTGCAGGCCTCTTTCAGATACTGGAAGGCTACTATAAGGTCCCCCAAGAGCCTTCTTTTTCTCCAGGCTGAACAGCCCCAATTCTCTCAGCCTGTCCCCACAGGTGAGGTGCTCCAGCCCTCCAATCATCTTTGTGATCCTCCTCTAGACCCACTCCATCCTTGACCTAGAAACATTTTTGGAATTTTTTACTTCGTGCAATCTTAAGGACCTAAAAATGTTGTGCTGCTGTTACTGGTGAGTTTTTAGTTCTTCACATTAACCATCGTGTGTGATATCTTGGGGGAATGGTGGTGGGGATTTTGCAAGATCATAGAACCATAGAATGGTCCAGAGTGGAAGGGACCTCCAAAGGTCATTTAGTCTGACCTCCCCATAGTCAGCAGGGACATTCTCAACTAGAGCAGGTTGCTCAGGGCCTCATCAAGCCTCACCTTGAGTATCTCCAGGGAAGGGACCTCAACCATCATTGCCAGTTTTCTGTAATTTGCCATGCATGCAAATAACAATGACCATATATAACTTAACCTTACATAGCCTTTCCAGTTTATTGAAATAGAGCCTTAAATGTAGTAGTGTGAACCCTTCAGATTATTGCTCTTTAATCTGAGATCTGATTTGCTCCCATATTCAACCACTTTTAATATCTGAAGTTACTAATATACTTTCTGTAAAGATTTCCTGTCTTTGTTACGTGCAGCAGATTTCATCAATAGCTATAATACCATGCTGCACAAGCAAGGTAATCCAGTTTTGTTGAAAAAAAACCCCAAACAAACAGTTATATAATCCTTTAAAAACCTGTCAAGGCCCACAAGGATATAAACTTATTTCAAAGGCTGCAGTAATCTATTCCATAGTCTAATATTGGGTATAGCAAAATATTTAATTTACATTACACATGAACGAGAGCTTGTATTGGCCAGTGAGGGTTTTCCACCCCTCTTCAAAATCTACACACAATTTGTATCCTTCATCACAAAACATCAGCTTTACTCCACCACACAGTCATTTCTCTGCTGTGACAGCACGGAGAAAAGAGCAAAGGGGTAGCTAGCTAGGGAAATCCCTGACACCAGTCAGCTGGCTCAATAGAGTTCTGCTTGCACACTGCACCGAAGAAGATGAATTGTTTGCACAGAAGGAATGGACAGAGAAGGTCAGAGAAGATGTAGAAAACTTCTAGAATTTGTCCTCTCAAAGCGAGATGGTAAACAGCTCTACAGATCTTTCAGGACATAAATCTGTGAGGTATGACTGCAACAGCTTTCAGAGGCAGACTAAGCCATAAATTTTACAGGACCCCTTAGCTATCAAACACTAGGGAAGGAAAAAAAGCCACAGAGAGAGCATGTATGTGCTATAGCAGCAGCATGTAAAGTCTGATAGTCTGATATGTGGTCGCAGAATGCTGATTTTTCAACTGCATGGCAAAACACAGTAACTGGATATTGCTCTTTGCAAAGCAAAGCTCCACTCTGTAGGACTGATAATAATGTACAATAGGGGCAAAATAACTTCATGGGGTGAAATGCAAAAATGTGGTGATTTGAGAGCTGAAACATCATCCAGTGTACTGTCACTCAAGCCCTGTGAGGAGAGGCTGAGGGAGCTGGGGTCATTTAGCCTGGGGAAGAGGAGGCTCAGGGGAGACCTTATTGCTGTTTACAACTACCTGAAGGGAGGTTGTAGCCAGGAGGGGGTTGGTCTCTTCTCCCAGGCAACCAGCACCAGAACAAGAGGACACAGTCTCAAGCTGTGCCAGGGAAGGTTTAGGCTGGAGGTTAGGAAGAAATTCTCCCCAGAAAGAGAGATTGGCCATTGGAATGTGCTGCCCAGGGAGGTGGTGGAGTCACAATCCCTGGAAGTGCTTAAAATGAGACTGGATGAGGCACTTGGTGCCATGGTTGAGTTGATTAGATGGTGCTGGATGATAGTTTGGACTTGATGACCTCAAAGGTCTTTTCCAACCTGGTTAATTCTGTGATTCTGTAACTTGTTCAATATTTTTCACATACAAGTCTTCTGTGTCCTGACAGACAAGCCCATGAGTATTTAGAGTAAGTACTGTTGGGGTTACGTTGAAGTGAACTTCCAGCATCTCCAAATGGATCCAGAATAAAGATCGTTTAATGCTTCACAAGATGTAAAACTAGAAAAATAAAAAACTGCAACAAAAACAGAGGCAAATTAAGTAATAAAAGGTGCAGGCAAGAAAAGCTTCTTTTTTTTTTTTTTTTTTCTTGAGTATAAACTCAAGAAAACAAAGCATTAAAGCCTGGTGATACAGTATCACTAAGGTTGGAAGAGACCTTGAAGATCATTGAGTCCAACCTGTCACCACAGACCCCATGACTAGACCATGGCACCAAGTGCCACGTCCAATCCCCTCTTGAACACCTCCAGGGATGGTGACTCCACCACCTCCCTGGGCAGCATATTCCAATGGTGAATGACTCTCTCTGTGAAGAACTTTCTCCTCACCTCCAGCCTAAAGTTCCCCATGTGCAGCTTGAGACTGTGTCCTCTTGTTCTGGTGCTGGTTGCTAGGGAGAAGAGACCAACCTCCACCTGGCTACAATCTCCTTTCAGGTAGTTGTAGAGAGCAATGAGGTTGCCCGTGAGCCTCCTCTTCTCCAGGCTGAACAACCCCAGTTCCCTCAGCCTCTCCTCATAGGGCTTGTGCTCAAGGCCTCTCCCCAGCCTTGTTGCCCTTCTCTGGACACGTTCAAGTGTCTCGATGTCCTTCTTAAACTGAGGGGCCCAGAACTGGACACAGGACTCAAGGTGTGGCCTAACCAAAACAGAGTACAGGGGCACAATGACCGCCCTGGTCCTGCTGGCCACACTGTTCCTAATGCAGGCCAGGATGCCATTGGCCTTCTTGGCCATCTGAGCACACTGCTGGCTCATGTTCAGGCGGCTGTCGATCAGCACCCCCAGGTCCCTCTCTGTTTGGGAGCTCTCCACCCACTCCGACCCCAGCCTGTAGCTCTGCATGGGGTTGTTGTGGCCAAGAAAGCATTTCTAGACGTCAAGGGATATAGTCCACAGATGCACTATATACCTTTAAAGTAGAAGACAGTAGATTGGATATTAAGAAGAAATTCTTACATGAGGGTGTTGAGACACTGGAACAGGTTGCCCAGAGAAGCTGTGGATATTCCCTCTCTGGAAGTGTTCAAAGCCCGGTTGGAAAGAACCTTGAGCCTCCTGGACTAGTGGAAGGTGTCCCTGCCCATGGAGGTGGGGTTGGAGCTAGATGATCTTTAAGGACCCTTCCAAAACAAACCATTCTATGATTCTGTATGGAAAAAAAAATTGGAAGTCAAGAAGGCAGTACGATTCTAATCTCACAGGCATACTCCAGGTATTTTTGTAGCTTATTTTTTTGCTGCATGTTTTTCTACAGCAAATTAACTTCTGGATTTTCACTTTGCATCTAGTCAAAACTGGGCAACCTAACAGGGAGTTTTGTTTGGTTTGGCATTGTTTGGTGTGGTTTTGGTTGAGTTGGGTTTGTTTTCTTTTGTTCCAAGGGAAATGAAAACAAACAAAAAAAAAAAAAAAGTAAGCTCCTGTACATCAGAACACATGAAATGGTTAACTACTGGGGCAGGAGGCAGGGGGAAGGAATCCAAGGAGCCCAGTGAAAATGTTTATTGTTGCAATTAATACTGCCTAAAAGCTGGGATTTGCATCAACCAAAACTCTTGGATGTTTTGGGTTTTTTCTTGTCCACCTTACTTGGAGAAATCCTTAGAAATATTTCAGCAGAAAAAGAGCTCTGCTCAAAACTAACCATTGCAGTTTAAAAGCATTTATCTGTGAATGGTAATAGAGCTCCTAATATTTCCTGGCCCCACTGTGAACTTGCAGAATTTTTCTGGATAGGTGTTTTGTGTAAAAACAGATGTTCTTGTAATTGCCTTTGTTATGAATGTTTAGTAATTCACAAAAAAGGGGGTTGATGATAATATCTTAGCCAGCTTTCACTGCAACATGTTAACTGGTTTTGGGTTTCTTGCTCGGAATGAAATCGTTCAGCTTAAAGTCTTTTCTTATTTTCTTCTAAGGATTATGCACTTCTAAGTTTGTTTAGTTTTTTTTTTACTAACTCTCCCTTTTACTCTGGAAGCTATTTAACTGTGTTTGGTCTCCATAGTGCACAGTAATACATAGCATTTTGAAACAGGTGGAGTTCCCTAATGTGTATTTATTATAATCACCTCAGAAGCTTCATCAGCAACGCTACCATTCATAACAAATGAGGAAATGAAACTTTACAGTGTTTGACTCGCTGCTTTATTTTGATCTTGCAGCAGAGCTATCTTTTATTTGTTCTTCAGCAATAAGATCCAGAAAGGTCAAAACAATTATTTTCCTATCTAAGTGGTTCACAGAAATTCGATTAATTGTAAATTAAATTAAATCAGTGAAGATGAGAAAAAACTTCAAAATGCCCTGAAACTGAATAGCAGCTATATTCCAAATATTATAGCATTAACATCTCTGTGAGAAGCTTACAAATATACCTATTCAAAGAACATCTTTATTCTAGTTTAATGATTTCTTATCTCTCAATTTTACAAAATAAATTAAGAACATGGGAAATAAGTGAGGACAGAGACAATGTAGAGATCTGCCTGGTTTCAACAAACATTCATATTTAATAAGTAGTTTCTTGCTGTGAACAACACTGTGTCATAGTATCATAGTATCAGTCAGTGTTGGAAGAGACCACAAGGATCATCTAGTTCCAACCCCCCTGCCATGGGCAGGGACACCCCACACTAGATCAGGCTGGCTAGAGCCTCATCCAGCCTGGTCTTAAACACCTCCAGGGACAGGGCCTCAACCACCTCCCTGGACAACCCATTCCATGGCTTCACCACTCTCATGGTAAAGAACTTCCCTCCTCACATCCAGCCTGAATCTCCCCACCTCCAGCTTCATTCCATTCCCCCTAGTCCTATCATAACATTTGGGTTACTGATTCTTTATTTCTTAGCAAACCAGATAATAACCTTTTGTTTAGGGTCAGGTGAGGAAGGCTCTCACTGTCACTGGGGACTACAACAATGTCCCTTGGAGCTAGCCTCTGCTGCTAGAGGTAAAAGGGGTTGTAGTCCTTTTTAAACCAACATTTCAAACAACTAGGATGTAAACTGGCAGGGTACATTGTACTGCTTGGCACAGTCTAAATATGCCTCCTGTGTACACTGAGAGTATAGAGGGAGCTAGTTTATACTTTCCTATTCTTTTACAGATGAATAGAACAGAATTAACCATGTTGGAAAAGACCTTTGAGATCATTGAGTCCAACCTATCATCCAACACCATCTAATCAACTGATCTAATCATGGTACTGAGCGCCCCATCCACTCTCTTCCTAAACACCTCCAGTGATGGTGACTCCACCACCTCCCTGGCCAGCCCATTCCAATGGCCAATCACTCTTTCTATGAAGAACTTCTTCCTAATATCCAGCCTAAACCTCCCATGGTGCAGCTTGAGACTGTGTCCTCTTGTTCTGGTACTGGTTGCCTGGGAGAAGAGACCAACCTCCACCTGGCTACAACCTCCCTTCAGGGAGTTGTAGAGAGCAATAAGGTCTCCTCTGAGCCTCCTTTTTTCCATGCTATGCAACCCCAGCTCCCTCAGCCTCTCCTCACAGGGCTTGTGCTCGAGGTTGTGGAGTCTCTCTCTGGAAATATGCAAGACCCATCTGGATCCATTCCAGTGTGATCTGGTCTAGGTGATCCTGCTCTGGCAAGGGGTTGGACTGGATGGTCTTTCAACATTCCTTCTAGCCCTTAACATTCTGTGATTCTCTGAAGTTTCAGTAATTGTAGTAGTAATGACCTTGAAATGTGTCTTCCTGCTTATTACAGAAAACTGCACACGCAAGCTGTTAATGGGTATTGCAATGTGCAGCCATCACCAGGGCGTTTCAGATGTCAGGTTAACATGATATGGATTAACTCAGCAATCAGCATTCAACAATGTACAGTAAGCCCTGTAACAATACTGGCAAATTAACTTTGAAAACAAAATGTAGCACACTAATGTGATTATTACTCAGAAATTTCTAGGCACACTTTGCGTGTCGTAATTACTGAAGGTCTTGCACGTGTGGCCATTTCCATAAGGCGGTTTGTCATACTTCAACACCCTCTAAGCAAATGCTTGATCTGCCACCAAATACTGAAAAATAGAAAATGATGATTCTCTCTTGCAAAATAAAAATAATAAATAATTCCTGACTCTCAGAACATCTTCCCAATGAACTTTCCTTTGCTTTATGGGCAGTGCTATATTGCTCAGTGTGGTGAGTTGAAATTACCCCTCCAACTAATTCGAGAGAATTACCCCCTAAAATAAAATTGCCAGACCTGCTCAGGTGGAAGCAAATGAAGCTATATTTACAAGCAAACTACAATCTAGAAATACGAAATGCAATGAATATGTACAAAACAAGAACCCCCCTGGACAAAAGCAGGGGGTTACCAATAGCTTCCCCCTCTCCCCCCTGCACAAAGAAAAGAGAAAGAGGAGAAAAGCAGAGAGTAACTTGTTAGTACTCAGCCACAACAAAGAAACACGGCCAAGGTCAGCAAGCCAGCAGAAGAAACCAGCTAGTATGTGCTAGAGCAAAGAAACTAAGGAGTTAGTTTATACAACTCACTTCATGTTAATTATCAGACCAATGGGATTTAGACTGTATTATTATTTGTCCCTTTACATCCAGTGGTAATTTATTAATATTCTACCACTTTCTACTCAATCTGTGGCATCAGCCTGAAACTGCCACACTCAGTGAATGGCAGATACTACTCACAATCTCTGCTGGTTAACCATTAGAGGTATGTCTTGATAAGCTGGCTTTCTAAGGAACTAGTGTGCTGTCCAAGAAATGGAAGAAATCTAAGAGGCAAGAATAGAATAGAACTGGGGCTGACAGCAGAAAACAGGATGAGAGACATACAGGAGTGAGGAGATGACCAGCGAATTTCAGTAGGTCCTAGCCTAACCAGTGACTGCTATATAGGTAGAGACACTACTTACACCTGAGTGATACTATAGCATTTCACACTCATTTTCTTAGAGGAAATTCTGTTTCAGTTACCGGGTTCCAGCTTTATCACACAAACACTTCACACTTGGCAAACAAACCTGGCACTTACTGCAACTGCTTACAGATGTGCAGCTCTCATTTTGGGCCAACGCACAGACGCCGAGCGCCTTCCTCAGGCTCTAATCCCCGTCTCTTTATTCAGGTTGCTGCAAATCACCTGCTCAAAGTTTCATTCTGACTGAAACACTTCACTTTTCGTGTATTTGGGTTTAATAAATTAGCATTTGCATGCTTTTTGGTACCAGCAATTACTAATGCATAGCTAATGATACTTATAGGGGCATGACATTTACTGTCAACCCGTAGAGGTCTGTTAGTTATAATTATGATCAATTTTTATGCTTTGTTTCCACTCTTTTTTTCCCCCTTCCATATTCTGTACTACCCTCATGCTTTGCTTTATTTCTCTTCTAGCTTTTGATACTTTCCATCCTCATGGTCCCACTCTCCACCTCGTATTTCTTTGCATACCTGGAATCATGGAGCATCTGCTCTTGTTTTGCCTCATTTAACTTCAGCCTGTAGATTTCTTCTGATGTTGCAGTAGAAATTAATGCTTTGATCACAACTCCACACAGGGCATGTGCAGATGTAACAGAAGCATTTCTTTAAAAGTAGACCTCTTTATTTCAACTATTTTAAAATCTAGGGTTTTTTTATTAATTATGCAATTTAGGTTTTGATAAGGGAATGTTTAATATGTCTGGTGTAGAATGTAAGGGGTTTTCAGCTTTGCTCCAGCTTCAGTTTCTGTGTAATTAATTAAACAGTGAGTAACTATTACCCAGAATCACATAGAATCAACCAGGCTGGAAAATACCTCAGAGATCATCAAGTCCAGCCTATTGCCTAATGCCTAACACTGCCTGACAACTAAACCATGGCTCCAAGTGCCACATCCAATCCTTTTTTGAACACCTCCAGGCACAGGGACTCCACCACCTCTCTGGGCAGCACATTCCACTGGCCAGTTAGCATGTATTCTTATTCTAAAAGAGGGTCACAAACGTCCCAGTGCAATGGCACACTTTCATTTCTGGCAAAAGATGTCTTATTTGTCATGCTTCTTTTTTTTTTTTTTTATCATTGTTTTTCTTCCACAATGTTGTGTTTGGGTTTTTTTTTCTCTTTCTTAATTTGCATAATCTTCTAACAGTAACATTTGATTTACAGTTCCCATGCCACTAAAGGGACTTTATTTGGGTTATGTAGCATTAACATTTCTTTCCCCACTCTTTGATCCATTTCTCTGTGTTGCTAGCCTTTCCTTAGTCCGCTTTTATTTGAATTTTGAGTGTTACAACAGCAGCAGATACAGCTTTTTCTCAAATGATTACCTCAAAATGATAGGATTATAGCCTCAAAGGATATTATAATGGGATTAGAGAGTATCTACCTGGACAGTTACCATACAGCATCTGCTTTGTACTTGCTATATTTGATGTGTGTCTTAGCCCTAGGCCTAGCCCCTGCCCTGGGTGAGCAGTGGAGGGAGGTACTCCTGTGGGAGGTAAGAAGTATGAATTTCAGCTCATTTTGCATGAGGAGGGTACTTCAGTTTCCTTAGAAACTGCTTTAATCTCTAGTCTATATTACTTTTTGTGTGTGTGTGTGTGTGTCCTCCTCCTCCTTTGACAGACAGGCTTTAAGTGAAAAGAGTGAACCAATTTTCCATAAGCAAAGGAGTTCAAGTGCAGATGGGATTCCGGGCTGTGAATCCCACTTTCACATAGCACACAATTTGGGCTGAATTTAGGCGCTTAAAAGAGAAAGGCAACGTTGAACCTCATATCTATGAAATGTTTTGTTGGCTGGCCTATGCTTTTCCCTGTTTAGGAAGTTGATTACTGTGAATCCTCCCCTGAGCACCCATCTGTCTCTTTTCATTTTACTTTGTACTGAAATATCCAGCTAGGGTTCATGAACTTCCATCACAGCTCTGGAAGGAAAAACAAAAATATGTTTGGCCCATCATCAATATGTGTAGCTTCCATGGAGGATCTGAGACTTTCAGCTTGGCATGTTAGAAGTACAGACTGGATGTAATATATATTTGTTTAGGATCTAACTGTCCCTGATCAAATTAGGAGGTATAGTGCATAGAAAATCTCAGTTGGTGCCCAATCACCATCAGCAGTCACAGTATCACCAAGGTTGGAACTGACCTCAAAGATCATCGAGTCCAAATCCATGTGTTAGGAGCTCAGTTCTCATTTAAAAGAGATTTTGGGTTTCTAGTGCCCAGTGTGGGTTTGCTTAATGAAGAGCACAGGCATTTCAAAACCACTTAGAGCCTTCCAAAATGGAATAAAAATTAGTTGCTTTAGAAATCATACCATTTATTTTTATCCTAATTCTTCCTGCTTCTAAAAAAACCTCCCTTTTTAGGAGCTGATGGGACACTTCCTCACAAAACTGTGTAGCAACAAGTGGTGGCAGCATTTGGGGATAATGTCTAGATAATTTCTATTTGCAGTCTGGCTTGACTGAGCTTTTCTGCATTACCTGTTACGCTGCGTAATGATCTAGGGTGATAGTGGGGAAGTGAAGTCTCATTCTTCTAGCTTCTGAATTTTATCCAAGTTGGCTTTCATAAACTGCATCAGTACAGGTTGGGAGGTGATCTGCTAGAAAGCAGACCTGTGTAGAAGGACCTGGAAGTCCTGGTGGACAAGTTCTCCATGGGATAGCAATATGCCCTTGTGGCCAAGAAGGCCAACGGGATCCTGGAGTGCATTCAGAGGAGTGTGTCCAGCAGATCAGGGGAGTTTCTCCTCCCACTCTGCTCTGCCTTGGTCAGGGCCCACCCGGAATATTACATCCAGTTCTGGTCTCCCCAGTTCAAGAGGGACAGGGATCTACTGGAGAGAGTCCAACAGAGGGGTGCAAGGATAATAAAGGGACTGGAGCACTGCCAGATGAGGAGAGTCTGAGAGCCCCGAGGCCTCTTAGTCTGGAGAGGAGAAGGCTGAGAGGGGACGTAATAAATGTCTATAAATATCTTAGGGCTGGGTGTCAAGAGGGAGAGGACAGGCTCTGCTCAGTTGCACCTCGTGATAGGACAAGGGGCAATGAATATAAACCACAGCACAGGAGGTTCCACCTCAACATAAGGAGGAACTTACTGTGAGGGTCACAGAGCACTGGAACAAACTTCATTCTCTTGAGACTTCCAAGACCCATCTGAATGTGTTCCTGTGTGGCCTGTGCTGGATTCTGTGGTACTGCATTGGCAAGGGGGTGGACTTGATGATCGTTGGAGGTCCCTTTCAACCCCTAACATCCTGTGATCCTTTGTGATCCCTTCTTCCTCCTGATCATCAGGGAAATATTTAGCAATATTTCAGAACTGAATGAGAAAAGTCTGGCCATTGTATTAATCCAATCTCAACAGCTGGGATATAAATCACAGTGAATAGTTTTTTTTCTCCATATTGTATTATTTCCTCATTTGCAATTCCAGGTAAACTTTTCTTAAGCACCTCAATAATTTAGTATCTAAATTCCAGTTTTACACATGGAGTGAGCAGTTTACCTCTCTCTCTTCCTTCCCCAAGCATACAAGAGAGATCAAAATTCTTCCTCCTGATTTTCTACTTCCTTTGGTAGTTTTTGGATCGTGATTTTTATCATTTATTTAAAAGTACTTGGCGTAATAGGGGAGAACTTTAATTGAGGCCTCAGGCACTATTGTAACACAGGTAATAAGTAATAATTATAGTAGCAGGTGTTGCCAGCTATTAATTCCATTCTCAGGGAAATTCACACTCCTTTATTTGAGAGTGTAACTCTTCAGCGGGAGTTTTCCTTCATTTTTCTCAAGCATTTGGCTCCTTTTTGCAAGCAGATTATTACCCCACACAATTTTCACTCTTAGAAGACAATGCAATCAGATTGGAACTTTAGAATCATAGAATTGTTAGGGTTGGAAGGGACCCCTAGGATCAGCTAGTTCCAATCCCCCTGCCATGAGCAGGGACACCTCACACCAAAGCAGGTTGCCCAGAGCCACATCCAAGCTGGCCGTAAAACCTTCATAGATGTGGCTTCTGTGAATTCAACTTGAAGTCACTTCTTTATGTTTTATACAGTTTCCTGAATATTGGTCTCCATGCAGTCCATACCACCCAGGCTCTTCTCAGTTGCACTCTGTGACAGGACAAGGGGTAATGGATATAAACTACAGCACATAGGTTCCACCTCAACATGAGGAGGAGCTTCTTCACTGTGAGGGTCACAGAGCACTGCAACAAGCTCCCCAGAGAGGTTTTGAAGTCTCCTTCTCTGGAGACTTTCAAGATCCATCTGGATGTGTTCCTTTGTGACCAGTGCTGGATTTTATGGTCCTGTTCTGGCAGGGGGTTGGACTCAAAGATCTTCAGAGGTCCCTTCCAACCCCTAACATCCTGTGATCCTGTGACACACCATGCAGCTGGTGCCAAGAGGAGTAAGTGGGTTGCCCTGAAGACACAACTGGCTCAGATATGGAACCCTAGCCACCTAGGTATCCAGGAAATTATAACAGAATGGTCAGAAGGCCAAGATTTTGGGGCATTACCAGAAAAGGAGAAGGTAACTTGCTGAAGAGGCCCCACCATGTAAACAAACTGCTAATGATAATGAGAAGTGATGTACTCTGTTCACTGGTGGGGAAACTTCAAAGGTGGAAGGCTGCTGTATAAATCCCTGCATGATGAGCTGCTGAAGCTCTTGAAGGAAAAGATTAATCCTGCAGAGGTGAAAGCCATCCAATTGGCTTTAGATACTACTGAGTGAAAATGGTGGCCAGTGCTCTGTCTCTATACCATCTCATGGATGGTGGCAAAATAATTGGAAGCAAAGCAACTGGCAGTGCAGAGGTAAACCCATCTGGGCTGCTGAATTATGGGAAGATATTGGTGCCCAGATAAAGAACCTGACAGTGAAAGAATTTCACATGGATGCCCTTCCACAACACCTTTCAGCCTCTCCCAACTGAAACAGTTCCTGGATTCTGTGAGTATAATTCTTACATGCTGTAACAGGAATTGCAAAGCAGTTACTCAGGAGGAAATTTGGTGATGATGACATTTGGTGATGATGAAATTTGGTGAGATTCAGCCCCTCGCCTCTGAAAACAGTTGTGCATGGGAGACTAAGCAGCTGAATATCAGCAGATGCATTCCCAAAGAAGGACATTTACTTTTCTCCCTGCTTTTGAGGATGCAGATTGAACCACTTGTTCACTTGTGCATGAGACAGTACTTACAGAGGTTCCAGCAGGCTCAAGAAGTGAGTTGTGGTCAAAGACTTCTAAGGAAGGCTGTCAGGACAGCTAAGAGTGAATACTGGCAGAAGTCAAATGAATACACGTTCTAGTCAGCCTGAGCTTCCTGAGGCTTTTAATATGTGGGACATGCCTCCACTGCGTAATTCTTGGATGGCAGCACTGTAAATTTCTTAAACATTTCCTTAATAAGGTATTGAGCAAGTGCATGTGCAGCCTCTGGCCAGGAGCTCACACTCTTGCTCTGGGGGAGGCGATGGGGACACCCTGGCTCTTCCTGTGCTTCTGCCTTCACTCTTTTTGCTCTTTTGCCATGCTTTTGAGCTCTTCACCTGGTTGATTTCACTAAAATGGCAGCTAAACAGGGCTTAAATTGACACTGTCACTCTTGACCCCACCCATGATGAGTCAGAGCCACCTCTGGCCAGGAGCTCTTCCCAATCTGATGGGGGGACTGGGGACATCCTGGCTCTCCCTGCACTGCAGTCTGCCAATTTCTCAAAACAGATTGCAGCATATATGTGGCATGGCAAACTGCTCTTCAGGTTGGGATTTGGGGTTCGTTCGCTTGCTTGTTTTACAGTGGTGAATAAAAACTTAGGCACTGCATGACAGTCATTGGCCGGATTAAGCTCTCAAGCTTGTCCAAGTTCAGGGAGGATTTTCACTTGTGCAGTATGAAGTATAACTGTGGAATTATACAACACTGAAGTTTCCATAAATCTCCAGGTGTTTCACAGTGTCTGATCCTTGGCTTTTCAGAAATGACTCTTCCAGGCATAACTGTTCTTCTTGTGTAAAGATATTCATCCAGGACTAGATGGAAGAAAGGATCTCGTGAAGAGTACGCTGAGAAACCTGGCATTATAAAGGACTTTCTAGGTCTCTTGAAGATAACATGGATGACAGCACCCGGCTGTTTGCCTTGTAATTGACGCTGCTTACAAAAGCATTAATATCCCTGTTCACTGTATCCATGGAACACTCCTGCATCCATTCAGGCTGAGGCAGGACAGGGACTTAACTTTCAGAGTTTCCCATGAATTGAGTGATTTTGGAGCAGAAGAAAACTTCAGGCGAACCTCTCTGTTCTTGGTGTCACGATGTGGAGAGAAGAATAAGGTTGTAATCACTACCTAACTGCATCATTTAACAAGCGAAGGCACATGAGTCATGCAGTCTTGACAGGTGGAACCCTCCTGCTGTTGTCAGCTTCCTTTCCGGGCTCCTTTGTCTCTGGAGAAAAAGATATGTACTGACAGAAGAAAGGAAAGGTTAAGAGGTTAGTGCTGTCTGACTTGTTTCTTCCCTCTCTCCTTCCAGCCTTCCTTCCCTTCTTCCTTTTCCGTCAACTGTAAATACTGAATTTTAGTCCTCCATGAGGAGCAAAAGAAAAATGCTTGGTTCCAACATCAAGGTGTAAACAAGGTGGATGGTTCACAGAAAGAATGTTCTGAGGACTGGGGTTAAGAAGGAGTACCTGGAAGAGCTAATTTACATGAGAAAAGCTCAGTGTTGTCCTTCTCTGGAAGTGTATAATGCAGCCATCTATAAGCTAGAGCACTAGGATTTTTTCATTCATGCTTGGGGTGGCATTTCAGTGGATAAATTGGTCTAATATTATCTCTCTTTGACAAATGTAAATTGCTGTAATGGTGTAGAATCATAAATGCATCATGTTGGAAGGGACCTTCAAAGGTCATGTTGTCCAACTGCCCCTCAGCAAGTAGGGACATCTTTAACTATATCAGGTTGCTCAGAGCCCTGTCAAGTTTGGCCTTGAATGTCTCCTGGGATGGGGCATTCACCACATCCCTGGGTGACCCGTTCCAGTATTTTACCTCTCTCACTGTAAAGAACTTCCTCCTCACATCCAGCTGAAATCTACCCTGCTCCAGTTTCAAACCATTGCCCCTCATCCTATCACTACAAGACTTTCTAATCAGTTCTTCCCCAGCCTTCCTGTAGATCCCCTTCAGATATTGAAATGTTAGAAGGTCTCCCTGCAGCCTTCTTTTCTCCACAATTCTCCAACAGCCACAATTCTCTTAGCCTGTCTCTGTAGGAGAGATGCTCCAGCCCTCTGATCATCTTATTGACCCTCTGCTGGACCCACTCCAGCACCTCTATGACCTTCTTGTGTTGGGGGTCCTAAAGCTGGACATGGTACTCAAGGTGAGGTTTCACCAGAGCAGAGTACAGTGACAGAATCACCTCTCTCGACCTGCTGGCTATGCTTCTTTTGACACAGCCCAGGATGCAATTCTCCTTCTGGGCTGCAAGTGAACAGTGTTGGCTTTTGTCCAGCTTCTCATCCACCAGTGCCCTCAAGTCCTTTTCTACAGGATTGCTCTCAATCTCATCTTCCTCCAGACTGTGTTGATAATGGGGACAGTCCTGACCCAGGTGCAGGATATTGCACTTTGCCTTATTGAATCTCATGAGATTCTCCTCAGTTCACTTCTGCAGCCTGTCCAGGTCCCTATCGATGGCATCCCATCCCATCCCTCAGTCTTATCAGCTGTACCACTCAGCTTTGTGATGTCTGCAGACTGGCTGAGAGTACGCTCAGCCTCACTGTCAATATCATTAATGAAGATATTGAACAGCACTGGTCCCAGTGTGGGCCCTTGAGGGACACCATGTGTCACCTGTATAGAAATGTTCATTCCCCTGGTGATTTGTTGCTTGATGCAGCCAAAAGTATCGTTTGTACCATAAGCACTTTTGAAGGACAAGACCGAATCTCCATGGCAGTCACATCACTGAGGGTCAGCAACACTGGACATACATTATCTGTGACATTCCCCATTCCTTAATACCCTTTCTTAATTAAGAAAGTGTTGAGTGGATGGATGATTGCAGATAGAAACACTATACAAATTATGAAATCCAGAGAAGAGATGGTGAAGGGCCTGGAGAGCACGTCATATGAGGATTGGCTAGCAGAATTGGGACTGTTTAGTCTAGAGAAGAAAAGACTAAGGAACAAGCTCATTGCTCTCTACGACCACCTAAAAGAAGTTTGTAGCTAAGCAGGTCTCTCAGCGCTGGTCAGGCCAAACCTTGTGTACTGTGTCCGGTTCTGGGCCCCTCCGTTTAGGAAAGATTTTGAGTTGCTGGAACGTGTCCAGAGAAGGGCAACAAAGCTGGGGAGGGGGTTGGAGCACAGCCTTATGAGGAGAGGCTGAGGGAGCTGGGGTTGCTTAGCCTGGAGAAGAGGAGGCTCAGAGGAGACCTTATTGCTCTCTACAACTACATGAAGGGAGGTTGCAGACAGATGGGGGTTGGTCTCTTCTCCCAGGCAACCAGCACCAGAACAATAGGTGACCAGGGGAGGTTTAGGCTGGATGTTAGGAAGGAGTTCTTCATAGAAAGAGTGATTGCCCATTGGAATGTGCTGCCCAGGGAGGTGGTGGAGTCACCATCACTGCAGGTGTTTAAGAACTTAGAGACTGGATGAGGCACTTGGTGCCAAGGTTTAGTTACTTGGATGGTGTTGGGTGATAGGTTGGACTTGATGATCTCTGAGGTCTTTTCCAGCCTGGTTAATTCTGTTCTGTTCTATTCTATTCTATTCTATTCTATTCTATTCTATTCTATTCTATTCTACTCCTATTCTACTTCTATTCTATTCTATTCTATTCTATTCTACCATACATTTATAATTATATTTAAATGGCCTCAAATTGCACCAGGGGAGGTTTAGACTGGATAGTGTGAAAAATGTCATTACTGAAATAGTGGTCAGGCATTGGAACAGGCTGCTCAGGGAAGTAACCCTGGAGATGCTCAAAAAACATGTAGACAAGGCACTCTGGGACATGGTTTAGTGGGCATGGTGCTGTTAGGTCAACAGTTGGACTCGATGACCTTAAAGGCCGTTTCCAACCAAAACAATTCCATGGTTCTGTGAAATTGAAGGGAGGCAAAAAAATTGGCCGTCTTTGAATGAAGTATATGTTACTACAAGGAAAAACCTCTAGACTACAGGCAGCTTGAAAGATGTTTATATTCTGATTATAAATTTATGACTTAGTCTTTCCAATATTCATGAATTCCGAGAGTATTTGCCTTAGGCATGTTAGAATAGCGAAGCCTTGCAACTGGCAATAACTGCTTAACACTCAGAACAACATAATTAAATACTTTTGAGCATTTTAACAATTGATTTGAGGATGTATATGTTCACTTTAAAAAGCAAGTATGCTCTTTTGGAGGAGTCAAACTGCTCTTTCATCATTTGGGGTTTCAAAGCCGGTTTGCCTCCAAACAAATCACATTGCTTTCATTTCACATGCACAGGCGTTTTACAAGTCTTATCGTTCACGAGCCCCGCTCAGTATGAGCTTAAAAGTTTAATCAGACTAAAAAGCAGAGTCCGCTGATGTTCTCTAGACCTGCTGAGTTTAGAGCTGTTAGGAGAAGAAATGTTCCCTTTGCATCCTCAAAAGTCAAATTAATTGCCACGCAGTGATTCCTTCCAAAGAACCTAATTGCTTGAGAAGACTTTAAACATGGATGTGTAACTCTACTGCCTGCCTTGGATGATTTTTGTTTGTTTGTTTTTCACTGCTCTTTGTGCTTTAAATACTCTGTGGCGAGGATTTAATTTTTTAAAACTATCAATTACTTCATTTAACGTTCCAAGAAGGATATTTGTGCAATTAACAAATAATTCCTCAGGATTTAGTGTGAATCACACTCCTTTTTATATATTTTTATTTTATTTTCTTATGAATGGCAAACATTCACAGAAAGGTTCGAAAAGGTTTGACTTTGACAGCCTGTGTTCTGGCAGCCTCAACACAAGGACATTGAACTGCTGGGGCGGGTCTGGAGGAGGGCCAGAAGGATGATCAGATGGTTGGAGCACCTCCATTATGGTGACAGGCTGAAAGAGTTGGGAGTTGTTCAGCCTGGAGAGTAGAAGGCTCCAGGGAGACCTTCCTGTACCTGAAAGGGGCCTACAAGAAAGTTAGGAAGAGACTTTTTATAAGGGCTCATTGTGATAGAACAAGAGGGAACAGACTGAAGCTTGAGAATGGCAGATTTATAGTGGATATTACAAATAAATTATTTACAGTAAGGGTGATGAGCCACTGGAACAGGTTGCCCAGTGGATGCCCCCTCCCTGGACATGTTCAAGGTCAGGTTGGTTAAGGCCTTGAGCAATCTGATCTAGTGGAAGGTGTCCTTGCCTGTGGCTGGGGTGTGGGAACTAGATGATCTTCAAGTTCCCTTCCCACACAAACCATTCTATTAATCTACAAATCTATGAGTCTATGTTTATGAAACTATTTGGTCTACATTGTTGATAGTACAGTTCTTCCTTAGAGGAGTATGGGAAAAGAAAGAGACAGCAAGTGTGGTTACTTTAGTATCTAAATACTGAGGGAAGCATATTATGGGTGTAGATTAGCAGAGAGGAGCAGAGGAGGGCTCTGCAACATAATAATGTATGTGATGCAGGAATAGTAAAAAACTGGTTTTTCCTTTGTTTTAATTTGAAATAAAATATTTAGAAATTATCATGGAGTACAATATTTGTGTCTGTCACTTTCTGTGAGGGCTATTTACTGCTGCAGGGATAAGGACTATTTCCTAAATTCTAGGAAGGTGGGGGTGGGGAAAAAGAATGAGGCTTTAGTGTTGGATGATAGGTTGGACTCGATGATCTTAAAGGTCTCTTCCAACCTGGTTAATTCTATTCTATTCTATTCTATTCTATTCTATTCTATTCTATTCTATTCTATTCTATTCTATTCTATTCTATTCTATTCTGTTCTGTTCTGTTCCGTTCCATTCCATTCCATTCCAGTGCTGGATGATGTAGTGGGTAACTTTCAGTAGCTGTAACGTTAGCATCTCTGGAACTAGTGAATTGTTGTGCAGGTTCCTGCTTAGACTGGATGACCTCCTCCAGCCACTTGTACACACATGGATGTGCATGCACAGACACACAGTACCAGGGGCTTAATAAACTCCATCCAGGTCCTCCAGCTCTTTTAATGCTTTATGGAAACAGAATCTATTCAAATAGATGACATCTGTAAATATTTCTGGAAAAAGAAGGGAAAAAAAGGTGCATCAATAACAAATGACTTTTTCAGTGCTCTAAATACACTATTTTAAATAACTTGAAAGAAGTATATTAAATGTGGGGTGGTTTTTCTTCCTATCCCTGTGCATGCTGGTAGATGTGAAAATGCCCTATTCTTAACTCCTTGGTTCTAAATAAAATGTTTATTAAAGCTGAATCTTATGTATCTCATTGCTGTCTTGATAAAGCCTCAGTGCTAAAAGGTTTAATAATAAAGTAGATTGTTAAAGCAGCCACACTCAGTGTTCATTCTAACTTCAAATTATTTGATTTTTAAAGTTTTATTTCTAGTGGCTTCCAGTGATTTGCTGCATACTTCAGCTGAGCTTTGATATGCTCAATTTTTATCACAGTGCAAGCAGAAACCATGTTTACGTAAATCTTGAGGGTGTCTACATCTTGATGGACTGTGTATGTGACTCTGTCACTCTTTGGTCACACAGACACAGGTTCAGTCATTAGGACAGTGCAAACTATAAGCAAATCACAGAACCTGACAGTGTGTCATAGCTTAAGTGTGGCTTTGAAGAAATGGGAAGGAATAATAATCCCACTGCCCTGATAACACTTAGTCATTGCTTCCCAAAAGCTGAAGCTGAGAAATGACGGTGTTGAAGTCAATTTGTATTCCGAAGGTGTTTCAGCAGATAATTATTTCCAACTCATATTAAAATTAGATGGATCGCTTTTCAGGTGCCTGTTTTCAAACACAGCATAAAAGTGGGAAAATGCTTGCATCCCATAGCTTGCAGCAACATAAGCAGGTTAGATTTGTTGCTTGATCTTTTATGCTGTGCTGGTATTGTGAGATTATTCTGAATAATACTTGCCTCATATCATCATCTTCATGTAGACACTCTCATGGTCATACCTGTGCAATTATTAGTAACTATCCTAGCATAGAATCATAGAACTGTTAGGGTTGGAAGGGTCCTCAAGGATCAGCTAGTTCCAAGTCCCTGCCATGGGCAGGGACACCTCACACTAGAGCTGATTGCTCACAGCCACATCCAGCCTGGCCTTAAAAAACCTCCAGGAATGGGGCTTCTACCGCCTCCCTGGGCAACCTGTGCCAGTGTCTCACCACCCTCATGGGGAAGAACTTCTTCACAACATCCAATCTGATTCTATCCATTTCTAGTTTTGTTCCATTCCCTCTAGTCCTATCATTACCTGGCACCCTAAAAGTCCCTCCCCAGTTTTCTTGTAGGTTCCCTTAAGATACTGGAAGGCCACAATTAGGTCTCCTCTGAGCCTTCTCTTATCCAGACTGAATAGCACCAACTCCCTCAGTCTGTCCTCAAAGAGAGTAGCTCCAGCCCTCTAACCATCCTCATGGCCCTTCTCTGGACACACTCCAGCACCTCCAGATCCTTCTTGTAATAGGGGCTCCAGAACTGGATGCAGTATTCTGGGTGGGATCTCATAAGAGCAGAGCAGAGCGGGAAAATCACCTCCCTCGACCTGCTGGCTGTGCTTCTCTTGATGCAGCCCAGGCTGGGATTTGCTTTCTGGGCTGCAACGTGTTTGTGTCAGTTTAAAATTAATTCCATAGAACTGAATGCTGGTTTAATTTGTTTCTAAAAAATAATGTACAGTTTCACTGTGCTTTTTAATATCAGAATTATCTAATGTAATAACCTATTACAGAAGTTTGCCTATAGCCTATATGTTTCTAAACCTATGTGCGAATCTTGCCCTGGCTGCTTATATGCTGTAACTGTTATGTTTCTGACCACATCAGTGCCTTATCTTTTCTTATTTTCAGTTTATTTGGCCAATCACTCAATCTAAGTGATATATAAGCCAAGGGTTATTACTGGTACAGTTTTGATGTCAGAAAAGCTTTCTTTCATTAATTTTAGAAATCTGGTTCTTTGGCTTTATTTAGCAGCTCCTAGTGCTGGCACTGCAATAAAGGGAACAGTTGATCATTATTTAGCTTTTAATATCTTTTGTTGTGGTATAGTCTCTTTTCTGTCATCTTCCATTTAGGTTTGTTCTGCAGTCTTTTCAGTCCTTTATGCTGCTGGAGCTGCCCCATGAGTTTAATAATTTTTTGTTATCATTACTTCAGGTTTCTATTTCTGTTGCTTTTCTTGGCATGGCCTTTTCTGTATTGACAAAACGATTTCGGTGGGTGCACATGACATGAATGTGTATCAAGATACACAGACAAAATACATGGTTATGTATGCAAACATTCTATATGGGACTTTACAGGGTGTCAGGTAATGATAGGACTAGGGGGAATGGAAAAAATTCAGAAGAAGGTATTCACCATGAGAGTGGGGAGACACTGAAACAGGTTGCCCTGGGAGGTGATGGAGGCCCCATCCCTGGAGGTTTTTAAGGCCAGGCTGGATGTGGCTCTGGCCAGCCTGATCTAGTGTGAGGTGTCCCTGCCCAGTTGGAACTAGCTGAGATCCTTGAGATCCTTTCCAACCCTGACAATATTATGATTCTATGAAAAATATGCACACGTGTGTAGAAACACATGCACATATGTAAATGAACACATGCAACACAGATGCATCAGACACGTGAATACACATATGCAAAATACATGCATCATACATATTAGAACATATTTATATCTGGTGCTGTGCATTTGAATTCTGCAGACACTGGAATAGACTAGAGTAGACTTGAGTAGACTAGAGTAGACTAGGATAGACTAGACTAGACTAGACTAGACTAGAATAGAATAGAATAGAATAGAATAGAATAGAATAGAATAGAATAGAATAGAATAAATAGAATAGAATAGAATAAACCAGGTTGGAAAAGACCTTGAGATCATCGAGTCCAACCTATCATCCAACACCATGTAATCAACTCAACCATGGCACCAAGTGCCCCTTTATCCTTTTTTTCTTATGCACAATCATTGTCCTTGTGTAGTTTCTATTTCTCAAAATGCAGTATACAGTACAAAGCACCTTTGCTTTCTCTTAGGAGCAGTCTGCCAAAATTAAAGAGATCCCCATCTGATTCTTTGAGAGACAGTAACGCTCACTGCAAATACAGTAAAAAAGGGCATCCCTTCCACTTGTTCTGGTTGGTTGTGGATGCTTACATATTAGCTTGTGCAAGATTAATGCTAGCTTCCCTGAGCTCAGTAATGGCATTCACTTTGTTTGGGACCTAAAGAGCAAGAGGACACAGTCTCAGGCTGCGCCAGGGGAGGTTTGGACTGGATGTTAGGAAGAAATTAATCACGGAGAGAGTGATTGCCCATTGGAATGGGCTGCTCAGGGAGGTGGTGGATTCGCCATCATTGGAGGTGTTTAGGAGGAGACTTGATGGGGTGCTTGGTTGCATGGTTTAGTTGATTAGGGGGTGTTGGATGATGGGTTGGATGCAATTATCTTGAAGGTCTCTTCCAACCTGGTCTGGTCTGGTCTATTCTATTCTATTCTATTCTATTCTATTCTATTCTATTCTATTCTATTCTATTCTATTCTATTCTATTCTATTCTACTCTACTCTACTCTACTCTACTCTACTCTACTCTAAAAGCTTGCAATTACTAGATGTAAGTCTGGAAAACAGAATTGTAATTCAGCATTAGATGTCAGTTTTATAATACTCTGATCAGAAAAATATGACCTCTACCCATTCACACATTTAAATTTGAACCCAGAACTGAGCTGCATATCTTAGCTACACTTTTGTAGGTTTTATTTTTGTTTGTTTGCTCAATGTTTTATCAGGGGGTGGGATGGGTGTTTGGATGTTTTTGCTGGGGTTTTTTCCTGTTTATTTGTTTGGTTTTGTTGGTTTTGTTTGGTTGTTTTCCTGTAGGGTGGGTTTTTGTTGTCGTTTAATGGAGGGGCAAGACATAGAATCACAGAATTGTTAGGGTTGGAAGGGACCTCAAGGATCATCTAGTTCCAACGCCCCTGCCATGGGCAGGGACAACTCACACTACATCAGGTTGCTAATAGCCACATCCAGCCTGGCCGGAAAAAACCTCCAGGGATGAGGCTTCTACCACCTCCCTGGGCAACATTTTCCAGTGTCTCACCACCCTCATGGAGAAGAAATTCCTTTTCAAGATAAGGATTCCTGGTTTGTTTATGAGTTACATAACTTTCCTTTTAGAGGACTCAGGAGGACAACAAAGAGAGAAACTACCTGTCAGTGTAACAGAGTGGCTCTCACATGGTGTGCCTTTACCTTCAAAAGTGATTCCTTTTGGGTAGCAATTTTTTTGGTGAATTACATCCAAAGTCCAGCCTCAGCATACAGTCTGCAGAGTAGCAGGCTCACTAAAGTGGAGTACTGTGAATGTACAATAGGAGGAACCAAGAACCTTAGAACTGCTTGTTTGTTAAGAAGTTGAAACAGCTGGAGGTTAGTCCAGCCAGGCAACGTTTTTGAATAGCTGTCCCTAACCTAGTAATGGCTAACCAGTGTAGTGTTCAGCACAAATGCAAGGATTTGTCTTCCTACAAATACATTCTTCACAGACCACATTAAAAAGTCATTCATTTATTTTTTTGTTGTTGTTGCATG
Organism: Picus viridis; assembly: GCA_033816785.1. NCBI lineage: Eukaryota > Metazoa > Chordata > Aves > Piciformes > Picidae > Picus > Picus viridis. Next base: position 42,339,341 of record CM066575.1, on the reverse strand, counting down.
CCTCTTATCTGACATTACAAACAAAAGAAAGTCAATTAGTACAGGTTTTAGCGGCAGCTCTTGCCACCTTGAGAGATGCCATTATAAATGAAAAATGACTAAGCGCAACCTCACATGCAGCTTGGAAAATTAACCCCCTGCCCCTCCCTCCCCCACCCCATCCCATCATATGGAACTGAATGAAGAACAGTTATTTGAAAACATGCTGCTGGGAATTAATCCAGTATGTTAGCTAGAACCCAACACCTCACTAGCAGATCCGGAGAGGTAATTCTGCCACTTTACTCTGCTCTGGTGAGACCTCACCTGGGCTACCCTGTACAGGTCTGGAACCCTCAATATAGGAAGGACATGGACCTTATGGAGCAGGTCCAGAGGAGGGTCACAAGAATGATCAAGGGGCTGGAGCACCCCTGCTACAAAGATAGGCTAAGGGAGCTGGGGTTGTTCAGCCTGGAGAAGAGAAGGCCCCGGGGAGACCTAATAGCAGCCTGCCAGTACTTGAAGGGGGCTAAAAGAAGGATGGAGAGAGACTGTTTATGAAGGCCTGCAGTGACAGGATGGGGGCAATGGCTTTAAGCTGGAGAAGAGTAGATTTAGACTGGATGTTAGGAACAGGTTCTTTACTATGGTCAAGTCACCATCACTAGAAGTGTTTAGGGAGAGACTGGATGAGGCACTTAGTGTCATGGTTTAGTTGATTAGATGGTGTTGGGTGATAGGTTGGACTTGATCTCAAAGGTCTTTTCCAACCTGGTCTGGTCTATTCTATTCTATTCTATCCTATTCTGGTGGTAGAAAATTGGAACAAGTTGCCCAGGGAGGTGGTTGAGTCCCCTTCCCCTGGAAATATTCAAGGTGAGGCTTGATGAAGCCCTGGGCAGCCTGATCTAGTTGAGGATGGCCTGGGCCATTCTATGATCGTGTAACTAATACTTCTTTATTTATTTATTGCTGTTCCATCCACTAGGCTGAATTTCCTCTCTCTTCAGAGTAAGTGTCGGAATGTTCACATTGTGGTGAATTTACCTCAGCTACCATTTCCATGTTATTCTGCTCTTTTCATACCACCACACCTCCCTAAATTATGAGGCACTATTGTTACAGCACACATCACTGGACAAAATGTCCATGTGTGAAGCCTGGGAGTTACAGAGATTGATAGCAGGAATAGTCTGGGATCTCACTGAGAGCATCAGAAGTGCTGCAGATACACTAAAGTAGTGAGGTTAGAGATCATGCTAGAACACAGCCATCTACCTGGTACCAGTTAGGCTGTCTCCTTGCTGAGACCATCTCACTTGCATTAAGTCTTCCCTTTATTGCCTCAAACTGAGGTGGCATATGTTTCCTCTAGCTTTAGTTTGTTTTTTTTACCATTAAAAAAATCCACTTAATTACTATTTAGCATTTTCCTCCCTGTCCTTTGCTCACTCTTTCCCTCTTTTATCTTCTATTCTTTTTTCTTCTTCTTTTTTTCCCTTGAATGAAATGGTTGCTGAAACTGTTCATGGTGATTGATACAGAGTGTTTCTGAAAGCTGGAAATATTTCTAGTAATTACACTGTTCAGACATGAAGATTGTATTACCTCAAATTGCCTGGAATTATATCAATTTATCAAACTTCCTGAGAGAAGTTCATCTCTGCTGTGAAGTGATCACTTCTCTCTGTTACCTTTGTTTATCTAATACAGAAGGTCCAGAGGGGATTTATCCACTTTCTTTTTCAACCTCATCATTCTTTGGATTCTGCCAGGCCAATGGGGAAAAAATGAAAGTGTGTTTTGTGACTGCTATTTTTTATTTTATCATCTTTCAGTACAGTGGAGGGAGAGGATGTACAATTTGATTTGAAAGTCCAAGAGAGTTAAGCAACAGGGTTTTGACAGAGCAGCAGTAATCATGTTTGCTTACTGAAGTAAAGCAAGGCCTGTTTGTATCATAGTATCAGTCAGAGTTGGAAGGGACCACAAGTTTCACCTAGTTCCAACCCCCCTGCCATGGGCAGGGACATCCCACACTAGATCAGGCTGGCCAGAGCCTCATCCAGCCTGGGCTTAAACACCTCCAGGGACGGGGCCTCAACCACCTCCCTGGACAACCCGTTCCAGGGCTTCACCACTCTCATGGTAAAGAACTTCCTCCTCACGTCCAGCCTGAATCTCCCCACCTCCAGCTTCATTCCGTTCCCCCTAGTCCTATCACTACCTGAGATCCTGAGAAGTCCCTCCCCAGCCTTCCTGTAGGCCCCCTTCAGATACTGGAAGGCCACAATGAGGTCACCTTGGAGCCTTCTCTTCTCCAGACTGAACAGCCCCAACTCCTTCAGTCTGTCCTCATAGGAGAGGTGCTCCAGCCCTCTGATCATCCTCGTGGCCCTTCTCTGGACACGTTCCAGCATGTCCGTATCTCTCTTGTAATAGGGGCTCCAGAACTGGATGCAGTACTCCAGGTGAGGTCTCACCAGGGCTGAGTAGAGGGGAGAATCACCTCCCTTGACCTGTATCATAGACAGGTTGCAATTGTGCTTGTTTAAGACTAACATTAAAAAGCATAAGATTCATTTCCTATTAAGTACTGTTTTGGTGAGACTTTAATGCAAGTGTCAAAGTTTTTCTCTCTATTTAATGCTGCCAGGAGGAAGGCAAGATGTTTGTAACATTTTTCTGCCCATTAATGATCAAATGATGTCCTACAAAATGATTTTTACCTTTTGGATTATCAACAACAGAGCAATTCACTTAAAGTTAGGTGTGAAAATGTTGCATTCTTAGTTGTGGTTTGGGTTTTTTCCCCCCCCATGGTTTCATTTCAGTGCTTTCAGATTAGCTGACCTAAAAATAATCTCAGGTTAGTAGGAGACTTGTCTTATTCAAGGGGCAGTCACTTGGTGGCAATTTGGACTACTACTACTCTTTCTTAATAACCTGTATTCATATATAATTTTTTTTTATGTGTTTGCTTTCAGCTTCTGAGAAGGGCATATGTTTTTTATATCATTTTCCCCCCATAATTAAGATTAAAGTTCTGCCTGCTGTGAAGTATGTGATTTCCCAGCACAGACTGTTCCTCATTAAAACGTGAGCCCAACCCCAAGCTTTTAATCTTATTTCTCTTTGTTCTACAGTGCTATGTAAGTGCTAAGTAGGTTTAAGAATGCCGTGGTCACACAGGTGGGCCAATCAAGTTAAGAAACAGTACTTACTAACTAAAAAGATAGTTCTGGAATTTCTTAACTGTTTCCAAAGTCCCCATTAGCCAAAAGAATATAGACAACAAAGTCTTCAGCTATATTCCCTTAACACATCTTAATCTTCAAAGAAGCAGCATACACAAGACTGCTCCAGTGCTTCCAGAACCCCCCATTTTACCTTCTTATGAGGGGAACCCAAATGTCTTTAAGATTTGGAGCTTGTCTAGACTCAGGTGCTTTCAACATTTTAGCTCGAGGAGGAACTTCCAGCTGAGAGATTGAAAAAGCCTTTGGGGACTTTATTAACTTTACTTAGAGTTAAAGAAATGCTTCTTGGCTTTGTATTTTACAATGACAGACACTTTAAACCTCCAGGTAGCAAATCCCTGTGATTGAACTAATTAGGCAACCCAGGTGATGTTACCGCTGGGTAAGTCTGGCAAAACCTCCTACCCTGGCTGTGTAGCCCAGAGCACCAGTGAAATACCACAGTGAGTGTGCTCATTGGAGGGCCTCCTAACAAAGAAAGAAATAGGTGCTATATAAAATCCAGGCTAGGTTTAGTATTCCTTGATAACGCTTCATCTTGTAATTTTCATATAACTTTGCTGCTGCTTCTGTATCTTACACGCCTTACATTTTTCATACTATCAGCCTTACATTCTAGATAGGAGTGATTTTATAATGCATTGCTTTTCTTCAAGGAGTGACTCAGGAAATGCTAGGAATTTCTGAATTATTTTTGGAAATATAGAGCCATAATTCCAGGTTTGAGCTAAGCTTACTGATTAGCAGATATGTTTTTAAGACTCTTCCCCAGAAAGCACTCTTCTTGATGTACACTATAATCTTTACCCTGTTTGCAACAATGAACCATCTCTTTATTATGTCTACATGGGCAATTACAATGATCTCATGTCCATGTCTCTCAGGAATCACTCTAATAATACTAGTCCACAATGTTTTCTGTTGCTTCCATCCTCACCAACTATTTCATTATTGGATTTCTGGAATTTATTCTTTTTTGTGTGTGTATGTTTTTACTGTTTTTTTTTTTTTAATGGCCTGTAGAACTACTTCAGACATGTTCAGTACAAACTGAACTGTCTTTTATTGCCCTGTGCCAGAAAGAAAACCTGCTGTTACTGTGCCTGCTGTCACTATTAGATTACATAGCATAAAAATCACTGTCCACTGAGGAAGATCATGTTGTCAGCACTGTCTGCCAAAGCGACACTGAACAATTTAGGTCCTATCTCCCACTGTGCTGTACTCCAGCAAGGCATTCGAGGAAAATAAAACAACCATAGCTTGCTGTCAGGCTTAAGAATGTGTTCTGTAAAATATGCCTTCTTTACCATTTCTTTACAACTCAAAGTCTCCTGGGGAAAGATGTGTATAATTTGACAGTGTTTTGCTGTTGTGAAATAAGTTTTAGCTCTATTGTCAAATTGCATGCAGGAACACCAAGCAGAGTGGTGCTGTCGAATACCAGAGGGACAGGATGTCATACAGAAGGACCTGGACAAGCTGGGGAGGTGAGCCTATGTGAAACTCTAGAAGTTCAAACAAGAGTAAGTGCAGGGTCCTACACCTGGGCCAGAACAATCCCCATTATCAATACAGGCTGGGGTATGAGGTGCTAGAAAGCAGCCCTGAGGAAAATGACTTGGGAGTTCTGTTGGACGAGAAGCTGCACATGAGCAGGCAGTGTGAGCTTGCAGCTCAGAAGGCTAATGTCATCCTGGGCTGCACCAAAAGATGCATTGGCAGCAGATGGGAGAGGTGATTCTGCCACTCTGCTCTGGTGACTCCTCATCTCGATTAGTGTGATAGCTCCGGTGCCCTCAATATAAGAAAGACAGATCTGAGGGAGCAGGTCCAGAGGAGGATCATGAAAATGATCAAAGGGCTGGAGCACCTCTCCTGTGAGGACAGACTGAAGGAGTTGGGGCTGGTCAGTCTGGAGAAGTGTAGACCTGTATTTGGCATGATAAAGGTGCTAATCATGGAAAAGAACATAAACGTGTATTTAATGTTAGTCATACAGGAAGTGCTCAGTCACTAATGAGATTTCCGGTACCACATTAAGTAATCATATAAAGAAAAATCCAATCTCTTGTGCTCCAAACCCCTCACCAGCTTTGTTGCCCTTCTCTGGAATGGAGTAGACCTTCAGTTTTCTGCTTCTGAGCATTCATTTCTCATAAGCAAATGTTCTCCTTTGAGAGATCCAGGAAGATATGAATGTAACAAGACTGAAATACAAAAGGGAAACAGAAGAATTCTGCCATATTCTTCATTCTCCGTTCTTTTGACTCTGCAGTAAATATCTATGCATCCAAAAGCAGCCAAATCAACCATTTGGCCTTGATTTCCACCTTCTTCCTTGGAGAAGATGTATAACGATGAACACAAAGGCAGTTTAGGAAGAACAAATAGCAGATGAAATAGGAAGTTGCTGTCATGCTTTCTACTCTGCAAAAATGTGGCTTTAGAGTATCTGAAGGTCTCTGATTGTTGAGATGAGATCTTTATTGTGGCTGTCCTGCCTTTAGGACATCAAAAGTGAGGAAAGTAATTCTTCCCCTCTACTCCTGTCTGGTGAGACTCCACCTGGAATACTGTGTCCAGTTCTGGAGCCCCTACTATGGGAAGGATCTGGGTATGCTTGAGTGTGTCCAGAGAAGGGCCACGAGGATGAGCAGAGCTGAAGCACCTCTCCTGTGTGGACAGACTGAGGGAGCTGGGGTTGTTGAGACTGGAGAAGAGAAGGCCCAAAGGAGACCTTATTGTGGCCTTCCAGTATATTAAGGGGGCCTACATGAAAGCTGGTGAGGGACTTTTCAGGGTGTCAGGCAGTGATAGGACTAGGGGGAATGGAAAAAAAAAAATAGAAATTAGTAAATTCAGATTGGATATCAAGAGGAATTGCTTCCCCATGAGGGTGGTGAGACACTGGAACAGGTTGCCCAGGGAGGTGGTAGAAACCTCATCCCTGGAGTTTAAGGCCAGGCTGGATGTGGCTCTGAGCAACCTGATCTAGTGTGAGGGGTCCCCGCTCATGGCAGGAGAATTGGAACTAGATGATCCTTGAGGTTCCTTCCAACACCAACAAGTCTATGATTCTATGAAAAGTTATGAAGGATGGGTATTCATTTGTCAAAATGTCCCTTTCTCAGTGACCCTTTCTGTAGAGAAGTGTGAGATTTCCAAGCCAGCTTGAACTGGCTTTTTTTTTTTTTTTTTCCTCTCTCTGCATTTATGAAACATAACCACAATGGTGAAGATGCGGTCTTCTTCTGGCTGTTCTTTATGACATTTGGCTTGTGATTCATAAGACGTGACTCTCACTTTCCAACCTGCCCCTCTTTCTGAAGGCTTCCTGCTCAGTGTTGATTGATAAGTGAATGCATTTTCCAGATATCCTTTTTGCTTTTTTTCCTCCTTTTCTTCCTTATATCTGAAAAGAAGCAGTGAGGGGGAAGAAATGGCCTGTAAATGAGGCACAAAAGCAGAGATTTACTGAATTATGAGAGCAGACTGAAGGGGCCTCCATGTAAAAAGAGTGTAATTAGCATAACATCATAAGACTGAACAGCTCCTGCTCCACCACCACCATTTTTTACCCACCTCAGAGCCAGGGGCAAGACCCTCACCAGCCAAGATACCACACAGAGGAGCTCAGCCCCAGTAAGGACAGCCAGCCAGCACTCATGGATCATAGTGAATGGATAATCAACTCTTGTCCTACCTAACCGGGGGCCACCAGGCCCCCCGGCCTTTGTTGTCACCACCACCATTACCCAGTGTGCACCATGGGCACTCACCAGTGATGAGAGGAGGATCCTCCAGCCCAGATGGGCTCAGCTGGGGGCTTCTGCCTTTCCTGGGACGCATTAAAAAGGAGAGTGGGCAGGGAGGGCAAAGTGGCCACACATGGGGTGGGAGGAGACTCCAACAGAGCCCAGGTGTTTTGAGCTTTGAGGGCAAAAAGGGGGAAAATGGGGTGGGTGAGGGGCTTTCAGGGTGTCAGGTAATGATAGGACTAGGGGGAATGGAAAAAAATGTAGAAATGGGTAGAATCAGATAGAACATTAGGAAGAAATTCTTCACCATGTGGGTGGTGAGACACTGCAACAGTTTGCCCAGGGAGGCAGTAGAAGCCCCATCCCTGGGAGGTTTTAAGGCCAGGTTGGATGTGGCTCTGGGCACCCTGGTCTAGTGTGAGGTATTCCTGCCTACAGCAGGGGAGTTGGAATTGGATGATCCTTGAGGTCCCCTCTAACCCCAACAATTCTATGATTCTAAAACAATTTTGCAGTTTAGGCTGGATGTTAGGAAGGAGTTCTTCACAGAAAGAGTGATTTGCCATTAGAATAGGCTGCCCAGCGAGGTGGTGGAATCACCATCCGTGGAAGTGTTTAAAATAAGACTGGATGAGGCACTTAGTGCCATGATTTAGTTGATTAGATGGTGTTGGGTGATAGGTTGGACATGATGATCTCAAAGGTCTTTTCCAACCTGGTTAAGTCTGTGATTCTGTGAGTCTGTGATTCTTTTAATATATAAATACATCTAAGGAAGGGTAAAATCTTCAGTTTTCTTTACAGTTTTTATAGTTGCTGCTGGTGGTGGTGTTCATATCATTTTTACAGTATGGATCAGTTTTTATTGTGCTTAGATTGAATGTCATAGTATATGTCAGGCTGAAGTTTCTCTTCGTGAAGTGGATGTGTTTAAATTCCTGAGAGAGTTTTTCCAAGGAGCAAGTGTCACTGCAAAATAGATTTGATACAGCGATTGGAAACATGACACTGCTGTCTTGTGGGAATTCTTTGTCATCTTTCCTCCATGTTATGTTCCTTCCCCATCTCCCAATTTCAGTAGAATTCAGCTTGAAGAGTATAGCAGCTCTCCATGTATATAGATTCCTAACATACAAAAAAACCCCACCTCAGGGGGCATTCAGTTCCTTAATAGCAAGAACTAGTTTACATGGAACTGGGTTTGCTTTTGATTAAATATTAGTTATGGCTATTTCCTTGCTTTTTCAGCATGGCATAATTCACACTCCCTTTTACACGCGCTCAGAGAAGTTTATACAGCACTCTAGAGTTAAGATTCATGAGATAAAGTGTAAGCTCCTAGTTAAGGGAGTGGTAGGGCAGGAAATTAAGGAAATGAGAACCTGATCCCTCATGTATTGAGCATAGGTGGCAGGAGCAGCAAAACTGTTTCTACCTTAAACAGGATTTAAAGTCTTCTTTCCATGGTAGATCCCTAAAGAGGCAGCTCGAGGAATTCAGCAATATGGATAAAATCAATTTAATAGCAGTAGTATAGAGTGGTAAGGGAGAGGGTGGAGATTTTCAGGCTAGTAGGGCAAAAGGACTAGTAGTTGAGAAAAAAAGGAGAAAGAGGCATCAGCAGAGGCTGTGAGGAAGGGGTGAGAATCAGGGGACTCAGGAGGACTTTAGAAGCAATATGGCCAAGAGGGCAAATGGCATCCTGGCCTTCACCACAAATAGTGTGGTCAGTGGGAGCAGGGAACTCATTCTGCCCTGTACTCAGCACCGGTTAGGCCACTCCTTGAGTACTCTGTCCAGTTCTGGGACCCTCAATTTAAGAAGGCTATTGAGACACTTGATTGTGTCCAGAGAAGGACAATGAGGCTGGCGAGAGGTCTCGATCACAAGCCCTATGAAGAGAGGCTGAGGGAGCTGGGGTTGCTTGGACTGGAGAAGGGGAAGCTCAGGGGAGACATTAGCACTCTCTACAACTACCTGAAAGGAGACTGTAGCCAGGTGGGGGTCGGTCTCTTCTCCCAGGCAACCAGCACCAGAACAAGAGGACACAGTCTCAAGCTGTGCCAGGGAAAGTTTAGGCTCGAGGTGCGGAGAAAGTTCTTCACAGAAAGAGTGATTGGCCATTGGAATGTGCTGTCCAGGGAGGCGGTGGAGTCACTGTCCCTAGAGGTATTCAAAAAAGGATTGGACATGGCACTTGAAGCCATGGTTTACTTAGTCATGAGATATTGGGTGATAGGTTGGACTTGATTACCTTTGAGGTCTTTTCCAACCTGATTGATTCTATGATTCTATGAAAAGTCTTTTTTAATTTGTTTATTGCCTCTCCATGCACTTCCAAGTGCAGCTTGCAACCCTTTCACTGATCTGATATTGAAGAGTTAATTCAAAGGTATACTTCAGGGTTGTTTTCTTCTCCCTTCTGCTCTTGATTGCACCCTCTTCAGGTACCTGAAGCTCCCATGCTGTTTGGGTGTGAGGAAGAAAGGGAGGAAAGAAGGGAGGAATGGGGTGGGTGAGAGTGAAGAAAAGAAAGGGAATATAAATGTGACAAGGTTGTGACTGCTGCTCTTGGGAAGACTTTCTTTTCTCTTTCACCACAAGTCCAGCAGCTGTGCTTGTTATCTCTCCTATAATGGCAGCTCTACCCAGCTGTTAATCTCCACCACCATGCAAGTGATCTTGGTGTACTTAAATTTAATCCAAGGGTTTAGAATTGTTATGGGGTGGTCTGGGACAATAACTGTACCTGCATGAAGCATTTGCACAAATGTGATATGATTCTGAGCTTCAAAACTCTTGTCAAATATGTAAACAAGCAAACAAACAAGCGACAAATCTCCTTATTGTAGCTTTCCCACCGAATATTTGCAGAGTTTAGGCAGAATGAGAGATGGGAAAGATTTTCTTTTGCTGTTCTTTTTCCTTCTTAATATAAAGCTAAACACTGAAGTATTTAGAAGAGTCTTTGCAATGTGTAAATATTTGTCAAGGAGAGAAATAATTCTTTCAAAGCATAAGATTCGACAGTTATAATCATCCAGCTTCAGTGCTTGATATTACAGATTCACAGATTGCATCAGGTTGTAAGGAAACCTCAGAAGTCATCTTATCCAACCCTGATGCATTAAGATCCAACTAGATCAGGCCATTCAGGGCCACAACAGGTCTGATCTGTGGCCTCAGCCACATACCTGGGGAACATGTTTCAGTTTTTTACCACTCTCATTATAAAGAACTTCCTCCTCACATCCAACCTAAATCTACCGTTCTCCAGTTTCAAACCATTGCCCCTCATCCTATCACTGCAAGACTTTCTAATCAGTCCTTCCTCAGCCTTCCTGAAGGTCCCCTTCAGATATTGAAATGTAACTATGAGACCTCCACAGAGCCTTCTCTTCTCCAGGCTGAACAGCCCCAGTTCTTTCAACTCATCTTCCTAAGTGTGCTCCAGCCTTCTGATCACCTTTTTGGCCCTCCTCTGGACCCGCTTTGGCAGATCTATCAGAGTATCACCAAGTGTGGTGGAGTAGGAAGGTTCCCCCCCCACACACACAAAAGAATTCCACAGCTAACTCAGCCGGAGAAGCAGATGAAAGCTGTATTTTACAAGCAGATATGGAATGCAATGAATATGTACAAAAATATACAATATTTACAATATATACAGAAATATACAGCAAAGTATGTAATACAGGAAACCTTTCCCCAACCCCCCTTCAGCCAGGGGGGTTCGGCCTTTCCCCCCTTCTCCCTCCCTACCTCCCCTTTTTCCCAAAAGGGTTAGAAAGAGAGAGAGAAAGGAAGGTAATTAAAAGGGGAAAACTTTGTTAAAGCTCAAAGCGAATGCAAAAAGTTAGTTTTCTTATCTGGTTAGAGAGGAATCGTAGAGAGAAACGAGCCAGCTCACAGCACAGGGGGAAGAAGAAGACGACTGCCTGACTGACTCCCCCGACTGAAAGACTAAACAAAAAAAATTGCAACTGGGTCTCACCAATGAAATTGAATTAGCATATCATTGTTTTCATTCTAATATCAAAACATTCGCCCAGAGTGTTCAGAAAGTGTCCCTTTCTTAAAGGCACAGCCTAAACCGGTCACACCAAGGTTGGAAGAGACCTCAAAGATCATTGAGTCCAACCTGTCACCACAGACCCCATGACTGGACCATGGCACCAAGTGCCACGTCCAATCCTCTCTTGAACACCTCCAGGGACGGCAACTCCACCACCTCCCTGGGCAGCACATTCCAATGGCGAACAACTCTCTCTGTGAAGAACTTTCTCCTCACCTCGAGCCTAAACTTCCCCTGGTGCAGCTTAAGACTGTGTCCTCTTGTTCTGGTGCTGGTCGCTAGAGAGAAAAGACCAACCCCTTCCTGGCTACAACCACCCTTCAAGTAGCTTTAGAGAGCAATGAGGACTCCGCTGAGCCTCCTCCTCTGCAGGCTAAACAACCCCAGCTCCCTCAACATCTCCTCATAGGGCTTGTGCTCAAGGCCTCTCCCCAGCCTTGTTGCCCTTCTCTGGACGTGTTCAAGTGTCTCAATGTCCTTCTATGCCCATCTATGTCTCTCTTGTGTTTGGGACATACAGCAAGAATCACTAACAGGTAAACAGCTCCTGGAGAAGGAGCGGGAAGCAAGAAGGAGCAGGGAGAAGTGAACGAAGAGGCTTTCTTGTGGGGACATTTTCATCATATGAGCTGGAAACTCGGATGCATGAAACAGTCCTTGCACCTTGAGTCATTAATACTTTCCCAATATTGTCCTCAAAACGAGCTGTGGGCCTAATGGATGCTGGTGGAGTGCTGATTTTAAGTCTTCTCTTGGCTGAATTGCTTGTTGGCTCTGCTATGCAAAAAAACATTTAAGTGTCCTCTGTGCACCCACTCCATTTAGATGATTTTTTTTTTTAACCAGAAATATTCTAGCATGAAGCATTTAAATATTTTATATCTAGAGTGCCTTTTTCATTAAGGACACACTTTTATTTCCTGACATTGAGAAAATGGATCAGGATCATCACTTTTAAAAATTCTGTTTAAATGCAGATTCTGAATGGCTGCCAGGACTGAATAAAAAAATCCCTGCAGAACAAACACCATAAAAATCAATAGCACTCTTTCCAGGGAGGTATATTTATCTAGTCACATCTCCTGGCATTTCATTGTCGTACTTTTTGTGGGCTGAAGCCTTTTTTCCTTCCATAAAAGCAATGCTTTGTGTCTGGTTAATCTAAAAAGAACTGTTGCACTCTGTGGGCCTTAAATAAATTACTGATCATCATAATTAAACAGAGACTTCTTAAGGATCTTTTTCGTTTCCCATTTTCAATATTGCAAGAAAGAATTCCAAGTTATCTTCAAGTCTGTTCTTTAATACCTTGTTAGCTCAGACATACATATATATAGATATATATAGATATATATAGATATATATAGATATCTATAGATATCTATATATATCAATAGAACCATTTGGGCACAACCTCAACCTTCTCTGCATTCCACTGATTCTCTTCTTTCCTTGGTTTTGGGGTTTTTCTGAGTGAAGAAGTAGTCAAAATGAAGAATTCATTTTGGCTGAGGGGCTTGAAAGAGTTTTGTTTTCTACCTGCATCTTCTGGGTGGATGCAGCCAGACCTAACCTTGTCCTGCTTTTTGTGACAGTTCCTTTAGATCTTTTATTTGAGGTGCACTTGTGATCACTTGCTAATGTTTCTGATGGAAAGACCTAGAGTATAAGCATGGTAACCTAGCTCATTGAAATGTGTTAATAAATATGCTTTTAAGTTCTGAGGGGGTAGAATGCAGTAACAGGAGAGTGAGGAATAAGAGGCTGTATAGCAGTAGCTTCTCAAGAAGGCAGAATCATAGGATGGTTTGGGTTGGAAGGGAGCTCCAAAGGTCATCTGCTCCAACACCCCTGCAGTCAGCAGGGATATCCTCCACTAGATCAGGTTGCTCAGGGCCTTGTTGAGCCTGACTTTGAATATCTCCAGAGATGGGACCTCAACTACCTCCCTGTGCGACCTCCTCCTGTGTTCCACTACCTTCACGGTAAAGAACTTGTTCCTAATGTCTAACCTAAATCTACTCTTCTCTAATTTCAAACCATTGTCCCTCATCTTATCATTACAGGCCTTTGGAAACCAGTCCCTCTGCAGCCTTCTTTTAGGCCCCCTTCAGGTACTGGAAGGCCACTTTTAGGTCTCCCTGGAATCTTCTCTTCTCCAGGTTGAACAACCCCAGCTCTCTCAGCCTGTCCTCGTAGGAGAGGTACTCCAGCCCTTTGACTATTTTCATGATCCTCCTTTGGACCTGCTCCATCAGGTTTATGTTCTTCTTATGTTGAGGAACCCAGAGCTGGACCCCCCATACTCCAGGTGAAATCTCACCGGAGCAAAGTGCAGAATCACCTCTCTTGATCTGGCCACAGTTCTTTTGATGCAGCCCAGGATGCCATTGGCCTTCTGAGCTGCAAGCTCAACCCGCCTGCTCATGTCCAGCTTCTCATCTAGCAGAACTCACAAGTCCTTTTATGCAGCCTAAATAAAAGATGTCCAGAAGTTCTTTGAGAGTTTATGCCCGTGGGCTGTAAACATTCTTGAACACTGCTGTTTCCAAAATTTTAAACATTGTGTCCAAGGTATGTATAAGTGCTAGAATTATTTTCTTTTTTAAATGAAAAAAATAGAATCATAGAATGGTCCAGGCTGGAAGGGACTTCGAAAGGTCATCCAGTCCGACCTCCCCACAGTCAGCAGGGACACCCCCAACTAGACCAGGTTGCCCAGGGCTTCATCAAATCTCACCTTGAATATCTCCAGGGAAGGAGTCTCAACCACCTTTTTGGGAAACCTGTTCCAGGGGTCCACCACCCTCACAGTAAAGAACTTGTTCCTAACATCCAGTCTAAACCTGCTCTTCTCCAGCTTAAAGCCATTGCCCCTCATCCCATTACTGCAGGCCTTTGTAAACAGAATCTCTCCATCCTTCTTGTAGGCCCCCTTCAGGTACTGGAAGGATGCTATTAGGTCTCCCAGGAGTCTCCTCTTCTCCAGGCTGAACAATCCCAGCTCCCTCAGCCTGTCCTTGTAGCAGAGGTGTTCCAACCCCCTCATCATTCTCATGGCCCTCCTGTGGATGGTAGAGCTATAGAGCTATAGAAATTTTTATGAAAACAGCAAAAGAAATTTTTCTTCTGAATTGGTTCGGTAAATCCATAGTTAGAGAAACAGACCAGAAATACTTCCCTTCACACATTGTACATAAGAGCCTCATTACATGCAAGTAAAGTCTTCTCAGCAATACCCTCTTAGTCTCCTGACCACCTCACAATCTTTCCAGGGATGAAAGAAGGCTTGGGTTTGTGGCAGAGGTTGTACCAGATCAAGTGTTCCTGTGGTTTTCTGCAGTTGTTGAGAAACAATTCCTGAGTAGTGTGAAGTGAATTGAAGACCAAAATACACAAGATACAATTTCCATCCTAGCAGTTTGTGGCCCAAACAAAAAGCTTAGATAAAATACATTAGAGTTTCTGAGCTACGACTAAGATATCCTGTCACACAACAGACATTGCTCTGCTGGGTTTTATAAATGATGTACTTCTGCCAGCTCAGATGCAGACTGAGAGTCTTGCTTATTACAAAGCTTTGCCAAAACACTTTAAAGTGCAGCAAGTATGTCCTGTGTCAAACAGGAACATATTTTAAAGTAACAGACTGAATTCAGTTGTCCCCTAATAATTCTTCTTCCCACTTCTCATCAAGTAAATGAAAAAAAACCACAAACCCATACCAAACTGTTGAATCATTCCTAAGTATTACACATTTCAATTGAACATCATATTGTCAATATTAAATGCTAGAAGACGTGGTAGGCTTTATGATTTTTTGTCATTAATCATATTTCCATTCCTGTTTCATCTGCTAGGCTTAGCCAAGTACTTTATACATAGAATCCAGCTAGGTAAAGAAAAGCTCCAAGTCTGTTGAAGCATCCTGAATGTGAATGTAATTTTTGATCCAATTAGATTGCCAGAGCATGACAGTAATGCCATTAGTTTATTAAGTTTTGAAGTCCTTCCCAACTATTTTTCAGTGTTTTTCTTGGTTTGTGTTGGTTGGTTGTTTGTTTGGAGGGTGTGGTTTGTGGGGGGGTTGCTTGTTTGCTTGTTTTTCCCCAAATCTATGCTTCTTGGCAGGTTTATTTGTTTTGGGTAGGGTAAAATTCATGTTATGTTGTCATCAGTGTCCCCCCAAGGCTTGGAACTAATCACCAAATGTTTATAACCCACAGACAAAACCAAAAGTGAAGAGATGTAGAACTATCCCATGACAAGGGTGCAAGTCAGAGCTTGGGGACTTTGCTTTGTGATATGAGAACATATTCTGCTGCACGCTTCAAAATTCAAATGCAGTCAGCCCACAGCCACAAGTCAAAAGAGATTGTGGCCCATGATTTACAGGGAAATGTACCTTTTGACAATTCAATTCAAATTTATTTATTTATTTATTGATACATATTTTGAAGTACATTAAAGTAAGACTGAACAGTGCACATCCACTTCAGGCATGAGGGACAGAAATATCTCACAGACAAGGCAGGTCAAAGACGGCAAGGTAGGTTAAAGAGTTCACAGGATCACAGGATGTCAGGGGTTGGAAGGGACCCAAGGAAATCATCAAGTCCAACCCCTCTGCCAGAGCAGGACAATACAATCTAGCTCAGGTCACAGAGGAACACATCCAGATGGGCCTTGAAAGTAGTCATGAGTAGTTTGGTAGTCATGAGGTCTTGGGTGACAGGTTGGACTTGATGATCTTTCAGGTCCTTTCCAAACTTATTGATTCTATGATTCTATGGATCAATGAACCAAAGACCCTTGAGTTATTCTTAATGAAGGTCCATTCAGTAGTCATGTTTATTGTGTAGAACCATAGAAGCAATGATGGCAAATCAAGGGCAAAGTATAAACTGAAGAAAAAGTTGTACTCTAATGTCACATCCTATCTCCAGAAGTATACGTACAACAACTTCTATTTAATGGAATGCTTAAGTAAATTTGCCCATTTGGTTAAAAAATAAATACACATAAATACAAATTTTACACTAGCACAGTATTTTATGTGCAAACTATAGCAGATTAAACAAAAGAATCAGTCTCAAATATCAGGCTTATAAATTTCATTGGACTGAAACCCTGGGAAGGAAATATTATACAGAATGGTTGCACAGCATGGGGATAGGAAATATTCACAGAGAAGATTTGACTGAAGTTGAAGTGACTATGAAAACATTAAGCACCAAATGGAAGCTCTAACAAAGCTCCTGTATGCAACAGCCTATTTTTCCACTGTTTGCTGTCTCTGGTGCAAATACCACAGGATCACAGGATGTTAGGGGTTGGAAGGGACCTCTTTAAGTCCAACTGCCCTGCCAGAGCAGGATTACCTATAGCAGATCACACAGGAACACATCCAGATGGGTCTTGAAATTCTCCAGAGAAGGAGACCCCACAACCTCTCTGGGGAGCCTGTTCCAGTGCTTTGCAATCCTCACAGTGAAGAAGTTCCTCCTCATGTTGAGGTGGAACCTCCTGTGCTGTAGTTTATATCCATTACCTCTTGTCTTATAACAAGGTGCAAGTGAGTAGAGGCTGTCCCTTCCTTCCTGACACCCAGCCCTCAGATATTTATAAACACTTATTAAATCCCCCCTCAGCCTTCTCTTCTCAAGATTAAACAGCCCCAGGTCTCTCAGCCTTTCCTCATAGGGCACATGCTCATGGCCCTTAATCATCCCTTGTAGCCCTCCACTGGACTCTCTTGAGTAGTTCCCTGTCCCTTCTGAACTGGGGAGCCCAGAACTAGATGCAATATTCCAGGTGAGGTCTTACCAAGGCAGAGCAGAGTGGGAGGAGAACCTCCCCTTGATCTGTTGGGCACACTCCTCTAAATGCACCCCAGGATCCCTTCGGCCTTCTTGGACACATGGGCACATTGCTGGCCCATGGATAACTTGATGCACAGACCTTCTTTTATCGTTAAACTTCTCATACTTTTAGAGATGTGTAACCTTGAATATGCTAATTATTTTCATGTGACTCTTTTGAAAAGAAATTTTCACTAGCCAAGATAATATTTTTGGTGGTGAAAGCACCTGCTTACATTTCAATGACTTCAGAGAGATGTAAGTATGTAAGAAAATACTTAAGCTCATACTTGAATAGGGTTTTTTTTTCTCAAGTGAGAAATTTAATTAATAAGTGTTAGATATGTTCGGGAATACAATTAGACTTGTTTCTAAATTTTTAATGAGTAAGTTAATTGTTAGCAAAATGATCCATTACTGAAAGTCATCCCTTGAGTGCTTTGAAAATCTGTATTTCAGCCTTTCATAATATCAGAGCATTCTAAACACTGAATAGAGTTTACACAAATTTTTTCCCTTTCAGTGCTAGAAATTCTTTCAGTTCATTTGGGGGAAAAAAATAAAAGATCCAATACAATAATGATCTTCCTATCAAATCATTCATTCATAAATAAAAGGATTTTATATATATATATTCCTCAGTTTAGGAAGGATGTTGACTTGCTGGAACGGGTCCAGAGAAGGACAACAAAGCTGGTGAGGGGTTTGGAACACAAGCCCTATGAGGAGAGGCTGAGGGAGCTGGGGTTGCTTAGAGGAGGAGACTCAGGGGTGACCTTATTCCTCTCTACAACTACCTGAAGGGAGGTGGTAGACAGGCAGAGGTTGGTCTCTTCTCCCAGGCAGCCAGTACTAGAACAAGAGGACACAGTCTCAGGCTGCGCCAGGGCAGGTTTAGGCTGGATGTTAGGAAGAAGTTCTATACAGAGAGAGTGATTGCCCATTGGAATGGGCTGCCCGTGGAGGTGGTGGAGTCACCTTCATTGGAGGTGTTCAGGAGGAGACTTGATGGGGTGCTTGGTGCCATGGTTTAGTTGTTTAGGTGGGATGGATTGGTTGATGGGTTGGACGCGATGATCTTGAAGGTCTCTTCCAACCTGGTCTATTCTATTCTATTCTATTCTATTCTATTCTATTCTATTCTATTCTATTCTATTCTATTCTACTACTCTACTCTATTCTATTCTATTCTATTTTATATATATATATGACAGTGAAATATAGGCAAATCTTATACTTTCATCTTCTTAAAACAAAGCCATATCTGAGCAAAAGCTGCTTTATGTTGTGCTTAAAGCTGTGAAGATGACACACAAGGTAAACAATTTCTCTCTTTGTCTTATTTGATGTGCAGGCACACAGTCTGAATTTCAAACCTTACCCCCAGCAGGCGCATTTCAGTGCTGCTGATGCGTTATTCCAAACCAGTGCATGTGTATCTACATCAAGCTAATAATTAGATATCAATTAGCTTCTATGATTTAATTATAGACTTTTAACTTTCTGAATTGTTGCTGCCATGTAATTGCTGCATCTTTTTCCTCAAAGAAAGCTAAAAGAATCCCTTTAAGTTGCAGAGTGCTTTTAGAATGATCACGTCAATGGAATGTTTTTATTGCGCTGCTTGCTTTTGCAGATTAAGATTTACATATTTCAGTACTAGTGCTATAAAGAAAAAAAAATATATGAAAAAAAGGCAGTCCTGTAGTTCAGCATGCATCTTTTTGTGTTTATTTGTAATCACGCTGAAACATCAGCCTGCAAACTTTTCTGAAAGTTTGTAGTTGCACAACCAAGCCCAAGCCCTGTCTCTGTGTGCGCTTCTGTGTGCTAACGGGAAAGTGAAAGAAAGCACAGGCAAAAACCCAGAGATTTGGGGGAATTAGTAATTTTATACTAATTTTTACTAGTGACAGAGGGTAAAAGTGTGCAAGTAGTCCAATTTTTTAGAACTACGCAGGTTGGGAAAGACCTTCAAGAACATCGAGTCCAACCCATCATCCAACACCATCTAATCAACTAAACCATGGCACCAAGCATCCCATCCAGTCTCTTCTTAAACACCTCCAGTGATGGTGACTCCACCACCTCCCTGGGCAGCACATTCCAACGGCCAATCTCTGTGAAGAACGTCCTAACATGCAGCCTAAGATGTCTTATAACGGCACAGAAGGGAATTTCCCAAAACATTTCTGCTCAGAGTATGTGAACCGTTTTAAAATGGATTTTGTATGCATTCTATATTTGTATGTATGTATTCTTTTACTATTGTTATCATTCAGATTTCAACAGGGAGTTGGACGCTGCACTTGGTGCCAGGGTTTAGTCATGAGGTCTGTGGTGACAGGTTGGACTTGATGATCCTTGAGGTCTCTTCCAACCTTGGTGATTCTGTGATTCTGTGACAGGTCAAAAAGGCTGAAAAAAAATTTTTTTGAAGTGTACAGGTCTTTACTTAGATGTAATGAAAGATTAGAATGTTCCAAAGATATCAAGATAAATTAACATACTTGAAAATGCAAAAAACATGGCCTTCCAGTATCTGAAGGGGGCCTACAAGAAGGCTGGGGAGGGACTTCTCAGGCTATCAGGTAGTGATAGGACTAGGGGGAATGGAATGAAGCTGGAGATAGGGAGATTCAGGTTGGAGGTGAGGAGGAGGTTCTTCCCCATGAGAGTGGTGAAGCCCTGGAATGGGCTGCCCTGGGAAGTGGTTGAGGCCCCATCCCTGGAGGTGTTTAAGCCCAGGCTGGATGAGGCTTTGGCCAGCCTGATCTAGTGCAGGGTGTCCCTGCCCATGGCAGGGGGGTTGGAACTAGATGAAACTTGTGGTCCCTTCCAACCCTGACTGATACTATGATACTATGATACTATGCGTGAGCAGTGAATCTGTCAGCTTCTCCTCACATACTTTAAGGGGGCAGATGAACACAAACCACATCTAAATTAACAAAATAAAGGCCAGCTCACACCTATGACTGTGCTACCTAATTCATGGGAGCAAATTTTACTGCTTCTGAAAATAAGTTCATAGGGAGCTGGGATCAAGATGAAATTATAGTCCATAGAATGCCACACTTAAAAGCATTATATGGAGGATTTGCTTTACAGAGTTACCTATTTCCAGAAATACTACACTGGATTAAATGAACTTCTATTTTGTTCCAACCCAGATATCCCTATGAACTAGGTAATAGTTACTTCAGCTTAGTACCACTATTAGAAAAGAGTCTAACACCAGCTTTTTTCTCTCCCTTCTCTGCTCTGTCTCTCTGCCACCTAAACTGCAGAAAACTATTATGACCTTTGAAGAAACTCCATAATCAAACCTGTAACTTGTTCAGCTCCATGGCACCAAGCACCCCATCCAGCCTCTTCCTAAACACCTCCAGTGATGGTGACTCCACCACTTCCCTGGGCAGCACATTCCAACGGCCAATCACTCTTTCTATGAAGAACTTATTCCTAACATGCAGCCTAACTCTCCCCTGCCACAGCTTGAGACTATGTCCTCTTATTCTGGTGCTGGTTGCCTGGGAGAAGAGACCAACCCCCACCTGGCTACAACCTCCCTTCAGGTACTTGTAGAGAGCAATAAGGTCTCCCCTGAGCCTCCTCTTCTCCAGGCTAAGCAACCCCAGCTCCCTCAGCCTCTCCTCACAGGGCTTGTGCTCCAAACCCCTCACCAGCTTTGTTGCCCTTCTCTGGAAACGTTCCAGCATCTCAGCATCTTTCCTGAACTGAGGGGCCCAGAACTGGACACAGAACTCAAGGTGTGGCCTAACCAGTGCTGAGTACAGGGGCAGAATGACCTCCCAGCTCCTGCTGGCCACACTGTTCCTGATACAGGAACTTATTATTTGAGAATTGATTTATTAAGACAATCCTTGTGCATGAAAAGCTTTTGTAATTAAAACAAGAAAAAAGGAAGAAGAAGTGAAAGGAGGGAGAATATTATGACAAGCTTTTTAAAGAAATAAGATCTTTGAAGTTTCACTGACAGCTCCAGTAATAATCCTAACTCTGCCAGCATAGTGGTGATGAATCCTTATGTTCTTATCAAGTGTCTTTTCAGACATGCTGTCATGGGAATTGGCATTGTTAAAATGCAGGTGGTGTGATGACACTTTCCTCTTACCATCACATAAGGTTCATCCATATGTAAAAACAAATTCAGTGGTCCTGGAGAAACACTTAGGCAGCATAAACTCTAATGGCTGCTAATCTGTGTTTTCCCTGTTTGGGAGCCTTCAAGCTCAGTTATTGTGGCAGTTGCAACCTGTGCCTATGAAAATTTTCCACAGGTTGATTAGGAAAGTAGTAGAATGTAAATAAATTACCATTGGATGTAAAAGGGAAAATAATGATAAAGTCTAAATAACCCATTGGTCTGAAATCTAACAGAAATCCAGGCTGGGCAGTGTCTGGCTGGAGAGCAGCCCTGAGGAGAGAGACTTGGGGGTGCTGGTGGACAAGAAACTCAACATGATCTCTCAATGTGCACTTGCAGCCCAGAAAGCCAATCAGATCCTGGGCTGCATCAGGAGAAGTGTGGCCAGCAGGTCAAGGGAGGTGCTTCTCCCCCTCTACTCAGCTCTGGTGAGACCTCACCTGGTGTACTGCCTCCAGTTCTGGAGCCCCTATGTCAAGAGGGATATGGATGTGCTGGAACATGTCCAGAGAAGGGCCATGAGGATGCTCAGAGGGCTGGAGCACCTCTCCTGTGAGGACAGACTGAAGGAGTTGGGGCTGTTCAGTCTGGAGAAGAGAAGGCTCAGAGGTGGTTGGATGATCTTTTGAGGTCCCTTCCAACCCTTAATGTTCTGTGATTCTCTGGCCATGATCTAGTGTGGGGTATCTATGGAACTATTCCAGTAGCTTGGCATGACTACCATTGATATGTTCGCAAACAAACATGGAAAGGTGGATTAAACAGTACTGCTGTGTAGCTGAAGTTAAGTGAATAATGGTAAAACATCCCAATACATACCACAGGATGATTTCAGGGGGTAGCAGCAGAGAGCCCAATCAGATTACTCAAACAAGGGGTTGAGATGCCTGATCTGTTTCTGAGCTCTGGTTACATGCCTTTGGACACTCAGCAGGTTGCAGTGCAGCCCCCATCACTCAGTGGCTTTGAGTACTGAATATCTGAAGAAAGTTCTGACCTGCAGTCAGGAGAGATCCCTTTGCTGTAGAGTCAGAAACCTTTTTTTTTTTCCACCAGTAATGTCCCAAACCGAATCTAGTCTTGAGCCTGATAATCTTCACTGTGTGGCTATTGAGACTGTTCCAATAAAAATTAAATTAAATTAAATTAAATTAAATAACTAAATAAACAAGCTACTGCAAACCACAAGTTCTCATGCAAAATTAATGAAATCCAAGGCTTTTTGTGAAGAGATATAGAATAGAATAGAATAGAATAGAATAGAATAGAATAGAATAGAATAGAATAGAATAGAATAGAATAGAATAGACCAGGTTGGAAGAGACCTTCAAGATCATCGCGTCCAACCCATCAACCAATCCAACCCACCTAAACAACTAAACCATGGCACCAAGCACCTCATCAAGTCTCCTCCTGAACACCTCCAATGAAGGTGACTCCACCACCTCCACGGGCAGCCCATTCCAATGGGCAATCACTCTCTCTATATAGAACTTCTTCCTAACATCCAGCGTAAACCTGCCCTGGTGCAGCCTGAGACTGTGTCCTCTTGTTCTAGTACTGGCTGCCTGGGAGAAGAGACCAGCCTCTGCCTGTCTACAACCTCCTTCAGGTAGTTGTAGAGAGCAGTAAGGCCACCCCTGAGTCTCCTCTTCTCCAGGCTAAGCAACCCCAGCTCCCTCAGCCTCTCCTCATAGGGCTTGTGTTCCAAACCCCTCACCAACTTCGTTGCCCTTCTCTGGACACCTTCCAGCAAGTCAACATTCTTCCTAAACTGAGGAGCCCAGAACTGGACACAGTGCTCACAGTGTTGGTCCTTTTTCTGAACCACTATTTTTTTCCTAATAATCAGATACCATTTTCTTAATCCTGCAGAAGGAAAACAAAACCAAAAGAACTATCCTGAAATGAAAGCTCTGCAGTGTGCTGTTTAAGAAAACCAACCTCAATTACAGGCCATGCTAAATTACCATATTTTATTATGGCATGTAGCAGCCACATTTCTTCATAGTCAATTCAAGATTTTTGTTCAAGTTTAAATTGATTACTTGGAAAATGAATGAAAAACTTTTCTCTCTTTTTTTTTTTTTTTTTTTCCTTTTAATTGAATTTCAAGGCATCTGGCTGCTTAACAGGAAAGATGAGTAGCAGACTAGTACTGCTTGAGAGGTTCTCCAGAATCTTGAAAGCATCCCAAAGTATGATGATTATAAATTTTTTACAAGTCTTATGTAATTATGTATGACATTTAACAGAACTCTTCCAAAGTAGTTAGCTGAAACTTACCTGAGCTCAAGATAAATTAACTGTTAAGGGTCCACTTCAAAAAGAAAGCCTCCTTGTTTTGCATATTGAATATTGTAACAGTAATTTTGACAACGACAATCAAGCTGTACCTGAAACAAGCTGTTGTCTATGTTTAACCTGTGTCTCTACAAGGGTGACACTTGTTGAGTCTCTAGGTCAGACACATTACCCATCACCAAGGTTTGACTAGCTGCAGTGCTTCTTGTGGGGGCTGACATAGCTGCAGGGCCTGTTGCAGGGGTTGAAGTAGCTACACCAAACCCACCGCTATACCAGTAATTTAGTCCAAGTGAGATGAATGGAATGGAATGGAATGGAATGGAATGGAATGGAATGGAATGGAATAGAATAGAATAGAATAGAATAGAATAGAATAGAATAGAATAGAATAGAATAGAATAGAATAGAATAGAATAGCATTAACCATGTTGGAAAAGACCTTTGAGGTCATCAAGTCCAACCTATCATCCAACACCATCTAATCAACTAAACCATGGCACCGCCTCATCCAGTCTCTTCTTAAACAGCTCCAGTGATGGTGACTCCACCACCTGCCTGGGCAGCACATTCCAATGGCCAATCTCTCTGTGAAGAACTTCTTCCTAACATCCAGCCTAAACCTCCCCTGGTGCAGCTTGAGACCAAGAATTGAAAGACATTCAAAAGTCATAACAATATGAGCAAGGGTATACCAAGGGTATACTAAATTCTCTCTGCCAACTACCATTCCATAGAAATCAGAAGTCTGTGGAATTACCCCAAAAAAATTAATCTATAGTGCCCTGACCTAATGGCAGAGACCATAGCAGAGAGGCACCTTCACCATGAGAGTGGTGAAGCCCTGGAATGGCTTGTCCAGGGAGGTGATTGAGGCCCCGTCCCAGGAGGTGTTTAAGAGCAGGCTGGATGAGGCTCTGGCCAGCGTGATCTAGTGTAGGGTGTCCCTGCCCATGGCAGGGGGTTGGAACTAGATGATCCTTGTGGTCCCTTCCAACCTTGACTGATACTATGATAGAACAATTCTCACAGCTTATCACATTTGTCTCTTTAATATCACCAGTAAAGTTAATGTCAGCAGCTGAAAAATCTAGGAGATGAAGAGGTTTGAAGGTCCACAGAATGGTTTACTGAGAAAATCAGAGTGGATTATATGAAATGATGACTAGAAATTGAGCATGGAGAATACTGTTGCTGGATGCTTAGATGTGAGTCATTAATGGAAAGGGTTTTTGGTAATTATGTATCTACACTGCTGAAGAGCACAATTATTCAATTAAAACAGTTCTTACATGCATAATCACATTCTTTCCTCAGGCCTATTAATGGCAATGTTAGTGACAGCTGACCCAGCTAAGCTCCCAAGTCAAGTGGGAGGCAGCCTGCATTTGTGTGGGCATTTGTGCCTTGATGCACGTGTCCAACCTGAGGGAGAAGTGAATTGTATGCACCAAGTGCAATGGCACTACAGGCTATGATTCTCTGCAGAACCCTCCCATTTCAGAGGATCTTCTTTCTTCTTCAACTTATTCTTCCATAAATGCCTGTGAAATTCTGTTATTCTGCCAACTTTGTCTATCAACCACCAGAACATGTTGTAAATTACAGTTGTAACTTCTTAAAGATTTTGTGATGTAATTTCCTAGAAGAGCAACCATGCCTAATAACAGAAGTTTGTCAGGGGCCTGTAACAGAAGTCAGTAATCCTCCTTTTCCTCAGGAAGTATAAAGCTGTGGCAATTTTTGGGCTGGTGCCTAGGAGAATCTCCCACAGATTGAGTAGGAAAGTGGAATGAAAATAAATTACCATTGGATGTAAATAGGAAAATAATGATAAGGTCTAAAGGTTGTGTAAACTAAGTCTCTTTTCAGCTTCTTTTGCTCTAGCAGATACTAACTGGTGCTTCTGCTGGCTTGCTGACCTTGGCTGCATTCTTTGTTGTGGCTAAGTACTAACAACCTACTCTCTGCTCTTTCATCTTGTACAGGGGGAAGGGAGCAGGGAGAAGGGGAAGATGTTGGTAACCCCCTGGTTTTGTCCAGGGGGGTTCTAGTGTTGTTTATAAATTGTAAATATATGTAAATATTGTCTATTTTGTACATATTCGTTGCATTCCATATTTCTAGATTTTAGTGTGCGTGTAAATACAGCTTCATTTGCTTTTCCAATTGCTGGTCTGGCAGTTTTGTGTTGGGGGGTAATTTCAATCTACCACAAAAGCCCATGTGAAAAACACAGTTCATTTCCAGCTCAGCATTGTGTAGTCTCCCCGGTCCCTTCTCAAAGGGAGGCATCTGAGGAGTGTGGCTCCCTTCTTATTCTGAAAACTTGTTCTGCATTTTCAGGTGTAGAATCCTAAGGACCTGTGAATATCCATTAGTGCATTGGCCTCCACTGGTACTGTCAGCAGGCCTGAATAATTTCCTTCCAAATTCCTGCTCAGGATTTTGCAGGCACTGAAGAAGTGCTTCTGTAACACTTTGTCTGAGGGGTTTTTTTAATGCCTTGTTCGAACTCAAGAACAAAGTCTTGAGAGATTAATTAGTGCCGCACGAATACTAAAGCAGAGCAGTTCACGACTAGCTCACTTGGAAGCTCTGTAACTTTCATTTAAGGTACTGCAAATTATTCACATTTAACAGCTGCTGTTAGTAAATACAAAGCAATTTGACTTAAAGTCTTCACAAAATGCATTCAGCTATTTCACTTGGACAGAGGCTGACCTTCTAACTTAACGTCCCAGCCGTCATCCACCTCTCTAGTTTTGGCAAATGGGTTGGTTGCTGGGTACTTTTCCAGAAGTCAAACGTTTTGAGTTGATGTAATGTTGCACTTACACACTGTGAATTCCTTCCATGGGAGGATGTTATTCCTTTCAAATAATACGTGCAAAGTTAGACCCTGAAACACATTTTGTATTTTGCAGTCACATTCACCTACTTTGTGGGAGTGTTTGAGTAGACTTGAGGATGGAAGAAGATGGTAAATAAAGAAAACAAAGGTGACATTTTAATGCCAGCTATTACGCAATGTGATATAGGTAACTCCAACTGCAAAACACAGCTCTTCCCTAATTTCATTGAGCCAACTCTACTATTGAAAGCCTTTAAAATGGCAAGATTTGAAATTCTAAATTCCGAGGCACACCAGTGCCTGAACATTAAGACTATTGTGGGATGGGAGAGGCAGCAGTTTATGTGGAGAGAGGAGTCTGAAAGCAGAGAGTTCTAATTCTGTAAGGAAGACCACCTTCAGATTTAAAACATGCTTCCCTCCTTCCCCTAGTGATACTGAAACGTATTCTATCTTCTGTCCTAAATACATTCATTTCATTCTTTTGAATGAATGAATGAACAGATTTAATGCATCCCATCACAGCACCAGGTTTTCTAGGTTAATTGACCCAGGATCTTTCAGACTCCTCTTGCAAGAAAAACTCTGTAATCCATTGATCATTGGTGAGGTACTTCACTGCTCCAATCCAGGTTGGGCTTATACAGTGGTCCAAACAGTGACTGCAGTTAATACCACTTGAATCAGACCATCTCCATAAAGGAAAAAAAAAAAGGAGGAAGACCTGATATCAGTGCCTGACTGGAGACTTCACAACAGTGTAAGTAGGCTTGCTAGCAGTGAGCTCAGGTTTAACATTCAGTGGAAATACACCTGACATTCAATACATCTTCCTCGAACAAGATGGACCTGTATTATATGCAGCATTCCAGATGATATATTAGGAGTGCCTGCTCCAATGACATTAATACTTCCATATTTCTTTGTGAAATACCTTGCCTGAAAAATTCTAGGATTGCTTTTGACATTTTCATGGCTGCTTCACAGAGATGCTTCATAGTAATCTTATAATTGACTAATACACCTAGCTCTCGCTCTTCCTCTGACATTTCCAACTAATGACTTCCCATGTGAAGGAGGAAATTCTTGTTATTAATCCCCAAATGCATGACCTTGCACTTTGCTATGAAATCTCATGCCATTTCCTTGCTCCAGTCCTCAAGGTCTTTTTTCCCCCCTCTTTTTCTTCAGAATCAAATTCTGGTCTGTTCCGGTCTTGATAGCATCTCAATGTAATCAACAGAATTAGCAGGTTGAATTTAGTACCAGGGTCCTGAGTGAGAAAGTTTAAGTCAGAACCCCAGACCATCCCTTCAGAGAACTTTGCAATAGCCTTTGCGCCTGATATGCCACTTTGTAACATGAGCTATTGTTGTTTCTCATTTAGTTACATAGAGATAGTTAAGTTAAATAGATTTTCCTGGTCTAGTAAATCTTTAGCAAAGACATGTCCTTGATTTTTTCAAAGAAACCTATCCAATAAATGTCACAACCTAGATGTGCTAAGACCATATTTGCTTTTTGTTCCACTTGTCATTTACTGATTCTTTCTTTCAACATTTGTTCTATAGTTCTACATACTCAATAAAGAAGTTTGTAACATCCAAGATAATTTCTCCACCCTTTTAAAAACACTTTATTCTCAGAATGTAAGGTCCACAGGTGTGATTTCTTCTCTAAAAATCCTCACTAGTCAGTTTTGCACAGCTGAGTATTGAGAAACAGAGAGACCCAAACCATCCTGCAAACTGCTCACACCAAAAGCCTTCTTTTGTACAGAAGACAGACTGGCCCACTGCTGATAAATCCTTGGAAGGTAAAGACACAGCAACTTTGCTTAGGCAGTTGTGGCACTTTGTGAGCGCTTGGAGGTGGGCTAAGCAAATCGCTTTGCTCCTGACCCCAGGCTGGGTAACTTAATAGCTCCATTTGCTTAGCGTGTTTAGGAAGCCCCTGGTGGAAATACACTTTGGGTTTTATTGACTTACAATGTGAAGACCTATTAAAATGCAATAAAATTTTCAGTTCTTTCAAAAGACTTGGATGTTCTTGATAACTGCATTCATTATGCATACAGAACCTGTGAATGCCCAAAGGATACATCTTTATGGCAACAAGTTTCTTGACCATTCACATCTTTATCATGCAGTCAAAGGACAGGGAAACTCTGGTCTTAGTCGTACCACATAGAGGTCAGTTTAATTGGTCCCCAGATGATATTGCACTATTCAAGATGAAGAAGAACTTGTTTGATCTGCAAATGAACTGCAGTTCATCTGGAATTGTGGTATCTGTGGGAAGTGAACCTGAAAAGCTAAGTGAAATGTACAGGTTGTGAACTCTAACTAGCAAGCTCTGGGTCACTAAAATAACATCAGTTGAAGTCGTGTTTTGTGTTAAATTATACTACACAGAGAACTTCCTGTGCTGCTTATATAAAATGTTTATAGGCTATATATCCTTTGGTGGAAAACAATTCCTCTGTATTCCTTCACAGGCTATATTTTGTCATGAACAATAACATTGGTTTACAATAATATTCTGAAGGGACATTCTTTGTAAAATGTAATGAGACAGAAGCAGTTGTTGTAAACATTCAGTCCCGTGAAGATAGGACATCAACTGGGAAAAAAATACAAAACCAACAAAATCAATAGAATAGAATAGAATAGAATAGAATAGAATAGAATAGAATAGAATAGAATAGAATAGAATAGAATAGAATAGAATAGAATAGAATTATCCAGGTTGGGAAAGATCTTTGAGATCAAGGCCAACCTATAAACTACAAGAAAGTCAAAACCTGTACCTCTTATGAAACCAGGCTGTTACATAGTATGCTTGATTAGCACTTACATAGGTTCTGGCCGAGGTAGAATTTCTGAACAGAAAAGGAATGACTTGGGTTATCCCTAATAATGATTTGATATAAGCATCTGAGTCAGTCTTGTGGTCTAATATATCTATTTTGGTAGATAATGTATTCTCTAATCACTGCAGTGATATTTCTTAAACATGGGATTTTAACATAAGAAATGCAATGAAAGACTGTATATTTCTTTACTGTTTTATTTTAGGATGTTAAGAAAGACTAAACCTCTACCTATGTTCATGGAGTGAAAAAAAAAAGCACTTGCATTACATAAAAGTAGACCCTGAACAGGCTTTGTACTGAGTGTCTTTGAAATATTTATGTTCTCTATTTATTACTCTTGGCTATGAAGCTTTTGTTAAACAGCTCAGAAATGTAAATGTACAAGCCCCCTCCCTGCTCACCCCAAGGCATCTACTTTTTTTTTTTTTTTTTTTTTCAGGCAGCTATTATGATTATGGAGAATGACTAAGAAAATTAATTAAAAACTGAATATACACCAAGGGTTGTAAATTAGAGTCCATCAGGTTCAAAATATTTTCCTTAGTTCATAACATGTTCCATATGTGTGGTAAAATTCAAGAAAATTACTCTCAGCCCTATATATTGTATTTCATTTTTCATTAAAAAGTTGCTTAAATGCTTTCATTAAGTGGAACATTTATTTAGATATTAAAGGAAATTATGTTGAAAATGTAAATTATCTATTTGACACCAAAAGGGGAAAGAGGCAGTAACAATTTTAATTAAAAATTCAATCCTAACAGGGTTTGCCCTCGTCAACTTAGAAATATTGCACAGACACTTTATTAAATTACAAAGTACCCTGTTAAGAGCTCTTCCCTGTGTTCTGTGCTAAATCATCCTTCTCCACGCTAGATCCCGTTTCAACAAAACTCAGGGGCAAAACTCTGACTCTAAAAGGCAGCAGATCAAATTTATCACTTCACAGTAATTTCCTCAATGGGATAAATTGATGTGACTGGGCTTGGTTTAGACCTGGCTAGATGGATCTACAAGATAAAAAGAGGAATGTGGCATACACAGATACACTTCTTGTCCTCTGTGCTGATCTCTGGGCATCCCTACCAAGGTTCTATATGACAGCACCTGATTTTTCTGCCCCTCCAAAGCAGTCAGAGAGACAGAAAGCATAGCAGCTAAAATGCTTGCATTCTTTTCCATTTATGCTGTTATGTGTTTGATCTCTGTCTTGGTTTAGGGGAAGAATAATACTTTCTTACAGGAAGAAGCCAACAGCAGCATACTAATTTGGAGGTGAGAGAGGAAAAAGGATCAAACTGAAGAACCTGTGGGTACATTTCGAGGTGTTAAAGATTTCAGGGTCAGAATGGTTGAGGCAGAAGGGGATTTCTGATTATGTTCACGCTTGGCAAAAACATTTTGGACTCAGTGTGAATCTTGCCTAGCTAAGATTTTTAAAAGCTGGTTTTCTCCCTTTTTCTGCCATTGACCTTGGAGTATGGTTTAGTGTAAGTATTTTCAGCTCTCTGTGTTGTTTCCCTTCCCTTTCCCCCTTTATTGTTTGTTAGCCTTTATCTCCCTTTCCATTTGGACTGTAAGAAGTGTGTCATGGTAGGCATAGTTGCACTGCAAAATGAAACTCTTATTAGCTAGGATCTATATATGGAGCTATAATATCCATAATTAATAAGAAGCAACCCTGGTTCATGAACTGTGCCTGGTTTGTGATTCATTAGAACTAAAATTTATTGTAACTAACTGGATCCTGAGATCCCTGTGGACAGGTCATACCAACCTACTTAGAGCCATACCAGCCTTTTGACTTGTCCATTTTACCATCTGATTAAATCTATCAGGAACTAAATGAAACTGTGCACATCAGCAAAGTAGATTGACACTGGCAAAAAACTAGGGCAGTACAGGCTGTACCCTAGCTGGCAAAATATCACCCAAGGAATTCTTAATTCCTGTAGCACTTCATAATGCAGTGCAAATCAAATAAAATTGTCACAGGAGATGGAAGTGACTCTTATTTTTGTGCTCTGAAGGGATGAACCATTCCTCTTGCACTCAAACAGCCTAAATACATGGCTTTAAGACATCTTTTTGCCTAAAAATCTTAGCAGTAAACCCAACAGCTAAGAATCATAGAATTGTTAGGGTTGGAAGGGCCCTCAAGGATCAGCTAGTTCAAATCCCCTGCCAAGGGCAGGGACACCTCACACTAGAGCAGGTTGCTCACAGCCACATCCGGCTTTCCTTAAAAACTTCCAGGGATGAGGCTTCTACCACCTCCCAGGGCAACCTGTGCCAGTGTCTCACCACCCTCATGGGGAACAACTTCCTAACATCCAATCTGAACCTACCCATTTCTAGTTTTTCTTCTACTCCTCCCAGTCCTATCACTCCCTGACACCCACAAAAATCCCTCCCCAGCTTCCTCATAACCTCCTTCAGACACTGAAAAGCCACAATTAGATCTCCTTGGAGCCTTCTCTTCTCTAGACTGAATAGCCCCAACTCCCTCAGTCTGTCCTCATAGCAGAGGAGCTCCAGCCCTCTGCTCATCCTCATGGCCCTTCTCTGGACACCTTCCAGCACCTCCAGATCTTTCCTGTAACAGAGGCTCCAAAACTGGACACAGTACTCGAGTTGGGGTCTCACCAGAGCAGAGTAGAGGGGGAGAATCACCTCCCTCGACCTGTTGCTCCTCTTGATGCAGCCCAGGCTGGGAATGGCTTTCTAGGCCGCAAGTGCATACGGCTGGCTCATGTTGAGCTTCTCCTCCACCAGCACCCCTAAGTCCGTTGCTTCTGGGCAGCTCTCAACAGAGGCAAAATCAGGCCACCTGCCTAATCCTCCAGGACTGGACTTGGGAAAAAATAATTTAATTTTTGTTTTCCAATTACAATAGTTAGGCTAGCAAGAAACCTCTGCCCTCCTCCTTTCTGAAAGTTACCATCTTGAAGGGTCGTTCACCCTGGTTCCCTCAGCCCTAGCTGCCCAGCAGTATTGTTACCATTCTCACCCAGACTTTCCCCAAGGCTTCTGCCCATGGGTGAGGGCCTCAGCTGTGCCCTCAGGTGAGGTAATCAGAGCCGGCTGGAACCGGCTGCGGCCAGCAAGGGGCAGCCCCAGAAGCAGCACCTGAACACCTGCACCCCTGCACCCAGTGAGTCAGAGGGAGAAGAATGCGGGAGACCAACCCAGGATGGCAAAGTGCTTGGGGTAAGCGCCTTGAATTCTAGATGATTGTGTTTAATAACCAAGTACCAAATGCTTTCTGGAACACTGTGCTGTGTCATTGTTCTTTCTTTTGCTGGGGACCATCATTAAAGTTCAGGTCCCTTGTCACTTGATCTTACTCTCTGGAAGGCCTTAACGTTGGGAAAGTTTTTCGATGTCAGGGTAAGGAAAGGGCAAGATGAAACAAGACGTGTTTTTTCTTCTTTGAGGTGAGCCTGGGTGCTCAGGGACTGGAGGTTGGGAGGTAACCCTGACTTTGCTCTGAAGGGACAAAGTAAAAGCCCATGGTTTTATGTGAGCTGAGCTTCTGCAGCCAGGGAGGATACCATCAGGGAGCTCTGCCTGCATGCCTCACTGCTACTGAAGTCCTGTAGCTGGAGACCCACTTACTACTTTGAACAAATGTGTGCATTTTGGTGTAGCTCTGTAAACTTGTTCTGACTTGTTCTGTAATGTCAGAGGGAATTGTGAGGTTTTGATTTCCTCAGAATTGAAACATAGGAGTAAAGCATAAAGCACACAGAGAAATTAAATCCACAGTGCATCAGGGGGTTGGGTTGGTTGGGTTTTTTTTAGTAGTTTTAATTTCCAGGAGCTCAAAGCAACTGGATCTCTAAGTAAGCAGCTACGGGCAGCTAGGGTAGAGAGGCTTTGCAGAGGGACCTCGACAGGCTGGACAGATGGGCAGAGTCCCAGGGCATGAGATTGAACACGTCCAAGTGCCGGGTTCTGCACATTGGCCACAGCAACCCCAGGCAGTGCTACAGGCTGGGGTCAGAGTGGCTGGAGAGCGGCCAGGCAGAGAGGGACCTGGGGGCACTGGTTGATTGTAGGCTGAACATGAGTCTGCAGTGTGCCCAGGCAGCCAAGAGGGCCAATGGCATCCTGGCTTGCATCAGGAACAGTGTGGCCAGCAGGAGCAGGGAGGTCTTTCTGCCCCTGGACACTGCACTGGTTAGGCCACATCTCGAGTACTGTGTCCAGTTCTGGGGCCCTCAGTTTAGGAAGGATGTTGTCTTGCTGGAGCGTGTCCAGAGAAGGGCAACGAAGTTGGTGAGGGGTTTGGAACACAAGCCCTATGAGGAAAGGCTGAGGGAGCTGGGGTTGCTTAGCCTGGAGAAGAGGAGACTCAGGGGTGACCTTATTGCTCTCTACAACTACATGAAGGGAGAGGTAGCCAGGCAGAGGTTGATCTCTTCTCACAGGCAGCCAGTACCAGAACAAGAGGACACAGTCTCAGGCTGCACCAGGGCAGGTTTAGGCTGGATGTTAGGAAGAAGTTCTATACAGAGAGAGTGATTGCCCATTGGAACTGGCTACCCGTGGAAGTGGTGGAGTCACCTTCATTGGAGGTGTTCAGGAGGAGACTTGATGGGGTGCTTGGTGCCA
Source organism: Picus viridis (assembly GCA_033816785.1). Lineage (NCBI taxonomy): Eukaryota > Metazoa > Chordata > Aves > Piciformes > Picidae > Picus > Picus viridis. The sequence continues at coordinate 42,305,581 of CM066575.1, read as the reverse complement.
TGGTTTAGTTGTTTAGGTGGGTTGGATTGGCTGATGGGTTGGACGTGATGATCTTGAACGTCTCTTCCAACCTGGTGTATTTTATTGTATTGTATTGTATTGTATTGTATTGTATTGTATTGTATTGTATTGTTGTATTGATTCTCCTTTACCTCAGAATTTTTGGAAGTAGAGCCACAGGAGAGCAAAACAATAAACCTAAATACCGTAAATTTATTTTGCAGCAGGTGCTATGCATAATACAAGTCAGAGATCATAAGGCTTGTGTTAATTTAGGACTTCAGCACTTAATTTGTGTTAATTTAGACTGGGAAAATGGTTAGTGTTATTCATCATTCTTTTTCTTTAAAATTTTGTTCACGTGCACTAAGAAAAAGGCTTCTAAGTTTACAAAAAGTCCTGAGTTTAGTAGAGTTCAGACAAGGAGAAAAAGCAGGGAAACTGAGGTAAACAAAATAGAGAGACTGTCCTGCAGCAGTTAATAAAACTATGCTCACTTTATGCCTCAGCATGAGGTCAGTGGTGACAGGTTGGACTTTATGATCTTTGAGGCCTCTTCCAACCTTGGTGATTCTGTGATACTGTGATAATGTGCAATTTATATTACATATAGTTTAACTGAAATAAAAAAGAAACCACAGCAACCACAAAACAAAGAAATAAACAAAAAATGAACAAACAAAACAAAACCAACAACAAATAAATTTTTTAAAGCCTAAGGTTTAAGAAGATGTGCTTCCTCCTGCAGTAATTCTTTGCAGAAATAGGATAGCTGGAAAGGAAAAGTAAAAATTGAATTCCGACTTTTCTTCCTCGTGCAAACACCACTGCAATTCTGAGCATTTAGAGCTCTTGCTGCTGCTGCTTATTAGAGCTGGTCAGACACTTGATAAATGTTCAAGAGGAAAAAAAAACCTACAAAAATAGCAAAAAGTAGCTGTCAGTGCAGTACAGCCACTTGGCTGTAGTTGTTCAGTATTTTCATAGCTCCCATTACAGCATTTCAAGATGCATTTTCATTACGAACCGGAATGAAAAGGCAGGATTTGATTAAAAAAATCTCTTAAGAAAAAGGCTCAGAAAAATGGCTACTAAAGGCAGGAAGAATTTTTGTTTGTGTAATGCTTAAACCTCCTAATTTATTTATATACAGTTGTGTGTTAGTGCATTAACCTTGTATTAGAATAAAATTTAATGTGTAAGTGATGTAAACGATAGGATTAGCACAACGGGTTTGGCACTCATCTGGTAAATATTCATAATTATTCACTTGGAGACTTTCCCACAAAAGGTTTCATCAAGGTGATGATCCAAGAAACATTTCCATGTGATAAAACTGCACTGTTCAAATGTTCCTTCACTGCACTTTTCAACTGCTCCTTCACTGCACTGTTCAACTGTTCCTTCGGAAATACTTCAAGTTCTACAAGTGCACAAATAGCACTTGGGGATGAAAATGATTTGGCTTGTGGCAAGCACCTTGTCTCATGTTATTGAAGCAGTGGTGGAAAATTAATGTCTCAGCGAGATATGCTCAAAGTGAGGTAGAAGGGTGAATATCTGCCATGTATCATAGTGATTGCACTTTTGTATTATCACTGTTTTCAACCTCTCTTCCGAAACCAACATACTTGAACTCTAGCAATACTGAAATGGACATTAAAAAAAAACTCAAACAAACCAAATCTAAACTATAATCATACTATCTGATCCTGATATTATAATTGTTCAACTTTAGGAAATCCCTTTCATTTGAACTTTAAGATGGACTTAAACTGGGTTAAGGTCAACATTGAAAAAGAGAACTAGAGAAAACTGAAAGGAAATGCTAATGCTGCAGGGGGATTTAATAGAGGTTAAGGTTTATTCTGCTGTCAATAATTAACTCACAATTCTGCACGTTTGGGAGTACCCAACTAGTAAATCTATTATTCAAGAACACTCAGTGAATTCAGTAAATTAGATTTTTTAAGGCTTTATTTTAGTGTCAAGTGGGCTCAGAAATGTTGCAGTCATTCTAGTCCTAAGCCACTGAGCAATATGAAAGGTAGAGCTGCACAGCTTATCACATGTTGATACATGTAGTCTAGTGCTTTCCAATCCAGATGAATATGAGCCAACTCAAAATCCAAAGCCATAAGCCCTTGTTAGAAAGCTGTATTCTGATCAGCTACAGTTTCTTCCCAAACACCTTGTTCTTATTGAATCTGTAGACAACTCAGTCCCTCTGTCTTTTCTGGATGGTTAGGGAAGGGGAAGAGAAATCAGAGCAATTGAGCTTTTCTTTGCTCTTTATTATAAGACTCACTGTGTGTCGTAGGGGAGTATCCAAGAAGAAGGAAAATCACTCACTTCTGCCCTGCTTCCCTTGGCTTGGAACAGTCTGAAAGAAATTGTTACTCTCTGGCGGCTCCAACAGAGGTAAGACAACTGTATCCAGCCCTGTGATTCTAAATCTAGCCCATATTGCACTATTTTGAAGACTTCAAAAGATAGCTCCCTACCAGAGCCAACACCCATACACATTGCTTTAAAATGCAATGCTACTTTTCATCATTTGAGAACAGGCTTCAGATTTGTAACCTCCTTAGTTTGTGCGTGATATCAACTCTTTGATGTGATGTTAAGTACGTGTGAACTAAGGAAGGCAATGCTTGTTTTATGCCTAAGTGATTACAACATTAAGCAGCAGGAGCAGCTTCCTTGGCTTTGACGGCTCGTAGTACTCGCACAGAGTCTGCACAGAAGTATAAGTTGTGCTATTATTCACAGATATTATGTCAATCCCCTCCACATATGCAGTTATCTATATATCAAACCCATGCCAGCAGAAAAATGAGCACACACAAATGCAGATGAAAGCCATATTTGATTCCCCTTCCCCAGGCATTGCTTCTGTCATGCTGAAAGGGGTGAAGTAAAAAAACAACCCACGCTTTTAACACCGCTTTTAACACTGTACATGATCTTCAGCTGTTTGAGGTGCCACAAGGAACAATCAATTGTTCTGTTAAAAAAATGAACATCTAGAAAGGTGTTTCAGGTTCTTCTTAGTACTGCTGATGGTGATGAAATTTCAGGCACGTTAATGCTGCTTAATATAATTGAAAATAATACATTTGTGTTGTTGAGTATTGTCTTTTTATGACATTAGATTCTCTGGCTATGCCTTTATCAGTAGCAAAAACCCTTCACTCCCATAGAAAATGTAAGTGAAAGGCTGTCTTGTTTGTGTGTTATTTTCTGGATTAGTTTGAAGGTGATCATAGGAATACATATGTTTGTGGGCAAGAGGCACATTGAATTTCTTCTGGCTGTGCCAATTCTGTAATCAGTAAACTCTTTTGCATTGTATTTATTACTTTTCATTAGTCTAATGGAGACAGAATTCTTTTTTTAATCTGATGCAAGTTTGTGCTCTTCTGTGTCTCAGTATTTCTTCCTCTTCTCTGTAAAGTAATACATTGTCTCTTTGACTTCCACTGTCATTCAGGTTTTTTGGAGGATGTCCCTGCTTTCTGAAGAGGGGGTTGGACTAGGTGACTTAGGAGGTCCCTTCCAACCCAGACCATTCTATGATTAAGAATCACAGAATCAGTCAGGGTTGGAAGGGACCACAAGAATCATCTAGTTCCAGCCGCCCTGCCATGGGCAGGGACACCTCATACTGAATCAGGCTGGCCAGAGCCTCATCCAGCCTGGTCTTAAACACCTCCAGGGACGGGGCCTCAACCACTTCCCAGGACAACCCATTCCAGGGCTTCAGAACTCTCATGGTGAAGGACTTCTTCCTCACATCCAGTCTGAGTTTAGTTTGTCCTCTCTGCATTTACTTCTGACATTTGTTCTGCTTGGTATTTTTGCTGTTCTATTTTCTTTGTTAGCTTTTGTTCCCCTTCATATGTGTATGATTTTAGTGCTCTGGAAAGACACTCATCTGCAATATTCTTTATAAATACACCAATGGTGAAATTCCTCTAACACTGAGCTTTGAAGAGTTTAAGGATTTCTAGGAGAGGGGGTTGGAATATATTTTTAAAACATATTTTGAGGTTTCTTTTTGCCATGCTTTCATCAACAGCTCTCCTCATGTCTCTGGTTGCCCACTCACTGTGTTAAATTTCATTTTGTTTGTTTGGTTTTTTTTTTTTTTTTGCCCTTGCTTCATAGCTGCTTTCATGTGCTTCCCATATCTCACTTAGCTCTTCTCATTAATTCTGAACTTCCTTCCCATTATATCGAATTCTAAAAATACCATTCTGTAATTTCCCTGCCTTGGATAAAAATATTAAATGATTTGAAATTATCATGTATTAAGGGCAAAGGATGATAAACCACTGTGCCAGATAGAAAAGTGGTGTTTGACAATAGGTGATGTGTGTGTGTGTATATAATGATTTTCTTAATCTCTCCTTGTAGAGGTTTGGGAGACTAGGTAGGAATATTCATACTCCTGTGTGTATATATAGAAAGAGGTATTTCAGTGTGGTTACAATGTATTTTCATACTTGAGCAAATGAGTATAAAGATAGAGCAAGGCAGATTTTCATGTGAAAATGAAATATTTCTTTTGTGTAGCTTCTCCCCCGACCCCCCCTTATTTTATACAATACAATACAATACACCAGGTTGGAAGAGACCTTCAAGATCATCGCATCCAACCCATCAACCAATCCAACCTACCCAACAAATAAACCATGCAGCCAAGCACCCCATCAAGTCTCCTCCTGAACACCTCCAATGAAGGTGACTCCACCACCTCCACGGGTAGCCAATTCCAATGGGCAATTGCTCTCTCTGTATAGAACTTCTTCCTAACATCCAGCCTAAACCTCCCCTGGCACAGCCTGAGACTGTGTCCTCTTGTTCTAGTACTGGCTGCCTGGGAGAAGAGACCAACCTCTGCCTGGCTACCTCTCCCTTCATGTAGTTGTAGAGAGCAATAAGGTCCCCCCTGAGTCTCCTCTTCTCCAGGCTAAGCAACCCCAGCTCCCTCAGCCTTTCCTCATAGGGCTTGTGTTCCAAACCCCTCACCAACTTCATTGCCCTTCTCTGGACACATTCCAGCAAGTCAGCATCCTTCCTAAACTGAGGGGCCCAGAACTGGACACAGGACTCAAGGTGTATAAACAAAAGAATAAGGGGGGGAGGGGGGGAGGCAGTGGTACCAAACTCGAGTTCAAATCCAAAAACTGTGAGGCACAGTGCACAATCTCCCCAAGTTCAGGAATTCCATGACCAGCAGGAGTTGAAAAGTGGTGGTGCCCTCTACTTGACACTGGTGAGGCCAAGCCTCAATTACTGGGTTCAGGATTGGGTGACTCACTACAAGAAGGACATTGAGGTACTGGAGTGTGTTCAGAGAAGGGCAAGAAAAGCTTCTGAGGGGTCTAGAGAACAAGTCTTATGAGGAATGGCTGAGGGAACTGGTATTGTTTAGTCTGGTGAAGAGGAGACCTCATTGCTCTCTTCAGCTCCCTGAAAGGAGGTTGTAGTGAGGTGATGCTGATGTCGTTCTCTAATATGTAGTGATAGGACAAGAGGAAAGGGCCTGAAATTGTGCTAGGGAAAGTTTAGGTTGGATATTAGGAAAAATTTCATTACTGAACGAGTGGTCAGGCATTGAAATAGATTACCCAGGGAGGTGATAGAGTCACCGTCCCTGGAGGTGTTCAAGAAACATGTGGACATGGTACTTTGGGGCATGTTTTAATGGCCATGGCTGTGTTAGGTCAATGGTTGGACTTGATGATCTTAGAGGACTTTTCCAACCGGAACATTTCTATGGTTCTAAGTTTTTTGTATACTTGGGTCTATTTTACATCAGTCTGGGCTATGATGAAGGCACACACATCCTGAAACCTGAGAGAAGAGCATGCCAGCAATTTGTCATGGCCAGTGCAGTGTCCTCCTCTTTGTCATGAAACACTGTATAACCTCAGTAAATCAGAGATGGGGACATTTGGCACGTGGAATGCAATCTTCCCTTTGGTTTTAGCTACAAAATAAAATGTGCTGGCTGTCTGCATCAGGTACAGATTGTATACAGCCATGTGAATGAAACCGCTGTGAGAGAGAGGAAACTGTGCAGGAACATGAAGCTGTCTCCGTGCCTTTGCCTGGGCTAGAAATTGCCCTGTACTAAAGTGAACTAGCTTATTTCAGATTCAGGAATATTTATTTCATTTTAAGAGACATTATTACACTATCAAAAGTATCTTTATGGCTCATGAGAACTGTTCCATTCTCTAGCATGCTCCATTTATGCACCCAAGGCCTTGCAGCACATTTTCCCATCAATATTTTCAAGTGTGGTTGACTCCTTAAAGCTAAATTCTTGGTGTTATAAAAGCACTGGACATCGAACTCTTATATTTATCCCTGGATTACAAGAGATGGCAGGGAGGTTCAGAACATCTCTATCCTACCCATGATTCAAACCTGATCTCTAGGGACTCTCTTTTCTTTCTGAGTGAGAGATAATTCAGTCTGCAGAATTGAGCTTGACAGAAAATTTTTTTGTCGATTATGCATGAAGTTTTGAGATATAGAATTCTATCCACTAGGGACTATGAATAAAACCCACAAAACTCAATTTCTTTAAGGATCTTTAAGACCTCAAGTCTGGATTCTTTTTTACTAAAAGCCTAAAGCTTCACCCAACAAGACAGCTTGACACACATCTGTATTACAAAAGATTTACTGTGGTAGAAGTAAATATACTTCAGGGCTCAACTCCTCTCCTTATTTCTGGAGTTATAACCTCTTTTTTCCCAGCAGAACTTTGATTATTTGGGAGAGTTTTTGCACCTTGTTGATATTAGTATCAGACTCATTTGTTCTGTGCAGGAAGATGCTAGCAATCAGTAGGGTTTTTGGTTTACAGTCCTAGAGACATCTATCTCTAGTGTGAATGCAATCACTGACGTGAAGGAACTGAAGTAAACCAGATTTGTTTGTAAGAGCTGTTCAGGGCCCATTCATTCTGTAGCAGCTGTGCAAGGATTGGATTTTCTTTCATTAGCTTTCATGGAAAACTACATAGATCTTCATGCCTTTTCCATCTCAGTGATCTTTTAATAACAGAAAACAAACTATATAGAGATATCTATTTTGAGTAAGAAGAAATAGCTTCTCTCTGAGTATTATCAGGGTGCTGAGAAAGGTATCACAAAACAAAGGGCATGAGAACCCCTATTCTTGTTGAGCTTCCAAGTCAATCATGGAGAAAGAATCACAAAGAGCAGGTTAAAATGAGTAAATAATGAAAAACAGTCTAAACTCTGACCTTTCCTATAAAACCTTCATAACATGCAAGGATTCAGGCTGAGTCAGGAGGTAAATGATATAGTACAAGGATATGCTTTGTAGCACTGTCATCTTTAATTACTGCAGTGTGAGTTCTCTACACACACACCCCCCACAAAAAAAAAACCCAAAAGCTTTTTGATTTTATATTTTCCCAAGGTACCTGGCATATCATCTCCTTGGTCTGTTTACCCTCAGCAGAGAAAAACCTGTTGGGGACTGGAAGTGTCTTCCAGGGACTGTTGGGTCCCTGGAATTGTTTAAGACCAGGCTGGATGAGGCTCTGGCCAGCCTGATCTAGTGTGGGGTTGTCCCTGCCCATGGCAGGAGGGTTGGAACTAGATAATCCTTGTGGTCCCTTCCAACCCTGACTGATACTATGATACTATGATACTCTGACTGTGCATGAAGTGTATGACATTTTGATGGTTTGATCTGGCTGCTGCACACAGAACTGGTTAAAGCAGAAGTGAAATCTCTTGAGTGTAGTGTTCTAACAAAATAATATCTATTGTGCCTGTCAATAAGTGTGCTTATGTGTTGATGAGCATATTTGTGCATATGTACATGCTGTCTTTATGATTTCAGTATCTTTTATGTTCCACATCTTAAAACCAACTCCTACATTTTGGATCACTCTCTAGGAAGCTAAGTCCCCTTATGTTGCCCACTTTGCCTCTCATGATTTTTTTTTAAACAGAACAGAATTAACCAGGTTGGAAAAGACCTTAAAATTATGTCTCAACTTTTTAGAGCAGCTCAAGACTGGTGCATGAACTCTCAATTTCACCACTGCTGATTTATCAGTTTTATACAATTTCTGCAGGTTAATCCCCTGACACTCACTTTAATTATAATGCTGCAGAGAATCATAGAATCATTTTGGATGGAAAAGACCTTTAAGATCATCAAGTCCAACCATTATCTAATTCTGCTAAGTTTGGTGCTAAACCATGTCCCTTAGCACTGCATCTATGAGTCTCCTAAACACCCCCAGGGATGGGGATTCAACCACCTCCCTTGGGAGCCTATTGCAGTGCTTGGTAACCACCTCAGTAAAGAAGGTTCTTCTAATACCCATTCTAAAGCTCCCCTAGTGCAACTTGAGGCCATTTGCCCTCATCTTACCATTTTTCACTTGGGAGGAGACCAATGCCCACCTCACTACAGCCTTGGTTTAGGTAGTTATAGAGAGCCAGGAGGTCTGTCCTCAGCCTCCCTTTCTCCAGACTAAACAACCCCAGTTCTCTCAGCCACTCCTCATAAGACCTATTCTCCAGACAATTCACCAGCTTCTTTGCCCGACTCCAGACTTGCTCCAGGACTTCATTGTCTTTCTTGTAGTGAGGAGCCCAAACCTGAACTCTAGTTGTGGCATCACTAGTGTTGAGTAGAGACCACACTATTTCTGATTCTGGTCTACTGGCCACATATTCATGATCCAGGCCAGGATGCTGGCAGCCTTCTTGGCCACCTGAGCACATTGCTGGCTCATTTTCAGCGAGCTGTTTATCAACGTCTTCAGGTCTTTCTCTGCTGGGTGACTTTCCATCCACTCTCCCCAAGCCCTGTAGCTTGCACAGGGTTGTTGCAACCTGTTGTTGTCCTTGTTGAATCTCATACAGCTGGCCTCAGCCCAGCCAGCCAGCCTGCTCAGGTCCCTCTGTAGAGCATCAGATGCTTCTGTGCAGAAAGCTAATAATAAATAAAGGATGAAAACATTTCAATCTACTGTATCCTAAGAGAGGAAGCAGAGATATTCACCCATCCATGCCCACCCCTGCTCCTCTGCCTGGAGCATTAAGCTACTGAGGAAGTTTAAAGTTGAAAGACTCCCTAAAAATTTAAAAACTTGTAGCATGTAGGAAGAGCAAATTCATGATACTTCAGCATTTTTTCAGCTGCATTACCTAGCATTTGATATGTGGTCAATATAAAGCTCTGAAAGAGACTTCAAGCAGTATTATACATGTTTAAATTAAACTAAATCCTAGTTTGCAATTCAGGACAATCTATTAAATGGCTAATGATGAGCTAAAGCCCTCAGCATTCGCAGCTTATTTCCTCTTTAGCTACAACACAGCTCTCTTATCTCTGAAATAAGTGGTAAGCTTTTAGAATCTTAATACTTGGTCACTAAAGAGAGTCACTGAAATACATTGTTATTTATTAACAGTATTAATATGTATTATTAGCATCATGGGCACTCACTAAAAAATATGTATGTGAACAAATATATTTAGGAAGAACTTAACACACAGCTTGCATTTAAACCCATGCAGGTTTCCTCATTGTTTATAATCAAGACATCAATTCTCAATACTAAATAACATCAAGGTGGGTGCATGTGTTAAATTTATATAGAAGAAATAATGAATGGGGATTTATTATTAAAATATTTGCATTAAGATACATATGTGTGTGCATTAAAATTCAAATCATAGAATTGTAGAATCATAGAATTGTCAGGGTTGGAAAGAACCTCAAGGATCATCTAGTTCCAGCTTCCCCTGTCATGGGCAGGAACACCTCACATTAGATCAGGTTGCTCAGAGCCACATCCCACCTGAACTTAAAAACTTCCAGGGATGAGGCTTCTACTGCCTCCCTGGACAACCCATTCCAATGTATCACCACCCTTATGGTGAAGAACTTCTTCCTAACATCCACTCTGAATCTACCCACTTCTAGTTTTACTCCATTCCCCCTCATCCTATCATTTCCTGACACCCTAAAAAGTCTCTCCCCAGCTTTCTTGTAGGCCCCCTTAAGATACTGGAAGACCACAATAAGATCTCCTCAGAGCCTTCTCTTCTCCAGACAGAGTAACCCCAGCTCTCTTAGTATATCTTCATAGGAGAGGAGGTCCAGCCCTCTGATCACCCTCATGGCCCTTCTCTGGACACATTCCAGCACATCCATATCTTTCTTGTAATAGGGGCTCCAGAACTGGACACAGTTTGGTCTCTTCTCTCAAGCAACCAGCACCAGAACAAGAGGACACAGTCTCAAGCTGTGCCAGGGGAAGTTTAGGCTGGAGGTGATGAGAAAGTTCTTCACTGAGAGAGTGATTGCCCATTGGAATGTGCTGCCCAGGGAGGTGGTGGAGTCACCGTCCCTGGAGGTGTTCAAGAGGGGATTGGATGTGGCACTTGGTGCCATGGTCTAGTCATGAGGTCTGTGGTGACGGGTTGGACATGGTCATCTTTGAGGTCTCTTCCAACCTTGGTGATACTGTGTGTACTGTGTGTACTCCAGGTGGAGTGTCACCATTGTGGAGTAGAGGGGGAGAATATTATAGCCATGGCCAAAGTAAGAATTAGAATTGCATGAATAAAAATTAAGAACAGTTCTTTATTTGTTTACAGGCATATTTTAAAAATCAAAAGGTAAAATATTGATTTCCTTCTATTATATGATGATGGCATGCAAAACTCAAAGCCAGAATCGATTACCGTGCTGGTTTGCACCAACAAACACAGAGTTGCCATTTCAAGGAACTAATCATTAATGCATCCTTCTGTCTCCTTTAACTTTGGCAGAGTCACACAACAGTTACCTCAAAAGTACTATTTGCACTTGGCTCTTTTCTACTTAAGAGGCATTCACCTGTTGGTTGTTTTGTTTCCCTTGCTCCTAAGGCAGGTGGTAATTCTAATACCCTAAAACTGAGAGGTATGTGTCTTAGGGTCAAGATTATTGTTTACAGGAATCTGTGAAAGTGTAAGCAGTGATGTTCTGCTTCCTTTTGTAGCAAATGACTTATGTTTGGACATTTTAATAGCTTTGTATTACCTTCTGACATGGGATCCATTAAGATGTCACAGCTGCAGCTGTGTGCTTATAATCTCTTTCACCTCACTTTGTGTTTTGAGGAGGGGAAGGATATTGGATAGCACTACCAGGGTATGAGATGAATTTGTTATTATTGGCACACACAGAGAAGACATTTCATTCATTGCTTGATCTTCAGCCTATTGAGGTGACTAGAAAAACTTTTGTTGACTTAAGTGGTGCTGGATCAAGCTCTCAGAGAGCTGATAAATGTTATTTAGTCCTTGTCAACAGTAAGGGGGGAAAAAAAAAAAGAGAAAGAGAAGAAAGAAAATCAAGTGGGAGCTACAAAAGCCTGAGCTACTTTTGCCTGCAAAACAAATGTCTCCTTCCACATTTTTAAAGAAGGAAAAGTTCCAGCAATCACCTCCAACTAAGGAATAATAATAAAGCTTTTTTTTTTTTTCTTAATTGTATTTCTTTTTCCTATTTTCTTTTCTTGCTGTTTCTAATAGAACCTTTTTTCCAGGCTCTTTGCTTTGACACTTTTCATCTAACTTTTAGGCTCACAAACATGCCGTTCAGGATTTTTTTTCACCCTTTACAAAAGTCTGTACTCCCATCCCATGTTGGCCCTTCTGCCCAGATTTTTTTTTTGCCTATGACCTCTTTCCCATCTGCTTCTATTGCTAGTTTTATGTAAAATTGACTGTCCTTTCCATTTCAGTGGTTACCCCAGGTCTCAGGAGTGAAATGTTTTTGAAACACTTAATTTTTCAAATAGCACTTCCACTACTCAATACTAAATCATTTCCCCGAACTGTTACCAGATATAATAGCATCTTTTATTAGTAATTTGAAGGAGACAATGTATCTAGAAACTGAGAAATATTAGGAACAAATTCCTTCTTGTCTTGGCAAAATAAATAGACTTTTGTTTCTGTCATAGTGTGTCAGACTTAGCACTTTAACTATTAGCTATGACAGGGAATTAGCTGGTCTACTCCCATTACAATTTAGTTTACAGTAAAACATTCTCATGCCTTCTGTTTAGTTTAGCCTAACTTCCAATGAAAGCTTGATTTTCTCCAGTCTGCAATAGCTGCTTTGTCTTTCAGTATCTACTGAAATATCTGAATGAGTGTTACAGACCTGTAACTCGAGGGTGTTATACATAACAAATGAAGCTCCAGCATTTAGCTGTGTTGCTCTAGGAGTCGCTTTGGTATGCACAGATAATTGAAGCCAAGTTAACCTGGAAGATAGTCAAAAGATGATCTACTGCCATTAACTTTGGATTCTTGCAGCCACAGACCATTTGCTTCCAAGGAAAAACAGCAAGACTTAAAAGCATACCATTACAAGATCAGCATGAAAATTCTATTAAATCTCACAGCACATAAAGATGATATGAAGGTTGCCAAGGTGCAGATTATCCTTTTCTATGAACATGCACAAACAGAGGCAGATGCATACATTTGTTTTGAAGGACTTTTCTCCTATGCTAAGCAGAAAGGACAGAAAAGGCAAATTTCCTTCCACTCCATAACCTGTAGCTTTCTGTGTTTCCTGCCATCACACTGGAATAGGTTATGTTACTTGGGATGCCACATTTCAAAACAAAAGTGTGAAACACTAAGAGCCAGATTGCTCAAATATTGTGTTGGTCTAGTGATTAAACAAGTTACAGTCATGATTTTTCTGTCTTCAGCAAGTATTAACATCTGCAGATTGTTGCCTAGCTACAGGAAAATTAAGTTTAGCTTTATGTTGAGTACCAGGTGTGTACCATGGCCCATGCAAGAGCCTTGGTTCCTACAGGATCCACATCAGTATGCTGTTAGAGCATGCTGCAGTTCCCTTCCAGTCTTGACAGAGGCTTTACTTTCCACTTTTAAAGCCAAGGTACAGGGACACAGAAGAGGGAAAGATGTGGGGAATTGCTTTTCTGGACTCCTGCTTTAGGTCCAAACTTAGATGTAATCTTGGGGATTCAAATCAGATGACAAGAGTTATGTTGAGTAAGATGGGAAATTGGATGGGTCTGAATTATTCAGCCTCCCTATATCTAATGTCATTTTTTAAATGTTCTAATAACAGAAAAGAGTTTAGTGTTAAGATGCATTCACAAGTGCAGCAGACTTTTTTCTTTTTCCAAGTATGATACCATTTTAGGTTACAGTGCAGAGTTTCTTACAGAAGAAACATCCATGTTCTCAGTTTACCAGTTTGTTATGCAAAAGGGACAGCGGAGCTGTTCATAGATGCAGCAGCAAGAATTATTCCTCTTCACTGAAATTCAACTTTTTAAGTCAAATTTTAAGACTTCATTTATACATGGGATAAGTGTTCATGAAGTAGAAGAAATAGCAATGTTCAAAAATTTCTTGAACAGTTCTGCATGCATATTTCAATCCTGATCTGTAAAAAAAGACTCTTGGTCATCTGTTGAAGTGAAACAGCCAATCAATATTTTGTGATAGCTGCAAATAAGACTAAAATGAAACCATTAGATCAATCTTCTCTAGCAAAAAGAAAGTGAACTTGGATATCCAGCATGTAACTAATGTGTTAATCTTCTCTTTCACATCATCCAGAGCACGTGTGTGTACTCTTGTACTGAGGCATCTTTCCTTTTAGATATCAGCATTCATAAACTTCTCTGAAAGCAGATGAATAAAAATGACCACGATAAGCAATGCTTTGGGTGCTAGTGGTAGAAATTGGGCATAATGCCAGTAAAAAGCTATTTAGAGACAGTGTACCAGTGCAGTGCTAACGTTTTCTTCCTCCAAAAATAGCTGTATGTAGCCTTAGATTAATGGGAATGTGAAAACAACAACCTTCAATTTTATGCAGCCAATATTTCAGAAAATATCAAAGCAATTGATGTAGTATCTAATGAACTACAGAGTACAATCTTAGTTACTTTTATCTTTCTATACACAGGAGAAATTACCAAAACTATTCAACTACTTTAAGATAAGTCTCTACCTAAAATGATTCAGCAGTGCAATATGTAACCATCTTATGAAACTCATTTAACACTGTTGTCCCTGGACACAAAATGAATTTCAATCATGTAGATAGAACGAGTTCATTTTTAACTGTTGTCATGATTATAGGGCTAGCTGCACAGCTGTTGTCCTTTTGGTCTCTGTAAGTGCATCCACTGAAGTACCAATTTTCAGGCTTTTACCACTCCTAAACCAGAAATTATCTTAAGCACAGAGCGTGCATGTCTATTGTACTTATTCTTATGGAGAAGCCTGTGAGCAGCAATGACTACAGTGATCAGTCAACCTTTTGTAACCAAATAATATTTGTTTAAGTGAAGAAAGAACGCACATAAAAATTACTTTAAAGAAGGAGGAAGTACACAAGGCTCTTTAAGTTGTTGATTCTTTTAGAGTGATCTAGAGTGGACCAGAATTGGAAAGAAAAGAAAAAAACATCCAAACATTCAAAATCTTTGTGGGTGGGTTGCTATATTTCTACTTATCACAAGCTTGAGAGAAAGCTGGATGTTAGGAAGAAGTTCTATACAGAGAGAGTGGTTGCCCATTGGAATCAGCTACCCGTGGAGGTGGTGGAGTCACCTTCATTGGAGGTGCTCAGGAGGAGACTTGACGGGGTGCTTGGCTGCATGGTTTAGTTGTTGGGTGGGGTGGGTTGGATTGGTTGATGGGTTGGATGCGATGATCTTGAAGGTCTCTTCCAACCTGGTGTGTGATATTGTATTGTATTGTATTGTATTGTATAAAGGAAGGTGCTTTTAAATATCCATAGGATCACAGGATGTCAGGGTTTGAAATGGACCCAAAGAAATCAATGAGTCCACCCCCTGCCAGAGCAGGACCATGCAATCTAGCTCAGGTCAAAGAGGAGCACATCCAGACGGGCCTTGAAAGTCTCCAGAGAAGGAGACTCCACAACCTCTCTGGGCAGCCTGTTCCAGTAGTCTGTGAGCCTTACAGTAAAGAAGTTCCCCCTTGTGCTGAGGTGGAACCTCCTGTGCTGCAGCTTACATCCATTGTCCTATCCCATGGAGCAAGTGAGCAGAGCCTGTCCCCTCCCTCCTGACACCCAGCCTTCTGATATTTATAAACATTTATTACATCTCCTCTAAGTCATCTCTTTTCCAGTCTAAAGAGCCCCACGTCCCTCAGGCTCTCCTCATATAAGGCATGCACTCCAGTCCCCTAATCATCCTCATAGCCCTCCACTGGACCCTCCAGTGCTTTTGTTTCCACTGTTCTGGGACATCAAGTGGGACAACTTAGAAGTAAGGAAGTTAAGAAATAGCTTTGTTTGAACAAATTAATTTGCTTGAAGAGTGTCTCACCTCACCACTATTGAGGTTTTTCCCATTAGCTTCCATACCTCTCAAATTAAACCACTTCACAAATTTAACAAGCAGATGGTTATCATAGGTTTACGAAGTGCACACTTAATTCCATGCCAGCTGTATTCTGGAATGTAGGTTATATTCTTTGATATGTTTTGGCTGCATCCCAAAACAGTTGCTTTTGTCAGGATAGCTGGTAACCATTGAAATCTTAATACCATGTTGTTAATTATTCCTCTAATAATCTTTACTGCTCTTTGAGCATATCTTCCTGCCATGTTCTAGACAGTACACATAGAAATTGATGCAGCTGCACTCATTTTTAAAGTATTGGGGTTTGGTTTTTTTGGTTGGTTGATTGGTTTGGTTTTTTATATCCTAATGCTCTAAAGACTTAACTTTCTTCATGAACTTGCAAGTATGTGGAACTACAGTGTAGATATATTTAAGCATGGGAATTTTTGTTCCTGTAGTCGGGCCTTGGTTTTTTGATCTGATACAGGATAGAAACTTCTATTCTTCTATTTGCTGATGGAAGCACTAATCAGAAGCTCTCAAGCAAAGAATGAGATATTGTTTAGCTAAATCTGTTTTCCTGTGTCTCTTGACTCTCTCATGTTTGGCAGTTAGGTTATCAAGGCTATTTACCTATTAGCAAAGATTTCTTTCCTCATTAGCTGTCTTATCCTTTTCTGTGACTTGGAAAAGAATGTGTAATAGTGAATTATTTTGGGCTGTGATGTTCAAAAGAGCAGGATTAGGTTCTGACTACAAGATCAAACAGGAAGGGCTGAGAAACATAGTGTACTACATGAAAATATCAATACTGCAAAAGCAGAGAACAGGGAGTCATGGAATCATAGTACCATAGTATCACAGAATCATTTAGGTGGGAAAAGACCTTTAAGATCATCGATTCCAACCATAAATGTAACACCACCACATCCACCACTAAACTATGTCCCTAAGAACAACATTGACATATTGTTTAAATGCCTCCAAGGAGCATGACTCAACCACTTCCCTAGGAGGCCTGTTCCAATACTTGATAACCCTCTTGGTGAAGAAATTTTCCCTATTATCCAATTTAATATTCTCATGATACTACTTGAGGCCATTTCCTCTCATCTTTTCACTTGTTACTTGGGAAAAGAGACCAACATCTTCCTTTCAGGTACTTTCAGAGTACCTGAGCCTCCTTTTCTCCAGGCTAAACAACCCTAGTTCCCTCAACAGCTCCTCAAAGGATTTGATCTTTAGACCCTTCAGCAGCTTTGTTGCCCTTATTTGGATGCACTCCAGCTCTTCAGTGTCGTTCTTGTATTAAGTAGCCCGAAACTGAACACAGTAGTTGACAAGGAAGATGATCAGTTCCCAGGTCCAGAAGGCTACACAACTGCTGATACAGGTCAGGATGCTGTTGGCCTTCTTGGCCACCTGGCCACACTGCTGGCTCATGTTCAGCAGGCTATTGCCCAACATCCCCAAGTGCTTTTCCACCAGGCAGCTTTCCAGCCACTCCTCCCCAAGACGGTAGCATTGCATGTTGTTGTGACCCAGGTGCACTTACAGGGCCTGACACTTGGCCTTACTGAATCTTATACCATTGATCTTGGCCCATTGATCCAGCCTGTACAAAGCCCTCTAGAGCCTTCCCTCCCTCAAGTACATCAAAGCTCCTGTCCAACTTGCTGTCATCTGCAAACTACTTGCTGTTGTCTGCAGACTTACCAAGGATGCTCTCAATCCTCTTGTCCACATCACTGATAAAGGTATTAAAGATGTCTGGGCCAAATACTGTGCCCAGGGGAGAACCACTTGTGACCAGCTATCACTTGCTTTTAACTCTACTCACCACCATTCTTTGGGCCTGACCATTCAGCCATGTTTGACCCAATGAAGACTGGAGAAAAGATGCATCCACCATGAGGGGAGCTGATTACAAGAAAAAATGTATTCTGTGATTTTGTGAGTTTTCTGAAAATATCAACAGTGACCATGAGTCACCTGCACAGTGTACCAGTGTATGTTGTTTGCCACCACTGTGCTCAGTAGAGCATGATTCTTACTGCAGTCATACCAAAGACCTTGTCTTTTCAGCTGCAGTTTCATAGTTTCATTCCTTGGAGCCTTTCATTGTTAAGCCTTAGTACCAATCAAGTTGAGAGCTATTAAAACCACAGCACCTTAAAGGCTACAATACAGTAGATACTTGCTTCTGAAATGCACTCCATTGTTCAGAAGGGCTAGTGGGGGCACAAAGGGTATGTCCATGGGGGGGTGTGTGTGTGTGCACGTATTTGCACAGCAGAATTAAAAAGGGCGAAGTTTCCAGCTGTCCTTTGTGTATGAGAGGCAAAAAAAGCAGAAGGATGAATTAAAATCTCAGTACTACTCAGTATTCCGTATTTTGAGAAGGGAGTATGCACCCTATTTAAATGGGCAATTACATAAAATTAATGGAAGAAGTTGCTGACACACATTTATGGTAATTAAATGATGGAAATTTGACAGTCAGTGGCTACCAGAGATGTAAAAAGTTTATTCTACATCCCCCTTTCTTCACTCTTTTAGCATATTTGCAGATTAGAGGATGACAGTTTTGCTCATTCTTATCCCCCACAGAATTTCTACTCAATTAGGCTGTGGGTAAAAGGTGAGCGAATGCCATCGTTACTGCAAATAGGCAAACACAAGGGAGGGAACTAAAGGCAAAGTTTCATCTGTAAAACAAGAAGTTGGACTGAACTTGTCACAAAAGTGTAGCTACTTGGGATGATGCTATCCTTAATTTGTTATAATTAAAATGAAGTAAACCCACACAAACCAGTAAAAAATGCTTTGCAGAGTTCAGAGGCTGTGCAAATTTGTGTACCCGTACATGTAGCTATGAACTGAACCAAACTTGGATCAAAGACTCAGACCAAAAGCCATACCAAAAGTAGAGGTGCAAGAGGGGAAAAAAATTAGAATAGAATAGAATGAACCAGGTTGGAAGAGAGAGACCTTCAAGATCATTGCGTCCAACCTATCACCCAACACCACCTAATCAACTAAACCATGGCACCAAGCACCCTATCAAGTCTCCTCCTGAACACCTCCAATGATGGTGACTCCCCCACCTCCCCGGGCAGCCCAATACTCCCTCTGACTTCCCTCTTCATTTCTTAGTTCTAGCCAAACTCACATGCATTCCTCAGTTATATAGAATTACAAAGCCTGTCTTCAGCCAGTCATCCAGTCTGGCAGTGCAGCATCTCATAACTCTAATAATGAGGAAATTAAATCTTCCTTACTGAACCTTAACACTATGTGCTTCACAAAAAAAAAAACACCTAATAAAACAAAGGGCAGTGCACCTTTGGGGCTATATGTAGATAAATGATGGGAGAATTGCTACTGACAGCTTCATCATTCTACAAAATCTTTTAGGGCACTGTGATTTTCTGTTTATTGATCTAAAACCTTTTAATATTTTTATATATATATATATATATATATATGTGTGCAAAATTTGTTTGTTTTTCTCTGTAACAACGTGCAATGCACATGAAGGTTCTTTACCAGTACTGCTTGGCTACTTTCTTCAGACTGCTCACAAACTTCTGATCAAAAGCTGCACGAAGTTTGTGGAATTTTCACATCATGTAGCTCCTCCAAAATTTCCCAAGTAGTAGTTAGCCACTGCAAAACTTCTGTTTCAAAGGGCAATAACAGTCAGCATCTACAGAACCCAAATACTTTTCTTTAAAATTCGCATTCTTTGTACAACAGAAATGTACAACGGCCATTGAATGCTTAAAGTAACTTGCAGGTCTTAACAGATTAATAAAATTTGGTATTAGTGTTCAACAGGTTCAAAGAGTTCATGGCAGTAGTTTCTGTAGTAGCACTTTCTGTAAGAGAAACCTTTGTCAGGTCCTACATTTAAAAATATTTATAAACACAGGTTTGTTATCCATTTAAAGTATTAAAATGTGGGGGGTGTGGGTTTGGGGGTTGCATTTTTTGTGGATGAGGGGGTGGTAGTTTTATTTTGTCCCTTGCTGGACTGGAAAGGGTCAAGCCAAAGGAACTATCAGCTTTAATGCTGAAGCACATGTTAATATTTTTTTTGTTGTTGTTGTTTTGCTCTTGTTTATTTCTTTCCTATGTAGTGCTTCCTTTGGAATTGATGCTGCTTGCTTGGATGACTCTAAAGCTACAGTTAGAAAATACCTAAATACAAAATAGATGCATGAGTGCATTTTGGGAAGGTGGTGTTATGGATGGAGAGCTGTCATCACATCCTTCACAATTACATTATCACGTACTCCTGTGGTGTACACCTGTGGCTTGTTGGCAAGGCATTTAATTCTAAGGACTATTGAACACCATGCATTTTCATACTGAATCACTGCAAAGTTATTTAACACAGGTGTTTCTGTAATTGTGATACATTGGGAGATTCATGGTGCTCAGTAGCCTTCAAAATTACACCCTCCACCTGCATGGTGAAGTAGTTTAGCAGCACCTTACTGATGTCAGGAATAAGCTCTATTTTGTTTAAGTTAGGCATCTGTGTGCATTTGTGCTGAGCCATGGTTCAAGCATGTGACAATGACACCCCTCAGGTTTGTTATATTAAAATAATATCCCAACTATCTGTTCCATTAAAGGCCCAGTACCTAGGAGCTACAAAATCAACCTTTATTTTCATTTAGAGGGGTGTTACCAATCCTTTAAGAAGTCAGCTTTAAGATGTCAAACAAATTTTACCGCATTCAAGAAATATTGTGTCATGAGATACCGGGGTGACCTTAATTCTCGATTAGAATAAACATTTTGACATGTATACAGCTATGGACTATAAAAGTATCAGCAGTACTGAGACTGGAGGTGCTTGTGATGGCTAAATGTCACTTTTAAAAGTTTGGGGTTTTTTTAAACATAAACATGAAAGTCTTGCCACTTCTGCTGTGAAATGTCTGTGTTTGAAATGCCAGCAGGAACTCAGCCAGAGCCTCAACTTTGTAAAGGTGAAAAAACCCTGCTTCTCCTGAGATCCAGCAGGCATTATTGAGTGGCCAGTTTAGCTTGCTTAGCAGAAGACCATGCTGGTCAGCTGTATCTTGTCTCTATGGAATGTGCTAGATTCTACTACCTGTATGGTTGGAAATTTGTCAGTCCTAAGCTTTTTCTTGTCTCAGTGATGTGGCTTTTGCTTGGTACTGACACTGGAAAGGACAACTTGAATTATAAGTTCCAGTAGGTACCATTCAGCCACTGGCAATTGTTTTTTGTTAATCTTTACAGTATCTGAATGGATTTTGGAGGGACTAGTAAACCCAACATCTGATAAGCCATTTGTGTATCTAACTGCAGTGGAGCTAAACTTTTCAAAGAGAAGTTTGTTTATTTTTAGGGAAAGAAACAATATTTGAGGAATTCATTTTGGGGGATTGTTGGGTGTTTGGTTTGGTTATGAGTTTGTTGGGTTTTGGTTTGGTTTTGTTTTGTTTCCTCCCCCACTTAGCCCTGTTCATAGAAACAGTCAAACTCAAAAGTTCCTTAAGAGGTTAAAATATTTCAGGCTTGGCAAGTTCTGTTCTATGAAGCAGTAGGCCACACAGTGGCCTGATGAGGTTCAACCTCACTATCAATACAGGATGGGGGTTGAGATAGAAACCAGCCCTGCAGAAAAGAACCTGGGGATGCTGATGGATGAGAAGCTGGGCATGAGCAGACAGGCTTTTGCTTGGTACTGACACTGGAAAGGACAACTTGAATTATAAGTTCCAGTAGGTACCATTCAGCCACTGGCAATTGTTTTTTGTTAATCTTTACAGTATCTGAATGGATTTTGGAGGGACTAGTAAACCCAACATCTGATAAGCCATTTGTGTATCTAACTGCAGTGGAGCTAAACTTTTCAAAGAGAAGTTTGTTTATTTTTAGGGAAAGAAACAATATTTGAGGAATTCATTTTGGGGGATTGTTGGGTGTTTGGTTTGGTTATGAGTTTGTTGGGTTTTTGGTTTGGTTTTGTTTTGTTTCCTCCCCACTTAGCCCTGTTCATAGAAACAGTCAAACTCAAAAGTTCCTTAAGAGGTTAAAATATTTCAGGCTTGGCAAGTTCTGTTCTATGAAGCAGTAGGCCACACAGTGGCCTGATGAGGTTCAACCTCACTATCAATACAGGATGGGGTTGAGATAGAAACCAGCCCTGCAGAAAAGAACCTGGGGATGCTGATGGATGAGAAGCTGGGCATGAGCAGACAGTGTGAGCTTGCAGCACAGAAGGCAAATGGCATCCTGGGCTGCATCAAAAGATGAGTCACCAGCAAATAGAAAGAATTGATTCTGCTACATTGCTCTGCTCTGGTGAGACCTCGCCTGGAGTACTGTGCGCAGATCTGGAGCCCTCAGTACAGGAAGGACATGGACCTGATGGAGCAGGTCCAGAGGAGGGCCATGAAAATGGTCAGAGGGTTGGAACAGTCTGAAGACAGACTTTGTATTCTATGGAAAATGGGAGGGGGGGGAGTTGCTCTCCTAGTGACAATGGTTTTGATTAATTCTGTTATAAAATTTATCTAGTCTGTATTTTACAGCCAGTAGCATATATACCATAATTCTCTTGAGCAGAATGTATCTCTCTTAACTCCCAGATAAGTCTGAAATCTTTATAGCGTTAAGGTTTGCTAAGGTCTTCCAGAATGCTGACCATCTGGGAGCTAGTTTCCACATAGAATGTATTTGTTTCAATAACCTATGTGCTCTTTTAAATTCTTTTTTAGTAATGCTTTACCAAATACATGATCAACAGAATGTTATGAAATTGACAATTAGAAAGAAAAGAATACAGGAGCTACAGAAGGCATATCTATCTAGTCTTCAATGATACTTCATTTAAAATGTTTACTGGCAGCAGCAGCCACAATGAGAAAGTAGAGTGGTAAATGAATTCTAAAATACAGAGCCAGAGCCAGAAGTGTTAAACAAAAGAGCAACAAAAGTAAGCCCTAAGCCAATGCCAAACACCTCCCTAGGCCTTTTGGGACAAGGAGAGAAAAAAGGCAAGGAGTGCAATTTGCAGGGGGATGTTAATTATTACAGAGCACTTATTCAAGTCCTTAAGAGTTTAAGTGTATACGCATAGTCCTCTAAGACAAGAATTAATCTTGATGTAGTTCAGCTGAAGGCCCTAAAGTTGCAAGAAGGAACAATGGGTGCATTCTTACACTCACCATCCAGTTGCTTTTCCAATTTCTTTGGCCTGTTTAAAAAAAACCACAATCCTGACTCCTGAGCCTCCTCTAGTGTTTTAAAAATAAAAGCAAATCGTGCATACTCAAATAAAAGCAAAGTACAGGCTCATTGGTGAAATGTACATCTTGCCTAAGAGGCTTTCTTAAGCCTGCAGGACCTTTTAATTTCTGCTTGGTTTTCATGGTGCAAAATGAGATGTTCCAGTTGGATTCACATCCCCACATGTTTTCATGTGTTTCTATCTGTTAAAAGATGTAATAGCTCAGTGCTGCAATGTTTGTAGCTGCAAGAAGCAAGCAAACAGATTTGCCACTCCACTTTTCAGGCTCTTAGCAACTGGCCAGTTCCATTTATCTTGTGCATACATGTGTATCAAAATTGAAGAAACCAATTATTAAGGAAGTTTATAGTTTCACCTGAGTCAATTGGCAAATTGATACTGCAGCATTTTAGTGATACCCTGTGTTTCTGAGCATTTTTCACAGAATGTTAGAGGTAGAAAGGGACCTCCAGAGATCATTGAGTCCAACCCCACTGTCAAAAGCAGGATCAGTCCTCACAGGAATGCATCCAGGTGGGTTTGGAAAGTCTCCAGAGAAGGAGACCCCACAGCCTCTCTGGGCAGCCAGTTCCAGTGCTCTATCACCCTCACTGTAAAGAAGTTTCTCTTCACGTTGAAATGAAACCCTCTACAGTCAAGTTACTTTGGTCAAGATTCTTAGACCCATGATGTAGTTGTGACACCTTGCAGCTGCCCCCAGAGAGAAGGTGGGGGAATTAAGAAGTGCCAAGCAGCTTCATAGTCATTGTCTGATTTACAAATTTAAAGCTGTGTAACGTCTTTAAATTTCTAATGCTTTCCAAAATCTGCCAGAATTTTTCAACACTTCATAGATTTTTAAACCCTGTGTAAAACTTCCCACTGCAGATGGAAAATAAAGAATGAGCCTTTGTTTAAGGTATTAAGTTAACAATTTTATGTCAGAAAAAATTCACTACAATTTATCAGAGGCAAGGAAATTCATCTTCTGTAATTCCACTCAGCATATTCAGAGAAGGTTGATATTTAGTGTAAGTACGGTTTGTGAGTTTCTCCTTTAGTTCACAAATGGTTTGCAAAATGATGACCAGGATAACACTTATTAATTATTGCATCCATTTCATCGAGTCATTTTTGGCCAATTCTTGTAGTTTAGTTGTAGAAGTAAACCTTTAACAGTGGAACAAGAAATCATAGCATCATTATATAATGGGTTGGGTTGGAAAGGACCTTAAAGATCCTCTAGTTTCAAGCCACCTGCCATGGACAGGGACACCTTCTCCTAGATCAGGTTGCTCAAAATCCATTCCAACCTGGCTTTGAACACTTCCAGGGTTGGAGCCTCCACAATTTCTCTGGGCAACTGGTTCCAGTATCTCATCATCCTCATGATGCATAATTTCTTCCTAATGTCTAGTCTAAATCTATCTTCTTCCAGTTAGAAGCTATTACTCCTTGTCCTATCACTACATACCTTTGTAAAAAGTCTCTCACAATACTGAGTAGCAAACTGTATATTTCTAGCACAACATTTATTTGGGGATCTAATAGTAACATTCAATTTAAGGATGCTAGGTAATTGAATGCGTATCCAAAATGATCCATTGGTCGAGGCATACCAGTCAAGAGAATTGGATCTGTCAAAATTAGTCTGCAAATGTTCCAGCTAGCATTACCACCCTTCACAATCCCATGCCAACCCTTGGCTTACCTGCTGCAACCTTGCTAGTATCTCCTTTCTCTATCAATTCTAGTTTAAAGCTTTATTGATCAGCCATGACAGCTTATATCCAAAGACTTGTTTTTTGCCCATCAGGACAGGTGAATTCCATCAGGCCCCAGCATACCTTGTCGTTGAAGTTTTGACACAGTCATCTATCATATCCTTCAATATCATCCACTGCAATAATGAATCCTGATAATTTCATGTCATGGGTTAAGTTGAATATTTGCTGCTGTTATTCATTCCATGCTGCCGTCATGACAGCTTCAAAATGAACAGGCTGGCTGGAGCAAAGTATTATGGGGCTTGGAGTTCAGATTGCAACGTGAAAGACTTCTTGTTCCAGTTGCTGCTTTTGGGTTCCAGGGTTTTGTGTGGTGGCTGTCTTCTGGTGAGATGGCAGCGGGACAGAGAGGGATTGGAGAGTAGTTCCTAGCTTGGGCTTTCAGCTCTCTTGCTTCTGCTTTCTGCTGTGCTTTTTCCGCAAATAGGCTAAGGAAATTGTGCATATCATTATTATCATCATCCTCTCACTTATTCGGTAAACTCTTATTTTATCTTAACTCTTTATCTCAATTCAGAGTTTTTTTCTGTGTGGCTTTCCCCTCACTTCAGTGTGGTAGGGAAAATGCTGCTTAACCCCTTCAAGTTCGCTTTAACCTCTTACACTTCAGCTTCCTCATAGAATGGTAAAACTTCAGCAGAAAGAATTATAGGTGGGCAAGAAAGGGGAAAATGCTTTTCATTTCAGTAGATAGGCTGGGCTGAGGCAGTGGAGAACATATCAGTCTTTTGCATTTGAAAAAGTAAAGAATGCCCAGTACATAATTAAATCCATGTTTTCTGTGGCTGTGGAATCCTGTCACCTGCACAGATGCATGCTATTTGCACTGCCTTGAAGTGCAACCCAGACTTTGGGCTTTTCATGGTGGGGAGGGAAAATTATTAAATAATGATATTTTGAACAACCTATTTGTATGTGAACTGAAAGCAAGGAGTCATCCTCACATTGCCCACTTATAGCAAAGGTCAGCTGAAGTTTGCTTCTGTTATTTGAGCGGTGTTTGGCATTCTCTCCTTACCTGCTCTCTGCTCCACAAATCATCACACACGGAAAGGTCAGGAACAGAGAGAAGGTAAAATACTAGCTAAATAAGGATCAAAAGATTCCTTTGCTCCAGGAAATTATCAGAGCAGAAAGGAAATTTCTAGAATCCTTTTGGGACAGGAAAAAAAGACCCGAGATAGTTGAAATGTTTGGATTACACACTGTACAATTCAACTGGTTGAATTCAGCTCACATCCTTGCATAAATAAAGGATTTGACTTTGTGGAAAGCTGTCCAAAGCCACAGAATGGTTACAGCTGACTTTTTTTTTTCTTTTAATCTGTGCTAATTTCTACTTACAGCATGTGGATTTTCCCTCCTTGATCTCTTTTCCTTTATCCGACCTAACCTTTACTCGTGTTCTTGAATATGGGAAAGGACAGGGGTGAATTGACAAAAGGATGGTGGTTGTCTTTTTCTTCACCTCCCACAATACTTCTAAATCAAGTATTTGTAGACTCGTAGCGTCCTGAAGTAGACTGAACCAACCTCGATGTTTTCTATCATGCAGCAAAAGGCTACATTCAGAAAAGAGTGGCAAAGCAAAAGAGATTTTCATTGTGTGATTCCTTGGTTATTTTTGTTAGGTATTTCACATTCATGAGAAGTTTGCTAAATGATATTGTTAGAGAGTTTGATACTGAGGCTGATATGAAAGTCAGGATGAATTTACCAAATCTGTGAGCCTCAAAAGTTTTGTTCATGCAAGCTGAATAGGTTCTTTCCCATTTTTACAGTGTTATTGGAAACCCAGCTGATTTCCTAAGCTTCTATCTATTGTTCTATGAATAATACCATAATGGTCAAATAAGAGCAGCTTTAGGGATGTTATTATGTCTAATCCATGCTTTTGTGTAAAAGAACATGTCTACCAATATTTTGCCGAGAACAAACTCAAACATATTTAGAAAATTATTTCCTTATTTTTTTCCTGGAACACAGAATCATAGAACTGATAAGGTTGGAAGGGACTTCAAGGATCATCTAGTTCAAACCCACCTGTCATGGGCAGGGACACCTCACACTAGAGCAGGTTGCTCACAGCCACATGCAGCCTGGCCTTAGAAACCTCCAGGGATGGGGCTTCTACCACTTCCCTGGGCAACCTGTTCCAGTGTCTCTTCACCCTCGTGGGGAAAAATTTCTTCCTAATATCCAGTCTGAATCCAGCCATTTCTAGTTTTGCTTCATTCCCCCTCGTTCTATCACTACCTGATGCCCTAAAAGTCCCTCCCCAGCTTTCTTGTAGGCTTCCTTCCAATACTGGAAGGCCACTAAATAAGGTCTCCTCAGAGCATTCTCTTCTCCAGACTGAATAGCCCAAACTCCCTCAATCTGTCTTCATAGGAGAGGTGCTCCAGCCCTCTGATCATCCTCATGGTCCTTCTCTGGACACGTTCTAGCATGAACTCAGCAGGAAAAAGTAATGTGCAAGTTAACCTTTTCCTAGAGAGGCAACCCTATCTTAAAGGCATGCAACACTCAAAAGAGCTATTACTTATAGGTAGTATTCTTTAACAGGCTGAGAAAAAGAAACTTCCCATGCTGCAGAACATGCTTAGTGAATATCATGAAGAAAATACTTCTGTCACTGCTGTGAATAGAATAGAATAGACCAGGTTGGAAGAGACCTTCAAGATCGTGTCCAACCTATCATCCAACACCACCTAATCAACTAAATCATGCAACTAAGCACCCTATCAAGTCTCCTCCTGAACATCTCCAGTGATGGTGACTCTACCACCTCCTCGGGCAGCCCATTCCAATGGGCAATCGCTCTCTCTGTGTAGAACTTCCTCCTAACCTCCAGCCTAAGCCTCCCCTGGTGCAGCCTGAGACTGTGTCCTCTTGTTCTGGTGCTGGTTGCCTGGGAGAAGAGACCAACCTCTGCCTGTCTACAACCTATGATATGTGTTACATGAGGAAGAACTGTGGGCTTGTAGCAATATTCAGGCTAAGGAGCGGAGCTACTTTGCTTCCTTTGAGGCATCTTTTCCTTTCTTTTGAACAGGAAAGTTGCACAGCCTCTGAAGTAATCACAAAGCTAATTTAGGGAAGTTATGTTCATTGGGTGGTTTATTTCCCTGGCAAGAAATTATTTAACTGCCAAGATATACAAAATATAAAGTAGTGCACACATGCTGGAGAAGCACAGATGCCAGGGCTGTGGGGCAAGTGTAGTGACTATCAAATAGCTACATGACTGAGGGTATATTAAACAGTCATTCTGCTAACAACAATAAACAAATTATAGAACTGATATTTTGATTGGAAAAACTAGAAAACAGCTGAACATAAAAGTTGGAAGGGAGCTTTGCAGCCCCTACATCCAACATTGTTCTTAATTTTCCCCCTCTTATAGCTGTAAAATATGAATTAATGGTAATCCTTTGAATCGACAATGTGTGTGTGACTTCTTGTCTTGGGGGAAAAGAGGATGCAACAATTAGGTAGCTCATTTTAATCTTCTAAGCTAAGATCCTTTATGCAAAGCCCTTGACTTGAAATGAATTTCCAAGGCTGACTATTTAAAGATTAGCAGTAGTTTAAAATGACAGAGCTGGCATAGCATTTGCTGTGGAGCACATGAATAATGATACAAATAAAGGTAGGGAAAGGCTGAGAGCATTCAAAGGCTTCTTAAACTAAGTCAGAGGAAACTACAGCTTGAAAAGATGGGAAGTGTGTTTGAATGGGTATTATTTAACATGATTGCTTTGGGTTTTTAACATAGTGCAGTGCCTTATTCTTCCTGCATTGTTGATGGCAGAGCACAAAACCAACTCAGAAACATGGCATAGGTTACAGTTGCCTGACTGTTACCCTAAGCTTCATGAGGGCTAAGAATGAATCAGTAAATTGATCACCTTCTGGTTTCTTTGCATTCTTATAACTCTTATGTCAAACAAAGGTCTTGTGTGGGAGAAAAGATCCTCTTTTCTAAAATCTGTCCCAGCTGGACAAGCCCTAACCACTGACAAGCCTTTACCTTTTTGCGTGGTGACAGGACATTTACGTTAACCACGCACCTGTACAGATCAGATTTCATCTCTGTGACTGGTGCCATGGCAGGGCTCCTCTGAGATCAGCTTTGTCAAATGAAAGGATAATTACGAAAGAACAGTGGAAAAGTTTCTACAGATCAGATTTTCTTATTCATTTCAAGGAATAACTTAGCTCAGTTCACCTTAAGAGCAATCTGAAAATCACTGGGGTTTATAGTGGACTCTCTTCAAACACAATAGAAATACAGTTGAAGAAATTTTGAAAGCAGATTTTTGTTTCACTTTATTTACTTCCTTTAAAATATATTTTTGAAAATATAAGAAGTTGGTTTGGGGGGTTGTATTTCAAAATAGAGAAGCTGAAGGACTGTTCTATTCATGCTGCTTCTGTTTGATCTTCTCCTTTAATTCCCTGTAGCAAAAAAAAAAAAAAAAAAAAAAAGAGAGAAAAAGACCACAGCAGCTTCCCACTGAAACAAAGAAAGAAACCTGAAAAGAAGAAGCAACATGTTGGTAATAACCAAATTTAAAAGGCCCTTATTTCAGTTTGTGGGAGTGCAAGGAAAATAATTTCGTATAGAAACTGCACACCGTCTCTCATGAATGGCAGCTCAAGAGATTGCATAGGTTCCTCTCCTACTACTACATAGGAATTATCAAGCAGATAAAAATGAAAGCAGCTTTGATAACTTACCTAATAAAATTCCAAAGAGTGGTGTTGGGCAGCTCAAGCTGACATTTTAAGCTTTGAAGGGGGAGGGTGATGGGTGGAAGAAGGAGGATTGCCAGGTTTGCTACAGACAGAAACTTAATGTCATTAGCTTGGATGAATTTCGAGCAGAGCTAAGGTGTTTCTACAATCCTTCTACTTCTTACACAAAGCAAATAGCTTGCTTCTGTTTGCTTAAGCACACAGAGGCAAGAAAAAAAAATCCAGAGGCTTACAAGACCATAGCTGTCTGCTCTTCAAATACTGGTCCAAACCTTTGATCAAGGGTAGTGCTGTTTGCTTTCTGTGAATTGCAGGTTAAAATGAACCAGGTTGTTAGCAAGACATAATTTCTCTAGGGATGGCACTTTCTGGCTGAAGTAAAGGATAAATAAAAATGCATAGTTCATTTAATTTAGCTTTCCCATTTCCCAAATACTTTCCTATTTCATGTAAATTTGGGCTTGAATGCAGAAACCTTTAAATTAGGAAATCTGATTCCTCAAAATCATACATAATTAAGAGTCAGTTTATGGCAGGTTAAGGTCTCTCTCTTAATTTGTCATCTCCATATGTTTTAATGGCCCAATGCTCTGAGTCATCACTTTCATCACTTGTCATCTCCCAAGTGTATAGTCCTGACTGTAGATGGTCTTTATTCACGCTGCCACTTCCAATGTCCTTGTTAAGACTACTTGACTTATTAAGTGCTGCTTACATGGCTAGGGCTTGCTAGACCAACCTGTGTCACTCACCTCCTAGTTTCTTCTTTCTACAGTCTTTGTCTTCCCTACCCACAAGCAATTCTGTCTCAACAGGCATGGAAATTATCACAGCAGAGTCTTTGGTAAGATTCTTTATTCACCTCTACAGCCTAGGCTGTTAAATCTAAAGTACAGGTATTCTACTGTAAGAGTTCTGAGACGGTGGAGCATGTTGCCTAGAGAAACTCTGGATACTCCATTGATCAAAGCATTCAGAGTTTGGGTTGAATGGAGCTTTGTGTGACTTGACTTAGTGAATCACTGCCTGCGCAGGGAATTTGGATTGTATGATCTTTAAAGGACTCTTCTAACCAAACCCACTCTCTGGTCCTCTGATACTATTTGATTTGTGCAGCTCAGGACTGGTGCAAAAGTTATCTTTAGTGAGACTGGTCTGTCATTTGCATAGATATAGTACCTTCATAAATTCGGCGAGAGAGCTACTAACCTGCCCAAAGTAGGTCACTTATATGGTCATGCAGAAAAGTTTATGTATCTTCAAGTGGAAAAAAAAAAGACAGCTTGAGGTATGGATGTAACTGTGCAGCTCCAATAAACTTTATTGCAAAGGTGGGAGCTGGGGCTCTTTAACCTGGAGAAGAGGAGGCTTAGGGCAGACCTTATTGCTCTCTTCAGCTACTTGAGAGGAGGCTGTAGACAGGTGGGGGTTGGTCTCTTCTCCCAGGCAACCAGTGGTAGAACAAGAGGACACAGTCTCAGGCTGCGCATGGGGAAGTTTAGGCTGGAGGTGAGGAGAAAGCTCTTCACAGAAAGAGTAGATTGCCATTGTAATGTGCTGCCCAGGGAGCTGGTGGAGTCACCATCCCTGGAGGTGTTCAAAAAAGGATTGGACGTGGCACTTGGAACCATGTTTTAGTTGTCGTGAGGTGTTAGGCACTAGGTTGGACTTGATGATCTCTGAGGTCCTTTCCAACCTGGTTGATTCTATGATTCCGTGAGACTAAGCATCCAGCAAACAGAGCTAGTCTTTCATAGGTCTCTAAGACCTTTTAGTAAAACATTAATGTCAAGAGGGGTGTGCATATGCCATAGTTGCCTCCTGCCCGTGACAAATTCTCGGTTCAGTTGCTGTGGATACCTTGTATCTCAAAGCAGTGTGTTCGTGGATATTTTTGGTGTAGAAAGAGTAGGAGTGAGCGAGCGGGTGAAGTTTGAAATGCAATAGCAGAGTTTGGAAGTACTGTCATGTTGTATTGATTTGTGTAACACATGCAAGTGTCATCTCGAAATGTGAAGAAAATCTAGTATCAAAGATGTATGCCTAAGTATATGCAGACCTACATAAATATTGGCATATGTATTGATGGGATAAATTCAAGGCAGGTGATTCTGAGACACAAAATGTCATTTAAAAAACTAATATAAAGAAGTTATTAAACAAATGCTGCACTTAGTTCTTTGTACCATTTATCAACAATTAATTTTTTTGCTGGAGAATGGTGAGTCTGAAGCAGCCATCTGCACACTTAGGGAGCATACAAAAATTTGTCCTAGTCCTGGGAACTGCACTTTTGGAGAATATTGACATTGAAGTTCAGCACACTTTTCTTCACACTAAATGAAGATAAAATGTAAACCGAAGTACAGATTTTGCAGTCTCCTCAGGAAGTCTGTTGCTGATGTCCTCAGAGCACCTAAAACTCCATTTTTGTAGACTAGCAGGTGTGAAGGACATGTTGTGGAGCTAACTCGTAGAGCGCTATTTATACCTAAAAATGCTGCGTGGACTGGATTGATGCAAAGAGAAAGACTTTCTGTGCACTTCTAATATCATTATCTCTTCTGATCAGGTTATAATGCAAATATTATCAAAGGCTCACAGCTTATCTGGAGTATTGACATGCCCAACATTGACATTCTCACGTCAATATGCTAAAATTATAATATAGTTCCTGTGAGTTATGAATTGAATTACCACACTTTGTATATATAGAACCTCCAAAAAAAATTAAAACAATTAAATATATATATATCAAACATAGGCTTTCAAAAATGCAGTACTTGAAAACAGGTTCTTGGGTAACAGGTATACTCACACACCTTCAAAGTACTGGGGATACCACATTCCTTATTATAGGGGAAAAGGTCTATGGATAGACTGCTTGAAGAGAGGAGAAATGCAAGGGCAAAATCAACCATGTCTAGGCCTATGAAAGATTTGGTGGTGATTTGGAACAGCTAGCAAGGATTAACCAAGGATACATGGTGCCTTGCCAAGCTGACTGTTATAATTGATGAGGTGACTGACTGTGGGATGAGGAAAGAATACTGGCTATTGTTTAGCTTGCATTGCAGGCATCTGCTCTGTCCCTTTTGGAACACATGGGATACAGTAGAACAGGTCTGCCTACTGCGGTCTGTGCTGATCAAGTGCAGGTCTCTTCAGTGACTCATCAAAACCCTAAGTACATCAGCGGGTTCTGCAACATTTTCCATTCTCTCACCTTCTGAGGGTTTTGGCTGTCAGTGCTCAAGGCCAACTCTGATTTAATGCAGGTATGAAAACTTGGATCAAACTACTGAGAAAGACATGGGTGACAGAGTGTTTGGAGAAGCAAAATCCTGGCCTCCCTTTGTTTTGGAGTAGCATTGAAGAATTCTTGCCCAGGCTATATTGTTGATCTGTCTGTGCCTGGTCATGTCCTCTGTTGATCCTGAGCCTGGCTTGGCTTTCCAGCTTGACCTTGTACTTGGGATATGCCCCCCTGCCCTTTGCCATTTTTCAGTATTGCAGTGCCCAACAGTTTCTCAGATTGCTATCACATTCATTTGATTTGGGACTGGAGTTGGCCCTCTGTATACTTTAATAACTTGCTTAAGAAAGGATTTTAACATAGCCTACCACAGCATACTTTAGAGTCAATTTGTGACATAGGAGTTGAAAATTGGCTGCATCTCTGTGCTCAAACTATGGTGATCAGCAGTAGAAATTCTACTGTCATTTGCTTACTTGTGCTTCTGGCTGGATTGGCCCAAATCTGCTCACCATCATTGAACTGATAATAAAAATGTTTATAACTCAGCTATTAGTATTAGTTCTAGGCTGGAACTCTTCCAGCTAATCATTCCCAGTAACCTTGCATTAGGGGTTCAAGCAGGGACTGTCCAGCACTCTAATATTTCTGTGGTGCTGAGGCCACTTTTGTTTAATGACTTCTTTTCCTAACGAATGGATGATGAAATACACCCTGCATGTTTCCAGACAATGTTTCAAATTACTTAATCACCAAAGAGTAGGGCTGACAGGTCTGAATAAGGTGGGGAAATAGGCTGATGGGAACCTCATTAATTTCAAAGGGAAACACCAAGCTCTACACTTGTGAAGGAGCAACCTCATGCACCAATAGAGACTAGGGGGCCACATAGATGGAAAGCAGCATTGCAGAAAAAGGGCCTGGGGGTCTGTAAACCTAAACCATCCATGAGCAAGCAATAATCTGATGGCCTGCTCTCTGTATCCTGGTCTGCATTAAGAAGAATATTTCCAGAAGGCTGGAGGAGGTGATCTTTCCCCTCTGCTCAGCCCTGGTAAGACATATCTGGAGCGCCATGTCCATTTCTGGGCTCCCAGTACTAAGGAGACATGGACACACTAGAGGATGAGCACAGCGGTGGTCAGGTGATAGGTTGAAACACATGGCATATGAGGAGATGCCAAGACATCTGGGTTTATTTAGCTTGAGGTGGAGAAAACTGATGA
This sequence comes from Picus viridis, assembly GCA_033816785.1. Classification (NCBI taxonomy): domain Eukaryota; kingdom Metazoa; phylum Chordata; class Aves; order Piciformes; family Picidae; genus Picus; species Picus viridis. Next base: position 42,271,830 of record CM066575.1, on the reverse strand, counting down.
GGAGAATCTTACTGCTACATAAAAGGATGTAGAGGAAAATAAATCAGAATCTTGTCAGAGGTGCACACTACAGGGATGAGAGGCAATGGGCACAGGATGAAACATGGTAAATTCTGAATAAGAAATACTTTTTTCACCATGATAGTGGTTAGACACTGCAAGAGATGCCCAGAGAAGTAGTGGTGTTGCCCTTTTTAGACACAGACATACTTCATTGAGTCGTCCTGATGGGACCTAATCTGAACAGTAGGGGCACTAGATGACCTTTGGAGGTCCCTTCCAACCCAAACCATTCTATGATTCTGTGACCTCTAGTGGTCTCTTTCAACCTATGTTTGTGTAAGGTATATCTTAATAAAGGCTATGAATAGATTTATGCTTTTTAATAACTGGTATCTCACCCAAATGAGCTAGAATCATATGTTTCTTTGACACACTTTTAATGTTGACTAATTTAGAACACAGAGACTTTCATTCTCATTGTCCTGGCAGTGTGGAATCTTTAGCAAAATATTGATAATAATACGTGCATGAATGGAAGCATCTTTGATAACTTGTTCCATTGTGACAGAGAGTATTATATCTAAATAATTAGGTATTAAAACTTGAGTCTGCAAATGCTTTTGCAATTAAATCTTCCAGTTTACCACTTTTATAATAATCTTCCAAAGATATTGTGGTGTTTTGTTTTGATTTGGTTGGGGTTTTTTCCAGGCCGAAGGTAGCAGTTTCTTAATTCCTGAGTATTTTCAGCAGGGCAGTACTTGAGCAGAATTATGGCAAGCCATATATTGGCTTGTGGTAGTTCATTACCATTGCTCAACAGATGTCTAATTTAATTATAGGCAGCTCATACAGATTTTCATTGATGTCATGAACCTATCTCTATGGCTTCAGAATTTCTAAACAACACTGCAGCCAACTAATGAAGGAGAAGCACTTAAAAGACCAATTTTCCTCTGCACTCTCCTCTCCCTTCTCCTCGCCCTTCCAAACAGCAGTAACGCAATACCACACCTTGCCTTCTCAGCTGTCCATTCTTGTAACCTCTCCCCAAAATATTTTCATTATGTTGTTGAAGGGAGGTCATACTTCACTGAAATAATGGTTGCATTTCCCTATTGGATAAGTTATTGCTGATATATTTAAATTTAGCTAAGTCACTCTGTAGATGAGGCTCCCGCTAGGAATACTAAAAATTTTGTCTGCACTAAATCTTGAAGAGGCTGCACCTCCAAAACTGCAGTGAGTGAATTTTGCTGTCTTTGTGGTTCTGTGAGCAAGGCACTAGGGCAGGAATAGAGAAACTGAGGCACTGTGTTTTCTGTTCTAGCTTGGAAAAGGGATATTGGAAGGGCCACGAGGATGATCAGAGGGCTGGAGCACCTCTCCTATGAGGACAGACTGAAGGACTTGGGGCTGTTCAGTCTGGAGAAGAGAAGGCTCCAAGGTGACCTCATTGTGGCCTTCCAGTATCTGAAGGGGGCCTACAAGAAGGCTGGGGAGGGACTTCTCAGAATCTTGGGAAGTGATAGGACTAGGGGGAATGGAATGAAGCTGGAGGTGGGGAGATTCAGGCTGGATGTGAGGAAGAAGTTCTTCACCGTGAGAGTGGTGAAGCCCTGGAATGGGCTGTCCAGGGAGGTGGTTGAGGCCCCGTCCCTGGAGGTGTTTAAGAGCAGGCTGGATGAGGCTCTGGCCAGCCTGATGTAGTGTGGGGTGTCCCTGCCCATGGCAGGGGGTTGGAACTAGATGAGCCTTGTGGTCCCTTCCAACCCTGACTGATACTATGATAGTATGGTACTATGATAGTAGAGTCTTAGGTTCTCCATTTGTAAAATGAATACTACATACTTGCCTTGCTCCAGAAGAGGCTTGGATTTATGCTCATTAATAAAATTCAAGTTAACAGATAACTCAGATTACTTCAATATTTAGTGTTCTGAGTAGCTATACTTCTACTTCAGTATACTTCAGTAGCTATTCTTCTACATCAGAGCAGGTAATATTTGATATCTGGAAATGCTTCAGGAAAAGAAAAACAGAGCAATATGTTTCCATAGGCATCAAGTTTAATCATGAGAGAGAACTCCTAAGAAAGATATCACTACCAGAGGAAAAGAAATTACTCATTACTCAGGAAAAAAAAATATGCTGATTCTGCAACAGTGATGGAAGCTGAGAGAGGAGGAAACTTTTTAAGTCTTTTTTTTTTTTTTTAGTTCTCCTGGATAAGCAGATTGAGAGTCTGAGTGGTATGTAAATCACTGTTTGGTCTTGACTCAAAGTGTTTTACTGAAACAGCAGAAAGGACAAAAAGAAAACCGAATCAATATTAGAGAATGTTTATCCTAATAAGAGAAGTAGTTTTTACTACATTTAGGAGCAAGAATTGTGGAGCTCAAAAAGTGGGTGGCAGGAGAATATTACTGGTTCTTTTCCTTCCCCTCATATATGCTCTTATTTAATCTTTTTTGTATCCATGTAGTAGTCTGCAAAGAAGAGGTGTGTTAATTGGATAAAGTGACTGCAGCATGAGATAATAAAAGGCAGTATAGAGCCTTATGTGAGGCTTTCAAAGGGGCTGTCTACTATCTAAAATGAATTTGTGAGGCTGAGGTGCACAGGTATTGGGAAATAAAATGCTAATTCTGCAATCTGCAGTTCCACATTGTCAGCCTGATTTTTGGTGGTGCTTGATGCTTTGAAGGCATTGCAGCTCCAGCTGATTTCAGCTCTAGCCACACGTATCTGAAAAGCCAAATGGCACAAAAGTGTGCAATTTAAAAATAGAAGGGCAGAGAGTCAAGCAAAGGGGTTTACTCTGTCATGTCTGCAACAAATTCTCCATGCAAGTCAGGCAAGTTCTTTAAAATAAATTTCCCTTTGAAAAGGAAAAAAAAAGGTTCCCCCTTCTGTTTCTTTTCCACTATTTGTCCACAAGAATATGAGATCTTCCAGTCCAAGGCTATCTCCTCTGGTCATTCAAGGTGCTATGGGATCATAGAACTGTTTTGATTGGAAAAGACCTTTAAGATCATCAAGTCCAACCTTTAACCCAACACTGCTAAGTTACCTCTAAACCCTGCTCCCCAGAACTGCATCTAAACATGTTTTAGATACTTCCAGGGATGGTTATTCAACCCCTTCCCTGGGCAGCCTGTTCCAGTGTTTCACATTCTGTTTCACAGCATTTCTATGAAGAAATTTTTCCTGATATGCAATCCAAACCTCTTCTGGCACAACTAGAGGCCATTTTCTCTTGTTCTATCGGTTACTACTTGGGAGCAGAGACCAGCACCCACCTGGCTTACAACCATTTAGGTACTCGTAGACAGACAAGGTCTCTCCAGGCTAAAGAACCCAAATTCCCTCAGCTGCACCTCACAAAACTTGTTCCCCAGAGTCTTCACCAGCTTCATTGCTCTTGTCTGGACAAATTCCATCACCTTGATGCCCTTTTTCAGTGGGAGACCCAAAGCTAAATGCAATATTCAAGGCATGGCCTCACCAGCACTGAGTACTGGGAGACAATAACTTCTCTCTTCCTGCTTGTCACACTGTTCCTACCAGTCAGGATGTTGTTAGCCTTTGTGGCCGCCTGGGCACGCTGCCAGTTCACATTTAGCTGGCTAGTAACCTGTCATTCTGGTCCTTTTCCTCCACTCTTCCTCAAGTCTGTAGTGTCACATGGGGTTGTTGGAACCCAAGTGCAGGACCCAGGACTTGGCCTTGTTGATCCTCACACCATTGGCCTCAACCCAATTATCCAACCTGTCCAGATCACTCTGTAGGGCTAGAGCCTTCCTGCCTTCAAGCAGATCAATATACCTGCCTAACTGTGTCATCTGCAGACTTCATGTGGTTAACCTTGGTGCCCTCTTCCAAATCCCTGATAAAGATATTAAAGAGAACAATCCTCAATATCAAGCCTTGAAGAATATCACTTGTGACTGGTTGCCACCTGTATTTAACTCCATTCACCATCACTCTTTGGACCCAGCCATCCAGCCAGCTTTTATCCAGTGATGTGTCTGCCAATCCAAGCCATGAGCAGTCAGTTTCTCCAGGAGAATGCTGTGGGAAACAGTAGATAAATGAGGTATTTCTTTTTCTGAAACCAACTTGATCAAGGTAGACCACAACTCACTATTACCTGTACTAGTACTTGTAAGACAGCTGTAATGATGCTATGTATTGTATGCTTCATAATTCCAAGGAAAGTTGCACTAAAATGAGGTATTTATTAGAAGCTGGACAAGGATATATGTTTAGGCAGAGATATCAGGGAAGGTAAAAGTTTTCTTATATCTTATCCCTAAATGACCAATGGACAGAAAGATTTATTTCTCTTTTACTTTAGTGCTCAAAGGTTGTAGAAATGTGTTTACATGTTCACTTAGACCACTGGGTTAAAAAAAATGAAGTCTAATACCAAACAACCAAGAACTGCTTAATTGAATTTGTAGGTCAGACTCTTCTTCCACTCAAGTCAATTCCCCATTGATTACACTAAAGTGGGGAAGGGAGCAATGGGAAACTTTTACATTCAGAGTTATATGGAGATGTTTTCACTCAAATTAAACTGGGACTCAAAAGTGGCTATTTATATGCATGAGACCCACACAAAGTGCATATTCTGCCTGAGGATTAAAGCATTTACTTTTTCAAGAGGGAACAGTTCATTGATCAATGCTTTATGCCCACATTTCTCATTTTGATAGAGCTTTGCCTATGAACTCTCATTAGATGTCCTGATTCCAACTCAAAACTTAAATTTGATTTCAACTCCAGCAGTGAGGTGTCATGAAGGAAACAGATTGTCCCATAGATTCATTGAAATACAGGTCAAAGCTAGGTATATATCAGCAGTATTTCATCGTCAATAATGTGTGCCACCAAGATGAATGGAGGGCTGTAATTTCTAATCACTTGGTATGTTTGCAATTAATTATATGTACAGCTAAGTGTACCTGAGTTTATTTGCAAAGGCAATTTTGCTAAACCAAACAATTTTACTGTTAAACACAGGCACTGGAAAAGTTGTGCCCTTTAACATGGCTAGTTTCACATCTCTAATATATGGTCTCATAGTTAACCAGTCTGATCATTTAATTTCATGGTACAACTACTCTACATTGACTACATTATATAAGGCAGGTTAAAAGTTGGCCATGAGAAGCTGCCCCACCATCACTATGTCTTCCACTTTCCCAATTGTCTTCTGCCACAGCAATACAGGATAGCATTTTCCAATAATTCTTTTCACCATGGTGCTCCAGTCCTATCTGCTTAACAAAACCAACCAACCAAAGCACCACAGACCCCACAACAACAACAACAACAAAGAAACATGGAACTCGTAGGTTGCAAACTTACAGAACAGTTAACATTTTTCATCAGACACCACCCAATGATTTGATGGCAGTTGCATGGCTAAATTCTTGCATAGGTCTGAACGCATTCCCTTCGTTATGTGTGCCCTTTTAACAAGTTCCTGCCAAATCTGATCTGAATAAATCGTAAAGCTCTGGTTCAGAAAGTAATTCACGCTCATTATTTTCACGAGTTACAGTATATGCCACTTCACCCCTCAGCAGATGTGTATTTCAGATTAGTTTCAGAGCACATTCTGCTCTAAATCCCAAATCTCTCACTAATAAACACTAAAATATGCTTAATATACCCAATATGTATCTTTCTGCAGTTAGAGGCTCCCTGCCATATTCTAAAAGTATTGGACCTGTTCCCAGAGTAATACCCTCAATTCTGCAGTGAATCGCTGCTATGTGCTGCAGCTAACCCAGGAGGTTCTTTCAAGTTTTGTACTTGAGAGCTACAGAATTTCACAGATACCGGCTCTGAAATCACTCTGACTTAACTTATTCATCTTGATTTGTTATAATACAAAGCACAGTGTTAGAAATAAGCTACCTCTGAACAACTTGGTAAAAGGTTAAATAGCGTAAATAGATCTGTATTTTGAGGACAACAGCACTACATCACCAGAAAGAATTCTGACAAATAAAAAGCTATTAGTCCACCAAAACTGTAATGAGATCATGATTAATAAACACCTCTGAAAGGTCTGCATCAAAGTCAAGGCTTTTCTGTGATAAATGCAAACACTCAGACCTTACTTTGCCAAAAGCTGTGTGTTTCAGTGATCCAGCTCTCCTGATTGATTTGTTCATTACTCTAATAAATAATTTATCACCTTGAAGAGGACAAGTCATTATGCAGATAGCATGAACAAGTAACTTTGAACAGCCAAATCTTTAGAAGAATTAGCAATGTTAACAGTGCCATGAAATTGTTTGTGATGCAGAATTCAGACTGGCATAAAAAGGATTATATTAGTGTAAACCCAGATCATTTCAGACAACTTCTAAGCAATGGCCCATGTGAATTCACAGTGCAGATTTATCAGACATCTGATGTCTCAAAAATCTCTTTAGGTCCTTTTAACTACACTCTGTTAGAAATCATAAGATACAGTCTTCTGGAAAAGAACAACCCCATGTATCAGTATAGGTTGGGGACCGACCTGCTGGAGAGCAGTGAAGGGGAAAAGGACCTGGGGGTCCTAGTGGATGGCAAGTTGACCATGAGCCAACAATGTGCTCTTCTAGCCAAGAAGGCCAATGCCATTCTGGGGTGGATTAGAAGGGGTTTATTTACTAGGTCAAGAGAGGTTCTCCTCCTCCTCCTCTACGCTGCCTTGATGAGGTTTCATGTGGAATATTGTGTCCAATTCTGGGCCCCTCAGTTCAAGAACGACCTCAGGGAACTGCTTGAGAGAGTCCAGCACAGAGCCACAAAAATGATGAAGGGAGCGGAACGCCTTCCTTATGAGGAGAGCTGGGGCTCTTTAGCCTGGAGAAGAGGAGACTGAGGGGGGACCTCATTCATGATTATAAATATGTAAAGGGTGAGTGTCAAGATGATGGAGTTAGAGTCTGCTTGGTGGTGTCCAATTACAGGACAAGGGGCAATGGGTGAAAGTTGAGGCATAGGAAGTTCCATGGAAACACAAGTATTTTTCCCTGTGAGGGTGACAAAAGACAGGAACGGGCTGCCCAGGGGAGTTGTGGAATCTCCCTTTCCCAATATATTCAAACCCCACCTGGATGCATTCCAGTGTGACCTGGTATAGGTAATCCGGCTCTGGCAGAGGGGTTGGACTGGATGATCTTTTGTGGTCCCTTCCAGCCCCTAACCTTCTCTGATTCTGTGATTCTTGACAGTAGGCACAAAATTAAATTACAGTTTGCAATATACCCCATTTCCTAAATTAGGGAGAAAGTCTGTAAGATTTACAACTTTGGTTAATTTATTCTTCCATTTTCTTCCAAAGTGCTTATATGATTTTACATAGCCAGAAATGAATGGAAAAAAATCATATAGAAATCAGGCAAAGTGAGTAATGTCTTCAAGTGTAGGAAATATCATTGCAGGCAACTGAACTGTAACTCATACCAGAGAATTACTTTGCATTGGATGTTGAAAAAGGGGTGGACTTAAGAACAGTTGTATAATGGCAATGCATTAGGGAAAAGAGGAGACACCATTACTCATCAAACTTTCCCCTAATAGGAACACAAGGTGTTATTATTATATGGGCTTTATGGCTTATTAGCTTTTGGGTTTTTTAAAGCCTTTAACTGGGTACAAGACTCTCTCTGTTGAAAAGAAAAAAGCTCTACAAATAAGTCACTTTGTAATTAAATGTGTAATATGTGCCTAAGAAATGGAATTGTCCAAGACCATTCATAAAATTGATAGTGTCACAATTCAAAATCCTTTAATGAAGTTTTCTCCCTCAGCAGTGCACGAGGAGAGAGTTTTCATTTTCCCTTTTATTTTTTTACACTCTTTTATTTTATTTGCCCAGACAGTTTAATTATACTAAAGCTTCTGCAGTACGCTGCGAGAGGAAACTGGGAGCATTTAGGGAATGATCTGGTGTGCTTTATCCACACTGAGAAGTCCTTGTTTTCCTTGGAACTAGCATTGTCAATGACAAGTAGATCACTAGCCTTGGAATGCCAGCCTGCTTCCAGAAGTCTAGTTCAGAATAACAAATAAACACTGTTGTTTTTTTCTCCCCTAACTTACACACCTCATCCCTGAGTCATTTCCTTGAAGCAATATCTCTATTACCAGATTATATTGCATTCCACAGTGCAACACCTGTGACTGTGATAATCAAAGATGGTATCAGGGGGTTTGAGCCTCTTTTTGTTCCCTCTTTTTATTTTTTTTTTTATCTTCCCCTCCTACTATCTAAGGATAGTAAACATTGCTTTTCCTACTTTGACTGGTGGGTTTCTACCACACAGAATGTGGAATTTGCCCTAAAAGGATAAATAACCACATGTATTCAGAACTTGGAAGTTAAATGAGATTATTTACAAAGAAAAACCCCCAAACTAAATATAAAAGCATAAAAGATAATAAACATATACAAAAATACATATCCAACTAGACAATAGCCCAGGTAAATCTCCTCCTCCCCCTGTACAGAGCCAGACCACCCTGGACAAAGGTCCAGAGGGCTGTTAGTAGTGAACAAGTTATTATCTCTGTCTCTCATTCCTGATGCAGTTTCTTACCAACAGCCTAAACAGAAGCTGGCAAGCCAAATGAGCAAGGTCAGAGGCAGAGACAGAGACAGAGAGAAAGAAGCAAGGGAAGAGAGCAAAAGACACTGTGTTCCCAGATTATATAGGAATTTATTATTATTATTATTATTATTATTATTATTATTATTATTATTATTATTATTATTATGCAGGCCAATCTCTGTTCAGCCCCTTTGAAAAGTCCACCCCTCAGGACCATCCATCCCAATGGACTCTCAAATTCTCTGGAAAAACCTATTTACAGTTAAGACATCAGTCTGTCACTACCCTAGAACTAGATCTGCAGTTTGAAGTGAAGCGTATTCCTTTCCTTTGCTGTAGTGGAATCTGATGAGCTACTTGTTGCGTACTCAGAACAGTGGCAGGATGATTCAAAACTAGAATACTTCATGCAGAGTTGCTGCTGCTATCTGTGACACTTCCACCTCTATTCAGGGAACCTAACAAAGGCAATGCCTCAAAAGAAGATGCTGTAGCAGTACAATTTGCATAGGATCCAGAATAATCAGGAGAAATATATGGAAGGCAAGTGGTAACTTAGAAGCTGATGGTCTCCATCAGATCCCATGGAAACTTTGACTTCAGGGAATTGAACCCCTGCCTTTTCCTATAGGCTCAGGTAACTTACATCTGGTGGAATTATCCCAGCAAATTTATAACACAAAGAATCAGGTTTTGCCAAAACTAAAGGTGAGACACTGCTTTCTCTCATGTATCCTTATGGAAAATGTGGGCTCCAGTGACGATGGATCCCATTTATGCATGTGGGGCTTCACTGACTATGAATCTCAATTGGCAGGTATGGTACACTAGGCAGGCTCTTAAAAAAGAAAACATATTTAGTAGCAATACTGGGGGGGGGGAAGAGAACTATTTTTGCATGACAAAATTATATGTCCTCTGATGTACATTAATTAAATAAATAGAACAGTATGCAATTATTTTTTTTTTTTTAAATTATGACAACACACTCCTAAATTTGCAGTAATAAAATGGAACTGTGTTTGCCAGGTGAATACACTGCATCAGCAATATATCTCTTCTATAAGGTTTTATTCCCACATGCTCTTCCTTACTTTTATATAAATATATATATATATATATATGTGTGTGTGTGTATGCATATTTTAGATATCTATAAAACCTTATAACCAGGGAATGTGACCAGAAAAAAAAATCAAGTCTGAACAAAGGTTTCTTCCAAATAAGCCACAGTGCAAGCAATAAGCAACAAGAAATGTGATACGGTTGATTAGCAGAAAGCTTGCTTTATTGATTTCTTTTTTCCTCTCCCCCAATTAGGTTAGGTAGATTCTATTCATCTCCTCACTTAAATAGATATAAATGTGAACTCTCTGAGGTATTCCTAAGAAGTTTTCAGTAAAAATGTTTCCATATCACTGCACTAAGAGGGTTTGGAGATAGCTGACAGCTGTGGGTATATAATTGAAATGAAAGATTATTGATGTTTTCTGGGGGGGGGGGGGAGGGTGTGTGTGTGTGTGTGTGTGAAAGGCCCCCCTTTTTCTTTCTCTCAAACTTTAGCTTTCCAAAATAGTTCAGTGATGCAAAAGCAAACATTCAGTTATATTTTCCATAGCCTGAGATTTGTGACAGTGTGACTGTAACTCTACAAGCAAAGCAAAAATTATTTGACTTTTTTGTGTTTGCAATACAGCCATCTGTACAGCAGGTATCTCAAAAATTGTCCCTCCACCTAAGGGACAGGGAGAGACAAATGTACAAAGAACTTGTCCCTGAACCCAAGTGGGCACCTACCCATAACAAAAAATATAAATTATTATGGCCATCTCTGCAGACAGAGAAACCTGATCATTGAGGCCCTGATCAAACAAGGGATGATTGAAGAGCCTCAAGTGTTTTGTGCCATTTGGAATGTTTTCATTTCCTTCTGAGGTAAGGAAGATCAATTGAGGCTAGTGCTGTACCTCTTCCTTAGTGAAAATAGCAGAAACTGGTACCCCAAGATGTGCCCTGATATCAAGTAACTACACAGTGATAAAGATGAGTCACCATTTCTGCACATAATATGACACTTTAAATGCCTCTGAACAGCAGAAAGAGGCAGAATGCTGCCCTCAGTTATGCCAATGTATGTGTGAAGGCAGCTCTGAAGAGTTCACTCAGGCTGGCTCAGCTGTAACTAAGAGAAGATTGTGAGTTGGGGAAGGCAGCCCAGTGAGAGCCAGTCACGGTTTGGAAGATAGAGGTTATGAGGTCAGCTGCGATTGCTTTGTGCAGTGAGGCAGGAAGGGGCTCTCCTGAGCCCCTCAGAGTCATGATATTAGGAATACAACTAAATTAGGGAGGAAGAAAAAGGTCTGCCCATTGTCCTTGGCTGGGACTGAAATGAAACACACAAAAAAAAGACTCCTGCAGTGAAAGACAATATAAGCCCTTGATAAATTAAAGGGCAGCATTTTAGAAGTGTGGTCATGGAAACTTTGCCTCTAGGACATAAGAGAAACTTCACTCTATTAAGTTAACCCTTGGCATTCCACAGGGAAGAGAGCAGGCTGTCTGAACAGCTAATCATCTGCTGGGTTGCTCTGGGAAAGCACCTTGACTTGTAGCTTCCTAGAGATTTCAGGAGGCCTAAAAGAAAATAGGAGGATAAAAAGAATCAGTTTAGGGAATTCCTGTCCTGACCTTCTAATCTCTCAGCTTCCTCTGTTTTACATCACTGGCATTCCCTCACCTGGTAATCCCTCTGCCCTGGTCAGCGGTTACTACCTACTGTGGTAGGTCTAAAATGCAATCCATAATATGCACTGTCACTTGTTTTTCTGTATAACAAAGTGTTGAATCAAAAGAATCCCTCTTCAGTTCCTCTTTGTAATCTCTTTTAATAACCTATTAATAGTAACAATATGATAACAGCAGACATAGCTTTGGCTCCTTTCATGGCCACAACATGATCATGATAAACTGCACCAATTTGCAAGAGACAATTATAATGTCAGCAGCACCAGTGATGTTACTTATGTGATTTAACGTACTTACATAATTGGTCTGTATCTATTTTTCAGGAAGTATTATTCATAACAAAGGGGATTCATTTCCTTTGGTTTGGGTTAGGCCTGGGGGCTTGAAAAGGACTACGTCTTAATTCTGCGTGCTTGTTAATTTTGAACGCAACAATGTGGTTTTATTACCGCAAATTTGCTGGTAAAATGGGATAAAATGAATGCTGCTCCTCCAGTCAAGGACTCTGGACAGTAAGATCACACCCAGTGTGCTGTTGCAGAGGCTTAGCAAAAATAATAATAGTTCTAGGGGTTAGAATTATTCATTTTAGCTCGCTGGTTTACACAGCTTGTAGGGATGAAAGCAGAGAAGTTGCATTCCTTGATGTTTTTCCATCTCTCAAATATGCCCAAAGCTCCTTCCCTGTTCTCTTCTTAGAAGGCATTAATAATAGACTCACAGAGGGTGTCTATTATAATCAGAAAACAATATATTTAATTTGACATATTTAGTTCTGTAAGTGCTTTTATTTGCCATATTATAATCACGCCTATTATAAATTATTGCACTGTAATTATATTTACATTTACCAACAACTTCCATTGAATGGGAGACCACGGAGGTCACTGTGCTGCAACCTCTGGGTGTTGCAGGCATTTTAAACATCTGGCACTGCATTATTAGAACTGTCACAGAGAAATAGAGAGCTTTGAGAACCTATTATCATTCATGTAGGTTATGACTGATGAGATGTGCGTGGGTGTGGAGAGATGGGGGGTTCTTTTCTTTTTTTTGCCTCTTGTTCTGGAAGAAGGCAGCACTACAAACATTGTGTACTGTTCCTGTCAATAAAAACTTGAAATTAGACAGGCTTAGAACACAAGATGTTTGATCCCTAACTATAAATAGTACACCATGAGTTATCTGCAGGGCTTTTCTAGGCCGATTCAATAAGTACTAAAACTGCATAAAGGAATTGGATTAAAGTCAGCTTCTCTCTTTTTTTACTCGATTGCACAGATTTTAATACCCCAAAAAGACTTCTCAACCTATAAGGAATATGAAAAGCTTAGGTACATATTTTTCTTTCATGTGTGGTTTCTTCTTCACATTACATATGATTTCTTCTTTTTCTCTTATGTTTCTTCAGGGACTTTCATGGACTCTGTAGTGTTACATGGCTTTTGACTTGAAAACTGCTTCCAGCTTCGGGAGCTTTGCCTCTGTTTCTGGAAAGCTCTTAAACATGTGCTTAATCTTGTACCCAACTGGAGATACTAAGCCTAATAATATAGCTCAGCAGACCTGTAAATAGTTTCTTGAGTTGAGGCTTTTAAAAGCAGCTAGTGAGAACTTTGTAAAGTGTTTATGGCAAATGCAAGTATCTTAGATTGCTGTTCCTAAGAGAAATAAATGAATGGCAATTGATTACTGAATACTAACACAAGTTAATTAACACAGTTTTAATCTAGCTTATTAGTGTCCTTCTATTGTGTAGTTGGTAGTGCCAGTTGTAAATCTGAAAGGAATTGTATTTACTTGCTTTGGTTCTGGGAACAACTGAGAAAAATCAGTTCGCTGACAGTTCTAGTTAGTCTGAACTCTTACTAACTATGAGACTGAATGATTTAGGTAAACACTGGTGAAGAGGAGAACTGAAGTGAGTCTATGCCACTGAATTTTTGCTCTCTTGTCTTCACTCTTTAAAATCTTTCTGTATCTTTATGATAATCCACAGGATATATATCATAAAATGGCTGTGTTTTTTGAGGGGGTTGAGGAAAGGTTAGGGGAAAGAAAGTAAACAAAACCCCTTGTGTAGTCCATGCCATTTTCTCCTATTCATTTGAGAACACAACACAACAGTGCCCAACCTTTTCTACAGCGGAAACCGAAAACAAAACAGGTTAGGTTATCTACAGGTTACAGATATTGCAGAGCTACCTACTAGACCATAGTCTGGGTTTATGGACATCGTGTGTGGCTGGCACAGGCTTGTGATAGATGAAGGACCACAAGATCAAGGGCCAACAATTTGTTTCCAAGTCCAAAAGAGCAAAGCAGAGAACAGAGATATTTGGAAACCAGTTTCTTGTGTAGTATTTGCAACAAATGATCTGCTGAAACAGGGTTCGAAGTCAACATTGGTCTCTCCAAGAGTATCAAAAGATGGAAGATAATTCACTGAATACAGTACAAGACTGAGAGGCCAGGAAAAAATAATCCTTTATTTATGTAAGAGTTTAAAAGTCCATTTTCTGTTAGAACTACCTCTGATGCGATTTCAAAAGCCAGTGCTTACAAGCTCACTTATTTCTTATGCATCAAATGGGAGCACAAAAAGAATAAACATGGTCCAAAATGAAAGGGCCACGCTGCACTCCTGTGCAAGGGGATCAGGGAGTGCAGGGGCCAGAAAGGACAGGGCAGGACAGGCGGTGGCAGTGTCCTGGTAAAGGGAAGAAACTCATAATTAGGCATAGGTCACGCTGCAGACTTCTTACCTCACAAAGCAAGGAGAAATTGTCAAGTAGAATGTGTCCCTTGAGTGCCATTAGCAAACAAAGGCTGCTATGTTGCAGGATTAAGCCCATGTGAGGTGGTCTGTGGGTGTTCCTTGGGGTTTAAAGTGTGAATTACAGGGGCATACTAAACTGGTGTGTGTCTACACTGGTAGTTTAACTTAATTTAACTGTCAATCTAAATCATTTTAACATCATGCCTTTAGTTAAACTACTCATTTTAGGCAGCCTGAATTTAAGCCCTAGTCTTGCAATGAGTCCCTGATGGATCTTTGTTGAAGCTAATGGGACTGTATGTGGTTGTAGGGTAGCAATTGCATAACATTCATTAAAGGGCTGGGGCTTATTTGGGTAAAGCTAGCTTGGATTCTTAGCTTATGGGATGCTCTTGACACAAGAATTATTGTTGTTGACTTCAGTGGGACTATTATGGGTTCAAGCATAGCTCAGCAAGAATTTGGTCACAGTCAGTGGAGATGTTTGTTACTTTGCTGATGCACTTTGTCCAGTTGCAGCCAAGGTGACTACTAATGCTTGTGGTTTACTTCAATAGTGAAGCATTTACGGAAGTGGAATGTCTTTTGCTCTGCAAATCCATGACACTGTTTTTCAGAATAACAAAATATCAATTGCAGAAAAAAATAAGAAATCATAATAATGTTAGAAGTGAAAACTATTGTGTACCTTGGCCATATTCCTAGGAGGACTGGGGATAGCTCATGTTATGATCTGTTATTTATGGGTTAGAAGAAATAGGCTAAGAGACAGATCCTATTTTAGTCTTATACACTTGCATTCTGTGAAGGTGCTCCTGTGCAGAAATTCACACACCTTATCATATAAATACTATATAGATTTTCTTAACATTTAGATCTGTGTACACTTTCCTGTCCAGGTCCAAGGGAATACAGCTGAATTAGTTAATGCCAATACCCACCCTATTAAGATGCTGACAGATCATGGATGGCAGCACAATGAAATAAATGGAATAAATTTTACGTAACTGCTCTCCCACTTAAGAGGTACAAAACTCAATCTTGCCATGATTTTTGACCCAGCCCTGCTCTGCGGTGTTATCGAGACAGCCAGGTCTGTCCCTAAAGTGCGCTGACATATTTCAGTGTGTTAAAACAAAAGACAGCTGTTCACAGAGCAGAGAGTGTTCCACATCTCAGGATTCAGCTCAGCCACTTCTTGAGTGGGTTAAATTGTAATAAGGAGTGATAGAAATAAAAGAAGCCAGTATAAAATCGATACAAATAGCTACGAGAACAGGCACAAAAGAGCATTACCGAGGTTTCTCGTTTGTATTTCAGACCATTAGGCAGGGATAGATTAAGCCCCTCACCTTTAAATTCTGCATTTCAGCTCTTCTTAGTTTTGAAAAGCAAGTCTGTCACAATTTACTTATGTGAGATATATTCTGCTCACATTCATATTGGAACTTAAAAAAAAAAAAAATAAAAATCAGAGAAATTACATTGACTTCAGTGGAATTATTCCAGATTTGCCCCAAATAAGCCAATTCTTTCCATGCTTTACAAAGCAACTTGGACATAATTGGACCGTCTTCATGACAGATGATCTAATCCTGGTAACTGTGGAGGGTGTACAAAGAAACCTGATCCAGGGGATGAGGAGCTCAACTAGAGATCTTCTGCCTTTGAGAAAGAGGAAGTAAATCCCTGCACTATGATCTCATTGAACTTCATCCTTTGAGTTATTTTTTTTTCCCACCGGTGGTAATGGAAAGCATCAGAATATTTGTTCTGCATAGCACTGAAAAAGTCCCTCTCTCACAAATACTTCTCATCACACAAAGCCCCTTCGATGACATGTATGGCCATAAGAATTCAAATCTTCAGGACTCCCTAAGCTTTTGTATATATTAAACAAATCTTTCTGTCAAAGCGGGATACATTTTCATAACGCAGTGAGAGATTTAAAGTGTCTGGGCCCCACTAAGCAGTCACTCGATGCTTTAGAAAACCTACCCCTCCATCCTGCCGTGGAAATGAATCACAGCATCCATTTTTAAAATCATATTCTGAAGTTCATTGATCACACAAAGGCAAAGGAAAGACAAAGGGATGATCTTTGATTCCCGAACGTGTTTCGTGTAATACAAGAAAATAAAATGAGATTTCACAAACACCTTCAGCTAGTAAAACACACATAAAGGAGAAATGATTAAGCTGAAGATGTATCAAACCTGGAGTAGGAGTACCAACAAAGAAATTCATCGTGGGAATTAATTGTATTGTATGAAGAAACAGAAGGATGAAACATAAAATTGAATCGCCTACTTTCTGCTTCTTTTTCTTCCCCTGCAGAAGCAGGGGAATATGGCAATGCATTAAGTTCCAGGATTCTTAGTTCTTTGCTTTGACTTTGCTGCAGACTCTCAGACAAATTAAGTAATTTCCTCACTAGACCAGTTCTGCATCTATAAAATGGGGGAAATTGCCCTTTTCTTGTCTAATTGTGCTACAGGAGTCTAAGAAAACACGGTTAAGTTCTTACCTCACCTGAAGCCTTCTAGTATTCCTGTACTAAAAATATGGAAAATGTTGTCGTGCCCTCATTTTGTCTGTTGAAGGGTAAACAATTTCCAACTAGATGAGCTGGCAATGTTTGCCCTGTTCTGAATGCCTGTCTTTGCTGGACAATGCAGTTACTATTGGCTCTGCACCTACCTTCTGGTGTCTGCTTTACCCATCTGGGCACACAACCACCTCTTCTGTGTTTAATGTTAGTATTTCAACTTGATTCCATGTTAAGCCTGTTTATTCATCTTGCATATTCAATGACAAAAAGTCAAAAACATTAGCAGATGGAAGGTTTCCTGGTGTATTTGTTTTCTGTTCAGGGTGTTGATTGCTGAAAGCCAGGAAATACAGGTTCTCTGCCTTTTCTGGGGCAGTCTGTAGCCAACAAGAGTTATCTGCAAATGCTCCAGAAGCAAACACCTTGTTAGACCCAGCTGTATTGAACTGATCCAGGGATTAGCTGGAACATTGATAGAGCTGTGCTTGTGATAAAAAAAGAACCTGAGAGGACTGCAAGGAGGAAAGGGGAAGGGTAAAGGAAAAGAAAGGAGCATATACATTCTCTGAAAGGCCTTATTACATGCTCTGTTGAGTAGGTTATGGCAGTAAACAGGTAAAAAAAGCCTTCTTGTGTGGGGAACTGTCTGACATTGTCTACCCATAATTCACATAATTCACCTTTAGTCTGCATTTCCTCTTTTCAGTGCTATTAGTTTAGGTTATTTTCTGGAAACTATGGAGTCTGATTCATACAGAAAGTGGAGAGACTGCTGCATAAGTTTTGATTTTAAAAGTGCAATATATACCCTGCAAACCTTATCAGATGGCTGTGGGTTTGAAAAGGCACTCAGGTCCCACTAACTGTTATGCTATTATGCCTTTGACTTATACTGGATTGCAGTCTCAAAATAGTCTTTCAGAGGCCTACGCCAGCTTGTGGATTCACAAGGTGCCATGCACACCTCCATACAAACACATGAGGCAGGGCAGATACAAGGTAATAGCTGCTCTTCCGCTGAATCTACAGAACACAGAATGCAGGATTAACCATGTGGGAAAAGACCTTTGAGATCATCAAGTCCGGCCTATCATCCAACACCATCTAATCAAGTAAACCATAGCAGTAACTGCCTCATCCAGTCTCTTTTTAAGCACCTCCAGTGATGGTGACTCCACCACCTCCCTGGGCAGCACATTCCAATGGCAAATCACTCTTTCTATGAAGAATTTCTTCCTAACATCCAACCTAAACCTCCCCTGGCACAGGGGAGGTTTGGCCTATGTCATTGCACTAGTTTGAGTTCTTCAGTGCTGCTTCTTTCCCATACTGCTGATTTCCTTCTCAGCCAGGTCATGCACAGGTAATTTATTTTGTTTTTTAAATCTTGTGGGTTTTTTTCCATTCTGAATTGTACCCAGATTGATTCAGATTGTATTTGCTTCTCTTCAAGTAGGCAGCAGCACTATGCATTTCTTCCCTCTTTGTCCTCAGTGAATGCAGGGAACTCATGACTTCCACATGGCACTGAGCAGACACAGGCACAAGTTCTCTTGAATTACTCAAGTGCTATGAAACATGGTATGGAGGTCCCTTCAGTCTGCATATGTGCAAGAACATTCATTTGATTTGTAATGTTAAAGGCTTGTAGTGTATGAAGAGTGGTCAGCAGATTCAGTAAATGCAGTATTTCAGGCACAGGGAAGACTCCTGCATATGCCTTTATTTCACATGAAATTACAGAAAAGAAGAAATCTGCTTAAATCATAATAGAATATATATAGGCTATATCTGCCTAAATAATGTGGGACCTGGTTAGGTTACAAGGCTGCTGACTGTTACTGTATTAATTATTGATATTAATATTTACTGTATGGGAACTGTTGTTTTGTTACTTGTTCAGCAAGTGCAGCTTAACTCTCTTGTCTGTGCAACTAAAATTCTTCTTATATTGTAACTGAGCTTAAGTAAGTGTGGCATTTCTGGTATTTATTTTCCCTCTTCTGATTTTCTCCTCTAATGAGATCTGGTGAGAGATCACAAGAAAGAATAGGAGGAGTAGGAGTATAAAAGAGAGAAAGAGAGAGAGAGAGTGCTGATCCCAAGCAGTATAATTACAAATGTCTTCTTGTAGGAGGAACCTGTCTTCTCTTTGATTTCACGGATGGTTGGGATTTTCCATTTGAGGTTATAGGAACAAATGTGCTGGCTCGTCCAAAAATGTCTATTCCTCTTGACAAGGGCTTTGTCCTAGAATGTACTAAAAGGACTTTAAAAAAAAAAAAAATCCCAAGATTCTATTTTTGGCTGCTATTTTAAGCCATTACAGATGATCTATCTTGCACCTTTTATGCAGTATGGCTATTATTTATACATGAAAGAAAATTGTACAAGGCTTGCAGGGAGAGGAGGGATCTCTCCTCTTCTGCTTTAGGTCAGCACTCACAGCCTTTCCTCCAAAGCTCATTGCTTGTGTTGTGAAATCCTATGCCCTGACCCTAAGCCCACTGAAGTAGAGAAATCTAGGCTACTAATGTTTTATTTTGTATCTAAGGGTTTGCATCAGGTCAGGATCATGCTGTCTTTTCTCCAATCCTTAGCGCTGCGCAGTAGAGGGATGAAACCTACCAAACCCTTCTCTGATGGGACAACAGCATGTTCTTTAAAAAACGTTCCCTCTCTTTCCTGTATCTACTTAATTGCTTTTACTCAGAGTGTGGGTGGCCTAAACTGATACTTGAGATCAAGTTATCAGACCACCCCTTGATGCTTAAGTAGCAGAGAGATCATTTCTAAAGGGAGGGAGTTAGGTAAAAATTTAATACTAGAAAAGAGCCAAGACAGTCCCCTCTTTCTTCCTAACAATAAGGTGATGATAAACATGAGAGAATCAGAAGGTCAAAGAGGAAACAAAGGTGCAGAGGAATTTGAAGACTTGTCCAAGACTGGTAGCAGAACTGCCAATAGCATCTGGCTTCACACCTCCAGTCTGTCTCCTAGACCAGCATAGCCAGATGTATACTGAGAGTTAAAGTGCAAAAATTATGTCATATAATTCAAGGAATCATATCTTTCCTGAGTAAAAGACTTGCAGTAGGCACAAGGTTCTGCCATTCTCCTCCTTAATACATCTTTTGTGTGATAACATGAGTGGAAGTCATCCATTTGAAAATATTTGCTAGCTTTAGCAGGGTTTTTTCCAGAACAGCTGTGTGAAAATTCTTACTAAGCTTGAGACTGAAAGGCATTTGAAAACAGTCACACATCCTTACCTTAGAAACTTAAAACAGTTACTGGTTTAATTAAAGACATAGTTGAACTGGATGTGTAGTCTCTTAACAATCACAGAAGCAAGATTCTCAGTGTTGTCACATTACTGCATTTCAACTGTGGCCAGAAAGGACTGGCCATAGGTAGGGCTATTTCCTTTCAACTTGATCTTTAGTTGGTATCTAACTTGAATCTACCACAACACTCAGATGTGGTAACAGATTCAGCTCTGAAAACTTGGTGCCACAGTTTAGTCATGGGGTCTGTGGTGACAGGTTGGACTCGATGATCTTTGAGGTCT
Organism: Picus viridis; assembly: GCA_033816785.1. NCBI lineage: Eukaryota > Metazoa > Chordata > Aves > Piciformes > Picidae > Picus > Picus viridis. The sequence continues at coordinate 42,251,557 of CM066575.1, read as the reverse complement.
CTTCCAGCCATGGTGATTCTGTGATTCTGTGGAAATAGTGTAAGGAACAGGGTTTAAGCAAATATCTATCTCCAAAAATATCACTTCCTACCAAAAGGTAACAAATATATAGCCATAGTATTGTCCATTTAGAGTCAGGGGTTTTATTAGTCCTTTTTTCCAGAAGTTCTTGATATGATGTAAGCAATTTTTTATACCCATTAGCCACAGCTTGTATTGTGGCATATATTTGTATACATAACATCACAGAATCACAGAATGTTAGGGGCTGGAAGGGACCTCAAAAGATCACCCAGTCCAACCCCCCTGCCAGAGCAGGATCACATATATCAGATCACACAGGAACACATCCAAGCTGGTTTTGAATTTCTCCAGAGAAGGAAACTCCACAACCCCCCTGGGCAGCCTGTTCCACTGTTCCCTCACCTTCCCAGTGAAAAATATTTCCTCATGTTTACATTGAATTTCCCATGCCTCAAGTTCCACCTATTGCCCCCTTGGTTTTATGCATATTTCTGGACAGTGACAATTACCTCTATCTAGTAGGTCCGGTATGCAATTCAGAGTCATGTGACTCCCAAGCAGTTTTAATCAACTCTTTGGGGGGGGGGGAGGAAAAAAAAAAAAAAAAAAAAAAAGAAGATAAAAGAAGAGAGAGAGAGAGAGAGAGAGAGAGAGAAAAGGGAAGAGAAGGGAAGTGCTTCTGCTTGTGATCCCTCAAACTGTCTGAAGTTCTGCCCTGTATTTTTAGCATTATTCCCCTGCCTTACCTTTTGGCTACCGTGTTATCTCAATAGTTCTGAATGAGAGGGAGGAAGACTCAACTATTATGTAGAGAAAAAACATGTCTGGCTGTATCCTGTGTGTCTGTCTCAAGCAGTAACTTGAGGTTAGGTCCTCAGTAGGTCCTATCTATTCCCAGATCAGTCCATAACCAATATTCTCACAATTAGCCTTAAGACTTTTCAAGCAGTCTGAGCTAAATGAGGCTGCCAAGGTGCAGAATGAAATTACACAGCCTTCTCCAGCATTATGCAGGAGGAGTAGGGCACATAGCATTTAGTATGTATAAATCAGCAAGAATGATGCACCTGAAATGTGGTTTGAAAAGGGCAGGAGCCTCTCAGAAAGCCTTGGAAGCTAACTTTTAATTTTGAAGAGAGGTTTGAAAGTTGAAATTCAGCTTGTGGTATTATTAGGATTATTGTACCCATTACCTCCTTTTTTTTTTACTTTGTTCCTATCTGTGTAAAAGGTTCATAACTCACCAGCAATGTGGCCAATGTTAAGCACATTCTCCAGAGCTGAAGAAACATGCACATTCTTTACTATTAAGACATTTCATTTATTTTTAAAGAGCTACTTCTTCATATTGTATGTCCCCAGGTTTTATCTGAGTGGGCACACACCTTGAGAAACAATCCTGTTTATAAAGTTGTACAATAAAATTGTGGTATATTGAAGATGTGCTACATATGTACATACATATTCTACTTAGGCCACACCTTCAGTACTGTGTCCAGTTCTGGGCTCCTCAGTTTAAGAAAGATGTTGACTTGCTGGAACCTGTCCAGAGAAGGGCAACAAAGCTGGTGAGGGGTTTGGAACACATGCCCTATGAGGAGAGACTGAGGGAGCTAGGCTTGCTTATCCTGGAGAAGAGGAGACTCAGGGGAGACCTTATTGCTCTCTACAACTACCTGAAGGGAGGTTGTAGCCGGGCGGAGGTTGATCTCTTCTCCCAGGCAACCAGCACCAGGACAAGAGGACACGGTATCAAGCTGCACCAGGGGAGTTTTAGGCTGGAGGTTAGAAAGAAGTTCCTCATAGAAAGAGTGATTGGCCATTGGAATGTGCTGCTCAGGGAGGTGGTGGAGTCACCATCATTGGAGATGTTCAAGAGGAGACTTGATGGGGTGCTTGGTTGCATGGTTTAGTTGATTAGATGGTGTTGGATGATAGGTTAGACATGATGATCTTGAAGGTCTCTTCCAACCTGGTCTATTCTATTCTATTCTATTCTATTCTATTCTATTCTATTCTATTCTATTCTATTCTATTCTATTCTATTCTATTAATTGAGACCTACTCAGTGATTTCAAGCTATACCGGTCTTTTTCATTTAATCTGAAAAATACAAGTGGCAGAGCCCAGAAACTGACCAAATGCTGTGTCTTTTGCAAAGGAACTGGGTTTTTGAAAACATTTTGGCCACACACATAAGCCCATTTTTCTGCCCATTTTTCTGCCCATTTTCCTTTTCTTATTTCAGCTGCATGCAGTTCAATTTTAAATTGTCTGCTTATAAAATCACTACTGCTGGCAGGAGCTTCTTTCAAGTTCTAGAAACTGATAAGATCTATCTAGTCCTGATGAACCCTGGAGACCAAAGGACTTCCTTTTGCATTGGAAATCAACTAATGTCTAAGAATGACCAATGAAATTTGAATATATTTTCCCTGGGTTTTAATTCTTCATGTAGAATTTTAATTTACAAAAGTGAAGCCAGTGAGGCTAAAGAGGTCCATTTCTTGAGATGAAAAAATGCATCTCTGGACTAATCCACATCTTGACGATGATCAAGCCACTGCATTAATTTTACCTATTATTAATTCTATGATGTTCTTGCTGTTTTTCCCAAAAGGTTAGAGATACAGTATTTGGAAATCAACAAAGACACATGCAAGGTGTATATATGTGCAGCACACACAAATTTGCCAGCCATCATCTCATTGTACTTGTTAACATCCGTATATAAACAGCTCTTGCTGACTGCCTGTATTAGTACACAGAACACGAATACAGAAACAGGGCATCGCACTACTTGTTACCTAAAGCTACAGGACTGGGCTACCTGGAACAGGTTGCCCAGGAACTTTGTGGATGCCCCCTCCCTGGAGGTGTTCAAGGCCAGGTTGAATAAGGCCTTGAGCAACCTGGTCCAGTGGAAGGTGCCCCTCCCCATGCCAGGGGGTTGGAACTAAATGATCCTTAAGGTCCCTTCAAACTCAAACCATTCTATGGTTCTGTGGCGAGAGTTCTGAAGACTGAGCAAAGAGCATCAATGTGGTTGTTAACTTCTCTGTCAAATCCTGGCCTAGGCTTGCATGAAGCAAAGCACTTCAAGATGAGATCAGCTTTTAAGTATTGGCTTAAGCCCCTTCCTTTTGGAAAAGCAATTAAGCAGGACTCTCTCTCTCTGCAAAACTCTCTGCTGTATAGTCATGCACGCAGTTAAGTGTGCATTTGAATGGTCTCACTAGCCTGGGATTGTAGGAAAGACTGCACAAAAGAATCTGTAGATGTTCTGTCTTTCCTTCTCATACATGGCTCTGTTCATGCTTTTCTAAGATACAAAGGAATTAAACTTTATCATCTGCCATATTTCCTGAATTAGTCCAGATGTTCCCTATTGGTCTTCAAATGAGATATTACAGCAAATCACAGAATGCTTTGTGTTGGGACTTCCAGAGTTCATCTTGTCCAAAGCCCCTGCAGGGAACCTGATCATCCTCCATGATCAGGTTGCCCAGAGCCCTGTCAAGCCTGACCTTGAATATCTGCAGGGATGGGGCCTCAGTTACCTCCCTGGTCCAGTGTTCCACTGACCTCATGGTAAAGAACTTCTTCCTAATGGGCAACCTAAATCTACTCTCATTTCAAACCCTCATCCCCATCTGCTAGTTAAACTCCTTACTAAAAGCATCCAACAGTTAATCCAAGAAGATTAATTTTACTTTCATGTTGGAATACAAGATTCATTAGTGACATAGAAACCAGTTTGCATTTCCTTAATTAGCTGAATGACGGTCATCCATATCTATCGCCACTGGCAGACACTTGGAGTAGTTAAGTCCAGGAAAATAAATTTAGTCTCAACACCAAAGTATTAATCAGCTCAGGAAGGCCTGTTGAGGACCTGAGGAGTACTACATGGTTGTGAAAATAAAATGTCATAGAGCTGTTAGGTCTAATCAATGGTCAGATTTACAGGGTACAATTCATGGCTTTACAGACGGGCAGTTGTGTGACTATATTATTTCTGGTTTTCAGAGGCATTTACTTATTTATTTCAGAGAAAAGGAAACAAAGACTTGGGTGATGATAATTTCACACTTTCTGCTGCCTGAAAAGAGTCCCTTTTCTGAAGAATGCAGGCTGTCATTGGATGAATGCTCCCTATAGGAGTACACTCACAAGGAGGGCCTGGGGATTTATCCTCAGAAATGGTACCAAGAGCAGCAGGGACGTTGCATGCAGGCACCTTGCAAAATGTGGTCTTGAAAATATTCCAGCTCATGTGCAGGGTTCTTACTCATTCCTTTCATGTATTCCAAAGGCTTGTATAAGCTGCAAATTTCTCAGTCCATTTTTCAGCAGGCCTGGTATCAAATACTGCTGACTCAAAATTTTGCAGAGATATAAGAGCTTGCTAGATTTAAGCATGATCAGAATGCCTTAGATTTGCTAACTTTTCCATTCAAAGCAAATCTATTGACTATTTTCACGTCTCTCCAAAACAGCTTGATTCTTGTAAGCAAAAACTCATCCACATGGCACTTAAAGTCCATGGCCTGATACACACATTATAATATAACTCTTTTCACAAATACCTCAGTGACCATGAATTTAATGTATTCTATAAATTTAGCTTAATCTCCAGCCACAAACTAAGCATACCTGAGAAAGAAGACATGTAGGTGAATTGCTTTGTAAAATTAGTCTCACTGATTCTTGTGCAGCAAAAAAAGAAACTGATATTTAGGGAGAAGGATGATAACTGAGAATGTATCTTATGGAAGTCTCCTATAGTTGAACAAATTTGAAAGATGAAAATTTTTTTCACAGAATGCCAGGCTGGAAGGGACCCCAAGGATCATCAGGTCCAACCTTCCTAAGTAATACTGTAGCTGAAACGAGATGGCCCAGCACCCTGTCAAAATGAGTCTTGAAAGTGTCCAATGTAGGGGAATCCACTACTTCCCTTGGGAGATGATTCCAATGTCTACCTCTTCCCATGGTGAAAAATTTGCTTCTGCATTCCAGTGGGAATCTCCCCAGCAGTAACTTGTACCTTCTCTTTTCCACGTGGCTCCTTGCACAAAGGGAGTCTCCACTGTCCTGGTAGCCACCCTTTATGTATGGCAATAAGGTCTCCCCTAAGCCTTCTCTTCTCAAGGCTGCACAAATCCATTTTTCTCAGCCTTTCCTCATATGGCAGGTCTGCCAGTCCTCTGGTCATCCTCATGGCCTTTTTCTGGTCACTTTCCAGACTGTCTGCATCTTCTTTGTACAGTGGGGACCAAAACTGAACGCATTACTCCATGTGTGGTCTGACAAGCACTGAGTGGGATAATGACTCCTTTATCTCTGCTGGTTCTTGTTGATGCAACCCAGCATCCTGTTGTATTTCTTTGCCACTGCAGCATACTGTTCACTCATGTTAAGCTTGCAATCCACCAGGACCTCCAGGTCTCTTTCCACAGGGCTGATCCCCAGCCAGGAGGATCCCAGTCTGAGCTGCTTTTTTGGGTTATGTATTCCCAAGTGCTGGACCCTACACTTGTCCCCACTGAACTTCAGTAAGGAAACTACAGTAAATTCCTGCTAGGTTCTGGTCTTCATGCACATTGCCAATTCTAGCCCCTCTTTAACAAATTTGATATGTTATATACCCAAATAATCCCAGAACGGGTAAGGTTTTTGGTAATATTTGGGGTGCCCCAGTAAATTATTACACTAATTCTGTCACATCTATTGTTTGCACTACAGCAGTGAGAATTGGAAACTATTTTAGGACATTATTTCTCATATTTCTATACTTCCACTTCTGAATCAAGCTGGAAAAGAGATTTATGGAAACATTACTTTAAATCTAAACTTTATCATACTGCAGGAAAAGGTTCACCATCACCAGTCTTCAAGCAACAATTCAAGGCAAACATTTTTTTTCATCCAGAGAAGTTTACAGAATAAGTCTTTGCCCTCTATGAGGGCATACAACTAAACTTGTATTTTAGTGCTTCCCAAAGTCTTGTCCAGTGTGCTGACACAGCTAGGAATGTCACAATGAAAATCTCAAAATAAACAAAGCATCAAGTATGAATGCTAATAGCCATGGACAATAACAGAAAGAATACCTGGGGAAAGTGCTGTGCAATGGATCACACTGTTTTTTCCACAAGCATTGTTAGCTTTAGTTTAAGTCCTGTATTGGTAAGTGAAATTTTCACAGTAAAACAGAAAACTGAAAGCAGTTGTGATGAATCTCAAATCATAGAATGTTAGCGGCTGCAAGGGACTTCCAGAGATCATTGGGTCCAACCCCCCTGCCAAAGCAGGATCACATCCAGCAGGCCACACAGGAACAAGCCCAGGCTGACTTTGAAAGTCTCAAGAAGGAGACTCCGCAACCTCTTTGGGCAGCCTGTTCTAGTGCTCGGTCTCCCTCACTGTAAATTCTCTTCTCATGTTGAGGGGGAACCTCCTGTGTTCTAGCTTATATCTATTATTCCTTGTCCTATTACTGGGTGCCACTGAAAAAAGCCTGTCCCCTTCCTCTTTACACTCACCCCTCAGGTATTTATAGACATTTGCAAGATCCCCTATCAACCTTCTCTTCTCCAGACTAAAAAGTCCCACTTCTCTCGATCTTTCTTCATAGAAGAGATGTTCAATTCCCTCAATCATCCTCACAGCTCTTTGTTGGACTGTCCAGTAGATCCCAGTCTGTCTTGAATTGGGTAGCCCAAAACTGGGTACAGCATTCTGGGTGTGGTCTCACCAAGGCAGAGTAGAGGGGGAGGAGAATCTCCCTGGAGCTGCTGGACACACTTTTACTAATACATCCCAGAACACCATTGTCCTTCTTGACCACAAGGGCATATTGCTGTCCCACAGATAACTTATTATCCACTAGGACTCCAGAAAATGTATGCTTTGCATTAAGATTCAATACTGTGTTCCTCGAAGTCTTATCCCAAGCCATGAGACTCTCTTAGCTTCAGCAGGCTTTGGTGGTAGAGTTTGGGTTTGAAAGTAAAATGTTACTCAAGGTAAAAGAGAAAATAACACAGATTTTCCCATAGAATTCCAAATCTATACCTGTACAAGTGTCAGGGTTATCTCCGCATACACTTGGGCTCTCTTCACTTATTTTTACAGATGGCTTACTGAGAATGCAGAATGCCTTCTGTTACCATGTGGTAAATACAGGCTGGCAACACTTGCATGGCAATTTCATGTATTATTACAATTACATCTAATATTCGTTGCTATTATGGTATTTCATAGAATCATAGAATGGTTTGGGTTGGAAGGGACCTTAAACATCATCTACTTCTAAGCCCCCTGCCATGGGTAGGTACACCTTTCCACTAGATGAGGTTGCTCAAGGCCTCATCCAGCCTGGCCTTTAGCATTTCTGTGGAGGAGGTATCCACAGCTTCCCTGAACAATTACGTCTAATATTTGTTGCTATTATGGTATTTCATGGAATCATAGAATGGTTTGGGTTGGAAGGGACCTTAAACATCATCTACTTCTAAGCCCCCTGCCATGGGTATGTACACCTTTCCACTAGATGAGGTTGCTCAAAGCCTCATCCAGCCTGGCCTTTAGCATTTCTGTGGAGGAGGTATCCACAACTTCCTTGAACAACCCACTCCAGTGTCTCACCACCCTTACTATAAAGAATTTCTTCCTGATATCCAGTCTAAATATCCACCCTCTTCCAGCTTAAAGCCATTACCCCTTACCCATCATCAGGAGTAATGTCTTTAAGCTGGAAGAGGGTAGATTTTGGCATTTAATTTGTCATTTTGAAAATCTAAAGTGTTCTTTTTCTCCATGATTCTAATTCCTTAAACCATCTTGCCAAAAATAAACTAAACTAAAATTCAATATATATATGTATGGAGTTGCAATTTATATATTCCCTAATGACAATAGATTTATTCTGTTAGTAATAGTTTCCACTAGACATTCTAGTAATATAATTAGTCTACCTGATAATCAGATTACTGATTAATCACTACATCTGTTTTCCCCAGAGACAATAGTTTATTATAGATTTATTTTTTATGAATTCTTCAAAATAATTACTTTTTCATTACTTCACCAAGAAGTTTCATGAAGGTGATGGAATTTGCATGTATCATTTACTAAATCTATTGAAAACAGAGTGTGTGACAAGTTTTCAAAGCAGCCAAATAATTTGCTTAATTTTAGGCACTTGGTGCCATGGTTTAGTTGATTAGGTGGTGTTGGGTGATAGGCTGGACTTGATGATCTCAAAGGTCTTTTCCAACCTGGTTAATTCTATATTCTGTAATAAGGGCATGGAAAGTGGTGGCTCCAAAGTCCTCACCACATTTATTAACTCATGAGCACAGCTCTCAGTAACCTTCCAGTATCTGAAGGAGGCCTACAAGAAAGCTTGTGAGAGACGTTTCAGGATGTCAGGTAGTGATAGGACTAGAGGGAATGAAGCAAAACTAGAAGTGTGTAGGTTCAGATTGGAGGGTGGTGAAACACTAAAACAGGTCGCCCAGAGAGGTGGTAGAAGCCCCATCCCTGGAAGTTTTTAAGCCAAGATGGATGGGGCTCTGAGCAACCTGATCTAGTGTGAGGTGTCCCTGCCCATGGCAGGGGGTTGGAACCGGATGATCCTTGAGATCCCTTCCAACCCTGACAAATCTATGATTCCATGATATACTTTGCATTAACATTGAATGGATTATTTTCTAAATAATAATCAAATGCAGAGCCTGTAGAGGTTCAAAAGCATAATTACTTCCACTTGTGTCAAAAGAAGCAAAGGCATGTATATAATCCTTTTAGTATTGCTCTTCTACTTGACCAGAGCATTTAACCACATGATTTAACCATGTGCTTAAGTGTTTTGGGTTCAGAGAACAGATGCACCAGCATTTTAGTGCCTTAAAATGAACGGGACCTAGGTCAATGCATGAGAGGTCCAAGATGTGTGTAATATACATGTACATACACATTTATGTATTCAGTGCATATAGCATTGGCAAACCATTTTCATCTCTGTTCTGAAAGCAATTAGAACATAATTCAGTGGTTGAAATGATCTGGGATACAGTGGTGTGTGAAAATTGTGCCTAACCTGCATGTTTCATCATTTTCTCCAGCAAAGAATATAAGTGAATAGAAAACACGATGGGAACTCTGAATTTTTTATGGTTGTGTCATCACCTTTCTTTTTTTAGCATTGGTTATATATTTTAATGTGTTTAAGTCAAAAATTCTCGTACATAATAGTGTGCAACTACACTTGGCCTTTAATTAGGCATTTCTGTATGTGTAAGTGGTACATAAATGAAAAGACAGGTGGAGGGATAAAGGAATAGGATAATTTAAGTGCAATTTCACTATAAAGACCCTTCTTGTGTTCTTCAGAGCAAGAAAAAGGTTTTAAATCAATTTGTCCTCTTGTTGTTGCAACAAGGAGTAGACTTTGCTAGAATTTTATCTTAATGCTTTATGTCCGTGTCTTAACACAGTACAATCCTTGCCTCTGTATAATTCCTGCCTTCCTTTCCAGCTCTTTCCTTCTTTATCTGATTGTCTGTGGCCTCCTAAAATGAGGTAAATGGACTCCTAAAATGAGGGAAATAATGGATCTTTTGATGCTACCTTGCCTGTAATGCCTGGCAGACATGAGAAGCTACTCCTTAACCCAGGAGTTTGGTTCAGAGAGTGTGGAATCAAATTCCAACTTCAAGACAAGTTTAAATGACTTGCTAATAATAGAAATTAATTATAAATTAGAAAGACTCACAAGGCTGGTTTCAGAAATACTGAATGGAAAAAGAAAAAGGGAAAAGGGGAAAATGAAACAAGAAAGACTTTTAAAATAATAACCTCCATCTCTGTGTAACTTTAAATACCTGACCAAGCATTTGCAACTATGGCTTCCTTGTGGGTATATGACAAAATGTTACTCTATCAAAGCACTCCTGATTTCTTTGCACTTGAATTAAAATAAGATTCTTTAAAGGAATTACTCATACTTAGGGTAAGCATGCTTGAGTTTCTTTGAGTTAGTGTGTAGTCGTACACCCAAACTGTGAATTCTGTTTAATTTAGCAATTGCACAGGGACAGTGTGGCCAGCAGGAGTAGGGAGGTCATTTTGCCCTTGTACTCAGCACTGGTTAGGCCACACCTTGAGTCCTATATCCAGTTCTGGGGCCCTCAATTTAGGAAAGATGTTGACTTTCAGGAACGTATCCAGGGAATAAAGCTGGGGAGGGGCTTGGAGCACAAGCCCTGTGAGGAGGGGCTGAGGGAGCTGGGGTTGCTTAGCCTGGAGAAGAGGCTCACGGCAGACCTTATTGCTCTCTACAACTACCTGAAGGGAGGTTGTAGCCAGGTGGGGGTTGGTCTCTTCTCCCAGGCAACCAGCACCAGAACAAGAGGACACAGTCTCCAGCTGCACCAGGGGAGGTTTAGGCTGGAGGTTAGAAAGAAGTTCTTCATAGAAAGAGTGATTGGCCATTGGAATATGCTGCCCATGGAAGTGGTGGAGTCATCATCACTGGAGGTGTTTAGGAAGAGACTGGATGGGGTGCTTGGTGTTGTGGTTTAGTTGATTAGATAGTCTTGGGTGATAGGTTGGACTTGATGATCTCAAAGGTCTCTTCCAACCTGGTCTATTCTATTCTATTCTATTCTATTCTATTCTATTCTATTCTATTCTATTCTATTCTATTCTATTCTATTCTATTCTATTCTATTCTATTCTATTCTATTCTAAAACTGTTTTTGCTAATGGAAAAGGACTCCCTCTCTGGAGATATGCAAAACCCACCTGGATGTGTTCCTGTGTGATATGGTACAGGTGACCCTGCTCTGGCAGGGCTGTTGGACTAGGTATCTTTCAGGGTCCCTTCAAGCACCTAACATTCTGATTCTGTGATTCCTCTAACTTTATTATTTCTGATTTTTTGATGCCTTGTGATAACACAGTTATTTGTGGAAGACTGTGAACATATAGCTTTGCCATAACAAGGCATCTAGAATTTAATTTTTCTTCATCACAGAACACAAGCAACAAGTAACTTAATCATTTGGGCAAAACTTTCATTAGTAGGCATCTGGAAGAAAATGTTCACCAAAAGCCCCTATTTAATTTTTTTTATAGCAAATGCATTTTCCATGGGAGGATGTGTGAACAATTAAAGAACACTTCCTACCAAACAAGTGTTTCTTACAAAACAATGACAGTGAAAAGAACGTCTTGATGTTTAAAAACAACAACATTTTTGCCTGGCAAGCACAGTTTATTTTTCTCACCACATTATTCAACACAATGCCAAATATCATCAATTCTTTCCATTGAAAACTATAGATGAAGCTTGCATTTAAACTTTGTTTGAACATAATTGGACAAATCAAGAGATTCTTTCTAGAGAAGAATCATAGAATCATAGAATCATAGAATCAGTCAGGGTTGGAAGGGACCACAAGGATCATCTAGTTCCAACTCCCCTGCCATGGGCAGGGACACCCCACACTAGATCAGGCTGGCCAGAGCCTCATCCAGCCTGCTCTTAAACACCTCCAGGGACGAGGCCTCAATCACCTCCCTGGATAACCCATTCCAGGGCTTCACCACTCTCATGGTGAAGAACTTCTTCCTCACATCTAGCCTGAATCTCCCCACCTCCAGCTTCATTCCATTCCCCCTAGTCCTATCACTCCCTGAGATCCTGAGAAGTCCCTCCCCAGCCTTCCTGTAGGCCCCCTTCAGATACTGGAAGGCCACAAAAGAGATTTGTCAGAGCCTTTTAAGCAAGTATAATAATTTCCTAGAATCAACAGCTCCACATAATAATAACAGTGATGATAATAATAATAGTAATAATTGTAATAGTAGCAGTAGTAGTAATAGTAGTAATAATAATAATAATAATAAAAATATAGAATTATATTATAGAATTTTTTTTTTTTTTTTTTTTTGCCAAATGACAGGACAAAGGGCAATGGTGGAATTTGAGCCAGAGGAATTTTCACGTAAATATGAGGGGAAATTTTTTCACGGTAAGGGTGACACAGCCCTGGAACAGGCTGCCCAGAGGGGTTGTGGAGCCTCCCTCTCTGGAGATATTCAAAACCCTCCTGGATGCATTCCTGTGTGATCTGCTCCAGGTGATCCTGCTTTGGCAGGGGGTTGGACTAGATGATCTTTCACAGTCCCTTCCAGCCCCTGAAATTCTGTGATTCTGTGAAAAACAACACAATCTGTAGAGAGGAACATATTTAGAATTTTCTCTTAGAAGAAAGAAGAACTCAGTAAACTTTTATTGTTTACTAATGTGCATCTTCATTATTTTGAGCCATTGTTCCCATAACAAGGACAATGGAATTGAAACGCATTTATTAAGTTCATAATCTGTCCGTGACTGTCACGTTAGTTGTTACAGATCTTAATAAATGTAATAAATATTACAACATCCTGTAACAAAACAAAACAAACAAAAAAAGAAAAGGAGGGGGTGTGGGGGGTGTTTGATAGATTCAAATGGATTATTTTAATAATTTCCTGGCAAAAGAGTATTAAAGAATTGTGAGCTCTGGTGAGACCCCACCTGGAGTACTGCCTCCAGTTCTGGAGCCCCTATTACAAGAGGGATATGGAGGTGCTGGAAGCTGTCCAGAGAAGGGCCACAAGGATGCTCAGAGGGCTGGAGCAGCTCTCCTATGAGGACAGACTGAAGGAGTTGGGGCTGTTCAGTCTGGAGAAGAGAAGGCTCAGAGGTGACCTCATTGTGGCCTTCCAGTATCTGAAGGGGGCCCACAAGAAGGCTGGGGAGGGACTTCTCATGCTATCAGGTAGTGATAGGACTAGGGGGAATGCATTGAAGCTGGAGGTGGGGAGATTCAGGCTGGATGTGAGGAAGAGGTTCTTCACCATGAGAGTGGTGAAGCCCTGGAATGGGTTATCCAGGGAGGTGGTTGAGGCCTCGTCCCTGGAGGTGTTTAAGAGCAGGCTGGATGAGGCTCTGGCCAGCCTGATGTAGTGTGGGGTGTCCCTGCCCATGGCAGGGGGTTTGAACTAAATGATCCTTGTGGTCCCTTCCAACCCTGACTGATTACTATATTATACTATACTATACTATACTATACTATACTATACTATACTATACTATACTATACTATACTATGATAAACGAGATGTAATACACTTCAAAATGTATTTATGAGTGGTAATGCCGTAATAGAAATGCAGGCTTAAGACATGTAATTTTCTGTGAAAATCACTGAATTTTTCACCTTAGGAAATCCAGGTGTAATGTATTGTGGATAAAGCACAGTGCTGGACAGTAGAATTTGTGTTTATGGCCCTTTTTTTTTTTGTCTTTGTTAAGGTATTTCACTTCGCCATGCCTGATTTAAATGGGGGCAATCACATTGTTCTACTTTATATTGCTTTGTAGTCTGCTGAAGGATTAAGAGATTTTTGACCTGTAAGATTTCCTCTGTAGTTAAAGCATTTCACGGGGGCTGTAACTCATGTTCTTCCCATCCCCTGTTCCTTTCTGCTGATGAAATTTCTTGATAGAATTCAGTATCACGCTGTGTTTCTGTAGGGGATTTATTATGATGCACTGTTGTAACTACTCCAAAATTAATTTTATGAAATATTTTCTTCCATCATCTTTATAGTCAACAGTTTGTCTCTCCTTTGGACACACAAGGAACATCATTTATAACACCATGTAGAATTCCAGTCTCTCATATTTGAGGAAAAGAATGAATACAGAGGAAAAGAAGTGCACGCAGGAATGTAGACAATTAGATAAAAGATTAATCTCCCAGATGAAATGAGAAGGGTGGATATTTTTTTCCCTTTATTAAACCTTAACAAAATAAGTTCTGAAAGAAAAATGACCACTGCTTCCACATGCCTCAGGTGTTTGATTATGAAAGAAAGAGAAGAGCTGTTAGAGTAAAATACTGAATTGAAAGAAAAGCAAATGTGTCTGCATGCTGAACCTGAAGAAAAAAATCTTTGCTGGTGCTTAAGAAGGTACTAGGTAAGACATTATAGAGATAATGTGGCAACCCTCACTAGAAGAGAAGTGATTCAGATACCTGTGAGGCATCTTCCACTTGTATACCCTTTGAATTTCAAACTATGAGACTTTCTTGCTGGATGAAAGTTAGGCTTTTCAAGTCATTCTGATGAAAACTCTTTCAAGATACAGATGTTTTGCTGAAATGGTTTCCTTTTTAATTGAAGAAGAGCTTTTTCAAGCAGGTGTCCTTGTCTAGAGAAAAGCCTCAAATTTTGAAGTTTAAGAGAATCACAGAATCAGAGAGTGTTAGGGGTTGTAAGGGACCTCAAAAGATCATCGAGTCCAAACCCCTGCCAGAGCAGGACCACCCAGGGCAGATCACACAGGAACACATTCAGGTGGGTTTTGAATATCTCCAGAGAGGGAGACTCCACAACCCCTCTGGGCAGCCTGTTCCACTGTTCTGTTACCTTTACAGTGACAGAAGTTGTCCTCATGTTTCCCTGAAAATTTCCATGCCTCAACTTCTGCCCATTGTCCCTTGTCCTGTCATTGGGCATCACCAAGCAGAGCCTGACTCTATCCTCTTGGCACTCACCCTTTACATATTTATAAACATGAATGAGGTCACCCCTTCGTCTCCAAGCTAAAGAGCCTCAGGTCCCCCAGTCTCTCCTCATACCTCTCTACTGTGAAATTCTAGTCAGAAATTATATAAACAATCAATATTGTTCCAGCAGCCATTTGGAAATATTTTGCAGAAAGTTGGATAAAGAACTGCAGATGAGTGAAGTAATATATGAGTAACTTCCGAACTAAGAGAAGATAGAACACCTGGTTGTGTTTTGGTACAGAAAAAATAGGTTAAATTCATCAGGCAACTTATTGATTGTGAATTATTCACTGTGCTCTACTGGCTGTAATTCTTTTTGCTTTTAATTATGAGAGGCTACAGATTACTCAGAGGTCTTGTAAAGCGTGTGCATGACTGCCAAGACCACTAATGGAAATTGCATGCCATAGCTGAGAGAAAAGTATACACTTCAGTAATTACATATGGTACTCTAAATGCAGATGCAAAAGTAATTATCATAAACTGGTACTCTGCATATTGGAATGCTATATTGGCTCAGTATATTAGCTTTCACTTCCAAAGATCATCAGGACTCAATACATAGTTAGTTCTCTCATGAAATAAGATTAAAGGTCTCCAAGTAGCTTCCTTTTGTTCTTAGAAAAAAAGCAACGTACTGTACAAGCAGCTCCAGAGGGAGTGCTACATTCATTATTACACTAGAGAAAAGAGTGTTATTAGCCAGCACTGAAGTCTTTTGGTAGAATTGTAAAGGACAATCGTGTAACACTTGGGTTTAGCTACCCTTATTTGTCACATTTGCATGACCACCAAAGTCTACAGAGCAAATCAAGGAAACTTAAATTCGCGGTAGGCTTATTCACGTTCTCCTCCTGAAATTTCAGTGACAGGGAAGCCTTGAGACTGTGACCTCTCAAAGAGATTAACAGATAAAACCTACAGAAAGAAAAAATAAATTGTCTGTGTGTCAGACGGGATCGGACAGCCAGTAGGGAACTTTAGATGAGGATGACTCCTTGCTGTAAAACATTTTTAATCTGTAGCCTTTCATAGTGGCAGTGCTCCAAACCTGGCTGAAACACTGCAGAACTTCAGCATTTCTCCAATATAAAATGTGAGAATGAACATTTTCACACATAGTTAATGCATTTTCTTGTTACACTTTTGCCAGCACTTTTAGACCACCATCACTGAATAGAGCTAGGCTAGATTCATTTCGTTCTTTTTGTACCACCTCGAATCTCATATTAACCTTTGATTTCTCTCAATTCTTTCCATCCTGAAGAAACTTTTTAAAAAGCTATTTCAAATTTAGGAAATAATAGTTGGCACTAATGCCTGACATTATGAGCTGCCCAGGGAGGTGGTGGAGTCACCATCCCTGGAAGTGTTTTTTAAAAAGACTGGATGAGACACTTGATGCCATGGTTTAGCTGATTAGATGGTGTTGGGTAATAGATTGAACTTGATGATCTCAAAGGTCTTTTCCAACCTAGTTAATTATGTGATTCTGTGATTATTCTTTTAAATTAATGGGGTATGCATGCAGAAACTTCCTCATTTGTAATTTGTGATATAATTTGTGGTTTGCATATCTTAGCAGCATAGTAGACTTTTAGATGCAAGCCCAGTTTAGAAGAAGAATGATGGCCTTACCTTCTGAATTCTGCCTATATGTACAGAGGTTTAAAAAAAAAAAAACCAAAAAACAAAAAACCAAAACTGTCCTATTTTAATGCAACAAAATTTGGGGACAATATATCCTTGATCATTGAATGTGAATACATTTATATTTAAATGTATGTTTGGCTTGGGTTTAGAGAGGACAGAAGCTATTTTACCCCTCCCCAAAGGAGTAAAATAAAAATGCTCCAAACAGGATTGGAAAGAAATGGAAATTTAAGCAGAAGTACTATTCACAACTAGATACAGCAGTACCAAAAACCCCCATACAAAATACACAAATTCATATTCAGCATCAGCCCAGTCCTTCAACCTGGGCTTTAACAAAATCTCACTAGGCCAACACCTTCATAAACCTCCCCCCCCAGCCAGGCCAAACCCTCTGGCCTTATTTACCACCACCCCCCAACTTCAAAACCTCCCTACCCAGGCCCAAATGACACAGGAAAAATTAGCCAGGTGGCTCAAGGACAAAAGCCTCTACTCCCCAAGAACATACCAGAGAGAAAACAGCTTGGCATGCTGAGAAGAGTGCAGAGAGGGGAAAAAGGCAGAATAGGCTGTGCTGTCTGTTTATATAGGGGAGATGCAGGAATGATGGGATGCAATAACAAAAGACTACACTTTCCAGTGTCCACTCCCCTGGACTATCTGGTCCTTGGAGGACTTTCAGCACCATGGTTAAGAGGTCCAGTCTTAAATCCACAACAGTTTCTTTAAAATGATGTCTCAAAACATACTGAAAAGTCATCATGGTGTATTTTCCTATCTATGAAGTTTCTTTTCTATTTTCATTTTTTCATTAAGTGCAAGAACTAAGTTTATAATTCATTAGACCTTCACTAATAATCCATGAAAGTGTCCGTTCCCTATGTTTAGTTACTCAGACATTCACTATTGCTATGCAGAACTTCACTTTTGCTATCTGTGCAGCTCCACTCTTTTGCTGGTACTTTTCTTCAATGCAGCTCATTGTAAAATGTTTGGTGCCTTGTGAATGTTGACGTTTCCAGGCTCTGAGCTTTACCTGGGTCATTCCTTTGGCTTTTCTCTGCATCCTCCTGCATTTTTTCCTGAAGTGTCTTCTAAGTATTTATTCTTTGACAGTATCTTCTTCTGCTTGTCAGCAGCTTACCTAGAGCAACCATGGATTTGCCCTTCCAAGCTTCCTGCCCTGAGAATTTGTTAAAACTTAACCCATCCTGATACTTCAGAGGTTAAGCCCCAGTGGTTCACCAGTCTCCTCTGTCACCATCAATTATTGCACCACCATCTGATCTCTGATTCCATAATGCTAGTTATATTTATGACTTCTGAATTTCAAGTCAGTGACAGAATCACAGAAGGATAAAGGATTCCGCTTGTGCAGCCCCAACTAAAACTTTCAGCAGTCCAGCCTTTGTGAGTTTACACCTTTCCTCAAACTCTTTCCTCAGATGTTTTTCATAGATCATCTTCTCATCAGACTTATTTGTGTGTTATTAAAAATGCAACAACATGACACACTGCAGTAATTGGGAAAATAACATTTTGGCGACTCTCTTACTAAACTGTGTTAATGTCTCTCTATATACATCTCACACTTTTCTTCAATGCTTTCTGATTGCAACCACTGCCCCCAAAAAATAAGCTCATGAAGATGTATTTGTTGTTCCATCTCTGATTTCTCTTGTCACTCCCAAATGTCCTTGCTCTTTATTTCGTTGCAGGCTTTTTCCCACTTAAGTTCTATTTCTCATCTTTTGTACTCTTCTAGTATCTTGAACAATGACATCCTTAACTTTGCTTATGTTTGAATCCTTCTTTTCCTTCTACATTTCTATATTATTTTTTTAAGAACTGTAACAATCCACACATGGAGCCATCTGGGGCGGGGCGGGGAATAAAAGCTTAAGCTTCTTTATGTCTCTGATATGATATAGCCAACTCAGACTGATTCCCCACACTCTTAGCTGTGCTGTTAGTAAAGCATGAAAAGGGGTATTCTGTGTGCTGCAGGCTTCTAAAAGCTACTTATGTGCCTGTAGTTAGAAGGAAGCTTTACTAAATGAGTCAACTGCAGCATACTTCATAAGTCTAAAAGGTGCAGGAATTCTTATACCAAGATCTTCAGAGCACTCCAGAGCCACACATGAGGAGGAGATCTTCCTGAAGAAAAGACCTAATGAGAGGATCTAGAGGGAGCAATTCTGGCACTAAACTCCTACACAGGAAAATGCAAGCAAGCAGTTATCCTTCTGTATCAGCAAGCAATAAACAGAGTGGTTGGCATGTGTGTGTGTGTGTGCATGTGTGTTTGTGTGTGTGTGTTTGTACAAAGCATCACTTACCTGCAACAGGAATTGTTTAAGTACCTTATTCATGTCAAGTACTAAAATTAAGGTGTTTCTGTAATGGTTGTCATGATTATTTACCATCTGCTCACAAGCAAATTTATTACCACGAAGATTTAACCAAATAAAATAAGTTAACCTGTTACAAGTGATGAAATGCAGTAATTAGTTGTGCCTGAAACACAAAAATAGAACATTTAGTTTTCCTAATAGCCATTTAACTGACTGCAAGAAGTGATTCTTTTGCATGGTACCTGTAACTAAGAGAAATTGCATCAAGCTGATACAGAGATTAGGTATGCTTGATGGCTGCACCCAAAGAGTGGCTGTCAATGGGTCCATGTTCCAGTGGAGGCCAGTGACAAGCGGAGTCCCTCAGGGATCAGTCCTGGGACCTGTCTTGTTCAACATCTTTGTGGGTGACATGGACAGTGGCATCGAGTGCACCCTCAGCAAGGTTGCTGATGACACCAAGCTGTGTGGTGCAGTGGACACGCTGGAGGGAAGGGATGCCATCCAGAGGGACCTGGACAGGCTGGAGAGGTGGGCACAAGCCAACCTCATGAGCTTCAACAAGAGCAAGGGCAGGGTCCTGCATCTGGGTCGAGGCAATCCCAGGCACAAATACAGGTTGGGCAGTGACTGGCTGGAGAGCAGCCCTGAGGAGAGAGACTTGGGGATGCTGGTGGACGAGAAGCTCAACATGAGCTCTCAGTGTGCACTTGCAGCCCAGAAAGCAAATCAGATCCTGGGCTGCATCAAGAGAATTGTGACCAGCAGGTCAAGGGAGGTGATTCTCCCCCACTACTCAGCTCTGGTGAGACCCCCACCTGGAGTACTGCCTCCAGTTCTGGAGCCCCTATTACAAGAGGGATCTGGAGGTGCTGGAACGTGTCCAGAGAAGGGCCACGAGGATGCTCAGAGGGCTGGAGCACCTCTCCTATGAGGACAGACTGAAGGAGTTGGGGCTGTTCAGTCTGGAGAAGAGAAGGCTCCAAGGTGACCTAATTGTGGCCTTCCAGTATCTGAAGGGGGCCTACAGGAAGGCTGGGGAGGGACTTTTCAGGATATCAGGTAGTGATAGGACTAGGGGGAATGGAATGAAGCTGGAGGTGGGGAGATTCAGGCTAGATGTGAGGAGGAAGTTCTTCCCCATGAGAGTGGTGAAGCCCTGGAATGGGTTGTCCAGGGAGGTGGTTGAGGCCCTGTCCCTGGAGGTGTTTAAGCCCAGGCTGGATGAGGCTGTGGCCAGCCTGATGTAGTGTGGGGTGTCCCTGCCCATGGCAGGGGGGTTGGAACTAGATGAGCCTTGTGGTCCCTTCCAACCTTGACTGATACTATGATACTATGATGTTGAAGCAGTGGAGGTGCACAGAGTGTTTGTGTCAGGTCAGGAACTTCACAGATATGTTGGTTATATAAATTCATTAGAGATTATTCAAGGCGAGGCTCAATGGGGCTCTGGGTGACCTGATCTAGTTGAGGATGTCCCTGCTCACTGCAGGGAGGTTTGGACTAGATGACCTTTAGAGGACCCTTTTAACCTGAGTAATTCTATGATTTTTCCCGCTCCTATAAACGTATCTTTTGATTAACCATACAAAATATGTTCAGTTATTCAAATAAAACCAATCAGGATTTACAGAAGTGAGAGGATTAACAAGCAATTAAAAAAGATTCCTTTTCTTGGGGGTGGGAGTGGGTGTTAAATATTGACAAGCTATGAATGTAAAAAGGAAAAGTTCATTCAACAATGAAAATTCAGTGCTGATAGCACTGTTAATGAATTAATTTGGCTTTGCTAAACATTTAATATTTGTACGAGTATGAATAGCATCTCATTTTACATTACAAACCAGTAACAGTGAGTATTACTTCCTGGGTTTAACCACTTAAACAGACTGCCACCTGCATAGTCCATAGGTAATAATTTCAGACTGAAGAACTGAGTTACAATTCTTTCCTCAGGTGGCTTCCATGCCTTAGCATTAATCCTTGATGACACTATTTTTAAAAGACATGGTGTAATGCTAAAGAGGACACAAAATGAAAACAGTTCCTGCTCTGCAGAGCTTTGCATATGGAAAGCAATAAATTAATCATCAATGTAGACATAAGAAAAAGGGGTTCAACAGTAGGGACAGGGTAGATAGAGATAAGGGGACAGCAAACACACTTCTGTGTATGCGTCTGCCAAAGCAGCAGACAAACATCACAGTTGCAACATCTGACTGCAGTTTATAAGCCCTTCTTCTGCTTAAGGAAAGTCTTTGGGCATCTGATGCCAAACAGAGAATGAAATTAAGTCCAAGCCACGAAAAGGAGAAATGTTGAAGATAAGGACCCATCTAGGTAATAGGCATGCTTTGCAAATAATTAAAATTTTGGTTATTAACAAAAAAATAAAGAGAGAGAGAGAGAAAGAAGAAAGTATCACCAATTCTTGATAATATTCATTAACATTAAGTGTTTTGTTTAATCAAAGCTAGAAACTTTAGTAACCTGCTGTTCTCCCCCTTTTCTCCTTCCAAGAAATGTCATAGAATCCTAGAATTGCTTGGTTGGAAAAGACCTTTATGATCAAGTCCAACCATCAACCTAACACCACCATGGCCATTAGACCTTGACCCAAAGCACCATGTCCACACATTTCTTGAACACCTCCTGGGATGCTGACTCCACCACTTTCCTGGGCAGCTTGTTCCAATGCCTGACCATTTTTCAGTGAAGACATTTTTCCTGGTAACCAATCTAAACCTCCTCTGGCATAATTTCAGGCCATGTCTTCTCATTCTGTCCCTTGATACCAGGGAGAAGAGACCAACATCCACCTCACTAAAACCTCCTTTCAGGTAGCTATAGGTCTCCCATCAAATTCCTCTTCTACAGAATAAACAATCCCAGTTCCTTCAGCTGCTCCTCATAAGACTTCTTCCCTAGACCCTTCACCCTTCACTCCAGAATCTCAATGTCCTTCTTGTAGTGAGGGACCCAAAGACAAATTTGAGTTGTGGCCTCACCAGTGCCATGTCCAGGAATATGATCACTTCCCTACTCCTTTTGGCCACTCTATTCCTGATACAGGATGATGTTGGCCTTATTGGCTACCCAGGCACACTGCTGGTTCATGTTCAACTGACTGTCATCAAGCGCCTCCAGATCCTTTTCTGCCAGGCAGCTTTCCAACCACCGTCCCTCAACCTGTAGGGTTGCATGGGGTTGTTTTGACAGAAGTGCAGCTTGGCCTTGTTAAACCTCATACAACTGATCTCAGCCCATTGATCCAGCCTAGCCAGATCCCTCTGTAGAGCTTCCTACCTTTGAGGTAGGGAGGCAAATTGTGCCATACTGACTTCCACTTGGAGCTCAGTGCTGCCCACATAAACACTAAAGCGCTTAGTGACTTCTTAAGCCTTTTGTCTGAGTCTTATAGTACAAATGTCACGTCCATACTTCTAGACAACCTCAAACCAATGTTGTTGGAAGTGGATGAAATGTGATGTGATTTGTAGGGGAAGATTTGCCTTTTTTCTCCTTACAAAGGGAAATACTAGCATTTTTACTGTTTTGTCAAAACTTACACTGAGCTTTTTCTTTCTTTTTTCCCCCACTTTTCTTTTTACCTCTTAACCTTTGAGCACAAATGACAATGTCACTCGCAGTTAAAGCAGAGCACTTTGACATAGTGCTCAAAATTTACTTAATGCTAGATCACCCTGGAAAGCATACAAAGGGTGGTATGGCTGAGAGAAAAAGTATGTATATGACTGCTGAAGAACATTATCCTGTTCCCAGGATACTTGTTACAGAGTGCTTATGTCAAAATGTCAACAAGGGAGCTTTTGAATGCTGGAATTACAGGAAAATGCAACTTAAAGTATTTGTGAGCATAGATTGTTCAAATGGATTATCCCCTATTGTTGTTTCTGTTGCCTTTTTTTCACCTTAGGCTTATTAGTTCCTTCCAACTTTATAATTGGTTTAGATTTCAGATAAATTAAGTCAATTTGCTCTATATAGCTTTATTAGATAATCATTTAAATTAATTATTAGGTTTTTTGACACAGCAAGGTATTTATTTATTTAAGGTTTTTTCCACTGTGTAGCTTAATTTGACTGACACCAGCTGAGGGTTTAATCAAGCTATTCTAGGCAGGAATGCTGGTTCTGATAGCAGACATTAATAAATAGTACTATAAAGGGAGGGATGTGAAGTTACAAAGCAGAGACAATCTCTATGCAACAACATCTTAAATATTTATCTGTAAAAGAGCAATGCCTAGATTATCTGTGAGAAAAATTGTATTTAAATACAATTGAATAGATTGTATATACATTCAAACATGTTCTCATGTGGACAGATTAATAAATAGGTAATGTGCCTAAGTAGGCTTGGGAAAAACAGCAAATGAGTTTTCAAAGCTGTCAAACACTTTTTGTTGTTGCTTCAGGCTTCTTTTCAGATGCTATACTTTGAATCTTGAGTTAACCTAGCTGGACATGCCTGCTTTTGGATGATCACTGGGGGAGCAGACTATATCAGAATAGAATACCAGCTTTTCTGATTTTTCTGCTGAAGGGAGAAGTTTCACCAATAAGTTATTTGAAACAATCAGATTTTATGTCTTAATAACACAGAATCACAGAATCATGGATTTGAAAGGGACCTCTAAGATCATCAAGTTCCATGGGCAGGGACACCTCACACTAGAGCAGGTTGCTCACCGCCTGTGACCGGTTTAGGCTGTGCCTTTAAGAAAGAGACACTTTCTGGACACTCTGGCCGAATGTTTTGGTATATAGATGAAAACAACGATATGCTAATCCAATTTCATTGGTGGAACCCGGCTGAAGGACTAAACAAGAACTTAAAAACCTCCAGGGATGAGGCTTCAACCACCTCCCTGGGAAGCTTGTTCCAGTGTTTCACCACCCTCATGGTATTTTTTAACTTGTCAGAATATTACAAGAAGTATCAAAATGCACCATAACCTTTAACATACAAAATTAGCACCTGAATGAAATATGCTACCATCCAAAAAAAAAATTTCAAATGAAGCCATCTTAGGGTTTTGGTTGGTTGGGTTTTTTTAACCTGACTCAGCTTCCAGTGTCTTTTTTTTTTTTTCCTTTTCTTTTTTTTTCCCCAAATAATATTTACAAGCATTATCAGCCCCTAGGAGTATGATTTTGATTGATTTTCAACTTCTGGAATGTCGGTATGGAAATGCTTAATTTATTTTGATCTTAGAATCACAGAATTGTCAGGGTTGGAAAGGACCTCAAGGATCATCCAGTTCCAACCCCCCTGCCATGAGCAGGGACACCTCACACTAGAGCAGGATGCTCAGAGCCCCATTCAGCATGCCCTTAAAAACTTCTTGGGATGGGAATCTTATTCAGTGGTATTCTCCTCATCAACTTTCAGACAACCACTACATGAAAGTCTACATTTGATCAAACTGTCTAGTCTCCCTGTTAAAGGCAGGGAAGAGAAATCATAGAATCATAGAATCATAGAATCATAGAATCATAGAATCAGTCAGGGTTGGAAGGGACCACAAGGATCATCTAGTTCCAACCCCCCTGCCATGGCCAGGGACACCCTACACTACATCACGCTGGCCAGAGCCTCGTCCAGCCTGGTCTTAAACACCTCCAGGGACTGGGCCTCAACCACCTCCCTGGACAACCCATTCCAGGGCTTCACCACTCTCATGGTAAAGAACTTCTTCCTCACATCTAGCCTGAATCTCCCCATTTCCAGCTTCATTCCATTCCCCCTAGTCCTATCACTACCTGAGATCCTGAGAAGTCCCTCCCCAGCCTTCCTGTAGGCCCCCTTCAGATACTGGAAAGCCACAATGAGGTCACCTCGGAGCCTTCTCTTCTCCAGACTGAACAGCCCCAACTCCTTCAGTCTGTCCTCATAGGAGAGGTGCTCCAGCCCTCTGATCATCCTCGTGGCCCTTCTCTGGACACGCTCCAGCACGTCCACATCTCTCCTGTAATATGGGCTCCAGAACTGGAGGCAGTACTCCAGGTGGGGTCTCACCAGAGCTGAGTAGAGGGGGAGAAGCACCTCCCTTGACCTGCTGGTCACACTTCTCCTGATGCAGCCCAGGATCTGATTGGCTTTCCGGGCTGCAAGCACACATTGAGAGCTCATGTCGAGCTTCTCGTCCACCAGCACCCCCAGGTCTCTCTCCTCAGGGCTGCTCTCCAGCCAGTCACTGCCCAGCCTGGATTTGTGCCTGGGATTGCCTCGACCCAGATGCAGGACCCTGCACTTGCTCTTGTTGAAGCTCATGAGGTTGGCTTGTGCCCACCTCTCCAGCCTGTCCAGGTCCCTCTGGATGGCATCCCTTCCCTCCAGCGTGTCCACTGCACCACACAGCTTGGTGTCATCAGCAAACTTGCTGAGGGTGCACTCGATGCCACTGTCCATGTCACCCACAAAGATGTTGAACAAGACAGGTCCCAGGACTGATCCCTGAGGGACTCCGCTTGTCACTGGCCTCCACTGGGACATGGACCCGTTGACAGCCACTCTTTGGGTGCGGCCATCAAGCCAATTCTTTATCCATCTAGTGGTCCAAATATGTTCTTTTTCAATGCAGTTCATCTCACACCAATACAGACTTAGTTAATGACAACCTTAAAATTCATCTCTGTTCACTTGTATTTGGTGCAGGTGTCCAGATGCTGGCAGGATGGGTGGGATAAGGGAATGTGTTAATGACAACCTTAAAATTTGTCTCTGTTCACTTGTATTGGGTGCAGGTGTCCAGATGCTGGCAGGATGGGTGGGATAAAGGGGGAGAGGATACCTGCTGGGGTGATCTCTGTGCCAAGCAAGACCAAGGCAGACAACCAAATCCACAATGGTCCCACCACAGAGAACAGCTGAGCCCACCAGCCATTTATTCCCATACCTGATAGAACAAAAAGGTGATTTTATCTGTATTTCTTAGTGTTTTTTCTGAAGTTCACTGATCACTTACTACCAGTGATAATTTTACTGTAAGGGCAGATGGAAACTCTAAAAAATGTAAAATATGTTCTTTTACTTCTGAGTTGATCTGCGCTGTGAACTAATCTATCTAGGAGATAATCAGTATAATCAGAGTTGGAATGAACTAATACTTTCACAGTGTTGCTCTACAGTACAAACGTGGAGTGATGAAGCTTACACTCCAATTATGTTTTACAATGTTGACCATGAAAACTTCATTGTAATTGTCAGATAATTTCCAAGAATATGGTTCTGACTCGGAACAATGTGGCCAGCTGCACAAAGCCAGAACTCTGCCAAAACCTGTCACTTTTCATTTGGTCACTGTTTCCAACAGAGTTGTTCCTCATTTTATGACTGTTTAGGGTTTTCTTTTCTGAAATTAAGCTTCTTGCAGCATGATAACTCCATGCAACATCTGCATATGTCAGGAGGCCTAGCACAGGATTGCGCCTTTCACATTAGCTGTTACGAAATTGGTGTAAATAAGGGCGTGAGCAAATGTCTTCTTCTGGAGAAGTTCTGGAGTCTTCTACATCAGAATGACAGGTTACAGCCTGGTCTGGAGGTTAAGATAACTCCATTTCAGCTGTTTAATATGGCAGTTTTGGGGTGGCTATGGCTGAAATTGGAGACTTGATGAGGTGCCATGGTTTATTTGTTTAGGTGGGTTGGATTGGTTGATGGGTTGGACGCGATGATCTTGAAGGTCTCTTTCAACCTGGTGTATTGTATTGTATTGTATTGTATTGTATTGTATTGAAATTGGCTGGCTGTGCACCGACTGGGAAAGGACATGCTGCTGTGTCCAGGCTTTGGGGTGAATAACTTCCGATAGAAAGTGGCAAGAAAAAGTGTTTAAAAGCAGCACCAGAAATAATTTTAGCCATTTGCTAAATTAATTCATATCTGAACCTCTGGAAATTTTTATGAAACTCAAAAATTAAGTTTGTGGTTCCCTTCTCATTTACAAACCTTTCTTTCCTGCTTGCAGGAGTAAAATGCCAAAACAGGTTTGTCTGAATTTCTTCAGTTTTGTGCAGATCTAGCTAAACCCCTACTTTTAGAACTATAATGATTAATGTCCTTAGCCACAAAGAGAGGAGAACAGAGCCAGAAAGAGAAAAGAATAGAAAACTAAGAAACAAATGGGACACCCAAAATTGAATACAATTCCTGACCTCAAACCTGCTGGGAGTCTTTTCACGATTTGATGGTTCATATTCCTCCTCCATTTCATTAAACTTTAGAAACTGATAGTGCTGCATTTTCCTGTCAATGGTAAACTCTTCCTTTATCTCATAGAATCTCATATATTTGTAAGTGAAAGTGGGACTTCTATTTCTCCTTTTCTCTATGTATTTTTTCTCACACTATGCCTTACACATAACAGATTACCAGCTATCACAGCATCCTTTAGTGTGCTGACTTAGAGTGAGAGCATCATATTTCTGAATTACATCTCTAATTTTAGAATGCATCCTATCATCATATCTTGTCACATATTAGCAGGGGTCTGGGAATGGGCTTGAAATTGTGTTTGCTGTACTGATAAAGAAATGCAAAACAGTTCAAACTGGTGGATATCTTACTTGTTTTGTATTCAGTGTGTTTAGTGACTGATGAATTGGTTTCAAGAAAGCAGCAAAACTCCAGGATATTGGGCACATTTTATACCGTGAGCCTCTGATCTGAACATCTCAATCATTAGTCAGATCAGACTGGATAAAAAAGTAGGTTGTTTTCAGGTTTGAGAAAGAAATCAGCTGCATTGCATCTGGAATGAAATCAGCAGAAAGAATTATTGAAAGAGTACTGACTCCCACCTGCTCCAGGTATAAGTCATACACAGATCTGCAATGAATTCATAGGTACATACTGAAGCTGCTTATAAAAAGGTTCTACTGATCTATAAATACTATAAAATTTTGGGGTACTCTGGGCATTTGCTGCATGGGTCCAAAAATCCTGGGGGAAAAAAAAAGCCTAAAAGCCGTTATATTAATAAAAATCAAGTCAAGTTAAAAGATATTCTTTTATTTTAATGATATTTGGGTGAAAAAAAAATATGAGTTTGGTTTAGGCAAATAACATTTTTTTCATGCTTAAACAGCACTTTGACCATTTGTTATAAAGGCCAATGAAACAAAGTGTGCAAAATTTCAGTGAGAGGAGGAATCTTTCCATGAGCTGCTTAAAGCAGTCATTTGGCTATGGCAGTGAAGTTTTCTCCTCTGCCTGAGAGGACACAAAGCCTCAACAGTCCTCTTCAGCCTTTCCACTCCTTCTGCCTGAACTGCCAGACTTTTAACTGGGCAGAGGCTGCTCTCAGTTCTGCCAATGCACCTGTATTTGATGAACAGCCTTTGAAAGTTGAACAGCTTCTTTAAAAGAGTCTGGCTTCTAAGGCTGCATGGAGACTTAGTACCTTTCTGGAAGGTCAGAGGTTTTAGTTCCCATAGCTGTTCCAAATCAAGTTGAAAGTATATTTTATTGGTCTTCTTCTGCCTCTGAAGAGAATGTCCATCCACCAGACAACACAGCAAGCAAACAGCCAAGGACTAACTTTAAGCCCTGCACAGGAAAGGATTTAGCAAAAGCCACCTCTGTGAAAATAACCTATTGATATTAAAGTTAATAGGATTAAAGAAATGCTAATCCTCCTATCTGGCATGAGGGGTGACCCACGGATGATGTTTCAAAGCAAGAAGGATTGTAGGGGAAGGCTGGTCAGAAGGAGAAACAAAACTGCAAGCCACTGAAGCATTACCATGGTGGAAAATGGAAATCTGCCCAGAATGAATAGAAAAGGTTACAGAAAACAGAGATCTTCACGTCCGTGGCCAGCAGGGTGAACCGCAACAGTTTTTATTTGGCAGTTTTAGTTATGTGTTTGCTAAGTAGACCTAAGCAAGTTCTGACAGCCTAGGTGTGAGCAGATCAGACTAGCCATAATAATAAAGAAGATACATGCCTTGAATGTGAACTAGTGCACAGACAAAAAGACAACTAAAGGAGAATGGAAATAAGCTCTGCATAATCTAACATAACAGGAGCTTCTATTTTACAATATCTTGTTAAGGAACATTGTAAATATCCATAGCAATGCATTTCAAATGCTTTTTGTGGCTCCCAGACAGGAGATACCCTATAGACAGCAGAACTATTCTTCAAGCTACCTGTGTGATTAGTTACAGTACACCCTGCTCGGTTAGCTTTTCAATTACCAAAAAGGCTATTTTCCCTAGCTTCTCATGTTGCTTGAATGATTTGTTTCCAATACAGTCTATTGATTTCCAATAAATTTGCCATCTGAATTAATTGAAAACATGAAATAATGACAGCAGCATTTTCTTCCTTAGTTGTTTTGCTGCTTTATGTGTGCAAAATTATATTGTATTTTAGGCACTGAGAAAAGGAAATATTAGAAAGAGGAAGATGATTTCAGAACAAAATCAAGTAGAGAGATGGGGAAATGGAGGATGAGGGTCAAGTGCTTGTGGATAGGGAGAGAGAAAGACAAGGAAAGACATTAGAGTTGTGATGCAGTGATGCATACATAAAGCAATGAGTACCAGGGCTATGTGTACATAGCTCTGAAACAGTAATCCCCAGAGCATAAGCACAGCCCTCTCTGCCTCCTCATTGTCATTTTTCTGCATGACTGCCTTGCAGCTCGCTGCTGGACTCACTGCAGTTCACAGCTTCCCCCACGCTGCATGCAGACAGGCAGCCCAGACTGCACCATGGCATTCAAGTCAACCTGGCGTGGATAGATACTGAATCTTGTGTGCTTTGGAGAGGGTGCCAGCCATAACTAAGTCCCCATGTCCTATCCAGAGTGCATAGCGTGATCTTCAGCAGGTGCTGTTAAAACCACAGGGAGTTCATTCCTGCATCCTAGCTACTGGGGATATTATGGACCTGCAGCTGCCTTGGGCTGATGCTTGTAGTTCACACCTGGTATGCAGAAGGTAGTATCTTCCCTTAAGTTATTTGTGGAGAGGGCATATAATGGGTTACATTTCTGCTGTCTTCTACATTTGTCTTGTCCTGCTTTCTAAAATCTTCAGTAGCATACCTTGGGGTTGCAGTGTCTCAGCAGTCACACATGAAGAGGGTATGATTTGCCACTCAGTCTGCTCTCTCTTGAGGAACTTTGGCTCGTCCTAAGTGGACCATGATAGCATTATTCTTTCTTCTGTCTTACATCTTTTTCTTACAACCAAACTCTCAACACTGATAAGTGGTGACAGTAGGGGTGGGATATGCAGGAAGATTCCAGTGATTTTTTATTTTTTTCTTGTGGAAAAGTGCAACAAATACACTTTGATTGTGAGGCCCTGGCTGGAGGCAGAGGCCCACCAAAGCTGCTCTGTCACTCCCCTTCTTAGATGGACAGGAAAGAGGGAAAATATAACTAAAGACCAATGAGTCAAGATAGAAGCAGTTGAATAGGATGAAAAGGAAAAGCAAATGCTGCCCACAGAGGCAAGAGCAAACAAAAATGTTCTTGTCTACTTCCCATCAGCAGGTGACATTGTGTCATTCCCAGGAAGCAGGGCTTCAATACACATAACAGTTGCTCCAAAGGCCAGACAGCAACAACAAACTTCCCCATACTTCCTTCTTTCACTTAGCTTTTATATCCGAGCTGATGTCCTGTGGCATGGAATACCCCTGTGGTCAGTTTGGGTCAGCTGGCCCAGCCATGTCCCCTCCCAGGATCTTGCCCATCCCTCAGCTTACTATTGTGGGAGGAAGATTTTGGAAAAGCACAGCCTTGGTGCTTGCCTCAGCAGTAACCAATACACTGCTGTGTTATAACCACCCAGCTACAGCACTGCAAAACACAGCACTACAAAAAGATGCTCTGGGAAGAATTAACTCTATCATCATAGTATCATAGTATAGTATCATAGTATCAGTCAGGGTTGGAAGGATCATCTAGTTCCAACCCCTGCCATGGGCAGGTACACCCTACACTAGATCAGGCTGGCCAGAGCCTCGTCCAGCCTGGGCTTAAACACCTCCAGGGACAGGGCCTCAACCACCTCCCTGGATAACCCATTCCAGGGCTTCATCACCCTCATGGTGAAGAACCTCCTCCTCACGTCCAGCCTGAATCTCCCCACCTCCAGCTTCATTCTGTTCCCCCTAGTCCTATCACTACCTGATAGCCTGAGAAGTCCCTCCCCAGCCTTCCTGTAGACCCCCTTCAGATACTGGAAGGCCACAATGAGGTCACCTCGGAGCCTTCTCTTCTCCAGACTGAACAGCCCCAACTCTTTCAGTCTGTCCTCATAGGAGAGGTGCTCCAGCCCTCTGATCATCCTCGTGGCCCTAACTCTGCCTCAACCAAGTCAAATACAGATTGACAAAACTGGTATTGCTTTTATGGAACTGTATGTTGTAGAACATTCTAAAGCAGACAATTTAGTTACACATGCATTATTCACACAAATATGTTCATGAAGGGAGGAATATTGGACTTGAAATTTCTGCAGACTAGAAAACAAGCAAAGATTATTGTGTATTGTAGCTCAGTGAAAAGAATGCAACTGTTAATGCTATTTATTTTTTATTATTTAGTATTATTATTGTTTCTCTTTTTTTATCCCTCCAACTACCTGTCTGCTACACCTAGGACTACAATCTGACTGGATTTTGCTTGTATGTACTTTTACTTTGTTGGTGCTACATGAATATTTCTGCCTTTTATGTAAACACCAATTTTGTTCTCAACAGTTGCAGAAAGGGCTCTCATTTGAGGAAGAATTACATGTAAAGGTCAAATGTCTTACATACGTGCTCTCCACAAGGGAGATTTCTGAAGCCTCCTGGTCTCTAATTCTGTTGTTTCCTTATATTGATAATGAGACACAGACCACATTCTTCAAAATTTATTTGAAATCCAGATTTCTATAATTATGCAATTTGTCCCCATTTGTTCAGCTCCCTCAAAGAGGCATTATGTCCTGTGAAAATAATAACATGTAATTAGAGATTGCCATGTGGAGTATAGAAAATGTCATAATTGCATGGCTCACTTCACTGTTGTCAATTCCTGCATTTTGAGGATTTTGTTACTCTACTGTGTTTTTAAAAGATTGTTAATACATTTTCTTGTGCTGATAAAAAAGGAAAGAAATATTTGTTTTTAAAAAAAATTAAAGATAGGGTTTTCAGGAAAATTAATTCAGAAGCCCTAAAATATCTGCCTCAAGCCAGGCATGGAATATATTTATTCAAGTCTTTAAAGGCCAGTTGAACAATCTATCATGAGCCTGTGTCTCTGAATACAAGTTTTGATCCAAGCATTACTATTGAAGATGTTTGTCCTTTCTCTTGGGAAATTAATCATAGTATCATAGTATCAGTCAGGGTTGGAAGGGACCACAAGGATCATCTAGTTCCAACCCCCTGCCATGGGCAGGGACACCCCACACTACATCAGGCTGGCCAGAGCCTCATCCAGCCTGCTCTTTATCACCCCCAGGGACGAGGCCTCAACCACCTCCCTGGACAACCCATTCCAGGGCTTCACCACTCAAATGGTGAAGAACTTCCTCCTCACATCCAGCCTGAATCTCCCCACCTCCAGCTTCATTCCATTCCCCCTAGTCCTATCACTACCTGATATCCTGAAAAGTCCCTCCCCAGCCTTCTTGTAGGCCCCCTTCAGATACTGAAAGGCCACAATTAGGTCACCTTGGAGCCTTCTCTTCCTTTTCTGAATAGGAAAACAAAACAAACAAAACCCTCAAATAACAACAAAACCCTAACCCCAAACATAAATATGTTGGTTAAAATTGCACAGATTTTAGTTTGGATGTACTACTTCAACAGGTCCTGGTAAATGCAATCCAGATACTTCACAGCTCTGTCTTGATTAGCAGCACAGAATCTCAAGTTCGACTTCGGTCTGGTGCTGGTCTCTTCTCACAGGTAGTTAGTGATAGAACAAGAGGGAAAGGCCTCAAGCTGCAACTGGGTAGGTTTGGACTAGACATTAGGGAAAAAATGTTTCACAGAAAGAGTGGTCAGGGATTGCAATGTGCTGCCCAGGATGGTGGTTGAGTCACCAAGCCTGGATGGGTTTAAAGGTCGTTTGGATGTGGTACGCGAGGATATGGTTTAGGGGTGAACCTTCTAGAGTAGGGTTCTGTGTTGGACTTGGTGATCCTGAATGTTTCTGTGATTCTGTGATTCTTCTGTTCAGAAGTGGTAATAACCAGGACACTCATATCTAAGACTTTT
The DNA here is from genome assembly GCA_033816785.1 of Picus viridis. Lineage (NCBI taxonomy): Eukaryota > Metazoa > Chordata > Aves > Piciformes > Picidae > Picus > Picus viridis. The sequence goes on along the minus strand of CM066575.1, from coordinate 42,218,621 downwards.
CTGCCTCCAAAAAATGTGGCCCAATAAAAGTCACCATAGTCTGGAGCTGAAACTGTCTTTTGTGAGCATTGCCTGAGTGGCAAGTTGTCTGTGCTTCATACTGGACATTAACCTCTGCAATATTTCCCTTTTCCTGTCATGCATATCTCCATCATAAATAGAAATTAGTAAAGAATATGCTGTGCAGTCTTAGCATGAAAATGAAGAGCTCTTGGTATTACCTGCATCTCTATGCTGGTGGAGAAAAGACAACATCTGCTTCTAAACTCTCATTAACTGCATTTGCACTTGAGCTCTGTATTTTTGTGTATAGAGAAATGATAGATGGCCTGTAATGGCAACTCGCTCAGAGCAACGAACTCAAATGGTAAGGTCAAACCCCTCATTTTTATTTTGCTGCAGACATCCTCAGGGTAAACAGCAGAGAGGATTCCCATCACCTTGTCAGTTTTCTTGCTGCCTGCCAGCCTAACAACTGCAGAGACAGAGGCTAGTGAATACTTCACAGGAAATAAGCAACAAACTATTCCACAGCTCATTCACTGCTCACTGCTTGCCAGAGGAATATAGTGATGACACTATAGCCCCAGTATTTGCTATATTTCATATTTATTCTTTTATATAAGCACACGTCTCCTCTCCTGGCCATGCCAACAGACAAGAGAGACCTGATAGTGATCTTCCAGTACCTGAAGGGCCTACAAGAAGGATGGAGAAAGACTGCTTACAAAGGCCTGAGGTGATAGGGTGAGGGGCGGTGGCTTCAAACTGGAGAAGAGCAGATTTAGGTTGGATGTTAGGAACAAGTTCTGCACCATGAGGGTAGTGGAACACTGGAACAGCTTGCCCAGGGAGGTGGTTGGGGCTCCATCACTGGAGATATTCAAGGTGAGGCTTGACAAGACCCTGGGCAACTTGATCTAGTTGAGGATGCCCCTGCTGACTGCAGAAGGGCTTGGACTAGATGACCTCTGGAGGTCCCTTCTGACCCAGAACATACTGCGATTCTGTGAAGAGATTAGTACGAGATATATGGAATGCAAACAGCCATGGTTTAAAGTGGTGTACAATTAAACTTTACTCAGCCCAGCCTTTTGACCATCCACAAAACAAAATTTAAAATGCCTTCAGTTCTTGCTTTTTCAGATTCAAACAGGGAACCAGTTACTGTCAGAACGGTATGTCTGGGGCTTATGTCATTACTATTTCCTCTCATTGTCTCACTTGCCATCAGAAATACATAGTAGGAGGCTCTGTGGAGGTGGGAAGGGACTTCTGTAACTACAGCTTTGACAGCAGATACCAGTTCCTGAATGGAAACCTGCTGTCAGTATTAAACAGTAAGCTCAGTACTACTTAATTTCCAAAAACATGGCCATTTTCCTTTGATTGCTTTTGGTATAGTACTGTTCTTTCATATGCCTGTTTTCTAATGATCATATGTAAGATATTGCATCTTTACCATCTCTTCTGCATAGTTTTTAATATATAATATATATGTTATAAGTATAATAAGTATGTTATAAGATTTTGCCTGGTGACATTGATCCATGGTTGACTATGAACTGTACTGCCATTCTGGGGTGTATTAGGAGGGGTGTGGTTAGTTGGTCAAGAGAGGTTCTCCTCCCCCTCTACTCTGCCCTGGTGAGGCTGCATTTGTGTCCAGTTCTGGGCTCCTCAATTCAAGAAGGACCTCAGGGAACTGCTTGAAGGAGTCCAGCACAGAGCCTTACGAGGACAGACTGAGGGAGCTGGGGCTCTTTAGCTTGGAGGAGACTGAGGGGTGACCTCATTCATGTTTATAAATATGTAAAGGGTGAATGCCAAGAGGATAGAGTCAGGCTCTGCTCAGTGATGCCCAATGACAGGACAAGGGACAATGGGTGGAAGTTGAGGCATAAGAAGTTCCATTTTTTTCACTGTGAGGGTGACAGAACACCAGATCAAGCTACCCAAGGGGGTTGTGGAGGATCCCTCTCTGGAGATATTCAAAAGCCACCTGGATGCATTCCTGTGTGATCTGCTCTGGGTGGTCCTGCTTTGGCAGGGGGGTTGGACTCAATGATCTTTTGAGGTCCCTTCCAACCCCTAACACTCTCTGATTCTGTGATTCTCTTAAACTTCAAAATTTGAGGCTTTTCTCTAGACAAGGACACCTGTTTGAAAAAGTTCTTCTTCAATTAAAGAGGAAACCATTTCATGCAAAACATCTGTATCTTGAAAGAGTTTTCACTGAATGACTTGAAAAGCCTAACTTTCATCCAGCAAGAAAGTCTCATAGTTTGAAATTCAAAGGGTATACAAGTGGAAGATGCCTCACAGGTATTTGAATCACTTCTCTTATATTGAGAGTTGCCATATTATCTCTATCATACTTTACCTAGTACCTTCTTAAGCACCAGCAAAGATTTTTTTCTTCAGGTTCAACATGCAGACACATTTGCTTTTCTTTTAGTTCAGTATTTTACTCAAAGAGTCCTGTGAGGCAAAGCCATTTATTCTGGTTAAGATTTCATCATTCTCTAAATCTGGACACATCCTCAAAGCATTTAAAAGTGATCTCAGAATTCAGAGTGAATGATTAGGCTTGAGGGGAGGAGAAAGTTCTTCATAGTAATTGGCCATTGGAATGTGCTGCCCAGGGAGGTGGTGGAGTCCCCATCCCTGGAGGTGTTCAAAAAAGGATTGGATGTGGCACTTGGAGCCATGGTTTAGTTGTCGTGAGATGTTAGGTATTAGGCAAAGGTTGGACTTGATTATCTCTGAGGTCTTTTCCAACCTGCTTGATTCTACAATTCTATGATTGCTCAAGTCTCTTATTTATCTTTCTGCAGAGAGTTGAGTGTGCTGACAGTTGGAATAGGGGGCAGAGCAGAAGAACAGTGTCTTTGGTGAAGGCCTTTTAGCAGCTAGGTCAGAGAAGGTTTCTGTCAGAGGAAGTGAACGCACAAGTGGATTTTAATCACCATAGATTGTCAGCCTTCCATTGGGTGGAATGTGAACATGAGAATGATTTCTCTGTATTTTTTATTTTTTTCCCTTTCAGGAGAGATTTTCAGAGCTATTGCAGGCTTGGGCAGATCACTGGTTCACCATCAAATTTTCTAGAAGTGTTTGTGGTTGACTTCTGCTCTGATTGAAGGAAGGGCCTCTGGACTCAAAACTAGAGCTTGCAGTTACAAGTTGGATACCAAGTTTGTATTCATTAGTGTATTCATACTAAAAAGATATTGAATCATTTCACAGGGAGAGTCTTACTGTGCTTAGATAAACCTGCTCAGGAACATTAACTTGTAGTTAATATTCCAGAAGAAGCAGAAAGTAATCCAAAGTCAGGCTAAATTAGCACTGGAAATATGACATTTTATATATGAGAGCAGCTTCATAATGAATGTGTTTATATTTTCCAAATTTCTGTATAAGCCCTTAGATTTTAGTTATGAAAAAGAGGTCGAAGGTAGACTGCAAAGTTGAGCTACAGACAAAGCTTCTAAATATAGACTTCTGTATTGAATTGATTAGGAAGGCTGGCAGAATTGGACTTCTAGAAATGATGTTATTTGTTTCTGGTTGCTTTTTATGAAGTATTTTTCCAAAAGGCTTTGATATGTTAGAAATCAGAACAATAATTTGGTTAGGGATCTCAAATTTTGGACAAATGTCAGTGAAAGATAAAATACCAGCAGTTGCAAAGATTTCCTACCATATTTATCTCTCTTTCTGTAAGTAAAGATCGGTAACAGAGTTCTTGCATGATTACTTTTGCGTGCTTGTGTCTATCAAAATTAAGGCATGCATTGATGGGTTTGGACCAAGCCTTAGATAGGAGTACAGTAAATTGCAACTTTAATGAAGTCACAGAATCTAAAATTAGAGGATTGCTCAAGGAAATGTATTGTAAGAAAATTTTGGCTACAGTTTTCAACATCACTGGAAAATTAACATATAAATTAATAACAAAGCTACTGCCAGAAGCGCTTATGAGGGCAGCTTGTTGGATTAGGCAGTAACACGTAATTAGACATAGCTATTACCAAGGATATCTAGATTCAGCAGCACCTGAGAGGAATGGAAGCTTGTTTGCCCTCCTCATCTAGTATTCTTTAAAATCAAAGATAACTTCTACATGTAACGCAGAGCTGCATTTAACTTAGAGCTTCAGGCTTCACTAAGAACTGATATGTAGGCAGAAGGGAGAAATGATGGCTTCACACTCAGAAACATTAATTCAGAACCCAAACCTGAAACTTAAAATTGGCAATTCTTGTAAACTACTGAGCAAAATGAAGATCTAATGTCTGATTCTACATATTCCAAAATCAGGGGACTTCAGACTGAGTTTGGGGTAAGGCCCATTTGCAAATGACTCTGAAAATACACTATAATTCCCTGAGTCTTTTATGCTCTCCTGATATGTGAGAAGTAGAACATGCTACCACTGTCTGAATTGAAAATACACACCAGAAGACATCCAGCCTCTTCTTACTATAGTTATTGTGATGCACCCCCACTATTGAAGACTCCTGAGATTTAATTGTCTCCATACATAAATCCATGGAGACTGGTCATATACAATATTAGAAAGGTCAGAGGTCTGAAGCAAAAAAGGATGTAGCTGAGGAAGAAAAAAAACCCACTGCTGTTAAAAGCCACTAGTTACTTCTGCTTCTCTCCTCCAATAATTAATTGCTTGTAAAAAGTGAAAGTCACTAGCTCAGGCAATCACCAAAGGTTTTGTGCATCTAGTAAATGAGGTTTCAGTTCTCAGCTCGCTTTCTTTGAAGTGGAGTCTTAAACTTGAATTTTCCCACTAAAAGTTAACCAACTAGGTCAGGATTTTCTGAACAAGAATAAAACAAGACCTCATTATGTGACAAAGCTACCCAACCTTCTATTCAGCAGCTATGTTCAGATGACAATAGGATATAACCTCTTGAGCTATTGCAGCTTATAAGTAAGTCACAACTTGACTAATTGGCAATACATATGGGGATAAAGCCACAAACTGAAGAGCATATACAGAAAATGAAAAATAACTTACATTTAATCAAATATAAATGCTAACACAATAGTCAAAATTGCAAAACAAAGCCCTGTCTTCCATTTAGTGCTTGCAGTTAAGTAACTGCAGAAGAAACATATCCAAGGTAAAACTAAACAACCTTTTTTTGTTTCATTTTCCCCTAGCAGATTACTCTAGATTTACAATGATGTGGTGGAAATAACAGTGATTCTTAAAAGGTGGTTCATTTGAGACTGCTCATTTCAGGATTTGAAGGTCACTTCACTTCAGGATTGTGGGGTCTTCATGTAGCACTAACATATTTCTTGGCTTATAGTTTTCAATGCAGTCATACCATTTAATATTTTTTCCCTTTACCCAACGGATGGAGATCAAGTTTGGGGATAGTATTTTTATCTTCTCTTTATTCACCTTCCTCATTTAATGTTTTAAATACATATAGTAGATTTTGTTCAAGAATAATTCATGTGATTAGTCTTGTATGATTTGGTTTGTGAATGTCACATTTATCAGGTTTTCTGTAGGCATTAACAGTGGCTGCTCCTGACATTAACACACATAGTGCTTAGTTATTGGATATTTGTAGGCTTAAGCTCTGTTTTCAAAAGTCAGATGTCTACAGGCTTAGAGCGTGCTGGAGTCACTGAAGTGCTCAAATGATGTTAAGGGAAAGGGAGATGCAGAATTCAGTTGCAATGAAAGTATCAGGAATTCCTCAGTAAGGCAAGTGCATGAAGATTTGTGTTTTGTCCTGACTGTTCATACGTGTGAAAAGGAGCCATGTTTCATCTTCCCTATTACCTTTACATGAGATGTACCTAATACCTGGACTACATGAAGTGGTTTTGTTGAAACAGGTGCCTCCCCCCTCCCCTCTTTCTTTCATTCATCCACTGCTGAGATGGCTTTTGACCTCTCAAGGTCTTCTGGATAAATTAGTAATGAGAGGAGGAGGAGGAAGGAATGACTGCCACAAGCTTTACTAATTTAATGAGCATGTTAATCAAAGTCAGCACTACTCTGAACAGGTTTAGGTGTTCAAATGGCATAATACATTTTATGATGAGTTATTTGTTCATAGTCCTTGATTACTCATATAGTATATTCCAGTGAATGCACACCCACATATACCTGAAGCAAGCCAGTCAGTCTTCAGGCGTGGAAGAGGACAGCCTCACACTCATACTAACACCCATTGTAGATACAAATTCATGAACACTTGGCTCTGGGTTAGGGTCCAGTGGAGCTACCAAGGGTGATAGAGTCATAGCCTCAGTGGAGCAAACATTGATAGCTTCCTGATAACAACCATGTAGATAAAATACACTCATCTTTTGGCTATTTTCAGCTATAGCTCTAAAACCAAATTTTAAAGGAGAGTAGAAAATATCTACATGTTTGTGTAATTGCAGTTCTGAAATAATGAACCTACTGGAAGTTTGTTGGTGTAGAAATAGGAACCCTGCCTCAGTCTGATGACCTAGCTGTAGTACCTCACCTAGCCTACTGAATCTTAAGCAGCTGGGTGTACTGATAACCTCTTACTGTTCATTTATGCAAAACACAGCAAAACAGAGTTCTGGAACTCGTTTGCAAGCTCTTTGCATTAACTTAATATGTGCATTAATTGTCTATTGATAATTTCTATTATGGCTATTGATCTGAATGAGGACAATGTAGATGTCGAAGAAATGCATGAACAAGTCTGAGTTGTCACAGTCCTGGAAAAACAAAACAAAACAAAACAAACAACAACAAAACAACAACAGAGCAGTGAGAATTTGGGAAACTGGGCAATGGAGAGGTCAGCTCAGTCATCTTCAATATGCAAGGGACTGCACAGACATGGAAAAAATACCTCTCCTGTCTTGTCAGCTGGAAGGACAAAAGAGGCTGGCTGTTAAGTCTCACCTGTGTGCTGTAGATCACAATTCCTAACAGAAGAGCCTTGGAGCACTAAAGTACATCAAGATTTGGAAATCTCCATCAGTGGACGTCTTTGTGAATAGAAAAGAACTACTGGGGATTGTTTAAGATATGTAGGGACAAACAGGTGAAACACCTACTTTGGAAACTTCCACCTAGCCGTGTACTCTATCCAGATCTTGGGCAATAGTTAGAACACTTCCTCCACTAAACTCTTCTAGCACACAGAATCAGTCTGGAGGAATTTTTGGGAGCTACTCTGTGCAGTAGAAATGATTCTACAAAGAACATTTTTCTCTGACTCTGTTTTATTTCCCTGGCTTCTACTTCTTTTAACTAGAGAATAGATGGTGAGCAATGAGTGCTCATGGAAGTAATTTCTGTCAGGGGGAACATCTTTCTTTTTCCTGTTAATTTGTATCAGCACTAAGCACTCCAGAAAAGCATGGGTCTGAAAGTCATCTAATTTTAAAGCATAGCTTCTTGTCCAAGTGCTTTTACTGTGCTGGCATGCACCTGCCAGCTACTACCTGCAGCAGAATTGTAATCATATTATTAATGGATACAGCTCCAAGTTCCTTCTGGAGGATAGGGGTGCAAGGCTCTGGTCATTTGTGATTTATTTACTCCTGGTACTGTGACGACATAGCAAGAGCTGGGAATGTACTAAAACTCCCAGACTTTTGAAATGCTATTTTTAAAAGAGGAGATCTTTTTGATTCTTCCACCATGTTCCAACAGAATTTCATCATTTTTGAGAGAAATTGTTTGGGTGGTATCTTCCATATGGAGAAATGACAATTCACTTTTCATTTCCCATTTGAAAAAAACCCACTGGATACTGTTTTTCTGCATGTGATCATAGAAGGCTTTGATATTCACAGTTATTACAGTCCTTGAGCCTAAAGTTTTTCTGTCCTGTGGAGGATAAGTTTTTTCTCAAGTTACATCCTATTGACTAAGAGGTTTTTCTTATTATGAACAAAGAAAGAAATGTTTCCACACTTTTTTTTTTAAAGATCTTTTCCCCCACAGACTTGCTTTTTTCCACAGTCAGTGGTAGAGTTATTAAATTATTACACATTGATTACTACATCTCTACATGGAAAATTACCTCCAATTCCCTGTAGGTATCACTAATACATATCCCTGTACCCCGTAAGAGAGATCCATACACCCTCAAAGACTTGGTTGACAACACCTCTTCTTATTCTCTCCTTTTTCTCTCCTTTTTCTCTCCTTGTTCCTCTCCTTGCTCCTCTCCTTGTTCCTCTCCTTGCTCCTCTCCTTGTTCCTCTCCTTGCTCCTCTCCTTGTTCTTCTCCTTGTTCCTCTCTTTTTCTTTTCCTCTCCTCTCTTCTGTTCCTCTCCTCTTTTCTGTCCCTCTCCTCTCCTTGTTTTCCTCTCCTTGTTCCTCTCCTTTTCTTCCCCACCCACCTCCCATTTGAGAATGGTAATGTTGACTGGGAGGCGATATCGACTGGGAATGGAAAGTTCCTGTTAGAACAAAGGTTTTCCCATGACACATTAGACTCATTTGTTTAGAAAATGTATTTAGCTGTTGCATGTTCACCACTGGAATTGCTCAAAATAAAAAGAATCTAAAATGGTTTGGAAGGATTTGCAGTGAGTGGGATGAAAAACAAGCCAATAAATTCTGCCACGTTTCTTAGTCTGAGCTTGAGCTCTAGCACACCGAATCAGCCTGGAGAAATTACAGCAGTGAGGAGGAAGTATTAGCAATGAAGCAATGTGAAGAAGCAGTGGCAGGTGTTGGGATGAAAAGAGAAAAGGAAATAAATGGTGTGAAACTTTTTTTTGCTTAGGTTAGGAATCTTTGTGCTAACATTTTCTCTGCCCTTTTTCTGAGACAAGATTAGGTACAGGGAAGAATTCCTAGAGGGTTGGGGCTTGTTTGCTTGGTGGTGGTTGTTTTGGCAGTATATATGTGCCTGTATGTATGTGGATACAGACAAACACAGAGTGCACAAGAAAATGCCATTCCTAGCAGCTGATAAATGCTTGAGAGGAGGAATATAATGTAAGTTCATTTCTAACCATGAGTCCTGTGAGCTGGAAAATACATTCCTAGTGTTTTAAGATGACAACATATCATCCAAACACGTTATAAAATGCTCTTGACATTTAAGTTTGGATGTGTTAGTTGGTAGATAGCATGCATCATGTCTGTCAGATTTTTCAGCACAGCTGTATCAATCCTTGCCACAGCTTTCTGCTACTGATCTACAAATTCACCCTTCAGGGACTTTAAGATCCATCTCAGCATTTTGTCTTTTTAACATTTTTATCATAAATACCATCATGCTCAGGGATCAAACACAACCTCTCCCATGGTGGATAAAAGCTATCACAAATGGTGTGCTAAAACCAAACCTGAATTACAGTTAAAAAAATAGAAAGAAAAAATGCTGTTCAAGCTACAATTTACACTTACTTAATATTGCAGCCTGATCATCAAGCATTGAAATGGATTTTGATGGAGAAACGAGATTTCCTCTGACCACAGGTTATTGCTTACATAAGGGGTACAGCTTCTTAATTATCACCTTCATTAAAATCTATGAGGCCATGATGATTTTCTTCAACTGAATATCTAATCTACCATATTACCATGGAGAGAATTAAAGAAAGGCCCTCATGGAGTAAAAGCTTGGTCATCTAGCAAAGAAGAATTGCTGTTGTTTGAGCCAGTGAGAGCTGCCTTATGTTTCTCCATGGATGTGTATTTTCACAGTATCACAGTATATTAGAGTTTGGACCTCCAGAGATCATGGGGTCCAACCCCGCTGCCAAAGCAGTATCACTTAGGATAATCTGCACAGGAATACATCCAGGTGGGGGTTGAAAGTCTTCAGAGAAGGAGACCACAGCCTCTCTGGACGGCCTGTTCCAGTGCTCCATCACCCTCACTGTAAAGAAGTTTCTCCTCGTGTTGAGTCCATTGTTTCTTGTCTTTTTACTGTGCACCACCCAAAAGAGTTTGGCTTCCTCCACCTGACATGCACCCCTCAGATATTTATACACATTGATGAGATACCCTCTCAGTCTTCTCAAGACTAAGCATCCCCAGGGCTCTCAGTCTCTCTTCATAGGGGAGATGCTCAAATCCCCTAATCATCCTTGTGGCTCTCCATTGGATTCCCTCCAGCAGTTCTCTGTCTTCCTTGAACTGGGGAGCCCAAAACTGGACATAGTATTCCACGTATGGTCTCACCAGAGCAAAGTAGAGAGGTAGAAGAACTTCCCTAGACCTGCTGAACACACCCTTCTTGATCCCAGGATACCCTTGGCTTTCTTGGCCACATGGGCACATTGTTGTTCCATGGAGAACTAGCTGTCCACCAGCACTCCACGGTCTTTTCTGCTTCTGTTTGCTGAATAGAGTTAAACCTCTATTATCTAGCTGACTCAAAGGTCCTTTGAAAAATTCAGGCAATAACAGTTAATTGGAAGCAAAATATGTTTCTATTTGAGTTTTGAAATGGGAGAGGAACAGTATGTCCACATGTTGAGCAATCTGACTTTTGGATAATTAAAGCTAAAATAATTGAGATTAGCATGCATCTCCTACTTGTGTTTGGTCTGTTTGATTGTTTGCATGTTTTAAAAAGGGATGCACTGCATAATTTCTCTCATCTTTGGGCTTGCTGATAAGGCAGCAGTCATAATTTGGCAGTTCTCTGCTTCCTTGTAGCAGGACAAGAAGTCTATTGCGTTCTCTTCACTGCATTTCCTCCATTTGGGGTCTACTTTGAACAGTCAAAAAATGACAAGCCAATCTGGTCTGGTTAGGAGGTAAAAGAGAGTGAAGGATAGAATTTCATTATTTAATTTTTCTGCTGACAGTTTGCATATCAATGATAGAGCATCTCTCCATGTCATTTCATATTATACTCTGCTGGAAGTTTTTCCTAGGTAACTGTTCTCAACAATCATTGCTAAAAGAATTAGAACTTTACTAAACACTTGTGTATAACTTCTAATTCTTAATGTGATTTTCTGACAAATTTGCAATGCCTTTTAATTCAATTAATTTGATCAATTTCACCTAAAAATTGAGTGTTTTCACTGAACTGTAGTTTCAATTCTCTCCCCTTCTACTAGGAAGTTGCACTATAAGAATATAGAATCATAGAATTGCTTTGGTTTGAAAAGATCTCTAAGGTGATATAGTCCAGCCATTGACCTGACATCACCACAGGCATTAAACCATGTCTCAAAGCACCACCTCTACACGTCTTTTTGAACACCTCCAGGAACAGTGACTCTACCAGTCCCCTGGGAAACCTATTCCAATGCCTGACCACCCTTTCAGGAAAGAAATTTTTTCATACTATCCAATCTAATCCTCTCCTGGTGCAACTTCAGGCCATCTCTCTTCATTTTATCACTTGCTGGTAGGGAGAAGAGACTGACCCCAACCTCAGTCCAACCTCCTATCAGGTACTTGTAGAGTGCAATGAGATTTGCCCTCAGCCTCATCATCTCCAGACTGAACAACCCCAGTTCCTTCAGCCACTCCTCAAAAGACTTGTTCTCTAGACCCTTCACCTGCCTTCTTGCCCTTCTCTGGACCTGCTCAATGTCCTTCTTGTAATGAAAGCCCAAATCTGAACACATTACTGGAGCTGCCAAGCACACTTCCCTACTTCTGTTGGCCATATATGTTGTTGAAAACTTGTTCCTTTTGTTTAGGATTTTGAATGGGTGAAGCTTCCTTGCAGGTAAAAAGAAATCATTTTAATTAGTTCTGAGAAATGCAAAATGCACTGCTGTTTCAACCCCAAGTATATGCCTCTAGATGTACTTTTATGTATATACAGAGACAGAGTCCACTTAAGATGCAATCTTGGTAGTTATCACATCTGAGTCTGCATCTTCCAAACCCACAAGGAACCAGTTATCTATATGGATCTTGCTCTCACCCTTCCTGCTTTCACCGGTGGCTGTGCCAGTGGGGTGCACATGGCAACAATTTTCAGAGCAGGTATGAGGAAATGAGGCAGATTGGCAAGCAGCCAAATGCCTGTCAGAGGTGCCCAAATCACAGGCAAACCCCATGATTTTCTGGGTTGCACCATCTGCTCTCCAATGGCGCCTTCTGCTGTAAATTCCCAAAGAAATCACCCAAAAGCCCTGCTGACCTTGCTGAGGCAGCATTCTCTTGGTTCCTGCATACAGGGAGAAGCTTTTCATTGCATTGTGCACAGTCACTATCACATCCTGCCTCCAGAATTACCACCTTCCTTCTCCCCTTGAGTCTCCCACAGGAAATATTTTAAAGTAATTGTTTCCATAAAATTTACTGAGGTTGATCTTCACTTGGTCTTCTGAAGTGGTGCTTTGCAGAGTAATCCCAGATGACAATTAGTAGAATTAAATACTGTGAAACACATCAAAATATAGCAGACAGGTGTCGAGCAGTCACTTCTGCTCTGCCACCTTAAACGGGGTTTTTGTTGTTGTGTAATCATTTTAATTACCCTTAGTTTTCCTCACAGGATATAAATTCTTTTGAGACACTTTTGATGGCCCAAAGCGTGCTTCTGTGTGTGGATGCCATGAGCAGTTACAGAAGAGCCTTTGATTAGAATAGTGACATTCATAGAGAGCAGGACATAGAGGGAAGCAGGCAGGGGGTCAGTTCTAAAACATTTCAAGATGCCTCCTTCCTCACCGCTAATCTGTGGAATCCACATGGTTATTTCTGGGGGAGGAAAAAAAGAATTACTGAAAAACATGCTTTGTAAAATTCATCTTTTTCTTTCTTAAAACCTCCCATTACACTTGCTGCTCTCTTACTGGAGCCAGCACATGTAAAACTTTCTCTTTTATTTCAATTAATAAACCTATCATAAGGACATAAAAGATTGCTGGTCAGGAAAAGGCCACATGCCTCAGTAAGATTGTGTCCTTTAGATTTATTTTAGCCTCACCTCTGTGCTTTGTAACTCTATCATTTAACCCCTTTGTCTATAAAACTGTCTTTGCTGGCTCTTAAACACATTTATTCTGTTTGCCATCTTATTTCATATGTTGCCAAGTAACAAAGACCACAGAAGCTAAGTAGGTCACCTCAAAGTCTTCCCTTTTCCAAAGAGAATAAATGCAACTTCTTTTTTATTTCCTTTTGGTTTTTTTTCCTTTTCCCCTCATAAGAACAGATACTATGATAACCCATCCCCTTCTTTGCCTGCTCTCTCTTACATATTCTCTAAAGCAGGGATATCTTTGGGATGGAAATAAAATCACACTTACTCAAAGACAATAACTAGCCATTCCTTTGAGTGGAATGTCTGTCTGCCAATTTTTCTTTCTTTTTTTATTTTTCTTTGTTTTCTCTCTCTCTCTCTCTCTCTTTCTGTATCTATCTGCTTATTTCAGGTGCCATTTTGATTTATTCTGTGATCTTTTTCCAGAAGCTTCTTTTTCAGCTTTGATGGCTTTAGGTGTTTTGGTTTTTTTTCTCCTTCCCCCAATAAACTTCAAATCATGGTCAGTGAAATACAGGATGATCCATCAATAATAAATAGGATCAATGTTAATTTCAGAGCAAACCCAGAATTCTGGGAGTTTTAAATGTAATTAATGACACTGAGAATGAATGGCATTGGCATAAAACTGCCAGCCTCTCTGGCAATAGCCTGAGGAAAAAGTTTGGGTAGTCCTGTAAGATTTGAAGATTTGGTTAAAGCAGGGAAAGGGTAAGGTGTGACATAAGCACTTGTTACATTTTGTCTCTGTGGTTGAGGTTACTGGGATCATTACTCTCCGTCCCTTCTGTGATTGTGGAAAGATAAATCAGCAAAGTACTGGCAGATAGTAAGCAGCAAGTCGAATTAATTGTTCTGGAGGTGGTTATTGTCCCATAGGAAAGGGTTCAAGGACACAAAAGGGGAAAGTAGAAGTCAGGAGCAAGATCTGTGAATTATCTAACTATGACAGCCTGCCTGTCTGGGGTTGCTGGTGAGTAAGCACTGCATGGCAGGTGCAAAACTCCAGCACAGCTACAACACTCCTGTAGTGCTCCAGGTGCTCGGTTTGACCGCTCCATATGTGCTGGAGTTTATGCCACAGAAGGGAACAGGTACTGTATCCTGCATCCCTCCACTCATGCCAAGAGACCTCAAGGTGCAATCCTACTCAGCATAGCTGGGTGCATCGCTGTGAGGCCAGCTTTTGTCACCCATCTCCTGTTCATCCTCTTCAGCCATGCTGGATTCTAGTGCAGATGTCTGTCCCGGTTTCAGCTAGAGCAGAATTCATTCTCTTCAGTGGTTTTACTTTTCAGGTCAATCTCTCTAAGTAACTGCACTTTCTGAAGTTAATGGCCTACGTTTGCAGGTAGTGTCTGCTTCTTGAAGTTCAAACGCTTGATGTTTACAGTTACTTCCAAGGAATGGTATGCAGAAAGCTTCTTGCTCATATTTGCTCCTATGGAGACCAAGGTTACTCCTAAATCTCATGTGCTGGGACATGCAGACTGTCCAGGTGACCCTAAACTGACCAACAAGGTATTCCATTCCACATATGTCATATTCAGTATAAAGCTGAGGGGTCACAAGAGCTGAGCCCTCTTTTTAAATGGCCAGCATCCACAGAGAACTCTGTCATTTTTGCCGTCATTCCCTATCTCTGTGCTACTGAATCCAGTTCCAGAATCCAGCTCCTGAGTTTGGTTCCCAGCTGCTGCTGAGTTGAGTCTAGGACTTCCCCAGTGCCTGCCCTACATTTTCAGTAGTGATGGTGATGTAATTACTATCAGGAAGGTCAGGTTCAATATTGGGTTTGTGTATGTGTATTTAATTCATTTTATTGTTAAAGCAGGTTTGTTTTTCCTTTCCAGTCAGTAAGTCTCTCTTGCTTACTCCATTTCTCTTCCCCTTTGGGAAGGGAGAGGGCTTCTGAGAGGAGTTCAGAGAGAGGTTCTGTCACTTTTCTAGTGCCCAGCCCAGGCCTAACCCTCAACAATGCCATTATGATTCTCCCTTGGAAGAAAAAGAAATTTCTTCCCTTGGTACTACTGATCTCAGTCAGCAAACTGATTGAGCAACACAAGTTGGCTTTCTTCACTTAAATGGACATCCTTTAACTACTTAATGCCCTTTGGCATTTTACCTGTCACTCTAATGAAAGTGGGCAGTTGTTTTATCTGGAACTTTTAAGCTTAGGTTTTGAAAGGTGTTTTGGCTGATTCTAGTAGAACTCATGAGTTATTTAAAGCCAGAAATCAAGTGGAAATACAGATCCTATTTACTATTTCTATCTATTTGTTTTCATATCTGTGGGAGGTTTTTTCGTGCTCTGGTACAATTAAAGCTGTCATTAATAATTTACATTATAGATGTGCTTGATGAGTAAATAAATGTTAAGATTCTCACTAATTTCTTTGACATTCTCCTTTCTACAACTACCTGAAAGGAGGCTGTATCCAGGTGGGTGTTGGTCTCTGATCCCAAGTAGCCAGTGAAAGGACAAAATGAAATTACCTCAAGCTGTGCCAGAGGAGGTTTAGATTGGATATCAGGAAAGCATTCTTTACTGAAAGGGTTGTGAAGCACTGGAATGGGTTGCCCAGGGAAGTAGTGGAGTCATTACCCCTGGAGGTATATAAGAGATACATAGATGTGATTCTTCAGGACATAGAATCATAGAATCATAGAATCAGTCAGGGTTGGAAGGGACCACAGGATCATCTAGTTCCAACCCCCCTGCCATGGCCAGGGACACCCTACACTAGATCACGCTGGCCAGAGCCTCGTCCAGCCTGCTCTTAAACACCTCCAGGGACTGGGCCTCAACCACCTCCCTGGATAACCCATTCCAGGGCTTCACCACTCTCATGGTGAAGAACTTCTTCCTCACATCCAGCCTGAATCTCCCCATTTCCAGCTTCATTCTGTTCCCCCTAGTCCTATCACTCCCTGAGATCCTGAGAAGTCCCTCCCCAGCCTTCCTGTAGGCCCCCTGCAGATACTGGAAGGCCACAATTAGGTCACCTCTCAGCCTTCTCTTCTCCAGACTGAACAGCCCCAACTCCTTCAGTCTGTCCTCATAGGAGAGGTGCTCCAGCCCTCTGCTCATCCTCGTGGCCCTTCTCTGGACACGCTCCAGCATGTCCACATCCCTCCTGTAATAGGGGCTCCAGAACTGGACGCAGTACTCCAGGTGGGGTCTCACCAGGGCTGAGTAGAGGGGGAGAAGCACCTCCCTTGACCTGCTGGTCACACTTCTCCTGATGCAGCCCAGGAGCTGATTGGCTTTCCGGGCTGCAAGTGCACATTGAGAGCTCATGTTTAGCTTCTCGTCCACCAGCACCCCCAAGTCTCTCTCCTCAGGGCTGCTCTCCAGCCAGTCACTGCCCAGCCTGGATTTGTGCCTGGGATTGCCTCGACCCAGATGCAGGACCCTGCACTTGGTCTTGTTGAAGCTCATGAGGTTGGCTTGTGCCCACCTCTCCAGCCTGTCCAGGTCCCTCTGGATGGCATCCCTTCCCTCCAGCGTGTCCACTGCACCACACAGCTTGGTGTCATCAGCAAACTTGCTGAGGGTGCACTCGATGCCACTGTCCATGTCACCCACAAAGATGTTGAACAAGACAGGTCCCAGGACTGATCCCTGAGGGACTCCGCTTGTAATGGTATAGTGGTGGACTTGTAATGGTATAGTGGTGACTTGTAATGGTATAGTGGTGGACTTGGCTTTGTTTATGGTTCAATTTTAAAGGTCTTTTCTAATCTAAATGATTCTATGAATACAAAAAGGATATCAAACATGGTGCTTATTGTTGTTCTACCCCCGATTCAGGGGCCATTGGGTGACCAATGAAGGCACAATCCCCATTGCCATACAGCAATGAGATTCCAGAAATGCAGAGAGCAGAGAATCTCAGGAGTCCTCACAGGTGTCCTTTATTGCTTCATTGTAGAATTCCTAGCATTACAGAGTCTTAGTGTCTCACTTAGAGAAGAAGTCCTGGAAGCCCTTAACATACAAAGTATCTAAGAGAAGTCCTAAGCATATCCCTCACAGAATCCCTACACCGAAGCCCTAGCCAGAAGAAGTATCTAACTAACAGAAGTCCCTAGCAAAGTCCCTAAAGCCCCAAGCCATTCCTAACCCAAGTCCCTAACCCCAGGATAACTATTGCTCAGAGTGGCTGTTTATATATTCTTTGTTACCAATCGCTTAACCAATACAATCCAACCACATATATAAGCTAAAATCTTTTCCCAATAAGAGGTGCCAGCATGTCAAGGAGGTGGCTTTTGCAGCATGTTCCAATCCAAGGGAGCCAACATGAGGATGTGGTTCTTGGCATATGTGGAATGTTATGGTTTTGCTCTAGGCAGTGTGCTAAGGAATTGGTCAGCTAAGGAATCGTGCACTCTGCACGCGTCCAGCAACTGCCCTCAGAACAGTGGCTGCAGCAATTACCAAATTAAAATATTCTTTTACCACTCTATGGTAAGGTTATGGTCATTAGGTTACTTTAAGAAATTCATGGTTATGGTAAGGAAAAAGTCTCTACTTTTTTTCTGGATTCTATAAGGAAGTGAACAGGAGAATCCTTTGTTGATGATGTGTGCTTATGGGAAAGAGAGAAGCTTCTGAGCAAAAAAAATCTAATACAAGGTTCAATAAATTCAATTAGTGGTTTTTTTCACTTACTAAATTTCATATACCTGATTTTCTTTTTGCTGCTTCCCTTTATTGTCTATCAAACTGATAAGGAAGCACAGAATACTGTCATCTAGTAGGAGAAACAGTAAATAGCATCTCCTTCATGTCCCGTGTTTAGCCCTGTTCTTTCTATTGTTCCTAGTCCCTGCTGGCCAAAGAAAAAGTGAAGTGATGACTAGCATGAACAACAAAATATGTTGGATAACTCAAGGGCTCACAGAGTATCTGAAATTACATTTAACTCAGGTTTTTTAACTGACTACATTTCAAGCTGACAGTGTCTCTTTAAATATATTTGGTTGTCTGGCTATTTGAAGCCTAAGGTCTCAGTTGCTCAAGACTTTGTGCTGTGACACTATAACATGTCTCTTTGGTATGCTAATTGTTTCCTTCCAGCTGTTACAAGAGCAGCTGCTATACATAGTACATACAAAGCAGCAGCAAAGGTGTAGCCTTTCTCATTATCCTCTGCTGAGGTTTCTACTACCTCCAAGCCTAAGGTCCATCTCTAAGGTCTCGGTGGAACCTCCTAAAAATGCATACAAGAAGGAGAGAAATTCAAGTAAGCATAAAAGTTACCCTCCACCAGCTTTTCTGTGACACATTGAACAATCTGACAGTACAATGAAATTTGCCTTTGGTACAAAAAGGAAAGAAGAAATGAAGTATTATTTTATATATATATTGTGCCAACAAGCCTTCTCTGGCTATGCACACAGGCTATTTTAGAGGTGTAATAGCTGGAGGCTGCCCTGGAGAGTAGACTTCACGAGAGTAATCCAAGGCTGACTGACCCAAACATTGCCATGCCAGAGTCCTGTATTCCACCTTTAAGATCTTCTACATTCATTCTGTAGATGAACCTTTTTCTGCAGTGGGCCAAAGCTGTCCCTTCTCACGTTCATGCCTCAACACAGTAACCCTACGACCTCCCCTAGCAGCATGTGCTAGTATTGTGGCTCAACCCCTCATCATCCTTACTGATTTTGCTGCCTCATTCACTTAGCTCGTATCTTTTGACACGAGGTAAGTGAAAAGAAGGTTCATGAAGCTAACCTAAGGATTCAACAGATTCCCTGGTGTGGGAGCCACAGCTGAAGGGACCATTCTTGTGATTTCCTCATACCCACCAGGCATCTGTGAGTTTGCCATTGGGATCACGGCAGCATGACTGACTCAACCCAGCTAGTTCTCCTGGTCATTATTATACTGACAGCTTCACACAGTCACAGCTGTTTGATATGGATGAAAACAGCCTCTCTCTGTAGGTTTGTGTCTATTAAGAGCAGAAATCCACAACTGTGGATCTTAATGGTGGGATCATGTGGGTGTTTAGGAGACAGATAAAAGAGCTGGGGGCAGTTAACTTGAGAAGGAAAAGAAAAAAAACAATGAGTGTGCAAGACAATTTATCTTCCTGCCATAAATTTAGAGACAATCTATGTCTCTCAAGTATCTAAGAGAATATCCATCTTAGTAGAGGAAAACACTGGGGGCATCAACTGGCCATATTTGTCTGTTATCAATTAGTATCCAAACCTGAGAGGTGTAGTTAAATTATTGTTGTTATTGGGGATCAGTCATTATCTAGGAGGCAAATGTTGATATGGCTGAAAGCTCTCAGTCACACTGTGATGGAGTCCCTCTCAGTCTTCTGGTGGAACAGATGACATAGTTGTGCTGCAAAGAGGGAATATGTCAGCATAGAAGTTTTCACCTCCACATGAGGAGAAATGTCTTTACAGTGAGGATGACAGAGCACTAGAATGGGCTGCCCAGGGGGTTGTGGAGTCTCCTTCTCTGCAGATATTCAACACCTGCCCAGATGCATTCCTGTGCAGACTATCCTAGGTGATCCTGCTTTGGCAGGGCACTTGGACTTGATGATCTCTGGAGGTCCCTTCCAACCTCTAACGGTCTATGATTCTATGATTGTTTTGTGAGTGGCTGTCTGGGAAGACACCGTGCTGCTTTCAGTGCAAATCATTGGTGGGATGAGTTGTGGCATCGGAGACAGGCATGTGGCACGGCTCAAATGTCCACAGAGGCACACCAACATTACAGCATACCAAAATCTAGCCAAAAAAACAGATTTGTGTGTATCTAGGCTTGAATATACTCTTGAAGACTATTTTAGATTAAAGCTATTTTATGGGAGCACTTTAGGTAAAGGTATTGAGAAAACTAATTCTGCAGCACACATTGTAATATGAGTTCCTTCATGTTTCTGACTTGTGTCAAGATGGATCTCAGATTATCACAATAAAAGTTTTAATGAGCATGCAGAGATACAATGGGATACAGACATGGTGATACTCCACTTTGGTTAAATTAAACTCTTTTTAATTGATAGTCATGGTTGACAATTGCTTTCTATCTACATGGAACCTCTCATTCCCAGATCTAAAAGCCTTCCAACGGAATGGGAGATCCTATATGCTTTTCCTAAAGGATAAGGCAATAATATGTGCAGAGGTTATGTAACTTTAAAGGTAATGTTGCACCTTGACAGCATCTCTGACTAATTGGGATTTGAGTGATAAAACAAGTGTGAGTTACAGAAAAGTTTTGCTTGGGGTTTGATTCCTAATCCCACGTGAATCTAGAAAGTTTGTGCATTTTATATGGATCAAGTCTGCAGCTGCACTAATCTACCAGCATTAAAAATTTCATTTGTAAGCAAGATCAGCTTTATCACCCTCAACATGCTCAGGCAGCTCGAATCAGACTGAGCACGAGTTTCACCATAAAGTCCTGAGCAACGCAAGTTTGAGGCTTGTAATGTTAAATAATTCATGTTTAAATTAAGCCCCCAGAATTCTTATGTCACCTCACTGCTTGCTGCAAATAAACTGACTGTGGCATAGACACAAAGCCATCTTGTGTAGTACTGATGTATTCAATTAACTTCTATCACAGTATCACCAAGGTTGGAAGAGACCCCAAGGATCACCAAGTCCAACCTGTCACCACAGACCTCATGACTAGACCATGGCACCAAGTGCCACGTCCAATCCCCGCTTGAACACCTCCAGGGATGGTGACTCCACCACCTCCCTGGGCAGCCCATGCCAATGACGAATGACTCTCTCCGTGAAGAACTTTCTCCTCACCTCAAGCCTAAACTTCCCCTGGTGCAGCTTGAGACTGTGTCCCCTTGTTCTGGTGCTGGTTGCTAGAGAGAAGAGACCAACCTCTGCCTGTCTACAACCACCTTTCAGGTAGTTGTAGAGAGCAATGAGGTCTCCCCTGAGCCTCCTTTTCTCCAGGCTAAACAACCCCAGCTCCCTCAGTCTTTCCTCATAGGGCTGTGCTCAAGGCCTCTCACCATCCTTGTTGCCCTTCTCTGGACACATTCAAGCGTCTCAATGTGCTTCTTAAACTGAGAGGCCCAGAACTGGACACAGGACTCAAGGTGCGGCCTAACCAATGGAGAGTACAGGGGCACAATGACTTACCTGCTCCTGCTGGCCACACTATTCCTAATGCAGGCCAGGATGCCATTGGCCTTCTTGGCCACCTGGGCACACTTCTACAAGACAGAATCAGAGTTACTAAACTGTATAATCTCTGTAATGATAACTAGAAGAAATTATTTTCATTTCAATGGTTTGGGATGTTAAACAAGGTTGTTGCATGAAATTCTCCCCTATACAATGCTCTCAAAGCTTAGAGGAACCAAAACACATATCATGATGATGAGTAAAACTAGTGCTGTTCCCTGAAATACATTGATTTGCTTTGATAACTGACATAGATGATAAGTAGGTTAAGTATCTCTTTCAGTGATGAGGATAACTATCTAAAAATCAGATTACACTTGTGCAGATTTATCTGTTGGAGAGGGTTGTGGTTTTTTGGTTGGTTGGTTTGATTTTTTGCTTATATACTCAGATGGATACTTTCAGTTTGTGGCTCATTTGCAGAATGTGTTCCTTTTGTCACGCGTTAGAAGTGACGAAGGTTGCCTCTTCATACATTTGCATTCCAGAAGAGCTCAGAGAGTAGCTTTATATCCTGTGAGTCCCATCTTTCTGTCTTCATAGGACAGTTTTCAGAAACATCTTGTCACAGACTTTTAAACATTTGTTGAAAATACATAATAATACTATTTCTGAATAAATTGCATTTAGGTTTCATGGTGGTCATAAGTTGGAGCATATACATGAGAAATCACTACTAGCACTTGTGTTAATTCCCTTCTTTGACTGACATGCAGCACTTTTGTGCATGACTTCATCTTTATTACACAGCATTCTCTGCATTTAGTAAATGATCTGTCAGGTGGTAAGCACATGAACAGACAGCACTGATATTTTGCTCTAGTCTTCCAGTGTTCAGTTTTGGATGTTCTTTGACTGCTTTCACAAAGATGAAGCCTGAGTGACAGAGGCGAGTTACCTTGACAAGAGGTACCACTGCTTTGCAGAGGACCACGAGGAGGGAAAACAAGAGAATCAGAAGGGAAGATTTGATTTACATTTTGTTGTACATACAGAGCATCTGAAATGATATTTTCCTTTGAAGGCTGCTTCTATGCTGCCACAAGTACAGAACTGACAATGAGGTATAATTTATCCACAAGAGAAATGACAGGCTCAGCATTTCAAAGTGAAATTTAGTGTTAAGTAACAACTGTGCTGGTCTTACAATTCAGTATAGCACACACAATCTACCTACATTTATGCATTCTATAACTAGCATCTAATCTCTCTATATTATATTCTCTCTTTGCCCTTTTTACTTGGCTTTTTTTTTTCCTTGGTTTGAGAAATGGGTGTCTTTAAAAACTATAAAGTTGAGGGACAGAGAGTCCAGACCAGTGGGTGGACACAGGAAATTATGTTATTCAATTCCCAGAATACCTGCATCTAGCCCTTATAAGGAAACAGCATACACTGTGCCCTTCCCTTTCTCCTCTCCCTGCACCCTTCCTGATGTAGCTCCCTTGTCTCCTGTTTTGGTGTGGGGGAGAGTTTTTTTGGTCTTGAAGCCTGCTAGCAGCCTAGGCCAAGCTAATTTTAAGCTGCATCATTTCAGCCTGGTGTGGAGGGGCAGTAGCAGGGAGTCATGGCAGTGGTGGGGGGTGCATTTGGACCAGGGATTTTTTGGCCTTGCTACAGGGAGGTTTGTAAAAGCTTTGGCTTAATGGGCTTCTGTGTTAAGTCCAGACTGTAGCTTTTGTGTATCTCACACACTTTGTAGCAAAGTAGTAGTTTATAAATATCACTTCCATTTAGACTTCCAATGATATTCTGTATTTCTATCCAATCCTGTGTGTGGAGATCTTTTTCTAACTAGTTTGAGAAGAGTTAGAAAGCCTCTCTTGCTCCCTTAACCCAAGATACAATCACAACAACATTTGGATCTGTAAACTGGAGTAAAACCGCCCAATAAGGTGGCACAACAAATCCCCTATGGCACTCTTTCCATATGCTATTGGTGACCATGCAGAAGTTAATAGGTTAGTTTAATAGAGCAAGGTCCAATCTAGGAGGGGGAAAGGATTATTTCTTTATATAAATTGTACCTATAATGGTCATTTATTTACATTGTTTAAATTCTCAGGAAGATTTTGTACACTTTGATCTATATTCTTTAATCCTCCTTACTTTATATATAGCTTCTGAATGGGCCCCTTTTTTCAATAGTCAGGGCAAGGTCCTTCAGAGTAGTATTAACAATGAAAGAAAATAAGTTCTTCCTTAGCCTGTATAGTCCTTCTTTTCATTGTCTGAACAAAGGGAGAAAACTATTCCTGGTGTCAAAAAGAAAGGTTAAGGTAAATTACATTAGAATTGAAAATTTTAAAGTAATTTGTAGCTAGAAGATAAAACTACAACTTTGGATCCCAGGATGGGAAAGTAACAATATGAAATTTTAAAACTAGCATTAATTTGAACTTCTCCTTTAAAAATTTTCTTCCAGAGTGTAAAAGGTAAGCTCAGGTCCACTTAAAACATAAAATCAGGTCCACTTAGGTGTTTAACACCTAGAAGGGAAATAGTTTTATTGTGCATGTGATGCAGAAGAAACCATTAAGCAAGAGAGAAATTGCAATATGACCAAGGTCACATAAGCAAGACAGTGGCTGAATAAGGAACTGAACTCTTTTGCCTTCTGCAGCTACTATGCATAAGTGGGATGGAAATTAAAAAGCAATCAGGAGAAATACATTGAATTTGTATTGCTAATGGACTACAGGGGTTTGGCTTTCTCTTCTGCGCTCTGGAAGGGCACAGGGGACTCGTACAAAGTTGCTGGTAGGTGCAGGAGGTATCTCAGCTGCAATGCATTGGTCTCTGTACCAAGGCTGCAATTGTTTGCAATTATGTGGTTTAGTCTGCAAGAATGGATTTTGGCATATTGAGGCACACATGTGAGATTTGCTACTCTGTGCTCTACAGTATACAAATAAACATCAGTTTTATACGTGGAAAACAGCGTCTCACAGCTCTAAAACTATTGTTTGCCTTGACTTATTTTTGACTAACATTGTGTAACCTAAACAAAAGGGAAAAAAAACCCTGGCATTTAACATCATGCTATTTTAACAACAGTGAGATGAAAGCAGGGCCTACATTTAAGCTTTCTCAGTTGGTGGACCAAATTTTCACCAAGTGTCCTTTATAGTCTTGTACATACAGAACAGCAGAACACTACCTCTACCTGTGGCTGCCTTGTGTAATCCTAACAAAAATATCTTTACATATAGTTTAGTACAAATAATTTAGCAGAATAGCATAGATGAATGACTTCAAAGCTTATGACAGCTCCTACCAGCCACATGTACTTTAGCTTTCAGGCAGATATTCTGCCTAGGAATGGCAATGAGCACTAAGCATTGCCATCTTTCCTGTTCTTTCTCGTTTTAGAGTGTTGTCATAAGGGATTCCAGACCACATCCACTTTTGGAATAGTCAGTTGCCATCAATCAAGAGTATTGAAGGGAGCAAAGCAAAGGGAAAAATATGGAAAGAGCTATTTTCTATGAGTTTTGGCTTCCAGCTGGGATAACACAGAAAACAAATTTTTTTTTACGTATAAGAAGATTTTATGACAGAGATATTTTTTCCCCTCCTCTGTTTTCTTTTTTTTTCCTCAGTCAAGTGAAAAAAACAAAAAGAACATAGACTATAAAAGTGAACTCTAAAAATACAAAATCCAAAAACCTAGAGACATTTTTTAGAATGTCTTACATTCTAAAAATATTACTTCAAGCTTCAAAGCAGTCTAAACAGAAATGTATAAAATTTCATAAACCACAGCTCTCCATGGAATATTTCACTGCATATTAGGGATTAGCATTTAAGCCTCTAGTCTGGATGTGACTGAATATCTGGCTTTGCCTGAGAATCCATTTAAGTATTCTTTGCCTTGAGTGGGAGCTGGTCATCTTTGTGTATGGGGAACATCAAGTGCCTTCCCATTTACATCTATTTTGTGAACACAGCCTTGCAGTTCCAACCCCAGTGCAGTTACGAACAAGTAGTAGATGATGTGAGGGAGCTGGGATTGTTTAGCCTGGAGAGGAGGAAGCTCAGGGGTGACCTCATTGTTCTCTACAACTACCTGAAGGGTGGTTGTGGCCAGGAAGGGGTTGGCCTCTTCTTCTCTCCAGCAACCAGTGCCAGAACAAGGGGACACAGTCTCAAGCTGTGCCAGGGGAAGTTTAGGCTGGAGGTGAGGAGAAAGTTCTTCACGGAGAGAGTGATTCGTCATTGGAATGTGCTGCCCAGGGAGGTGGTGGAGTCACCGTTCCTGGAGGTGTTCAAGCGGGGATTGGATGTGGCACTTGGTGCCATGGTCTAGTCATGAGGTCTGTGGTGACAGGTTGGACTCGATGATCTTTGAGGTCTCTTCCAACCTTAGTGATACTGTGACACTGTGATACAATTTAACCAGGTTTGCCTTGGGGAAAAAAAAAGGAAAAGCATCTGAGGAAGAAATGAGTCTTCTGGAATCAAACCACAGTTCACAGAGCATTTCCAAAAGGAAAAGATAAAAAAATTAAAGAAAAAAGAAAATAAATCAAACTTATTATAATTGAGCTGGCAGCAAAGATCATGTTTTTAATTATAAGAAAGGTCCATCTTTTGAGGGCAGGCAATATCCTGCATGAAAACCAGCAATATAATCCAATATGACACAACTGTGACATCAGCTTGGCCTAGACAGAGCAGATCATCAACAATTACAGGATGCTGCAATCTTTTGAGGGTTTTTAATTAAAATATATTAATCTTGTTATTTAAAGGTTTCTCGTGTCAAAGACCTTAGGAAGAGAAAGATTGCAAGAGACTTACAAAATTTGCTGCTAGAAGGGGAGATAATCCTGAATAAATAAAAGTTTTAATGCTAAAATAATAGCACATTATTGAATATGATTATTGTCATGTCTGAAAAGGGAAGGATTGGTTAAGAGACTGCAACACCAGTGATAATATTTGAGAACTGTTTCTTTTGCCAGCATCTGATAGAATATAATTATCTGTCACTTTCCATACCATGAAAGACTATGAAAGCAAATTGCTGTTCAGAGAAAACAGACTAAACTAAGCACAAAGGTTGATTACTGCTCAATAGAGGAACTAATTTTCTTTCCTCTTTATTTGTTTACTGTAATGATTTGTAACAGCCAAGTGCCAATAACAGATTTTTGTGTTGTTGTTGTTCTATATAATAGAAAAGGCCTAATTTCATAAAGTAGATTTTCATTCCACAGGCACAACACAGTGTACGGACTGGTTTGGGTCGATTGATACTGCATTTGCACGTAGAAGTAGTAGGCAGATGGTTATTACTCTTAGTAATCTAATGTTTTGTTCCCTTTGAGAAGAATAAATATGTAATGTCAATAGCTAAAAAAAAATGGTAGTGGAAAATACCCCAACATTAAGAAAAATAATGCTAACAGAAAGATACCAAGGAATTCGTGAATGCTTGATATTTCTCTGACAGATCATCCTGTACAAAGTGTCTTTTACCATTTTAATCAAAATCTATTTGTCTTTGGAATTGGGTGACTGTAGAGAGAATGTGAAATTAAGGTCGATGATTAGCAAAAGAGTTCTTTGCACATTTGAAAATAAAAATGCTTCTGGCAGAGGGAAAAAAAAAGTTTCATTCATCAAGGAAATAGATGCATGCAGTGCATCTAACCCCCTCATAGAGGGTTAGTTCTCATTCAACACAATTTGACTGCTCCAGAGGAGACTGGTATGGATCAAAAAGCTATTTAAGTCAACCAGAATGTTTCTAGTCACTCAATGGGAATTAAACAAGGCTGTGGGGATCCAAACAAGTAGATATGTATGTTTTGATGTGTGCTGCAGACTCCTACTGAAATCTCCAGAAATCTCTACTATTGAAGAGAGAAAATCAGTCATGTTTAATGCAGGATTTGAACTTTAGTTTCTATAAACCTGAATAACTGTGGAGTTTTGGTGCTGGGCACAGGATAGAATTTCAGTTTTCTTAGAAATTAAGCAGATGAAAATCCTCCTAACACCCAGTTTGTACCGCAGTGCTGTAAACACAGCCATATTTAAGTAGAAGGACTCTACTTGTGGTTTCATTAACAACATGTATTGAACTTTGTTACTAGCAAAGTGCCTAACTATGACAGTTATGGATAGTGAGTTCTGCTGTGAGTACTGTTCCACTGAACCCCTGTGCCACATGATCCAGATACTGTGACCACTACTGACATAGTGCTCTCAGGTGTCAACACAGATGTCTGAACTGTGAGGACGCTGTCCACAAGTCACTTTAAGCCACCCATTAAACTGTGGGAGAAATAAAAGGTAGAAAATAACTATTGATACAAAGGGTTATAAAAGACTTCTGTAGAGAAAGAAATTTCCACCATAAAAATTCAAGAGTGTGAGACATCTAAGGGCAGGAATAACTCCTATAGGAAGACAGACATAAGGTGTCTCTATGGGAAAGAGTTCCATCTGGTTCCTGTCATATTACTGCCTCTATAAATAAAAATAACTGCCCTTATGAGAGAGAATCATAGAACCATAGAATGATTTTATGAAGGGACCTCCACAGGTCATCTAGACCTCTGCAGTAAACAGGGACATCCTCAACTGGATCAGGCTGCCCAGAGCCCTGTTGAGCCTCACTTTGAATATCTCCAGGGATGCGGCTTCAACCACCTCCCTGGGCAACCTGTTGCAGTGTTCCACTACCCTCATAGTAAAGAACATCCAATCTAAATCTGTTCTTCTCTAGCTTGAAGCCATTGCCCCTCGTCCTAGCACTACAGTAACAGTAAACAGTCTCTCTCCACCCTTCTTGTAAGCCCCCTTCAGGTACTGGCAGGCTGCTATTATATCTCCCCAGAGCCTCCTCTTTTCCAGGCTGAACACCCCCAGCTCCCTCAGCCTGTCATCGTGACAGAGGTGCTTCAACCCCCTGATTTACAGGTTGGACTCGATGATCTTTGACGTCTCTTCCAACCTTGGTGATACTGTGATACTGTGACCATTTTCGTGGCCCTCCTCTGGTCCAAATCCATCAGGTCCATGTTACTTGGTTATTGTCATGATGATAGGGTGTAGGCTGGAGAAATACTGTGGAGAGCAGCCTAAGAAATGCTGGGTCCATGTTTTATCCTCAGCATTGCTAAGCTATAAACTGCTTTCCAAAGCCCAGGCATAAGGCCAGTGCCCAGATAAGAACTAACACTGTCAAGACAACTCACTGGCAGTTTTCTTGTAAACTGTTCAACCCACAGTATATAGTTCATAAGGAATCCTTTACAGTGATGTATACAACTACTCCAGGTTATGTCAAACAAGTATCTGCATCTTCTGCGCAATCTTAATGGTTTTGTGTACCTTCAGGTGAATTCTTTGCTCTGTCTGCATCTGTGCAAACAATTATTTTTGCTCTGTCTGCATGATTGCTCAGTTCTTTCTCTTACACTATCTAACACTGTGAATTCAATTATTCCTTGTCTTGAAGTAATTTTGGATTTATCCTGTTAGCTTTGCTTCAGGGTGGTCCCTCAAGAGCTTAGAAGTGCAAGGGCTCAACTATCTCTATAGTGTCACTCTAATGTAAAGACATATCAAGCAGTTTAGCAGTACAGTCTGTGCTTAACTATAGAACACAGTTGCATATTTAAAGGGTATTAATTCAAGCCTGTCTGCTGCTGTCTGAGGGAGTTGCATTTTTCTCTATCTGAAGGGGTTCAGAGGATTTTTTTTTATTATTATTTTAGTTTAACAGGAACACCAAACCAAACATGCAAATCAAGTTGCTACTCATTATTCATTCCAGGGAAAAATAAGGCGGTGAACTGGACTGAATAGGAAAGGGATGTGCATGTGTTATGTTCATGTCGAGAAACTAGAGGTTCCTTCCCTCAAGACAATATGAATTCTCTTGCTTTTCAGTGAGTCAACATAGAAATTGTTCTTTGCCCTCAGGGTCTGTGATGGTCTGCTCAGTGGGACAGAAATAATATTTTTCATTCATGTTATTCTTAGGAGCCCTCTTTGTCATCCTCTCAAAGGGAGCCATCTTTGAGCTAAACTTTTAGACATCGGGGATAGAGCTATGCACCTCTGTTTTGCCAAACACAATGAACAGAGAAACTTGTTCTAGAAATCATTATCATCGTCATCATCTTCACTATGTGCAGATTCAGTGGCTTGCATAACTGTGAAGAATCTCACCATGAAATCATAGAAGTTGTTATTGCTATCCACAGTGAGGTGGGCACTGGAGTTATTGTAAATGGTCTCCCAGCTTGTTGTGGCTTTGCCTGGGATTTCAGAATCTACCCCTGAATGACATCTTCCTGTCCTGCTCTTTGTGGTTCCCTAAGCAGCCTGAGAGTCTTTGTTTCGTGAAGCATGAAACTCCATTTGTAAGCATTAAGTCCAAAGGGAAAAAGTGAAAGATAACTTAAAATACTGTGTGTAGTCTAGTGGAAAAAAACACCTATGCAGCAATTTTTAAATGAAATTATTTTTGATTAGAGCAGGAATATACAGTGCATGCCATGCACTTTTCTATGAAGCCAGCAAAACAGCTTTAAAAAGGTTCCAAAAGTTAATATCATCAGTTGAGCATGACTAAATGTCAGGGGGGGGTGGGGAGAGGGATGACTAAAGGTCTGGTTTGGGGGGGCAGATTGTTGTTGAGTTTTTTTTGCTTTTCAAGTTAATTGTGCAGAAGGAAATCTATAGTTAGTCTAGAATTGAGCTAAAATGCTTCATTTGAATTCTGAAAATAGAGAATTTTCTTCTTTCTCCATTTTCCTCTTTTAACTGTGTGAAATCCTGTGTAGCTCAAAGGAATCTATCTTGGAGACCATACAGAAGGACAGCAGGAAAATAACAAATGAGAGACATGCACATTTTTCCTATAACCAACAATTTCCAGGTTCTGTAGTTGGTTGCCTCCCTTCCAGTCAGCTGCCCAACACTGCAATGTGGAGTTATGTAAATGAAGCCCAACGTTTCTTTCCTACATTTAAGAATTTGTGCCTCACTGTCATGATAATGTTACCCCTTGCTTTCAAACATGGGTTGTGACATGGTCCATAAAAGCCTGTAAGAGTGGATGAGTCATTGATACTCTCTCCTTTTAGAGGCCAGGTGTGATTTTTCAACCAGGTAAAGGAAATAACTACCTGCCATGGTATAGCAGAGGTCTTCATTTAGAGATTAGCTTAAAGAAATCTCGCACCTTAACTTAGCTCCACCACATGCCCAGCCTACAGCTAGTATACCCAGTGTGCTCAAAAAGCTGGCAAGAAACTCAAAACTGCTACCACAGGGTTGATGCCTGTTGCAAAAAAATATCAAGAGTCTGGGAGAAGGCTTGGAGGGCCTGGGGAAAGTGATGTCCATCCCCTCGTATGTATAAGGTACATCCACTTCTCTGTGCATAATCCTTGACTATACTGCTGAATTGTTCATATCTTCTGACAAAGTATCATAAGGGAAGGTTTCTGGTACCTCTGTCCTGAACAGACACAACTGTATTTCTATTTCATGACTGTATGTTAACTTTATATGCAGTTATGCCATTTAGAAAATCACGTAATCATTTGTACCTCTGTACTTGCCTGCCCATTTTGGTTAGTTAAGTAACCATCCACCATAAAGTGATGACAGAATCACAGAATGTTAGGGGTTGGAAGAGACCTCGAAGGATCATCCAATCCAACCCCCTGCCAGAGCAGGATCACCTAGAGTAGGTCACACAGGAATGGATACAGGTAGGTTTTTAATATCTCCAGAGAAGGATTCCTTATTTCTTCTTTTTCACTCCTCTGAAGATAAAACTTTGGACATTAGGGGGGAAAAGTATGGCCAAAAAAAGAGAAAGAAAGATTTAAAAAAGAAGAAAAAAAGAAAAAGACTTTGCAGAAGTGCTTCCACACGGTTGGAAGAAAAACAGGTTTCCTCTTAGACATGAAGCCCTTACTGAACATTCAGTTCAGCTTCTCAGATGATCAGTTAATAGAAAAACATTTGCCTGTGTCCTTGTGTATTTGCTTCATCCACAAAGATGAAGAGATGCTTTGGAAATCACTGAATCTGCCTTTTCTCTAATTCTTGTTTTCAAATGAAAAAAACAATGGCTTCAGAGGAAGGAAACCAATTATTATGAGAAGTGAACAAATGGAATCTGCAGATGATAACCAATTGGCAACTCCTTACTGATGATTTCTGAATGTGCCAGATCTTGCTAATAATGTGATAGCCTTTTTACACAGACTGATTCTGAACTACTTTAGGGATTACCCTCCTCAGTATACTGTTTTTCATATTGTTCTTCTTATTAACATACTTCTATCCAAACCTTTCAAATACTAATTTACAAATAGAATAGAATGGAAGAGACCTTCAAGATCATCGTGCCCAACCTATCATCCAGCGCCACCTAATCAACTAAACCATGCAACCAAGCACCCTGTCAAATCTCCTCCTGAACACCTCCAGTGATGGTGACTCCACCACCTCCTTGGGCAGCCCATTCCAATGGGCAATCACTCTCTCTGTGTAGAAATTCTTTGTAACCTCCAGCCTAAACCTCCCCTGGTGCAGCCTGAGACTGTGTCCTCTTGTTCTGGTGCTGGTTGCCTAGGAGAAGAGACCAACCTCTGCCTGTCTACAACCTCCCTTCAGGTAGTTGTAGAGAGCAAGAAAGGTCACCCTTGAGTCTTCTCTTCTCCAGGCTAAGCAACCCCAGCTCCCTCAGCCTCTCCTCATAGGGCTTGTGTTCCAAACCCCTCACCAACTTCATTGGCCTTCTCTGGACATGTTCCAGCAAGTCAACATCCTTCCTAAACTGAGGGGCCCAGAACTGGACACAGGACTCAAGGTGTGGCCTAACCAGTGCAGTGTACAGGGGCAGAATGACCTCCCTGCACCTGCTGGCCACACTGCTCCTGATAGATAAGACATCCTGCTCAACCACAAGTATGGGGGGGGAAAAGGAGGAATATCTAGCAGCTGGCTTCACATGAGGGGAAAACAATTAAAAAGAAAGAAAGGAAAGGTTAAACTGGCTATTACTGAAATTCTTCAGCTAATTGCCAATAGTTAAAATTCATGTAATCTGGCTCTTGAAATACATGTGAAATAGTTACCAGAATGGTGTAAATATTTATAATCACATTTACTGAAAGCCGTTAGATTATGAGCAGCAAAGTAGCAAAGTTTGGTGAGTTCTGAGTAAAAATATAAAGCATTTAAATAAGTATCTGGAACAAGGATTCAGGAACATGAATAAGCATTCCATTCTGTTGGGGGAAAGCAAAAATCACATGCAAAAAGCTGTTCTTTCCTCTTTTTATGTTTCAGTACAAACCAGACACTCAAATTTCACCTACCTCTTCTTTCAGCAATTTTCCATTTGGAAATTTTAAGATCCACAGAGTGAGCCGATCAATGAGTCAGAAACTTGTTCTTTAAAATCCTTGCTGAAGTTGTTTGGTTTTCCAAATAGACTTTATTATTATTTTTTGGGGGGGGGTTCCCTCCACCCCAAAAAGGAAAAAAAAAGGCAAACAACAACTTTAATACAGAGAAGAGAGAAAGAAAACAATATTTAAGAATAAAATCGAATAGCTCTTCAAGACAAATGCATGGATTGCATGAACCATTATAGAACCATTGCTTTATTTCCAGTGGTTTGGTTTACACAACTGGGAAGATAAAAGTCACAGTATCACAGTATCAGAGTATCACTAAGGTTGGAAGAGACCTTGAAGATCATCAAGTCCAACCTGTCACCACAGACCTCATGACTAGACCATGGCACCAAGTGCCACGTCCAGTCCCCTCTTGAACACCTCCAGGGATGGGGACTCCACCACCTCCCCGGGCAGCACATTCCAATGACGAATCACTCTCTCCGTGAAGAACTTTCTCCTCACCTCCAGCCTAAACTTCCCCTGGTGCAGCTTGAGACTGTGTCCCCTTGTTCTGGTGCTGGTTGCTAGAGAGAAGAGGCCAACCCCTTCCTGGCTACAACCACCTTTCAGGTAGTTGTAGAGAGCAATGAGGTCTCTCCTGAGCCTCCCCTTCTCCAGGCTAAACAACCCCAGCTCCCTCAGCCTCTCCTCATAGGGCTTGTGCTCAAGGCCTCTCCCCAGACTTGTTGCCCTTCTCTGGACACGTTCAAGTGTCTCGATGTCCTTCTTAAACTGAGGGGCCCAGAACTGGACACAGCACTCAAGGTGTGGCCTAACCATTGCAGAGTACAGGGCAGAATAACTTCCCTGCTCCTGCTGGCCACACTATTCCTAATGCAGGCCAGGATGCGGTTGGCCCTCTTGGCCACCTGGGCACACTGCTGGCTCATGTTCAGGCAGCTGTCGATCAGCACCCCCAGGTCCCTCTCTGTTTGGCCACTCTCCAGCCACTCTGACCCCAGCCTGTAGCTCTGCATGGGGTTGTTGTGGCCAAAGTGCAGCACCCGGCACTTGGACTTGTTGAATGCGATCCCATTGGATTCCACCCATCTGTCCAGTCGGTCAAGGTCCCTCTGCAGAGCCCTTCTAACCTCTAACTGATCAAGTCCTGTAGCTGGTACTATATTCTGGGGGTAGACAGGACCAGCTAGGAATGGAACCTAGTCTCATATTCCTTGGTAGAGGTCCAAGCCCATGGCAGGGGGTTGGAACTAGACAATATTTGAGGTCTCTTCCAACCCTGACAATTCTATGATTCATAATGTACTTTTTGTCTACTTACCTATCTGGAACAACTTGTTATTACCATTTTCAACAAAAAACATTAGCAAGGAAAAAAGCTAATAATTGTCTTTTGACAGAATCCCTATGCTTTTTCTCTGCATAAATAAACAAACTGCATTCAAGCTTTAGTTCAATAACATTACATCTTAATATTGTATGACATCTTCGATGAACAGCTGGAAAATAGAATATATGATGGATATAGCTGGATGTTAGGAAGAAGTTCTACACAGAGAGAGTGATTGCCCATTGGAATCGGCTGCCTGGGGAGATGGTGGAGTCACCATCATTGGAGGCATTCAGGAGGAGACTTGATGGGGTGCTTGGTGCCATGGTTTAGTTGATTAGGTGGGTTGGATAAGTTGATAGGTTGGATGCAATGATCTTGAAGGTCTCTTCCAACCTGGTCTATTCTATTCCATTCTATTCCATTCTATTCCATTCTATTCCATTCTATTCCATTCTATTCTATTCTATTCTATTCTATTCTATTCTATTCTATTCTGGGGTGTAATGGTTTAGCACGAGGGCTAACTTGCCCTGCTCCTCAAACACAGAAGTGAGGGGAAGAGTAACACGCACAACTGAGGGCTGAGATAAGAGTTGAATATAAGATATCGTAAACACAGTGCATAATTACCTTAGCTAATAATCTAATTAATCTAATAATACAATGCATGATTCCCTCAGCTTAGCCTATTTGCAGAAAAAGTGCAGTAAAATACACAGGGGGAAAAAGCAGCATAAAACACAAAACCAAACCCAGCAGCTACCCAGCTCCCACCCATTCTGCCAACATGCTTGCAGAAAAAAACACATCCACGAAGCCAGAATCCAGAAGCAGCAATCAGAACAGGAAGCCTCCCACGTTGCAATTTGAACTTTGCTCCAGCGAGCAGTTTTAGTTAGCAGGGAGGCATGGAGGGGAGCTCATTTAAACCTGGCTGGGGGGAAGGTTTTGGCAGGCCCAGTGAGGCTGTGGCAAGCCCAGGCTGGAGAACTGGGCTGAGGCTGAATATGAACGTATGTGGTTTGCATTTTTTAATATATATTCGTGAATAGTATTTCCATTTAAAATTCCCATTCTTTCCAATTCTGTGGAGCATTTTTGTTTTGCTCCTTTGGGGAGGTGTAAAATAGCTCTCTGCCTGCTCAACCCAAGACAACCTGTCATAGTATCATAGTATCAGTCAAGGTTGGAAGGGACCACAAGGATCATCTAGTTCCAACCCCTGCCATGGGCAGGGACACCCCACACTAGATCAGGCTGGCCAGAGCCTCATCCAGCCTGCTCTTAAACACCTCCAGGGACAGGGCCTCAACCACCTCCCTGGACAACCCACTCCAGGGCTTCACCACTCTCATGGTGAAGAACTTCCTCCTCACGTCCAGCCTGAATCTCCCCACCTCCAGCTTCATTCCATTCCCCCTAGTCCTATCACTACCTGATGCCTGAGAAGTCCCTCCCCAGCCTTCTTGTAGGCCCCCTTCAGATACTGAAAGGCCACAATGAGGTCACCTTGGAGCCTTCTCTTCTCCAATTTACATTTTACTACCTTATATTTTTACACAGCAAAATGCTTCTGTTTTTTCTGCCTTTTTATAAGTGCTGTCATTAAAAATCATTGACAGGGCAACATGCACAACCTCTATATACATCCATTTCAACCAGAATAGAACTGAATACCTGAGAAAAACACTGCAAATGTGGATTTATGCTATGGCACTAGCTCATACCTTGATCCACTCTGGCATATTGCTACAAGTTTGAGACAGATTTTCAGCTTTTACATGAAGAAAAAACACACTGATGCTGAAATGAGTTTTGGAGAAAAGTGTGATTAGAATCAGCAGTATATTGAGTTCTGTGAGTTTTTAAGGTAAATCAGCCCCCAACCACAGTGCTTTATAACCAAACCTTTGGAGCTTTGCAGTCTGTGCAGACTATTTATCATGCCCCTTGAAATAGTAAGAGTAAAATAACCTATCCTGCAAACTGAGATTGATGCCCATATTTATTAACAGTCAGAGTTTAATAATATACCAGTCCTGCCTTCCCAATTTAATTTCTCTGTCATAAAAAAAAAAAGACCAAATTACACTGATTTTTTTATTTGTTGCCTGAAGTTTTTATATTGGGGGAAAAACAAACAAAGAAACAAACAACAATAAAAAAAAACCACCACAACAGCCAAACATCTGCCCCAAAAATAGATTTTTACTTAACATTTATATTAGAGATAAAGATTCCTCTAATATGGAACCCTTCTTTCCATGAAAAAAAAAATATCAATGCAAAATTCAGTAAGTCAGAAAAATTCAAGAAGCAGGAATCGTAGAATCATAGAATCAATAAGGTTGGAAGAGACATCCTGGCCTGCATTAGGAATAGTGTGGCCAGCAGGAGCAGGGAGGTCATTGTGCCCCTGTACTCTGCTTTGGTTAGGCCACACCTTGAGTCCTGTGTCCAGTTCTGGGCCCCTCAGTTTAACAAGGACATCGAGACACTTGAACGTGTCCAGAGAAGGGCAACAAGGCTGGGGAGCACAGCCCTATGAGGAGAGGCTGAGGGAGCTGGGGTTGTTTAGCCTGGAGAGGAGGGAGCTCAGGGGTGACCTCATTGCTCTCTACAACTACCTGAAGGGTGGTTGTAGCCAGGAAGGGGTTGGCCTCTTCTCTCTAGCAACCAGCACCAGAACAAGGGGACACAGTCTCAAGCTGTGCCAGGGGAAGTTTAGGCTGGAGGTGAGGAGAAAGTTCTTCACGGAGAGAGTCATTCGCCATTGGAATGTGCTGCCCGGGGAGGTGGTGGAGTCCCCGTCCCTGGAGGTGTTCAAGAGGGGACTGGAACGTGGCACTTGGTGCCATGGTCTAGTCGTGGGGTCTGTGGTGACAGGTTGGACTTGATGATCTTCGAGGTCTCTTCCAACCTTAGCAATACTGTGATACTGTGATACTGTGACCTCAACGATGATCAAGTCCAACCTGTCTCCCCAGACCTCATGACCACTAAACCGTGGCTTCAAGTGCCATATCCAATCCCCTTGAACACCTCCAGGGACAGTGACTCCACCACCTCCCTGGGTAGCACATTCCAACAGCTAACAACTCTCTCTGGGAAGAACTTTCTCCTCACATCGAGTGTCCAGTCATATGTGATATTTCAGGTGAATACATACACATGTCAATGAGGTATTGCAAGATATATATATTCAGAATTCAGTCTTGTTTCCATTTATCTAGAAGAACGTAGTAAGTTAAGAAAAAAAAATAAAGACTAAAGTCAGTGTTGTTTTATGATGTCCAAGGGCAAAAAATTCACACCTAAACCAAGCACTGAAAATGAACTTGCATAAGATCTTTAACTTGTTCATTTCAAAACATACCATCTGTTACAAAAGACCTGCATGGATGAGCAAGGAGCTTCTGGAATAGCTCACACAGAAGAAGGAAGTCCACAGTATGTGGGAAAAGCGACTGGACACTTGGGAGGAGTATTAGGATTTTTGACAGAATATGTAGGGATGCACTGAAGTCAGCTAAGGCCCTCTTTCAATTAAATCTGGCAAAGGATGTAGAAGATAACAAGAAGGGCTTCTTCAAGGAATACCAAGCACAATGTGGGCCTGCTGCTGAACGAGATGAGTGACCTGGTGACAGGGAGTGTAGAAAAGGTGAAGTTACTGAACACCTTCTTTGCTTCGTTCTTTATTGCTAAAGACAGCCCTCAGGAATTCAAGTCCCTGGAGGTAAGAGAGGCAGTCTGGAAGAAGGAATGTTCATTAGTTGAGGAGGACCAGGTCAGAGAACATCTAGACAAGCTGAACACCCATCAATCCATGCTCAATGTGTGGTAAATAATGTATAACATAGAATAGAATAAACCAGGTTGGAAGAGACTTTCAAGATCATCACATCCAACCTCTCAACCAACCCAACCCACCTAAAGCAACTAAACCGTGGCACCAAGCACCCCATCAAGTCTCCTCCTGAACACCTCCAATGACAATGACTCCACCACCTCCCTGGGCAGCACATTCCAATGGGCAATCACTCTCTCTGTAAAGAATTTTTTCCTAACCTCCAGCCTAAACCTCCCCTGGCACAGCCTGAGACTGTGTCCTCTTGTTCTGGTGCTGGCTGCCTGGGAGAAGCATGGGGCAGCCCCTGGAATTGCTGTGTGAGAAAGCAAGACAATGCAACCTGCCTTCCCACAAAATTCCTCCTGCACTTCAGAAGTGATTTTATACGTAATTTGTTCCCCCGCCACACACTGAGCAGCATTGCAGTTGGTTTTGTTCAGACCTTGAAATCCCCCAAACTCTGAGAGGTATTCACTTTTTAGATTTCAGGAAGGAATTCAAGCCTGTGAACAGCCAGCTCAAGTGGAAAGCATCACATGGCTAAGCAGCACCTTGTTCTGCTGGTCATTGCAGCTTCTTTTGTGCTGGCTGCTATCTGTGTAGCACTCTCCATCCTTGAAAGACTGAAAACATACAGACAATAATTAATCTTCCCTGCACTGCTCTAAGGCAAGTAAACACTGTTAATCCTACCTGACGAATGAGAAAGCAGCACAGTTGTGTATTCCTGAAACTGAAGTTGGTGAGTCACAATTCCACCTTCTGAATATAAGAGATTTGTTTACATGTGAAGTTGGCAAGGCTTTAGCTATAATGACTTGAACTTAGTGAGATTAAAAAAGGTACAAGCTCTAGAGTGGTTAGAGGTGAATCAGTATATAAACATTTCTACTGGAATAGCTTATTCACATTTGATTATTGTGGTAGGAACTCTGTGACAGCAATACAGCAGCATCCACTGCTAACTGTACTGACTGCGTTATTTTGGTTAATGAAAAGCTTGTACTCAGCTCTAATGATTTTTTAAGTATGGAAACAAATATAGACCTGTCCCCAAACAAAATCAAATGCATAGCAATGAAGAAGTTAGCCAGCTTTCTCACTTGTCTGTCTTCACTACTCTTTTTAACAGTGGTGCAATCTAACACCTTTTTGTTGTCATCTCAAGCGTGCTCTGCCTGATTGTGTCTGCATTTATACATTTTGGAGTAAGTGGGTGAGAACACAACCAGACGAGTCAGTTTTATGAGACTACATTGATTGTCATTGTTATATTTGGATGAGCAATCTGTGCTGTGGGGTGAAAAATGCAACTCCAGGATTCTACTTCTCCAGTCCCAAGTAACCAGAGGATAGCAGCCACGAACAATCTCCAAGTTGCAAGTCGCAGATCCATTTGCAGATTTGGGGGGATTATAGGTAGTTCTACACTGCTCTTGTAGAGAAAGACTAGGAAGGATTCTCATGTATGTTTTGGTTCAGCCTACAAGGTCAAGGCAGCCTTGACAAATATAGTTTACAACCTCTCCTCTGCTTGCTCATACTACAAAGCAACGGAGAAGCCTGTGGTATGGAACATGGCTTCCTTGCTTTGTGAAGAGCTTTGGTATCTGTAGAGTGCAATGGTTCTTGATATAATGAAGGTGACAGGCTTTTTATATTGTACCTAGTTTGTAGGTTATATGGGTGCCCTGGTACACTGATGGACTCTCCAGACCTGTTCAGAGCAAGCTCAGCTTCCTACTAGCCTAAGCCTCTAGGCTGCCTTTTGATGGGAACCTAATCATAGAAGGGAGGGGACAAGTATTTGGGGCACATCCAGACCTTGCCCTGACACAGGGTTTAGACAGGACATGCACTGAGGTTCCATGTTTTGAGTATAAATCTAGAGGTCCAGTATCAAGCAAAACATCTGAATTCTGAACCTGAGAACTCAACAGTTCCACATGGCTCCACAGTTGGCACATAGTTTCAAACACCTCAATGCTGGAAGGGAATTACTGCTTAATGAGATCATTTATGTACTGAAAACTACACCTACAAGTTCTACCACTTGCCATCTTACCATATGTCAGTGCTATTGCTATTTTAGTAATGGAAAAGGATGGGGGGAATTAGTTTCAATGTTAAAAATAGTCTCTAGCAATGTTCCTAGACATGTATTTTTAATTCTGAATAGACAGCTAACTGAAAAACCATGTCCAGTTTCCCTAACCTCATTTGCAAATTTCACTCTGACTGGATCTGGGTATTGTCAGAGTTCTTTTTCCACTGTGGTAATAACAGAGGAGGATATCACAAATGAGCATCACTTCTTTCTTACTTTTAAGTATTTCCATTAACCATACCATTCTCTGCTTGCATGAATCTCTCGTGGCCTGAAGCATTTTTTAAAAGACTGACATGTCTGAAAACCATTATCAACTTTAACTTTCTAAATGTAATGATGTTCAAGATGAAGATTGCTCAAGACAAGAAGATGAAGAACATTCATGACAAGTTCTTCTTGAAGAACAATCACCTCTTATAGAACAAATTTCTCTGCCCTTTTCTGGTATTTGAATTACATGTTGCCTTCAGTTTTTGTCATAGCTGGGTGTCAAGCAGTTGGATGCCTCCCAGCTCCTGCTAGCAGCTTTCTGTTTTCAATAAATCAGTTCCTAGGCAATATTTCCTGGGTGACTGAATCCTCGTCAGAGAGGAAGAAAAAAAAGATACATAGTTCAAGTAACCCAGGTCCCCCTTTAGATAAGTAAAGCAGCCATGTGTTCTGTTAATCAGGACAGCAGACTGCAAAAACAGATGCTTCTCTACCAGCTTTCTTACTGAACATCAGTTATTGCCTAGAGCTAGGCTTCAAAGAGATGAACAGAGTGTGAGGAACCCCAACAGCAAGGCTGTAGCAAGACAAGATTGGTTTAACTTTGTGGGAGGGAGACTGGGAAGAGAGAGAAGGCCTTTAACCTCAATTTGCTGCTAAAATAGGTCATGAGTTGTTCACATCTGCTTGGAGCTAATGGACAGATAAAAAAAGCAAAGATTAGTTAATAACAGCAGCATCTGGCACTTCTGCTTTCAAATCATGAAGAGAGGAAAATTAACCCTTTTAATTATTTGGCACTGTATTCCCCTTCTCTTGTTTTCCATAGCTCTGGGTAGATTTGTCCCTGGTATGTATTTAGAAGCTACACAGGAAAGACTCAATTGGAACTATTTTGCATTTCTCAAAACAAAGAATATAATTATAAGAGAATAAAATGCAATTTGAATACTTAGTAGTACATCTTCCATGAAACATGAAACTTGCTCTGGAAATGGAGTGAGCTCTTTCTGACTTATGAAACAGTCCATCCCAAAAGCCTTTTTTCCATTTTCTGACTCATCATGAATTATTTAAGGCTCTATAGATAGAGACCAAGGTCTATTGTGCTTTCTGCGTTCCCCCTAGTCCTAGTAGATGGAATAGTGTATGTGACACAAGCCTTTCTGAGATGTTTCTGGAGTAACAATGATCCTCAGTCTCTGTTCTTCTGTCTCCATGATAAGCTGTGGTAGAAA
Organism: Picus viridis; assembly: GCA_033816785.1. Classification (NCBI taxonomy): domain Eukaryota; kingdom Metazoa; phylum Chordata; class Aves; order Piciformes; family Picidae; genus Picus; species Picus viridis. The sequence goes on along the minus strand of CM066575.1, from coordinate 42,177,311 downwards.
GCTGTGCATGGTATCTCCCTTGAAAGTGTACATATCCTTATCTGATTAGATAATGTTCTGCTTTGTTTTACTCTGTGGTTTTGACAAACAACTACACCTGTCCAAAGTCTGCCACTGTGATAGATATTGAGCATTAATTATATTATCTCATGTTACCACGTCCTTTGGAGCAACACCTTGCCCTAAGTTCTCTTGTAAGGTGGGAATTAGACCCCTGGGGATAAATAGAGGACTTGGCTTCCATCATTCCATCACTCATTGAAGAACTTCATTGATACGTCAGTTCCAGATCTGGTAAAAAAATGATGCTAGCATGAAATAATGTATTAATTAGTTGTTCCTAACGGAGTTCTATTTGTGTGCTGTGGGGCAAAAAGGAGCAGTGGTCATTTTTATAATTTTTAGAGATACTGAAATTATTTTTATCCACTGGAATTTATCTTTGCAGTACCTCTATCTTCTCTGCATAAAAAACCAGTGGGCTATGACTCACATACTTCCAGTGGATGGATGATTCTTAGTAAGAAAGGGGTTAAAACATTAAGTAACAAGAGAAGAAGGATTCAAGAAGCTACAGGGCAGTCAGCCCAACCCCCATCTCCAGAAAGCACATGGAACAGTTCATTCTGGAGGTCATCTGTAAGTAGGTGGAGGAAAAGAATCCTCTATCAGAAATATTCATCATGGATTCACAAAAGAGAAAGCTTGCTTGACCAATCTGATAGCTTTCTATAATGGTGCAACCAGCTGGGTAGGTGAGTGGAGAGTGGTGGATGCTGTCTACTTCAGCTTCAGCAAGCTTTTGACACTGTCTCCCATAGCAACCTCATAGGTAAGCTTAGGGACTGTGTGGCTTAGATGTGTGGACAATGAGCTGAACTGAAAACTGGCTGAATGACAGAGCTTAGAGGTTTGGAGGCATGAGGCTGATGGTGTTCCCCAGAGGTCAGTACTGGGTCCAGTCTTGTTCATCATACTCATCAACAACCTCAATGAAGAAACAGAGTGCTCTCATCAAAATTGTTGATGATACAAAACTGAGAGGAGTGACAGACACACCAGAAGGCTGTGCTGCCATTCAGTGAGATGTGGACAGATTGGAGAGGTGGGCAGAGATGAACCTTATGAAGTTCAAAACAAGCAAGTGCAGAGTCCTGAACCTGGGGAGCAATAACCCTGTGCACAGGTATAGGTTAGGGGCTGACCTGCCTGAAAGCAGCTTTGTGCAAAAGGACCTTGGAGTCCTGATGTACAATAAGCTCTTGTGACTAAGAAGGCCAAAGGTATTCTGGAGTGTGTAAGGATGAGCGTGGCCAGCAGGTCAAGGGAGGTTCTTCTCACCTTCTACTCTACCCTGGTGAGGCAGCACCTGAAATATTGTCTCCTGTTCTGGGCTCCTCACTTCATTTCATGAGAGACAGGCAAATACTGGAAAGAGTCCAACAAAAGGCCACAAAGGTGATCAGAAGAGCATCTCTCTCACAAGGAGAGGCTGGGAGACCTAGAACTCTTTAACCTGGAGAAATCTGAGAGGAGATCTTACAAATGCATAGGAATATCTAAAGGGTGGTCATGAGGATGGAGCTTGGCTCTTTTCACTGGTGGCCAGTGATAGAACAAGGGGCACTGGGTACAAACTAGAACACAGGAGGTTTCCATCAAACATAAGGAGAAACTTCTTTACTTTGGAGGCGATGGAGCATTGGAACAAGCTGCCCAGAGAGACTGTAGAGTCTCTCCTGCAGACTTTCAAAAAAACCCTGGACATGTTCCTGTGCAACCTGATCTAGGCATACCGGCTTTTAGCAGAGGGGCTGGACTAGATATCTCCAGAGGTCCCTTCCAACTTCTATCACTCTGTGATTCTGTAATTCTATTACCCCTATTTTCCTTTCTAATAAGGTATTTCTTAGCATGCAAGTACTGTGAAAATTCAGCCCCCTTCCTTTTAAGTTACATTGTGAACAGTCAACCAGTAGGTCTGGTATCTGCTCTCATGTAAAGTCATGCTTGTGTTTGGGGGCAATTGTTTTGTTTTTCTTTTGTACCCAAGGTGGTATTCAGTTCAGTCTGCTCGGTCTTTGTCAGTGGCTTCGCCTTCAGCATAAAACCTAGGGCTCTAAAACTTGCTCAGGTTGCAATGCTATGGTGCTGCTTTGCTCCAGGGAGACAGCAGAGCTGTTCTGATGCTTGAGAGAACAGAGGCCTCTCTAGGGAACTTATTTTTATCTGTATACACAAAAGACTGAACTGACGACAGAAAGACTGTGAAGAAAAGCAACCTATTAATCTCTTCCTTCTGTAGCATCAGAGGGATTGCACTGACCAAAAACCTGCTAGGAAGCAGAGATAAATTATAAAAAGCTGGTAACACACTAACAGATCCTTTCAAACTTGCACACAGATTCAAGATAAACATTATCAGGGGGGATGGTGACAACACTTTACAGCAGTTAAGGAGGAAGGAAGACAGACAAGCCAAAAATAGCCCTGGAATAGTAGAGTGATTCAGCTTCAATTAAGGTAAGGGCTATCAGAAACTTCCTTCTGGTTTGACCTTTGGGCCAGGAGGCAAGGAGAAACACAGGTATCCTCCCACTGCAATTCTGAACAGGGTCCCATAGGGGATTTAGTACAGTTAGAAATTCTGAGATATTACTGTTCTGGAAAGAGTAAAAGCCCTCTTTTTTTCTGCTATGTATCATAATAGGAGATTAAAACAAAACTAAACAAAATAAAATAAAATAAACCAAAACCAATTAAATTAAGTTCAATTAAGCTAAAATACTTGCAGTCTGAAATACATATCAACATCTGACCAGAACAGCTATTTCTATAAATTTTGTAAACTACAGTGCACATTTCATTTAGAAGTGAAATGAAACACACCCCAAAATGCCCAAAAGGCAGGGCAACAGGACATTAATATGGCAAAATGCTTGCTTTGGATACTTTCCTTTGTATATTCTGTATAAACATGAAGAAATTGTATGTCTCAATTAAATCCACTGTGCCACAGAATCCTTATTCTGCAGTGAGCAGAACGCACTTGCATGTTACACTGGGAAAATACTACACTCTAAGTCATGATGCTACTATTATTTAAAAACATTATCACTCCTGATGGGATTCTTCTCCCTTAAATTTAGGCATCCTGAAATGTGGAGACTGCACCATTTTATTTTCTAAGATGCTTCTAGGCTAAGGATAGTCATCTTGAGGCTTCACTAGTGAGCAATTCTCAGTAACTCAAGCAAGACATCTAACTTTTAAGAAGCTAAAGTTGGTGAAATGAAACTGGATCTTTTTCCATAAAGAACTGTGAGACCCAAACATTTGTACTTTTGGGGGGAATTAGTCTTTGATTACCAAGGCTATTCCAGTAATTATGGAAATTACAAAATTGCATAGATGAGTGATCCAATTATGTAAGAAAGAGTTAGCCATCAGAAAGCAAAAAAAGCAAGGACATGTTGCAGAGTTTTTTTACATGCTACTGCTGTATTCTGTTGGAGTTGCACATAAACATAAGGAAAAACCTTTTCACTGTAAGGGTGGCAGAGCACTGGAGCACGATGCCCAGAGAGGAGTTGTGGAGTCTTCATCTTTGGAGACATTCAAAAGCCTCCTGGATGTGTTCCTGGGTGACCTACTCTAGGTGATCTAGGGGTGTTGGACTAGAAGACCTTTTGAGGTCTCTTCCAACCCCTAATATTCTGTGATTCTGTAAGGAAGGAAGGGTAATTTTTCATTTTAAAGAGTGGCAGGAGTAATAAAATCAAGGTATTTCCAATTCTTTTAAGCCACTGTACAGTTTTGCACAAAATCCTTTGTGATCAAGAAAGAACAACAAACCAACCAACCCCCACACTTTAAAACAACCAAAAATCCCAAGCAAAAATAAACCAAACCAAACCTCAACAAAGCATGAATTAATTCATCTCCATAAATCAAACTTTCCCTGAAGATCACGCACTTTTTATAATCATTGGGCTCAAGAACATTTCTGACAATCACAAATACACTACACTAGACCACATCTTGAACGTGTCCAGAGAAGGGCAACAAGGCTGGGGAGAGGCCTTGAGCACAAGCCCTGTGAGGAGAGGCTGAGGGAGCTGGGGTTGTTTAGCCTGCAGAAGAGGAGGCTCAGGGAGACCTCAATTGCTTTCTACAACTACCTGAAGGGTGGTTGTGGCCACGAAGGAGTTGGTCTCTTCTCTCCAGCAACCAGCACCAGAACAAGGGGACACAGTCTCAAGCTGCGCCAGGGGAAGTTTAGGCTGGAGGTGATGCGAAAGTTCTTCACTGAGAGTGATTGCCCATTGGAATGTGCTGCCCAGGGAGATGTTGGAGTCACCATCCCTGGAGGTGTTCAAGAGGGGACTGGACGTGGCACTTGGTGCCATGGTCTAGTCATGAGGTCTGTGGTGACAGGTTGGACTTGATCTTCGAGGTCTCTTCCAACCTTGGTGATACTGTGATACTGTGATCTATAAAAATCCTCATGTTCTGTGGTGAATCACAACATTTATTGTAAATTGAGAATTGTATTATACTGATATGCTTCAGTTTTATGTGGTGCTAATAATGTTGAAGATTTGATTGTGCTACGGGCTAAATATTCCGAATCTTTAGAAACATTGATCTTCAAGACAGAGCTCTTACTAATTGCTTGAAATTAATGCTGAGTCATTTCTTTAAAGAAATAATTCCCTCTGCAAGGTAAGAAATATCACAGTCTCAAAACCTACATTATGTAACTCTGTGGCAAAAAAAAAAAATAAATTACTTTTTGGTCTATGTACATTTTTAAGAGTTAGAAAGATAAGAATCCTTTATAGTAACATGTAAGGGTTTCTGTCAATACAGATTATTAAATTAATTTTAACTCTTCAGACTGCTGAGAGCTGAAAAGATAATGCATATGCCTGGTGCTTTTTCAGAGTAAAACACATTAAACAATCCATTACACTGGCAGAAGGAAGCATCTTTGCTTTTGCTTTACATAACTTCATTCCCTTTATAAATACATTTATTTACTCCAGAGTTGCCTGCGATCAAGTTTAATGCCGAGCTTCGCTAAAAAAATCAATCATTTTAAAACTGTATGCTTGAGACTGTAGGGCTGGGTGAAAGTGCCTATCCATTTTGCAGCTGAGCCTGGCTTATTTGAGTTAGAAACAATCTTCTGTTTCAGTGTAGACACACTCAGAGAAAACAAAACAAAAAGAGAAATCATCATCAATGTCAGGTACCTTCTCAGGTACACAGCTCCTCTCCTGTAGCCTAAGGAATGCAGTAGTATTCTTGCCCATTCCTCATATTTAGGTGTTTCGCAACTACAAAGTATCAAGCTTTTCCCCCTCTGCAGCCAATCATAAAGCTATGAGAGCTGGTGCTCTTAGGTGTAAACCTAGGCTGAGAAATTGAATTTCAATTGCATTCGCTTTGCCATCTGTTTCATCTCAGTAATGCAAGGTACTGACAGATGGAGACTCTGCTCTTGAGTTCATGCTGTTGAATCACTGGCTAATAAACTTACTGCCATTCGTGATCAAATTACTGGCAAAACCCTTCTATTCCCCAGCTAGGTACCTGGGTCCTACATAGTAGGGTCTATGATACCTACATCCCTTCCTTGACTCATCCCCAAGAGAGGAAAGAGATGAGTTTTCTGCCTATCTGTTTATAAATATTGGAGAGTCTCCCACTCCAGAGCCAGTCACAACTGAACGGTAATTACTGTCTTGTGCAGAGTTCAGGTAAGATATTTGGATGGTTCCAGTTACAATGGAACATGTCCAGAGAAGGGCCACGAGGATGATCAGAGGGCTGGACCACCTCTCCTATGAGGACAGACTGAAAGAGTTGGGGCTGTTCACTCTGGAGAAGAGAAGGCTTCAAGTGGCCTTCCAGTATCTGAAGGGGGCCTACAGGAAGGCTGGGGAGGGACTTCTCAGGCTATCAGGTGGTGATAGGACTAGGGGGAATGGAATGAAGCTGGAGGTGGGGAGATTCAGGCTAGACGTGAGGAGGAAGTTCTTCCCCATGAGAGTGGTGAAGCCCTGGAATGGGTTGTCCAGGGAGGTGGTTGAGGCCCTGTCCCTGGAGGTGTTTAAGAGCAGGCTGGATGAGGCTCTGGCCAGCCTGATCTAGTGTGGGGTGTCTCTGCCCATGGCAGGGGGATTGGAACTAGATGATCCTTGTGGTCCCTTCCAACCCTGACTGATATGATACTATACTACACTACACTACACTATACTATACTATACTATACTATACTATACTATACTATACTATACTATACTATACTATACTATACTATACTATAGTATACTACACTATACTATACTATACTATACCATACCATACCATACCATACCATACCATACCATACCATACCATACTATACCATATTACCTATACTATACTATACTATACTATACTATACTATACTATACTATACTATACTATACTATACTATGATACAATGCACAGATCCTCTTGAGCCTTCTGCTCTGCAAGGAGGTTTTTTTATTTTGCTTTCCTATTGACATTGCCACAGATGGATGAGCTGAATGACTAGAAGTAAAACACTACTAAACCAGTTTGTGTGTTAATGGTTAATCTGATTATGGTGCTAGCTATGCACATGAAGTCGACTGCCGTGTAGATCTGAAATTCATACATACAAGTACAGTATTTGTTGTCTGGACTTCTACACTGGAATTACTCTAGGCCCCCTTTCTACCATCAACAAAGAGAACTAAATGTTTTCAGGAAATAATTAATTTCATGCTGTAGAAGACATCTAGGTACAGATAAATTTGTCTCTGCTGACATCAAAATGGCTTCATTTCAGTAAAAATAATAGCACATCTCACATGGAAACTTGCTCTATTGCCCAAATTATTGCTCACATTCTAAAATGAGTAGTTTAAGAGCAGTGCATAATTCCATACCCACATTGCATAAATTATTTGAACCTTGCTACTCCTCTTGATACTCTCAATGAAGGGAAAGAGATTCATGTCGAGACTTAGTCTTTTGGAAGCCAAAGGAAGAGAAGTGGTGTCTCCCAAGGGATGAGGTGGCAGACAATGGGTCATGGGTGTGCTGTAACCTGCTACATTTCTTAGGCTTGAGGTGAGGAGACAGTTCTTCACAGAAAGAGTAATTTGCATTGGAATGTGCTGCCCAGGGAGGTGGTGAAGTTCCCATCCCTGGAGGTATTCAAAAAAGGATTGGATGTGGCACTTGAAGCCATGGTTTAGTTGTCAGGAGGTGTTAGGTATTAGGTAATAGGTTGGACTTAATGATCTCTGAGGTCTTTTCCAACCTGCTCGATTCTATGATTTCCTGAGGAATCTGCTCTCTCATTAGCTTTTCTTTGTGGGTGAAGTCAGGCTTAGCAACAATACCTGCCCTGTTTCAATATAAAGCTGCCTGTCCTTGGGCCTCAGCTGTAACTGACTGGTAGAGTGTGCCTCCTCTATGGAGGAGACTTGATAGGGTGCTTGGTTGCATGGTTCAGTTGATTAGGTGGTGTTGGATGATAGGTTGGACACTATGATCTTGAAGGTCTCTTCCAACCTGGTTTATTCTGTTCTATTCTATTCTATGGGCTGGTCTTGGAACCATCTGCAATAGCAATCAGTCTTGTTCAGTGTGCAAACAAGGCAGATAGGGTCTCTCAGAAAAAAAGAGTGTTTCCTTCCTGATAGAATAGCAAGCAGTGGAGCACAGTACTTTAGATTCATGTCTAAACTTGGAACAAAGCTGATAGGGAGGCCTGAAACCAAAGAGATGGTTGATTTCCCTACCTCTAGTTTCTTTCAAACAGATAAACAGCAAAACTAATTTTGACAATTACACAATGTCAGGCAGTGCTTCCTGAAAAGAAGATGCAAATCGTTCCCTTAAGGATAAGAAGACTTCTAACTGAATCTGATCAGACTTTTTTTAGGGAACAGAGTTCTGTTGGTAGAATACGGCAGAAAAGAACTTATGACACTCCAGCGAGGAAAGCAGGTACCATTTGCACAGTCTTCTTCCTAACAGGGATCCATGGATGGCATACAAAGGAAAAAGAAAACTCTCACTGGGATAGGAATCTGATAAAAATAACCTCCCAGGTACCTCACTAATTTATTCCTGCAATAGCTGTAAATTAAGTCACTGCTAATTACGGTGGTTGCAGTTCTAAATGTCTTTTCCAGACTATTTACTACTCCTATTAGTATTTACTACAAATGTTACTTGCACTTCTCTCTCCTTTTTTTTGCTTCTGCGTGAAGTGAGTAATTTTCTCTCACATCTGAAAAACAAACAAAACTGCACATTTTAAGGGTTCTTTTCCTCAGAATCTCTATTTATACTGGAGGAGGAGATTGCAGTACACTGTGCTCACATCACATACCACTTTTGTCAAGAAGATTTATTGGAAAGGTATAATACATTATTAACTGTAATCCTTACACATAGGAGTAGTTTTGAAGGTGGTCCTTCTGTGTCACTTTTTCTAGAGGTGATAGAAATACTTTTGCAAGCATTTTTTCAAGTGTATACCATTTTTCTACAGCAACAAGTTTGACTTATTGTTTCTGCCTGTAGATTTAGTTGGATTCAGGCCTATTCCATTTCTCAAAATCTGTAGATAGGATCTTTTATTTCTTCAGTGTTGTTGACTGGTCTTTTTTCCCCCACAGCAAAAACGGTGGCAGAGTATTTTTAATGTTTCATACAGTTCTCCCCTGCCTTAGCATTTTGTTTGAGCTCATTCCTTTCTGTAATGCACATCAGAGTATTCCACTCCCACATTAAGTGCCCTTAAACAGTCACTTATGCCATAAGCAGTGGCTTGTTTGAGCTGTCTCTGAGAATTCCCAGAAGCCAAAATCAGCTTCTGTCTTGTTCTGGAAACCAGACATAGGAGTGCCTGTTATGCATTTCCCTGTTATGCCTCTAGTTCCTTGTGATAATAACTCACCCATGTAATAAATCTGAAACTTTGCCATTTCTTTTAGAAATCTATATTAAATTATGTCATTCTATAAAAAAAAAATATTTTAAGGACTAAATTAAACACTTGAAAAAATAAGGAGCATTTATGGACTTTTCTGGGAAAAATGGTCTAGTAAAAGGAATAATTTTTGGAGGCAGCTGTATAGGAACATGCTGACCCATAACAAAAAGCTTATATTATATAACAAAAAGCTTATAGTATATAACAATAAGTAATAACTGGAGACAGTTATTTGGGAAAGCAATGAGAAAATGATGGTACAGCAGAAATATAAAATTAAATAGAATAGTTTGTGTTAGAACGGACTTCTAAACATCATTTAGTCCAATCCCCCCACAGTAAGCAGGCACATCTTTAAGTAGAACAGGTGGCTCAGCACCCCAACACAACCTTGAATGTTCCCAGGGCTGGGGCATCTACCACCTCTTTGGGCAAGCTGTGCCAGTGTTTCATCACCTTCATTATAAAAAATTTATTCCTACATCTAGTCTGAATCTTCCCTCTCTGGGTTTAAAACCATTACCCCTTGTCCTGTCACAACAGGCCCTGCTAAAAGTCTGTCCCCATCTTCCTTATAAAGCCCTTGTTCAATAAAGATGTCTCTAAAAAGAAGAATTAAGACAGATTTAAAGGACAATACAGACAGATGTTTATAGACTATTCCAATAAAAACAAGAGGTAATAGAATATTAAACTTTGGAAGGAGGAGCCAAAGTTTGTCTTTTAAATATGACAATAGAGAGGTACTTGGAGAGGCCTGGGAACAAAAACAAGTAGCGTGGGTTTCATATAATGGACATGACATAAGCAGTAGAGAAATGGGCAAAAAGGAAGCCAGGATTAAATTCTTTAAGGGTTTAGAAGGAGGATGGATGAAAATTATTCTATGCTTAAATCTAAGAAAGGTGTTGCAAGGAGATGGCAAGCTGCCATTTAATCAAAGGCTAAAGTTGAAAACAGTACACAGAATATCTCCCAGTATTAACAGCCTTGATTTGTGGATGATGAGATTTGTCAAAATCTGAAGATGCCAAAGTTAAGCACTGAAGTGTGAAGTGAGGTGAGGGATGGCAAATGGGCTGGGAGAATGAAGGAAAGCTGAAGTGCCAGTTATTTATGTGGGGGAGCGAAGCTGAGAATTTGAGATATACTATTGGAATATAGAATTAAAGCACAGTACCTTGCCTGCAAAAAATTCAGAGTTAAATCTGCATCTGCCATTGAAGTTACCCTAAGAAGGTATAGAGAATGCAGAGTTGTGACTGAACCCTAGAAAACTCAAAGGAATTTAAACAAAAAGTAATTTAATGAACACATTAAGTAGCAGGGGCAGAGAGGGGAAAGAGCTCAGAGTTGGAGGGCAATGTAACATAGAGAGTATCTTCTGGAAAAGAGTACGTCAAGGAAGGTTAGCAGGGAGAACAAGCAGGCTGGAGAGAGTACAGATTTGGCTAGGAAATGACCTGGTGACAGGGATTTAAATTGAGAGCAAGATGTGAAAGCTGAGAAAGAGATGAGCGCAGGTGTGAAGCAGGCATGAATGCCACAGGGTCAGGAGGACACATGGAGAAGAGGTGGTGCAATGTCCCGGCTGCTGCATCCATCTTCCTGAGTATCAACTGGCAGAATCTGGATGACCCAGGGACATGGAGAGCATCACAGGACTTGCTCTACAGCTGCTTTAAGCATCTCTTTCTCACACCACTGCCAAACATGTTCACAGTTGAGAGCACAGAAGAGACTATACCCACTACTGGCTGCCAGGCAGTGAGAGGTGCAAATTGTTGAACTGTTGAACTTTACAGAGGGTGGTCTAGGCACTGACAGAGATCTCCTCTCCTGAGCTCTCTAAAAAAGGTGCAGAGGTACTGTATGCCAAGAGAAAAGCCAAAGGGAAGAGCAGACAGTCAAGGATTTGGAGGAAGAGATTACAGCCAAGTCAAGAGCAGATAATAGGTATCTGCTTATTGCGATGTATTTCCAGTGCAGTGCTCAAAGCTCCTGGGGTTTCAGCTCTGTCATTCGCACAGCACTTTGCCATCTGCACAGCAAATGGTGTGAAAAGGTGTTTAATTCAAAGTGGCAATCATATAGAACAGTGAGTAAACGATGGACTCAGCAAGAGGGAATAGCTGGTTAAAATCATGTATTTTTCATACTTACAAAAAGTTTTAGGACAGTTGATAAATGTCAAATCTTCCTTGAAATTCCTCTTGGTGTCAACCTCTATAAATCATCTGTAATCTCTCTCAAAAGGTCTTAATTGTCTGATATTTATAGTGTTGAGTGATTTACTTTGATTTTGACCCTTTTAAAATGCCCAAAGTAAGAAAAAAAAAGGAGTTGTAACTCTCTTCATCCACCTGGAACCCTGAATACAACCAGTTTCTTTATGCAATTTGTTTTGTCATGTAATGTGGGAAGTTGAAGAGAAGAAATGCTCCGTTCTGTCCATGGGATATAATAAAGGAACATAGCACGTATTTGCCTCTACAGCACATTTAATCATTGGGTATAACAGGCACCACTGAATGTATCTTGCAGTGTTTGCCACAGACTCCAAAAGATATCTCCTGTTTAGGAATTAAAATCAGACATTTTACACAGTCCCTTGTGTAAAATTAAGCTATATAACTTTACATATTTATAGCCTGATGTTTAGCATGCTTTATCTACTGCAATGAAAATTTTAATGATGCATTAATATGTGTATTTTTCTTCATATTTTTCACATTCTTTTTCATTATGCTTCCTCTGCATTGTATCTTCACCTTTGCAGCATCATTCCACTATTGTAAACCAATTATTCTTAGGACTCACTAAACTGTGCATGTGGATTATTTACACACCTCATCTGACTGACTTACTTAATATCCTGATTCTTAGGAGCATTAATAAGCATTAATAAGCTTTAGTTGGTTAGATAGTGTTGGATGATAGGTTGGACTCAATGATCTCAAATGTATCTTCCAACATGGTTAATTCTATTCTATTCTATTCTATTCTATTCTATTCTATTCTATTCTATTCTATTCTATTCTATTCTATTCTACTCTACTCTACTCTACTCTACTCTACTCTACTCTACTCTACTCTACTCTACTCTACTCTATTCTACTCTATTCTATTCTATCATAGAATCATAGAATGATTTGGGTTGGAAGGTACCTTAAATATCATCTAATTCCAACTCCCTGCCATGGGCAGGGACACCTTTCACTAGACCAGGTTTCTCAAGGTCTCATCCAAGCTGGCCTTGAACACCTCCAGGGAAGGGGCAACCACAGCCTCCCTGGGCAACCTGTTCCAGTGTCTCACCACCTTTACTGTAAAGTTTTTTTTTTCATAAAACCCAGTGTAAATCTCCCCTCCTCATCCATTCCTTCTAATCCTATGACAAGTCCTTGTAAAAAAGTCCCTCTCCACTTTCTTGTAGGCCCTCTTCAGGCACTGGAAGGCTGCTATGTAAATTACGTAAATTAGATTTACACTGCATCTTTATGCTTCAAATGAACCAAAATTTATCAACAGCTCCACCAACAAAAAGTCTTTCCTGAAGACATTCTAACATAAAATAATCATAGTATCATAGTAGTATCAGTCAGGGTTGGAAGGGACCACAAGGATCATCTACTTCCAACCCCCTGCCATGGGCAGGGACACCCTACACTAGATCACGCTGGCCAGAGCCTCATCCAGCCTACTCTTAAACACCTCCAGGGACAGGGCCCAAACCACCCCCTGGACAACCCATTCCAGGGCTTCACCACTCTCATGGTGAAGAACTTCCTCCTCACATCCAGGCTGAATCTCCCCACCTCCAGCTTCAACTTTCTATAAATTGGGGGGAAAAAATGAGTTTCTAACTTTCTCCAGAATCCAATTAGCAAAGAATCAATTAAAAATCTCTTGATCATTGTGTCCAAGCTTGGAATTACTCTGGACAGAGGCAAAATTAAATATTCTGGCATATTTTAAGTTTGCTGCTGAAAATGTTACAGAAAGTGAAACTGGGATTCAGACTCCTACTCTTTAAAGTTTTTATTTCCTGGGCACCATTGAGCATCATTGAGCAACTTCTGCCTGAAGTTCTGTTAGCTGTGGTTCTGCAGGACATACTGCACGTCAAATAAAATGCACCAGGTCTCATTTTTTTCGTTTTATGGAAAAAGATGTGTGCCAACTTCTGAGTCCTCTGATCAGTGTCCCAAAATGTAGCAGGACTGATAGTGCTGATCAAAGCAGCTCTATGTAATCATTTCTCTTCTATGCCACATAGAGTGTAGTATATATATGCATTAGGAATGGTGTGGCCAGCAGGAGCAGGGAAGTTATTCTGCCCTGTACTCTGCAATGGTTAGGCCGCACCTTGAGTCCTGTGTCCAGTTCTGGGCCCCTCAGTTTAAGAAGGACATCGAGACACTTGAACGTGTCCAGAGAAGGGCAACAAGGCTGGGGAGAGGCCTTGAGCACAAGCCCTATGAGGAGAGGCTGAGGGAGCTGGGGTTGTTTAGCCTGGAGAAGGGGAGGCTCAGGAGAGACCTCATTGCTCTCTACAACTACCTGAAGGGTGGTTGTAGCCAGGAAAGGGGTTGGCCTCTTCTCCCTAGCAACCAGCACCAGAACAAGAGGACACAGTCTCAAGCTGCACCAGGGGAAGTTTAGGCTGGAGGTGAGGAGAAAGTTCTTCACGGAGAGAGTGATTCGTCATTGGGATGGGCTGCCCGGGGGAGGTGGTGGAGTCCCCGTCCCTGGAGGTGTTCAAGAGGGGACTGGATGTGGCACTTGGTGCCATGGTCTAGTCGTGAGGTTTGTGGTTACGGGTTGGACTCGATGATCTTCAAGGTCTCTTCCAACCTTAGTAATACTGTGTGATACTGTGATATTGTTCCAAGTGATTTGCACAACTTCCACCTAAAGCACAATGACTTCTGCCCCAACCTGAGACAAGGGTAAGCATACCAGTCATTTATTTCCATTGCATTGTTTTTGTGGGGAAACCAAACAAAACCTCTTTACTGGTTTTGATTCAAAGACTCACTCATTGCCCCAATGAAGCACTTGGTCCCTGGCAATAAATGGTTTTAAATGGGAAGTTAGGTCACCTGTTGATCTCTAGACATAAAAAAATGTTTGAGGCACGCTCCACATGCCATGTGAGTGCACTCAAGATGAATTGCTCCATGGTCTTCCTCAGTACCAAGGTCAGACTGACAGGTCTGTAGTTCCCAGGTCCTCCTTCTGGCCCTTCTTGTAGATGGGCATCACATTTGCCAACCTCCAGGCAGCCGGGACCAACGTATTTACTTGATCTTACAGGGGCACTTGCTGGTTCTTGTTGAGATTGCCTTGTAAATCCTACACTTTGTTGTGAGAGGTTTTATAAGCCATTTGTAGGTAGAAGTGAGGAGTCAATAAATAGTGCAGCTACATACCTGACACATGGTAGCACAAATTGACTGAAAAGTCTGAGATTGATATAAAAAGACATAAAAGTGCATGAATATACCGCTGGTAGGTCTTGAAGATAAACTAGATTATGAAAACTAGCAGTATTGGTAAACAAGAAAATTACAATTAATTTAGCCAAGTGTGTGCATTCCTATTTCTGCTATCAGCCAGCCCAAATGAAAAGATGAACAGCAGAAAAATTCCAGACCACAGTCTCGGCTCAGCCATCTGGGTCCACAAATCCAAATTAGAAGTGTGACTCCAGCTGCTTTGAGCTCTACTCCTTTGATTTACTCATCCTGCAATCTGACTCTGGGCCTGAAACACTTGAACAACATACACTTGCACTTTCAGCAGGTAAGGAGACTGTACATTGTGTAAGGTGGCTGCTTTCTTTCTGTTCTGGCCTCTATTTTAAGGAAAACTACAGATGCTGCTTCTTTTTGTTACCCACTTTAAATTAGCTTAAATTGGTCCAATTTTCTAGAGGAAGTTAGAGGTTTCAAATCTTCTATAAATAACACTGTCTTTAAGGAAATAGGTGTTAAGGACTGAGAACACCTCAATGTTCTTGACAGCATCTTGCTCAGTTTTTTTCAGCTATGAACCAAAGCTGCTGTATTTTCTAGTTGATTGGAAGCATTTATTTTCTCCAAGCAAATGGTGGGGGGGGGAAATCACCCAAGGATTTTTAATGTGTTTCTACTTCTTTTCAAGGTATGCTATAAATTCACTCCATGGAAAGCTAAGAAGTTTCACTTTAAAAAAAACCAACAAAACCAAACACATGGTTTTTGTTTGTACTTTGTATAAATAATTTAGTGGGATACATATCACAGTATCACAGTATCACAAAGGTTGGAAGAGAGCTCAAAGATCATCAAGTCCAACCTGTCACCCAAGACCTCATGACTAGACCATGGCACCAAGTCACCTGCCATCATTTGCAAATCCTTACTACAATCTTCACAGGTCCAAGTTTCACCCCCAGCCATCAGTCACATTATCACAGAATCAAATCAACCAGGTTGGAAAAGACCCGAGAGATCATCAATCCAACCTAACACCTAACACCTCATGACAACTGTTTAGTGGCTTCAAGTGCCACATCCAATCTTTTTTAGAACACCTCCAGGGATGGTGACTCCACCACCTCCCTGGGCAGCGCATTCCAATGGCCAATTACCCTTTCTGGGAAGAACTTTCTCCTCTCCTCAAGCCTAAACCTCCCCTGATGCAGCTTGAGACTGCGTCCTCTTGTTCTGGTGCTGGTTGCTTGAGAGAAGAGACCAACTCCCTCCTGGCTACAACCACCCTTCAGGTAGTTGTAGAGAGCAATGAGGTCTCCTCTGAGCCTCCTCTTCAGATTTATCCCATATGTCTACAGATATCAAGCAGAATAGTTCTGTGTCTTGAAAAAGTATATCTGAGATTTTGATGAAACATGTAGCCTGCCTTTGGAAGACAGTTTTGAAGGAATGTACCTCTGATGAACAAAATGAGATAGCCACTTTGGAATATATTTGGGCATGAAGGATTAGCTGCTAGTCTTAAAATGTCCCCAGAGCAAGATGTGAAGCAATGAATAGGACTTAGATGGACTTCTAAACATATGTGAAAACATTTATTCACAATCGAGTGGTATAAGAATCATAGAATTATAAGGGCTGGAAGGGACTGCAAGGATCATCCAGTTCCAGCCCCTATGGCAGGGACATCCCACATTAGATCAGGTTGCTCAGAGCCACGTCCAGCCTGGCCTTTAAAAATTTCCAGGGATGGGGCTTCCACCACCTCCCTGGGCAACCTGTTCCAGTGTCTCACCACCCTCATGGGGAAGAACTTCTTGTTAACATCCAATCTGAATCTAACCACTTCTAGTTTTGCTCCATTTCTCCTAGTCCTATTACTCCCTGACATCCTAGAAAGTCCCTCACCAGCTTTCTTATAGGTCCTCTTAAGATACTGGAAGGCCACAATAAGGTCTCCTTTGGGCCTTCTCCTTGCCAGACTGAACAGCCCCAACTCAGTCTGTCTCCATAGGACTCTATAGGGCTCCAGCCCTCTGATCATATTGGTGGCCGTGCTTTGGACACATTCCAGCACATCTATTGTTCCTCCAATGCAAAACATCTGCAGAACAATGTATCTTGAAGTTCACTGCTAACCATCCAGGGTAGCAACGGCTGTTTAGGCAGGACCTTTTTGTCCATTCAGTTGGAGCAGTTTGTAGACTAAAATGATCTTTTTAGTTCTGGGTTTTTTTAGTTCTTCTGGGTTTATTTAGTTCTTCTGGGTTTATTTTATTTTGAGGGAGGTGGTTTGTTTGGGTTTTGGATATTTTGGGTACCAACTGGGTAGACTTATGTGTGCTGGGTTATTTTTTCCCTTGTTGCTCACATTATGCAACGCGCACTCGATTGACTTTATAAAAGGAGGGTAACACCTGCTTTGTGCCTTCAGGATCCAAGAAATGAGTGGATTTCTACCAGCCTCTTGAAAATAAGCAGTGTGCTTGAAGGGGCTCAGAACTTAAGCTGGAATAGATGTATGCTTCAAGCTGTTTATACAGATTTCTGACACCGGTCATGCTATCTAAATATCTAAGCCTGATCATGAAAATAGAGCAATAGATCTATATTGTTGCATGAACAGAGCCTAATTTATGTTGCTGCTTAATATACCTTTTTTTTCAAGCAGTCCACAATTATTTGCCTCACCTTTGACTACTTTTATGGTACGCAACTTGTCATCTAAGCCATATGGCATTGCTGCTGTTCACTGCCTGGATGACAACCTTTGTAAACGAGAGGAACAACATCAAAAGGATTTATAGATGGTTATATGAACACTTTTCCTTTGCAGTCTTTCCCTTTGCAGGTATTAGCAGCATTTTTGAGAAGTTTCCTTCTGATACACAATCTTAAGAACTAATCAGGGTATTTCATAGAAATATTTGCCACAAGCAACTTTAGAAGATTCAAATGAATATAATTTGCTCTTATCTGAGCAAACAAATTCTGGGTTTTAATAATAATTTTTAAAAATTGTTTAAAGAAAAGAAATTTCTCAGAGGTTCTGTATGGAACAACTGAAAATACAGGCATAAAAAGAGGATAAATTTCTGATTAATAGTTCTAGCCGGTTTCATCCCCAATATATAATAGCAGCATCGTGTCAGTAGGCATTTTCCCAATGACAGCACAGAAGGGCATTTCACAGAATCACAGAATGTTAGAGGTTGGAAGGGACCTCCAGAGATCATCAACTCCAAACTCCCTGCCAAAAGCAGCAACACCTAGGGTAGTCCACACAGGAATGCATCCAGGTGGGTTCTGAACGTCTCCAGAGAAGGAGACTCCACAACCTCTCTGGGCAACCTGCTCCAGTGCTCAGTTACCCTCACTGTAAAGAAGTTTCTCCTCATGTTGAGGTGAAACCTTCTATGTTCAAGTTTGTATCCACTGTTCCTTGTCTTATTACTGCACACCACTGAAAAAAGCTTGGACCCCTCCACTTGATACCCACCCCTCAGACATCTATAGACATTGATCAGATCCCCACTCAGTCTTCTCAAGACTAAACAGCCCCAGGTCTCAGTCTCTCTTCACAGGGGAGATGCTCAAGTCCCCTAATCATCCTTGTGGCTCTCTGTTGGACTCTCTCCAGCAGATCCCTCTCTCTCTCAAACTGGGGAGCTCAAAACTGGACATAGTATTCCAGCAGTGGTCTCACCAGGGCAGAGTAGAGGGGAAGAAGAACCTCCCTAGACCTGCTGGAAACACTTTTCTTGACGCACGCCAGGATAGCCTTGGCCCTCTTGGCCACAAGGGCACATTGCTGTCCCATTTTAGATAAGCTAGTACAGAGTTAGCTAATTTCATATATCTACTGTGGGTTTTTTTCACTAAGGTGTTTAGTAAATTCAAATTCTTTCCCCCTCCCTTTAAAATATTGTGTATTTTTGCACTGTGTTGAGTTGGGCATATGTCTTAAAGTACTGAGACAACCTTTTAAAAGTCAAATACATGTAAACTGACTGTTCAACTTAGCAAGGAATATCATATCATGTATGGTCAGAGTTATCTTTTCACTGACAAGTACCATTATTCTACATTTTTGGGGGCTTGAGGTTGTTTTTTGGGTTTTTTTGTGTGTCTTGTACTGTTCTTCAGTCTTCACTCTTTCCTCCATTACCATCTCCCAGGCAACCAGCACCAGAACAAGGGGACACAGCCTCAAGCTGTGCCAGGGGAGGTTTAGACTCGAGGTGAGGAAGAAGTTCTTCACTGAGCGAGTCATTCGTCATTGGAATGGGCTGCCCGGGGAGGTGGTGGAGTCGCCGTCCCTGGAGGTGTTCAAGGGGAGATTGGACATGGCACTTGGTGCCATGGTCTAGTTGTGAGGTCTGTTGGGACGGGTTGGACTTGATGATCCTTGGGGTCTCTTCCAACCTTGGTTATACTGTGATACTGTGATACTGTGATCAACCTGTCATGCAGTGCCCTCATGTAAGCCTAGGCAACTAAAAACGAAGTAACAAGTTTCTGTACTGTCTTTTTTGTTCCTATCATCCTAGAGAACTCTCTTTTGCTTTTTGAAGTCTTTATATTTATGCCTGACATGTTCACTATCACAATCCTGTTCTCCCCTGTTCTGCAAACTGTTGCCATTTTGCATCTTTTCTGAGTCTACTTCTAATAATATGGCAGTTGAGTGTCATGTGGCATGTCTGTAGCCTCCCCATTCTCTTAGCCAAAACTTGCCTGAATTGTCTGTATTAAGGTTAAAAAATGATCTTTAAGGGGTAAGAGATTTGTATTTTGCAGTGTTGATGTTTAGTAAAGGCAATGAAGCTGTACTGTCTTTTAAGACTACTGAATCTAGCCAGGGGGTTAAAGGGAACACTAAGAATTTCTACAGGTATATTAATGGCAAGAAGAAGACTAGGGAAGGTGTGGGCCCCCTCAGAAAGGAAAGTGGTGAATTAGTCACTAGTGATGTGGAAAAGGCTGAGGTACTCAATCACTTCTTTACCTCAGTCTTCACTGCAAGGGCCTCCAGCCACACTCCTGGTGTCATGGCAGACGATGCCAGGGATGGGGAGGAAGAACCGCCCATCATAAGTGAAGCTCGGGTTCGTGATCACCTGAAGAACCTGAAAGTGTTCAAGTCCATGGGACCCGACGGGATACACCCACGGGTGCTGAGAGAACTGGCAGATGAGGTTGCCAAGCCCCTCTCTGTTATATTCCAGAAGTCATGGCAGAGTGGGGAAGTCCCCACAGACTGGAAAAGGGGAAACATTACTCCCATTTTCAAAAAGGGCAAGAAGGAGGAACCGGGGAACTACAGGCCAGTCAGTCTCACCTCTGTGCCCGGAAAGATCATGGAGCAGATCCTCCTGGAGGCACTAATGACTCAGAAGAACAGTGAAGAGGTGATTGGGAATAGTCAGCATGGCTTTGCCAAGGGCAAATCCTGCCTGACAAACCTGGTGGCCTTCTATGATCAGGTGACAGCATTAATAGATGAGGGGCGAGCAACTGATGTCATTTACCTGGACTTGAGCAAAGCCTTCGACACTGTCCCACACCACCTCCTGGTCTCCAAGCTGGCGACACATGGGTTTGATGGATGGACCACTAGATGGATAAAGAACTGGCTTGATGGCCGCACCCAAAGAGTGGCTGTCAACGGGTCCATGTCCCAGTGGAGGCCAGTGACAAGCGGAGTCCCTCAGGGATCAGTCCTGGGACCTGTCTTGTTCAACATCTTTGTGGGTGACATGGACAGTGGCATTGAGTGCACCCTCAGCAAGTTTGCTGATGACACCAAGCTGTGTGGTGCAGTGGACACGCTGGAGGGAAGGGATGCCATCCAGAGGGACCTGGACAGGCTGGAGAGGTGGGCACAAGCCAACCTCATGAGCTTCAACAAGACCAAGGGCAGGGTCCTGCATCTGGGTCGAGGCAATCCCAGGCACAAATCCAGGCTGGGCAGTGACTGGCTGGAGAGCAGCCCTGAGGAGAGAGACTTGGGGGTGCTGGTGGACGAGAAGCTCAACATGAGCTCTCAATGTGCGCTTGCAGCCCGGAAAGCCAATCAGCTCCTGGGCTGCATCAGGAGAAGTGTGACCAGCAGGTCAAGGGAGGTGCTTCTCCCCCTCTACTCAGCTCTGGTGAGACCCCACCTGGAGTACTGCCTCCAGTTCTGGAGCCCCTATTACAGGAGGGATGTGGACGTGCTGGAATGTGTCCAGAGAAGGGCCACGAGGATGATCAGAGGGCTGGAGCACCTCTCCTGTGAGGACAGACTGAAGGAGTTGGGGCTGTTCAGTCTGGAGAAGAGAAGGCTGAGAGGTGACCTAATTGTGGCCTTCCAGTATCTGAAGGGGGCCTACAGGAAGGCTGGGGAGGGACTTCTCAGGATCTCAGGGAGTGATAGGACTAGGGGGAATGGAATGAAGCTGGAAATGGGGAGATTCAGGCTAGATGTGAGGAAGAAGTTCTTCACCATGAGAGTGGTGAAGGCCTGGAATGGGTTATCCAGGGAGGTGGTTGAGGCCCAGTCCCTGGAGGTGTTTAAGACCAGGCTGGATGAGGCTCTGGCCAGCGTGATGTAGTGTAGGGTGTCCCTGGCCATGGAAGGGGGTTGGAACTAGATGATCCTTGTGGTCCCTTCCAACCCTGACTGATTCTATGATTCTATGATTCTAAGTACTGAAAGTCAAACTAACCCTTCTATTCCATAGATGCAAACATGCTAAGTATAACTACAGGGAATAAAAAAGTTTTCCAGTGAAGAGAAGAAAATACAATTGTGTAAAAGGAAGCAGGAATCCCTTTGCTCTTCTCTCGCCCCAAGAAAACACACTGTGCAGGTGCATATTTAGAACCAGGGACGGATGTCATATGGTGGATCCCTTAGGCTACCTGACAGCCAGTAAACCGTTCAAGAAGGGGTAACAGCTGCTTCCAGTGAAACTGCAATGAAGATGGAAGTGGATTAAACCCAAATTTGCTGCCCAGATCTCAAAGGAAAAAGTCTAGAAAAAGGCATCCTGTGCCTGCAGAAACAGTTTAGTACCATCAAATGAAAGAGCTCCAATAATGTATCACAGACTAAACACAAGATAGTTGAGAGATACTTGAAGTTGGAACTATACAAACTTCTCACACCTGATGCAGTTAGGCCATTCTGAGAAGGTTTATACCAGAGAATTAGCTGCCTGGAAACATGGGTACATGAGAAAAAACCTGTCAGCATAACATAGCTAAACCACTGCAATAGGCACAGAAAAATTACACAATACTAATGTGACTCTGCTTCACAAACTAAGTAGCTACAGTTAATTTTATATTTCAAATATATCTAAACACTCTAAGAGAGGATCTTTAAAGGCATGAAGATTTTCTGTGATTGGGTTGAGTGAAATCCTGCTCATCTTTACACCAACATAGAGAAAACAGCTTGGTGCTCTTTGCTAGAGTAACCCAGCTAAGGTTCACATCAGCCCCATTCATCAATCATGCTGTATATGTGTCTTGGTTTAGGTGCAGCTGCAGCCGAGACCCACACAGCCTTTCACACACTGCTCCCCAGCCCCCATCCCCAAAGTGGAATGGGAACAAAACCTGGGAGAAAAATGCAAAACCTCATGGGTTGAGCCACGGAGAATTTAGCAGAACACAAAGAATGACAAAACAACAGGAATAATAACAATACCAACGAAGTAATAAGACACTAGAATGGGCTGCCCAGATAAGCTGTGGATGCTTCATCCCTAGAAATGTTTAAGACCAGGCTGGATGAAGCTTTGAGCAACCTGGTTTAGTGGGATGTGTCCCTGCTCATGGCAATAGAGTAGGAACTAGGTCACTTCCAATTCAAGCAGTTCTATGATTCTGTGATAAAGAGAGTGATAATAAAACATGATCTGCTTATCTGAAGCTGCACATGCCAAAACTCACCTTTGTGCGCTCGGTCAGGCCCCCTCTCCCTTACACAGTGGGCATGATGTTTATGGTATCAAATACCCCACTGGCTGGTTCAGCTGGCTGTGCTGGGTGTGATAAAATTAACCTAGCCTAGCCAAACCCAGGACAATGTGGTTTCTTTTTAATGTTGATGCGGAGCTTTTTACTGAAGACAAAGTTCTAAGAAGCTGGAAGAAATGCAAAGATGTGATCCCCTCCTCTTTTTTATGGGTTTAATAGCTAAAGTTTTGGGGGAATACTGGTTTTATTACATACTGTTTAGGAAGTTTATCTGGAAGCCATATACATGGCTTTGTTTGTAGGAAGAAGAGAAATCTTTTGCTGGAGAGACAAATTAGGAAATCCTTAGCATTCAGATGCCTTATGCTTAGCCATGCCTATGGATAGTTTTTCCTCCTGTTCTCCTTTGACTTTAAATCAGGCTCCTTGTACTGATATTTGCTAGACAGAGTTGGCTGCCAGGAAGATGGAAGATAGATGGAAATGAACCAAGAGAGCTTGATCCACAAGTTTTACCACCCTATTTTATCAACATATAAACTGAGAAAGCCACAGAGCAGCTGAAATCATTCTGCTGTGGGGAAAACCTTGCAGGAATGCAGCTTTCCTAGCAGAAGAGAGTTCACCAAATTTTAGCATATTTTTCAGGGAGGTAGCAAAGCTACTGAGGGAGAAATTCCTTCTGCTAGTGTATATACTGTGTCTGTGCTCTGAGGCACTGCTGGCATGGTTATGCCAATGTAACTAAAGGAAAAGGTAGCAGCTTCTCACATTAATTTGTATTTATAGCTCTAGGTTAGAGAAAGATTGAAAAGGCCATTAACACTTGTATGTAAAATGCACTGGTCTGTGTAATTTCTGCTTCTAAAATGATGAGAAATACTTACTGTGAGGAATCAGACTGGGTGGAGCTCATGAATGCAACTTCATGTAAAACTCGCCACCCTCTGATTTCCTGTTTCTGGTTAGCAAAACACAGACCAGTTAAAATTCAAACAATATGTATTTCACATCACATTTGTGTTTGGGACAAGGTTAAGGACCTCCTCACTTCAGTGATTTTTTCTGACCTTGAGTAACAGAAACACAAATTGCTATTAGTGGCCATCAGATGAAAACACTGCTTTAGGCTGGATCTTTCAAAACAGCCACCTTTTTCTTCCATGCTGTAATCTTCCTCATGAAGGAAACAGTAGAAGCATTTTAACGTAACAGGGTTTTACTTGGTGTTAGTAACAGACTTAGTAGGTAGGTAGCCCTGATAATAGCCTGCAAGCTGTGAAAACATGCATTGAAGAGTTTGTAAAAGAAGCAAACAGATATTATAAAGTTGAAACTGTGCTGGAAATTCAAAATGAAGCAGACGTTTTCAGAGACTGAGGCAACCATGTTATATTTAGTTTTCTTTATTTCCTGAGATCAAAAGTGAAAAATCTTAAAATACAGTGTGGATGCATTCTAAATTGGGAAATATTGAAATTACAGTAACATTTAAAAATCTGGTTTGAAAAATGCATAAGCAGATTAAAGAAGCTCAGATAAACTTTTAAAAAGAAAGCAAAGCTTTAGATGCTGTTTCAGACTAGCAGTGCAAAAATTATTGATAATGACAAGCAATGTGACACTGAATTTTGTCCGGATGCTAGCTTCAGGGATTCAAGTCCAGCATTGCATGACTTTTTTTCCCTATTATCCAGGTCCTTAGAGCCATGCTGGAAACATTTCCTCTTTCTGTGTACATTTCTAAAACCTAGAAAGCTTCTCCATTTCTTCGGGAGAGTGATCCGTTTAGCAAGGCATAGAGATTTACTATGATAAGGAGGGTCTTGATTTAGGAAGCGTGAGACTCAGACTTGGTTATTTCCCCGTAACTACTGTAGCCACCCTGGTGAATTACTGTTATGGACCAGGCTTGTTCTGCCCTTTTGTTACCTCTTTCACATAATGAAGGATTCACCACTGTTGGTTTTCTGTTGGTTTTTTTTTATTTCCCACCCTAGGTGACATTTGCAGTCAGTGAAATATAGTTAGATGCTTTTAGTCTTTAGCTGTGGCAGGACTAAGTAACAGATTCCAAAGCCAGTTAGCTCCAGCCTACTCCCAAAGAACATGCATGATTTCAATATACGTCTCTGAAGTAATGAAATTAAGCTGGAGGTAAGGAGATTCAGACTGGATGTGAGGAGGAAGTTCTTCACCATGAGAGTAGTGAAGCCCTGGAATGGGTTATCCAGGGAGGTGGTTGAGGCCCCGTCCCTGGAGGTGTTTAAGCCCAGGCTGGACGAGGCTCTGGCCAGCCTGATCTAGTGTGGGGTGTCCCTGCCCATGGCAGGGGGTTGGAACTAGATGATCCTTGTGGTCCCTTCCAACCCTGACTGATACTACTATTACTATGATACTATAAGTATCTTCAAGGAGAGTTTTGACTGTCATGGAATCAGTGTTTTCTGATGAGGGGAAAAAAGTAGTTTTGAAAAACAAAATTCCAAACTGAGCTCTCCTTGGAGCTTTTCAGTTCTACTGATCTAGTTGTCTCCAGTCTTGCATCTCTAACTTTGCACTGAAACATGTTCCCACTTTTTCTGCTCTGGACCACAAATGCATCAGGTTTCTTTTTACTTTTCTCAGGAAAATATTCAGGGAATATTCATACAGGATTGACCTTGCCATTTCAGTTGACTCGCCCTTTCTAGAAGGAAAGAATAAAATGAAAGCTCTTTTCGTGCACATCCCTGCTACAGAACACCTTCTTGAAAAGGGCAAGTTGTATATTTAAACCACTCATAATTTTACAAGATCAAGGCTAAGTTGATTTTTTGAGTAGTTCTGATTACACTACATTGTGCTAAACTGTTTTCTCTAACTGTGTAATCAAATACAGTATAAACTGTCTGTTGCCAGCAGCTCGCAAGTGCCAAACAACAACAAAAACAGTAGCTAATAAAATACACAGGTGTAAGTTCAGGAGCAATAACTGTAAAATACAAAAGTGCTAAACATTCTTTCAGCCCAAATCTTATCAAACACACATTAAAACTCAGAGCTTTACAGATGTCATAGCACAGTAACTTTTAAAACAGCAGCCTACAAAATAGTAAAGAACAGTAGAGATGCACTGTAAAACGTGGCAATTTCTGCAATGTGTGTGCAACCAGATACGTAAAGGTTAATTTTCTCACAATAGATCTGATAGACAATGTTACAGAGAGCAGGGTGTTGCGTTTATTCTGGTATGTCAAGTCTCTTACATAAAGGAGCTTTTTTACATATGCAGGAGAACAAATATGCAATTATGCAAAATAATCCAAATATGCAAGTAAGCAATTTCAGCTCCAGAGCTCATACTCTCTCCATGCTGTAGGCACAATGCAATGAACTAGCCTGACCTTCTGATGTTGTTCAGCCTCAAAAGTTATGTCTCCTAAGCTTGCACCAAACCAAGTAACATGTGGTACTAGAATGTCTTGAGAGAGACATTCAGCCTCAGTTTTAAAGTTCAGGTTGCATTTGCTATTCATTTATTTGTTGTTTTTTATCACTGTATTCACATAGTGCTCAAATAAGCTTCACTCAACAACTATAGATTCTTAGATTCATAGAATGGTTTGAGTTGGAAGAAACCTTAAAGATCATCTAGTTCCAAGCCCCTTGCCATCAGCAGGGACACCTTCCACTAGGCCAGGCTGCTCAGGGCAACCTGTTCCAGTGTCTCACCACCCTTACTGTAAAGAATTTCTTTCTACTATCTAGTTTAAATCTACCCTCCTCAAGCCTCAGTCCATTCCCTCTCATCCTATCACAGGTCCAGGTAAATGGTATCAGTTGCTCTTCCCTTATCAATGGGTGCTGTAACTCCGTCATAGAAAGACACCAAGTTCATCAGGCATGATTTGGCCTTGGTTACCATCAATCACTTTTTCATTTTCCATACGCCTTAGCAAAGCCTTCAAGGAGATCTGCTCCATGATCTTACCAAGGTACAGAGGTGAGACTGACTAGCCTAGAGTTTCTGGGGTCTTCTTTTTTCCCCTTTTTGAA
Organism: Picus viridis; assembly: GCA_033816785.1. Lineage (NCBI taxonomy): Eukaryota > Metazoa > Chordata > Aves > Piciformes > Picidae > Picus > Picus viridis. The sequence continues at coordinate 42,150,794 of CM066575.1, read as the reverse complement.
GATGAAGTTTAAGTTTCCCCTTTTCCAGTCACCATATTGCCATAACTTTTCAGATATGATGGACAGTGATTTGGCAACTTCATCTGCAAGTTCCCTCAGGACCTGTGGGTGGATCTTGTCAGGCCCCATGGACTTGGGCACCTTTAGGTTCTTTAGATGGTCTTGAACCTGAGCTTTGCTAGGCAGATCGTCCTTTTCCCACTTCCTACCTTTGTTTTCCGGAGCTCAGGGGGTGCAGCCAGAACCCTTGCTGAGGTACACTGAGGCAAAGTAGTCACTGAGCAGCTCATCCTTCTCCATATCCCCTGTGACCAGGTCTCCATTTTCCCTTTGGAAGCCCCACATCTTCCCTAGCCCCTTTGTCACTGATGTACCTATGATCCTGGACTCTCTAGTGCTTGTCCCTACATTTCTTTCCCCAGTAGCCATCCAGGCCAATTGTCCTTCCTAAGGAGAAGACAATCTTCAAAAGCAAAATCTTCACCTTTCACATTGAACTTCTCTGTATATGGCAAGCATTTCTAGGTGCACAGTGTGAAATTTAAGCCCCTCTGAAATTGATGTACATGCTGCCATTGGCTTGATAGCCCAGGAGTGTACTTCTGAAAAAGGCTAGAGAAGTTTCTGAGAGGACGTGGTCTTTCTCTTGCATCACTGATGTAGTTTGACTTCCTTCAAGACCATTATTAGATTGTGATTTGGGAAAGCAGAGAGGTTATTGTTAAGAAGAACAAATCTTAATGCTCACCTGGCTGTATTGGCCTATCCTCTTTTCAGATGTACACCTCAGGGAACTCGTATTTTCACTGCGTCTGCCTATTTTCAAACGCATTTTCATTTGGTATGTAAATAATTAAGGAAAGTGCTCTATTATGATATGCTTGAAAACCTCGTCTGCTCCACGGAGACATTAATTAACTATCCATATCACTGTCAAAGATCTATGACACTACCACTGCCACAAAATCCCAACAGGACAGTAAATCAGCAGTGAGGACTTAATCTCTCAAATATAGTCTTAATCTCATAAGTATATGTTTAAACACAATCCTATCAATCAAAGAATTAAAAGTGGGTTTATGTCCTATTGACTTTATAGCCTGTATCATTCAGGTTTCAACGGTAAAATAAATACAAAATAGAAATTACTTCTGGGAACTCTAAAGTTCTAATCTCATTTCTAATTTCTGCTTCTCAGACCATCTTCAGTCACGGAATTCTGTGATTCTGTGATGCAAACTTACAAAGAATGATCAGAAACTATAGGTTACACGTCCTGTAGAAGTACCTAAATGTTCCACAGTATCTGTGTATTTCCTAAGTAATCTGCACCATTTTTAAATGACTGTAACAGAGTTATTCTCTGTGACAGCAATGTGAACACAGAGAAGTGTCTGTCTCAACAGCTTGGTTGTAGCTGCCCTTACCACTTCATGTCTACACTTGCCACTCATGTATCTTATCCCTAAAGGATTTGCTTAGATTCACACTGCTTGATTCAGTATTTAAGAGTCTCCAAAGTTACATATCCCTTCTTCCTCTTCCATGAGGATCAAGTTTGTGCAGCTTTCCAGCATGGGCACAGAAACCAGCCTTCTTTTCACCTCCTACAACCCGTCCGCCAGGTGCTCAGTGAGTTCACTCCCCTCTCCTCTGCAGGAGCATAAGCTTCACTCAGGAGAACATACAGAGCAGTAAGGTGAAGGAAGGTTATTTAGTCATACAGGTCAGTGGTAGTGCAAGTTAATCCATGTGTGGAAAATGGGAAAGAGACACTGGTATTTTAGCTTTGCTGCAGTGATAATTTTTCACTACATTATTAATTTTTAGGTAAGTCAAGCTGAACTGGAATGAGAAACTGTAGACAATGTATGGAAAACTTCCATCACTAGAGGTTTGTGTTCACAAAGGAGATACAGGACTCTTGTGTAACTTTATTTGAGTAAGGGGAAGGGGAGGGAGTTCACAGGGCAAATCCCTGTGGGGTCTCTCAAATTGCTGAAGGATACAGCTTCCTTTTATCCTAAATTCCAAGCCACAGTAACCCTCTTCTTTTCCCCATTGCCTGAGGATCAGATTTCCTGGTCCATCTATGACATACTTGCCCCCTGCATCATACATCCCAAGTTCACTAAAATTAGGCTTTATATGTCCCCAGGTGAAGTTAATGCTTATGAGCCTATTAAGCCTGCACACTATCCTAAAAGTTCAGAAGTCTAGGTTGTGCCATAGAAGCATAGAATGGTTTGGGTTGGAAGGGATCTCCAAAGGTCATCTAGTCCAACCCCCCTGCAATGAGCAGGGACATTCTCCTGTAGATCAGGTTGCTCAGAGCCTTGTTGAGCCTGACCTTACAGATTTCCAGGGATGGGGCTTCAACTATCTCCCTGGGCAACCTGTTGCAGTGTTCCACCACCCTCACGGTAAAAAACTTGCTCTTCTAAATCTACTTTTGTCTAATTTCAAACCATTGCCCCTTGTCCTATCACTACAGGTCTTTGTAAACAGCCTCTCTCCATCCTTTTTGTAGGCTCCCTTTAGGTACTGGAAGGCTGCTATTAGATCTTCCTGGAGCCTTCTCTTCTCCAGACTGAACAACCCCAGCTCCCTCAGCTTGTCCTCACAGGAGACATGTTCCAGCCTCCAATCACCTTCATAGCCTTCCTCTGGATCCACTCCAGCAGGTCCATGTCCTTCCTGTGTTGAGGGCTCCAGAGCTGGATGCAGTACTCCAGATGAGGTTTTACCAGAGCAAAGTGGCAGAATCACCTCTCTCCATCTGCTGGCCATGCTTCTTTCGATACAGCCCAGGATGAAATTGGCTTTTTGGGCTGCAAGGGCACATTGTTGGCTCATGTCCAGTTACTACTGGGGTTTGCTGTCTTCAAAAGACACCTCATTACTTAAGTAAAGATCTGTGGGGGCTTCATTGATAAGGATGCAAAGACTCTCTTAGTTACAGGCCATAAGGATGAGGCCAAATTGCTGACACACGCTGCCCCAGCCAATCAAAATTGGAAACATTTTCCAACACTTTCTCTGTGCTTTTTATTCATTTCTAGTTATCTTATTATTATTTCAGGCTGCATATTGTAATATCTTAAAGATACATCTCTCTATTCCCTCAACAAGACATGCTTTTCTTATATTGTTTCACTTAAACACATGTAGAATAGCAGTTTGTTTTCTTGGGAGTTAATTGAATAGGAGAGGCACAGGAAAACACTTTATAGGTGTAGTAAGGAAATGTCTTTATTATTAGGATAGCCTAAAGAAGCAGACAATCAGCAACCTTATTGTTTACTCTAGATTCCATTTTTCTTATGTTCTGTATGGAAAAACTCAGCTGGATGTTCTTGAATTACAAGGATATGGTGCGCTGACCTTAGCTGACTGACAGGTGCCCACTCCCTTTCCCTTCTAAGCAAGGAAGGAGAAAATAAAATGGTAAACCTGTGGGTTGGGATGAAGATAGGGAGGTCCTTTACCAATTACCATCACGAACAAAACTGATTCATTTTGATGACAATTTATTGCAAATTAGAGTGGGACAATGAGAAACAGAGAAAAATCTATGACATCTTCTCCTCTTGCCCCTTCTCCCAGGCACGATGACTCTCCTCCCAGCTCTGCTACCTCCCCTTCTCTGGCAGTGTAGGGGGATGGGGAATCATAGAATTGTTAGGGTTGGAAGGGACCTCAAGGATCATCCAGTTCCAAACCCCCTGCCATGGGCAGGGACACCTCACACTTGATCAGGTTGCTCACAGCCCTTGCTGATGGGTTGCAGCCCTTGGGGTCTAACCGGCTGCAGTGTGGGCTCTGCACGGGCTGCTCTTTCCCTCAGGGAACCTCTCACCGGGGTCGGCTCCTGGGCCCGCAGGGCCATCCCTGCCGGGGCGCGGGGCGCACCTGCCCCCGCCTCGCGCCCCGCCCTCGGCGCTGGCAGGGTTGTTTCTCAGCCTGTTTCCCTCAGGCCTGGCTGCTGGGCAGCGTTTTGCTGCCCTCGCGGCGCCGTCCTCGCGGCTGAGGGCGGCAGCTGCGCCTCGCGGCGGGGCGGCTGAAGCCGGCTGGAAGCGGCTCTGCAGCACGGGGCAGGCCCTGCCGCGCCGCACGGAGGCTGCCCCCGCCGCTGCAGCACCTCGCCAGGTAAAGAGCTTACTGCGCACTTGAAAGGTTTTGGTTCTTTTTTCTCCTGGAGAAATAGCAAAATATTGTTCCAGCGTTTGCTGCTGTAGCTTTACTGATGCATTTTTCTCTTGATACGAGCTTTGTATGTAGCCAGCGCTTTAAACGTCGGAACAGCATTTCCCTAAGTTTAGCAAACAAAGACCAAAAACAAACCAACCCCACCGCTCACATCCCCACCCCCAAACACACATTCAAGGTTTCCGATGAAATAAGCATTAGTCAGCGGAGCTGTCTTTAAGTTGACTCGTGTGAATAAAACGATGGGGGGGTTGTTGTTCCTTAGCTTTTAACTTTTGCTTTGCACTGATGGGCGTGCACAGGGAGGCCTGTCTCAGAATCTGTATTTCTTGTTTTAGTAAACTTAATTTGGGCCAGAAGTTAATCACAGGTTTTGCTGTAGACTTCGTTGAGGACTAAGATTTCACTGTCAAACCTTGTCAGTATTTACAAGATGCTTCCTAGTTGGAGATAAGAATGAGTCCAGTATTCATAGGTGGGGACTTGTCGCAGAGCAGAAAGTGCACTTACAATTCTCTTTTCTCTCTCTCTCTTTTCTCTCTCTCAGACACAGAAACTGAATGAAGAGGATCTGAGCTCTACTTTTGGTTCCACGTGGAGAAGATGCTGTCTCTCCTTTGCCACGTCTGTTTGGATGGTAAGTTTTTTTCTTACTCTGTATTTGAACAGTACCTCATAGACAGTTTTAACTGACTTCTAGCTGCTACTGTAATAATACATAGAAAGTAAAAAAAAATCTATATACAAACATAGCATTTCAAATATCTAGACAAGCATTATATTTTGGATAGTGACTCAGGATGAGGCTTCATGAGAGATTAAGTAAGCCTAAATGTCAGTGCACCCTTTGCTCTGGCATATTTGCTTATCTTGGCTCTCTGATGTGTCAGTGCACTTGCAGAGTCAGCAGAAAACTAACCCAAGAAAGAAATAGAATCGGTTTTTGCAAGCTCAGTAAGTTGAATTAATTCATTGGAAGGCCAAATAAATGCTGGAGCTGCTCAAAGGGAGAGGGAGGGAGATGGGGAACTGTCATAGCCCAATTAAAATCTGTATATGCTGTTCTAGAATTATTTCTGATTCACCAAGAAAAGCAAACAGTTTAGACTGCTTAATGGAAAATGCATGTTGGCCATGTTAACATACATACTGTATTTTAGTCTTTTAATTGATGAACATTTGATAAGTAATATTTTTCTGGGGCAAAACTGTGAGCTCCAGATTAATGAAGCATCAGCTGTGTGATTAGTTTTGAAACATTAGCAATCTAGAAAAATACAATTTTTGCATAGTTCTCCCTCACCTCTAGATTCCAGTCACAGAGATGTCAGAAACGTTTTTTTTCTCTCTCTTGTAGAGAAAAAAAAAAACCCAGACCATTATTTCATCCTATCACTTTCATAGTGGATGTCTACTTCTATAAACACAATGGCAGCAAAAAGGTTAAGGAAAAAAAGTGTGTTCATTCTTCAGTGGGGTAGGGAACCTACTTATTTATTTGCTTTCTTAAAAATTGGTAATGTCTGCCCTTAGATGACTCAGCTCCTCGAGACTGTTAGCAAAGTCTTTAGGAGGGAAATGTCAACCACAGGAAAAATGATACGGTTAAGGAACACCTGAGTTATCTAGACACGCAGAACTCATTGGGCTGAGATGGGATGCGTCCAGGGGTACTAAAGGAGCTGACAAATTGTCTTTAGTTTAAGACAGCTTTATGTTGGGCACCAAAATAGACCATCCTGAGCCAGCTGCTGAGCTCAAACAGTCCACTCATTACTTCCCAGATCAGGGATCAAACCCAGCCCCTAGGAAGAGGGGAACTATTTTACCAATTTGTTCCATTGTAATCAGCACTAGACAAAAACTTACATTTAAAAACCCCATGAGTTTGATTAAAAATAACAATCATTTTCACTGAAACTGCTTGTGAAGGCCTTGATCTGCAAAAAAGGTGGGTTGTATTCCTTCTAGAATAATTCCATACTTCTGTGCTTGTGTTCATATGTCAAAGTATTCAGTGAAAACAAAGTGGACTGAGGTTTTTATTCGTCACAGAAGTATATTACAGATGGAAATGGTCAGTTGGAAGGAGCGTATTTGTTTTAATGCATTTACTTTTCTGCAGTTAGGAATGGCACCAAGAACAGTTCATATATCTAACATGATGTAATCTAGTTGGTATGAACTGCTATGAGGTGAGGGTAGGCTGAGGGAGCTAGAAAAGAGAAGACTCTGGGTACCTCGTAACTGCCTTCCAATACCTGAAGAGAACCTGCCGGAAGGCTGGAGAGGGACTCTCCATAAGGGTGTCTAGCAGTAGGACAAGGGGGAATGGTTTAAAGCTGAGGGAGAGTAGGCTTAGACTGGATCTTAGGAAGAAGTTCTTCAGTACAAGGGTGGTGGGATGCTGGAATAAGCTGCCCAGGGAGGTTGTGGATGCCTCCTCCCTGGGGATGTTTAAGACCAATCTGAATGAGGCCTTGAGCAGCCAAGTGTAGCTGAAAGGCATTCCTGACCATGGTGGGGAGGTTGGGGTAGATGGAGTAGATCTCTGAGGTCCCTTCCTCCATAAGCCATTCTACAGTTCTATTGAGGGAGCACAGTAACAATCACACTCCGATGAGAGTTGTCTTGATTTGAGGGCACATTTCTGGATCAAAGTCCAGGGTAAGAATGTCAAATGCTTCGACAGATGCATAAAGGTATTAAGTGAGAAGAAAGAAAAAGCAAAGAGACTGTATTAAACATAAAACCTTGGGGTGGGGATTTTGGTTTGGGTTTGGTTTGTTTCAGGTTTTTGTTTGGTTTGGGGTTTTGTTTGGGGTTTTTCTGTGGGTTTTGTTGTTGTTTGCATTAGAAATGTGCTTCTATCTTGGTAAATTAGCAGAGATTATCCCTGGTGTAACCATCACTATCCACTATGTGTGTTTGAGACTTAAAAATGCAACAGTGTAAGTTTCTATTATTTGTTACTGAGTTTTTCATTGTCCTTTCAAAGCTATGAACTAACAACTGTTAGAACCTCCAAGAACATCATAACTTTATTTTCAGTGTAACTGAAGGCCAGTGCTATCAATGCATTGAGGACACCCATTTCCTATTAATTTCTGCTTATCCACAGTATGTGAATTGCATGTACAGAACGGTACATAAGGGATTTCAATACCCTGTTTCAATTAGTTTGTAGTGATAATTGGGAATCAAAACTCTTTGTATGGCTTTGATAACCCAATAGAAATATTTTAAGGACTCCTATAAATGGGTAGGGAAGAATTCCCAGCACTTTTGTTGATATTAAGACTTATGCTCTTTTAGTCAACTTTTTCATCATTTGCATCCAATTTGGGGTGTAATTCAGAATCATCTCTGAATGAAGTAGGAGTCTTTCAAAAGCTTCAGTGGAAGTCAGTGGTCAAATGGGAAAATGTTAGTTTTGTGTCTTGATGGATGAGATCTTCACACTTTCTGTTCCCTGGCTTAATCAACACTCCATTTTGAGGAAACAGGATAAAAGAGAGACACTGCCCAGTTCTTTTGTGTCAACCCTAGCTCAACAGACATCATTCCCTGTATTCCCTGAGTTAAGTTGCATACAACATTAACAGGAGAGGAAGGCAAGTGAGAGTAAGAAACTTCTAATTTAAGAACAGAAGAAAGAAAGAAAAAAAAAAAAAGTAAGTTGTAGTAAAAAGATGTACAGAGGTTGTTACAAATAATTCCACCCAGAATATTGCATCCAGTTCTGGGCACCCCAGTTCAAGAGAGACAGTAATCTACATGGAAGGGTAGAACAGAGGGGTACAAGGACAATTAAGGGACTGGAGCTTCTGCTTTATGAAGATAGGCTGAGAGACCTAGGCTTTTTCAGTCTGGAGAGAAGACTGAGAGGGGATGTAATAAAGGTCTATAAATATCTGAGGGCTGGGTGTCAAGAAGGAAGGGACAGCCTCTTCTCACTTGTGTCCTGTGATAGGTCAAGGGGCAATGGATGTAAACTACAGCACAGCAGGTTCTGCTTCAACATGGGGAAGAACTTCTTTACTGTAAGGGTCACAGAGTACTGGGACAGGTTCCTCAGAGAGGTTGTGGAGTCTCCTTCTCTGGAGACTTTCAAGACCTGTCTGGATGTGTTTCTTTGTGAGCTGCACTAGATTATATGGTCCTGCTCTGGCAGAGGGCTTGGACTCAAAGATTTCCAAAGGTCCTTTCCAACTCCTAATATCCTGTGATAGTTCCATAATACAAAGGACCTAACAATGATACAGCTGCAGGTAGGGCCAATGATAGGAGGAACTGGGAGAGCTGTTAAAGCAATTAATATCTCTCTGCACTGTCTTGCATGTTTTTCTTGATTTTGGAAATAATTTTCTAGATTTCCATAACAATTTTAACATGCTTTGGAAAAAGCCCCTGTATTCAACTGATGACCTAGAAGGAAAGAACTTTCCACTCTCATGCAGAAATGGTGAAATTATATCCCCCCCAATTTATTAAAAACAGTTTCTTTCTGTTTCATAACTAATACTGAAACAAGCTTACTTTTGGGGTTTATTCTGCTAATGCCTTTGCTCTCTTTTATTTCCTTCTTTAAACTAGTGCTCTGAGGTGCATAAAAAGCCCCAAACTAAAAATTTGAGTGGTGTATTAAAATATTTTAAAGCACATAGTACTGTGGTGCCACATTACCAATATGCTTAGGTATTTTTAATTGAATTCTGTATGTTAGGCTAGGATTGTGGTATAAAACTGGCATCCTGGCTTAGCTACCCATTTCCAGGCAAAATTCCCAAAGGCAGAATTTCCAGATACATTCTTGTTCCTTGCAATTTTGCAATGTGCAACACACATATGGACACAACAAGCCCACAGGCAGACACTTAGAGTTTTCTGTAATGGGAGGAGTTACTGCATATCTGACAAACAGCTGGAAATCTTCTCTTGGACTAAGGTAGGATTAGAGTTCCATTTTAATGTTTATACTCACAGATAAAAGCCATCGCCCATGCGGCGGGGGAGATAAGATGGCTGGCAGCACTAAGCTGCCTGCACTAAGCAATGCTGATGGCTGCCTTTTTGGCAGCCTTGGGGCAGTATGCATTATAAAGAGAGGAACTTAAGCTAAACCAGACACTTTAAAAACAAATATACTTTGGAATAGTGTTAACTCTACTTAGCACCTAGGATTTCACTGTGTATATCTTAATAGTCTTAAGCAGCCCCTTTTATAAGCAATTCATCCAGAACTTAATGTGTCAGGTTTAATATGCATCAAGAAACACTCATTTGTAGCTAAAAGGTTCATAATGTAGAGGAACTTTTCATCTTGGAATGTAATCACCAGCCTTCAAGCAGAGCACACCAGAATGCATATTGAGCTAGCACTAGGACTGCCACAAGAAAAGGCTAGCATGAAATTTATTCCTGTTATTTACTTTCTCAGTCTCCTGGATTCCAAAGGAATCTGGATATGTTGGACAGATGCAGAAAATGTGAAGTAAACAGAAAACTATTCTAATTAGAAATTGTATATGTAAAACTTAAAATGTATCTTAGCTGGCTTAGCTGACAGAAAACAGCTGGTGAGCCAGGGATGCTTTTCCCTTTTTTTCCCTGTCTTTGCCTGTAGTAAGCCTGGTGCCACACTGAACTTATTAGGACTGTTTGCCTATTTAAGGTCACTGGAAGATGACAAACTGATTAGGGGTAATTGAGCATGCTTTCACTTTCAAGTGAATGAATTTTCATTAGCTGAGTGCAAAAAGGAAATGCAGTATGTATGCCCAGGGCAGAGCTTAAGTATTAAATGCAATATTTTAAGAAAGATTGCAATGGCATGTCACCTTAATAAATCATTTTTTGTTGAGCCACAGGTATGTACTGTAAAGAACCTCATATCTGTGTATGGGTTATATAAATAGGAAGTGAAATGCTATGTCCTCTCTTTCTCCTAGTTTAGACTTCAGAGTAAGACAGTATCAACATTTATTTTAAACACATAATTTGGAAAAAATCTATTCGTAAATACCATATAAATCACAGAGTGTTAAGGGTTGGAAGGGACAGAGGTGGGTGTCAAGATGTGGGTGCCAATCTCTTTTCAGGGGTGCCTAATGATAGGACAAAGAGCAACAAGTACAAGCTAGAACATAGGAGGTTCCACCACAACATGAGAAACTTCTTTATGGTGAGGGTGACAGAGCACTGGACCAGGCTGCCCAGAGAGGTTGCGGATTCTCCTTCTCTGAAGACTTTCAAAACCCACCTGGATGCGTTCCTCTGTGGCCTGCCCTAGGTGATCCTGCTTTGGCAGGGGGGCTGGACTCAATTTATCTGGAGGTTCCTTCCAACCCCTAAAACGTTGTGATTCTCAATAAATTTTATATAGGCCTATTCATTAGTAAACACCAAAGCCCAGTTTGTGTATGAAAGTACAGTGAAGAAATGATCTACCTTGCAAAAGTAACTTGGATTAGGCCTTACATCAGATTAATTGTAATCCAGTGAACTCCTTGAAATCCTTTAATATATCATATTCTTACATAACTTTCTAGATGGCATTTGGCAGATTATGTAGTCTATATTTTACAAAGCTACAAGACTTTAAAGGGAAGTTTTAGTAGGCAAGTTGTCAGGAGACCAATTGCTTAAGGCAGGTTGGAGAGCAAAATTCTTGAAGTAAAAGTAAGAATATTCTTAACTTATCTTAAAACTACTTTGAGAACTGCTTTAATTTAATGTTTGCTCAAATATGAGATAGCCTTGACACTTTTTACAATAGGAGAGACACTCTGCATTTTATCTTTCTATCTTTAATTACATTCAAGAACAATAACATGCTGTCTTTGGTAGCTGTTCTACTCAAGAATATCTGTTCCATTTTGTCTTTCTTCTAGAGAGATTCATGATTTTTCAGGTCCATCTGGTTATCTAAATTTAAATGTTGTCATAAGAACACTATGTGAACTTTTTATATCTGACGCTTGCAGCTTAGTCTCTGCAGAAGAAGTTTATTGTCTTTTTTGCATACAAATTTATATCATGTGTTGAATGGCAAAGCTCTTTAATGATACTCCACACACATTCAATTGGTTAACAGATTTTCTCCTAACACTTTCTCCTTAGAAGCAAACTTTTGTTTTTTCTTCTCATCAAAGATTTTTTTTCCTTTTCTAGACCTCAGACCACTGTTTAACAAATTCTGACAGAAAGGTTCAGTAGAAGCAACAGAAGTAAATTTTTGTTCTGAAAAACGCAGTACCAAAATAGATGTGAGAAGCTACTGAAATGGCAGTAAAGTATTGTTTTATTTTCAGGACATGATAACCGAAGTAGGGTACCGAGTGATAGGCTGGGCATATGTGGGTGAGATGAGCATTGGTTTTTCCCCAGTGGCTACTTACACATGGACATCTGGAGCTGATAGGTTGTCATTCCAGAATCCCCTCAGAGGGAATGAGGTAGTTCGCTCCACCAAAATATTGTGGGGATCCATGAGATACAGGTAGATACACGACAGCAGTCTGCTTCATGACCAATATTGTAAGATAACCTAAGAACTAACTCATTACCTAACCCAAACAAGCTATTCAAACCTCATCTACTAGGCTATAAAAAGCACTATTTCTGTACTAAAATTCAAGTTGCATGATATATTAAGTTAAATGGAGATGAGAGAGGTCTAGATTTGATTGCCTTCTTTTCATTATATCACCTTGCTTGCTTCTCAGCTGTGAAAGCAATCATGAAAGATGAAGTACCAAGATGTCCCTTGATCTTACTGGTCAATAAAGTTGATACTTGGATAGTCTCATGTGTGCAAAATTCTAGTGTTTGTCTATGTTGTCAAGAGAAGACAAAGCAACTGAAAACAGGTCAGCAGAGACAGCATAGTTGTGACAACCATTATCCCACCTTTACTCTTAGATGCTAACCATTTTGGACACAGAACTGTGTAATTCATGTCATATTCATAATGACTGAGTCTATGGATCTCTGCTGATTCTGATTTAATCCCTAGGCATTGGACTCCTTTTGACTTGAGCCCAGAGAACAGTTAATTCTTGAGAAAATGTACCTTTTGGGGGAAGAAAATTCTAAAACTGTAAATACTGCTGGTTTTTCACAGGAAAAAAAAAAAAAAAAGGGTGGAGGAAACCCCACATCTGAGTTTCATCTTTGTCCAAATAATCATTTCTTGACCAGTTTTAGGAGTGCTTAGGAAAATCATGTCACTATCTTTTTAAGGGCAGAATTGAAATTCAAATGTGATAAAATGGCATTTTTAATTAAAACCTTTAAAAAAAAATAAGAGGGAAGACATATCAAGAAAGATGGTCATATTCATTTGATTCTGACTGCAGAGGTTGGTGTTTTTTTCCATAGAGGCCTTTCATAAAACCTTATCATTTACTATTAGCCTCTGCAGCTCTCTGCATATTCTTTCTTGCCTTTTCTTATATTACAGAGATAAAGATCTTGGACAAGAAAACTTAGATTTTTTTATTTTTATTTTTTTTTCTAATGCCAACTACAGCAAACCAGAAATTTGGAAAAGAAATTCAGGGCACCATGTAGCAAGTAGTCACTTGGGGTCAGTAATTCTGACCGTAACTATAGCCAGTGTCGCTTAAGTACACCTTGGTTTCTGATAATAAAGCAATAGCTTATCACAATGTTGACAACTGCCAGCCACTAGCACCCTAGCTTGTAGCTTGTCCATTTGTTACCAAGCCATCCACAGTCCATTTCATGTAAGGTGATAAACCATCACCCTTGTCAGAAACAGAAATGGACTCAGACTTACCCCAGCACAAAAGACTTGCCAGCTAGATAGAGCTAGAGAGGCGTTCTGGTAAGAACATGAAACATCCTCAAGTATTTGGTGTCACAATCACATGAATTAGTGTAATAATAGAAGAGTAATAGTGTAGTAATGGAAGAGTAATTAGTGTAATAATAGAAGAGGAGACTCAGGGGTGACCTTATTGCTCTCTACAACTACCTTAAGGGAGGTTGTAGACAGACGGAGATTGGTCTCTTCTCCCAAGCAGCCAGCGCCAGAACAAGAGGACACAGTCTCGGGCTGTGCCAGGGGAGGTTTAGGCAGGAGGTTTAGGCTGGAGGTTAGGAGGAAGTTTTACACAGAGAGAGTGATTGCCCATTGGAATGGGCTGCCTGAGGAGGTGGTGGAGTTATCATCACTGGAGGTGTTCAGGAGGAGACTTGATAGGGTGCTTGGTTGCATGGTTTAGTTGATTAGGTGGTGTTGGATGATAGGTTGGACACGATGATTTGGAGGGTCTCTTCCAACCTGGTCTATTCTATTCTATTCTATTCTATTCTATTCTATTCTATTCTATTCTATTCTATTCTATTCTATTCTATTCTAATAAGGGCTAGATGACCTAAATTCAGACCTCTGCTACCCATCCCAACTCAGAGCTCAACTCTTGGTCAGCTGGTATGTGCTATGGGCATGAGGAGGAAGCAAAGAGAAAAATTTTCTGGCACACATTTCTCTCATATTTCAGGAAGTTTAAAATAAAGTACCCAAATGCTAACAGCTCTGAATGCTTTATTTCTAGCCAATTGTCACTGAATAAAGTGTCTAAGTTTCTAGAATGATACCTGTCATGGCCTGCTGTTTGAGACACAAATTAATGTGCAACAGCTGAGAAAGGATTTTCTTTTGAGATTCTTGCAAAGGGTCCTGAAGATACTACTGTTGATGGCTCTCAGGTTCACTCTTTGTACTAGACAGACTCTGATTCCTGCCTGCTGCATTAAACAAACTGTATTAGCACAATGGCCAGAGAGACTCAGAAGAAATGTGGGGTTTTATTTATTAAGGCCTGCTTGCAACAAAAAGACTTCAAATTTTCAACTTTATTTCCAGTAGATACAACTGAGTTACATCACAAAAAAATGAGTTTCAGTATGTTCAACGCTTCAGAAGCATGTAAGAAGACATGATGAAAGTATATATACAACAACTAACCAACCACACTTCAGAAAGGATGCCTGATCTAATAATAGGTGTTATTTCATGTGAGAGCTTAAAAGCCTAACCACACCAGAAGTTTTGATTCTCTTTTCAGCCTAGGAGCTTCCCTGCTGGATCATGCTGGCAGTGTGCCCAGACTGACCTACTTGACTGCACCCTTAGCTGGTGGCGTCTTCTTTATTTCACCTACCACTGGGGGAGAAGAAACATGTAAACAAACTAAAGCCATTGTTTGATGTTAGGTGGAGCTCTCTTTATTAGTTCAAATGTTAGTGAAATAGATTTTTAGCTTATTTGTATCACCTGGAGACAAGTCATTGAATGGAATCATTGTTTCAGCCATGTTTCTTGAAGAAGAAAGAAGTCATATGAAATGATTTTCTTCCAGAAGTGTTCAGAGCAAGTGACTGCAGCCTTTCAGGATTTGAGGTTTATTTATTTATTTACTCAAACACAGGGAACAGAAAAGGAATTTATCAGGCAATCTCCATTTTTTCCTCAAGTGCCCCACTATTAATTTGTCTTCAATTACTGATCTGTCCAGATACAGTTTCTCTGTGACAAAATGCTGTAATAGATTTCTTTTCCTTGGACTCTTTCTCTGCCCTCTGCGTTGTTTCAGTTGCTGGAAAGCGTTTCTTGGCAGCAGGCAACAACAGCAGTTAAAATTTTATAACCTTTACTTATAATTACAAATTGTGCCATGAAGGTAGCAATTGAGAAAAGTGGTTTAAAATTCATCCTGTAAACTACATAGTGTTAATATCCCTCCAGAAGGAAATAATGAGGTCTCTTGTTTATCCGAATTACAACCCAGTAGAAAAATTTGGATTTTTCAACTCCATTTGTACACTGCTGGTTTGAGCTATGGAGATCTATTTTTTTAAAGTATTTTAAAATTTATTTTTATTTATTGATTTTGTTTAGTGAATTCACCTTTTTGCCCCCACCCCCTCTTCTAGCGTTTGAACAACAACTGTCGTCCACAGCTAAGCTGTGACAAATTAACTTGGGATTATTTGTGCTTCCCCCAGTTTGATCATAGCAGTGGCATTAGGGACTGGTAAATGACACCAAAGTGTTCTGAAATAAAACCCTTCTCTTATGAAAGCATGTAAAAATACTTTTAACAGTGACTTTTCTGTGTTGTAGCACAGTGAGTAATCAGAACACATTTTCAGTCCTGTTTATTTTGCACGTACTCATTTTAGAAAGATGGGCAAGACACTAATACATCATCGGTATCGATAAAACTGTGAGATTTCTGCTCAAACCCGAATGGTGGGCAGGTGGTGAGGAAGGCTTGGGATTCTTCCTACTCCATTGCATATTTCTGTCTTTCTTTAACTTGACTATAAGACCTAATGATATTGACAACTTTCCAAATTTTGGAAGTACAGTAAAATCCATAGTAAATTTGCATCGGATCTCTTCAGTACTTCTCGGGTACTGAAGAGCTGTGGTGCAAATAAAGATCTGTCCAAGGAGATTGTACTGGGTTTTATTCCCCAAACTTAACTTTCTATGCATTTTCGATACTATTACAAAAATGATTAAGGGAGTGGAACATCTGGCTTGTGAGGAGAGACTGAGGGAGCTGGGGCTCTTTAGTTTGGAGAGGAGGAGACTAAGGGGTGACCTCATTCATATTTAGAAATCTGTAAACAGTGAGTGCCAAGAGGATGGAGCCAGGCTCTTCTCTGTGATGCCCAATGACAGGACAAGGGGCAGTGGGTGGAAATTGAGGCACAGGAAGTTCCATGGAAACATGAGGGAAATTTTTTCACTGTGGGGTGACAGAACACTGGAACAGGCTGCCCAGGGAGGTTGTGGAGTCTCCCTCTCTGGAGATATTGAAGACCCACCTGGAGGCATTGCAGTGTGATCTCACAGGCTCACAGGATGTTAGGAGTTGGAAGGGACCTCCAAAGATTATCAAGTCCAACCCCCCTGCCAAAGCAGGACCACAGAATCCAGCACAGGTCACACAGGAACACATCCAGACAGGGCTGGAAAATCTCCAGAGAAGGAGACTCCACAGCCTCTGTGGGCAGCCTGTTCCAGGGCTCTGTGACCCTCACAGTGAAGAAGTTCCTCCTCATGTTGTGGAGTTTCCATCCATTGTCCCTTGTCCTATCACAGGGTGCAACTTGAGCAGAGCCTGTCCCTGTCCCCTTCTTCTTGACCCCCAGCCCTCAGATATTTATAAACTTATTTATTTATAAATATTTATATTATTAAATCCCCTCTCAGTCTTCTTTTCTCCAGACTCTTTTCTGGTTGACTGAAGAGTGTGAAGGAAATATCCTAACATTTAGAAAACAACTGTAAGTCCAGGAAGATCAAGGCTGTGGGCTGTGACCCCTGTGCTTCCGGGACTGGAGTCTCCTCTCCAACCCTGAAGAGCTACAGGGTCCTTTCTTCAGATTGTCCTGGTTTTCTCAAGAGGACAAGAGCAGCCTGTGATCTGCTCTAGGTGATCCTGCTCTGGCAGGGGGGTTGGACTAGATAATCTTTCGAGGTCCTTTCCAGCTCTTAACATTGTGTGAGTCTGTGAATAAGTTGTTCATCTCCTTAAGAATGTGAAACTCAAAGGAAATACAGAAAATTAAGATCGTAATTTATTTTCATTCTGTAAATTTTATTCTTGGTTTAGTAGCACAAAAAACACTTTGAAAACTTGTCAGCTCATTCAGGATAATGAATTGTGCTTGTGGAAGTAGGTGGATAGTGTATATGAGGGGGAATATTCCTGGCACATTACCTGTGCCTTCTGAGATACTGGACTGTGCTCCTCAAATCTCCTGTCTCATGAGTTGCTTTCAGAGTTTTGAAAGATTCTCAAAGAAGCTATTCAGAGAAATCAGATTTCAGTTCTGTTATCAAACACCAACCAAATCCAACTCAGGTAATTAAATGTTCATATTTAGATTGCTGATGAGGTTTTACTTTGCCCCATACCTCATGCTAATTTGTTATGCAACACTGCAGTGCTTTCTCAGACAGTTTTCTTTCCATGCTTGCCTTATGAATGGTTGAAAGATAGAGTTGGATGTCGTCTTGTGTTCACAAAAAGGCAGTTGAAACTTAGCAGCAGTAAATTGTTACAGACAGGGCTGAAGTACAAGTAGGTCCTCTGTACTGTGATATACAGGAAGTCAGACAGTGATCTCATTCCTCTAGGAACTCTGAATCCATCAAATGCTTCACACAAGTATGAACCAGTGCCTCTGTTATTCACCCATCATGAGCAGTTCTCCTTCATTTACAGTATACTCCAAATATTTTTTTCACATTTTCTATTATTGTCCTAGATTATGACAAACCACCATCATATGCAAGGTGATGGTCCTTGCATACCACTAGTATAATAGCCATACTTCATCTTTAGCTCAGCATGCACAGCTCTGTTTTCCAACCTTAACAACTGAACAGATTATTATCTTGCCCAATGCCTTTTCATTTTAAGCCTGAAATGAATGATAATTTTCTCGTCTGATAATCTGCTGCACATGAAGTGTTAGGAAAAGCTTGCAGCGTGGGCATGGTTACATGACATTACTCATTTGCCTGCACATCCAGTGAGCTTCATCCATCCTGCTGCAAAACAACACAAGAGAAAGAGACAAGTTTCATTCCTTTGACGCCAATAGTTGTTTTTCTCTAGAGTCACTTGGATTTGGCCTATATTCCTCCTAAAGTGGTCTGAAAAGCTGGGGAGTCTTCAGATAGTTACAAGAAATCCTTTTGTAACTAATCCATGACTTATTTGAAGTCAGTGCTGGTTTTTCTAGCTGACTTCATTGATGCTATATCAAACAGCTTTAAGTGTTGGTTTGTCTGTTTTCTTACTAGCAATTGAAAATGTGAGTGAACACTTTACATCACTGAATTTCATCCACATTGTCTCACTTTGGTTAGTCTGGACTCTCACTCCTGTTTAATACAAAATCAAACCCCACCAGCTTCCTATGATCTGAAGTCAGTGTGTTCTAAGGGCAAAGATAGTCAGGATTGTGTATTGCCACATTTCTAAATGTGAGCAGATATTTCAGAGAGATGCTTATGGGTAAACACAGGTCAGCAGGGAGGCAGCCATGTAAAGGAAACATGACTGGCTGACTACTGGGTTTAGTTCATAGCAAAATGCTTGACCTTTTAAATTAACCTGCTTTAAAGATGTAATCATTCTAAACAGACAGATACAAAGAAGCTTATTAACAAAAGGTAAAAGGAAAATACAACCCATCAATCAGGTTTGATGATTACTAGAGTAAAATAAAAAGAAAGGTCAATTTCCAAACAGCCTGTATAACCAACCTTTTCCTGTGGCAGGAACAATTGCTTAATCAACAACACTCAGCCTCAAGAGTTAAATTCTGTTCTAGCAGAAGGTGGCTGTCTTGCTTGTAGTAGGAAAGTTCACACAAAAGAAGGAGATTACAGGTAGTTTTCTGGTGATCCTTTAACTTCTTTCAACAATGTATTTTTAAAATGAATTCCATAGTTGGTGTTTACATTCTAGAAGAGCAATCTGATACAGCCAAAATGACAGCACATCAGTATTACAGAGCCTGAAAGAATAGACAGTGCTAATTACCTAGTCAATCAGTTGTTCACTTTAAACATATGCCATTCACTTTAACTATCATTTAAAATGGCTCTCAAGTAAGAGGAAAATGCTAAGATCATTGCACAAGTGAAAAAAGAGTCACAATAAAGAGGCAACCATACTGTACATCTTGTGTTTGTTTTTTTAACCCAGTGGCTCTCTATATGGCAAGGCTCTGCAGCAAATAAGGATTATTCATTCAATTTTCATATCCACCACCTCTTTCACTTGCTTGGTGTTAGCATGTAACGCTGCATAAAACATCATAGAGATCCAATGCCAAGATCTAAGTAGAGATAACAAAAAGTAGTTCCATAATTTCTCTTCTGTCTCTGTACAAGTCTGGAGAATCCAAGAAAAGGTTTTACAACATCTTACTTTATTAGATAGAATTAAATGCATAATTTGATTTTTCATCTCAGAAGGCCTCCTCTGATTGTATTAACTGAATCACAAAGGAGGATGTTACAGAGATGCCTACAGGTGTTTAGTATAGGAAAAGCCTTCCTTTCCATTGCATTGGCTCTCGAGAAGTCTTCAGTGCTGAGACATTTTCCTAAAATATATTTCATTGTATGAGGAAGTTGCCTTCTGAAATAGAAATTAATTTTATTTAACTCTAACCACAAAACATATTTATTAGTCTTATACCGGGGAAGTGGTTTTGGTGCATATACAGAGTACCACATTGCTACCTTCCACCAGAAAAAGCAGCAAAGATTCAGACTAGTAACTACTGTAGCAATGAAGGTTCTCTTTTTCAGTTTCCTTAAATCTCTGAGACAGAAGCTGACAGCATTAAGACAACAAAGAGACTGCTTGGTCTTCCATCCATAGGGAAGAAAAAGTGTGGGGAGGGGAGGAGAAAGGGGGGGGGGGGTGGAAAGGGGGGGGAAGAAGATGAGACAATTTGTCAGGCTTTACATAAAACATAGTGTTTTACTCATTACTGGCCTGTAAACATGAAAGAACTTGTTGGTGTCCCCAATTAAATGAAGGAGATCAAAGAAGCATTGATATATAACCTGCTGTCTATCTAGCAGTATTTCAAACAGAAATAATGTGCCATAAGCTGCTCAAATGTAGCTTTTTTTCCCCCCTTGTATTTTTTTCTCCCTTTATAAAAGAAACAGGAGTGAAAGTACAGATGATCATTCCTGACTCTTTTCTCTTATCACACAATTACCTAAGTATCAGATGGAGCATTAAATGACATGAGGCAGAAACACCAAGAAACCAGGAATGTAATTGTTCAGAAAGCAATTGTGACAGAAATATCAAATGATTGTTTGTTTCCACTGGCTTCCACAACAATATACTGGGTGCTGTATGTGGTCTGTACGTCCTTATCCCTGAAAACTTTTATGGAGAACAGTGAAAAACTAATTTTCAGATTGTATTTTGGATGGCAAAAGAGAGGAAATCAATATGAAGCATTTTGGTTTTCCGTTCTTTCCCTCCCATATTTTCCCTTTCATTTCATACTGTCCCATTTTTCTAGTGCAAAATGATGATGAAAGAGATGAAGACATTTTGAAAAGGGTGAAAAAGAACTGTGGAGATGAGGATTGCTCTTTTAAACAACACTGCTTCCCCAAATGAAAGTTGGTTAGAATAATGTATTTTTCAGTAAGAGCCTTAGTGCAAGCTCGTTGCTTTGTTACGACTTGCCACTGCAAAGCCCTTCTGATTAATTTTTGAATTTTCCACATAAAACCAAGTTCTCTTTAAAGACACTCAGTGATTTATTCTTTGCCTGATTCTTTCACAAGGCATGGTCAGAACTGGTAGCATTTAAGCTCTAGTATCATTCCTCATCCCCCAGTGAAGGTACAGGGATACCTATGTGATATATTCAAAGCATTGTGATGAATGTTTCACCAGCCTAGAATTCAGTTTCTACTCCTTGCAGAAGTCTGGGTGCTAACCTTTAGGTCTTCAGTTTCAAATATCTTCATAGCTTCAGTCCTGCAATTCTTCTTTTAGACTCTTGCTAAAATAAACTCAACCCATAGCACTAATGCAAGATTTAGCTGTAACTTCACCTGTGGGATGAACATATTACTCAGACTTTGTGTTCTTTACACTCATCGGATGGAAGATGTGTGAGTTTGAAAGGCTCTTTGATGCCAGAGCTACTCTACTATCCCCCTTGTGTAAGCTGCTTTGAGATTTCCAGATGAAAAGTGCTATAAAAGTTCTAAATGGTATTGCTGTTGTTATTTATTATATATTAAGCTAGAGTAAACTGCACATTACTTTTTTATGTTTATGCTTTGAAAGGGTAACGTATAGATAACTCATGTTTAAAAATGTAGGGATTTGGAGCATTTGCTCAGTGCCTTGCCATCTATTTCCATTATTAAAGCCAAGGGAGAGTTTTACATGGGCAGAAACAGAATAAAGAGAGCAAATTCATTTCACTGTTGTACCTACTGAATCAGGGATGTTTCTCAGTTCACATTCTAGTTTTCATAGTTATCCAGCCATAATTGTCTGCTGCTTTTGTTTTATTACCTTTTTTGCCAGTCACTAATGGTGCATATGACTGGACTATGAGAAACTTAATATTTTCATATACTTTATTACACTGAACTGTTTCTATAAACATCTCAAGATCTAAAATTACAAATAACTGCTTCTCATTAGCAATGACCTATAAACAGTTTATTGGTTCACCAATACCGTAGCTGTGTAAATAATGGTTCATCTGTTTACGGAACTGGAGGAAATAAGCTACACACTAATAAACACGAGGGACTGGAACATCTGTCTTATGAGGAAAGGCTGAGAGACCTGGGGCTGTTTACTCTGGAGAAGGCTGAAAGGGGATCTTATTAATTTTTACAAATATCTGCAGGGTGAGTGTCAAGAAGAAGTGGCCAGGCTCTTTCGAGTGGTGCCCAGTGGTAGGACAATGGGCAGCAGATCCGAACCAAAACACAGGAAATTCCCCCTCAACATGAGAGAAAATTCACTTGCTGTGGGTGTGACAGAGCACTGGAACAGGCTGCCCATAGAGGTTGTGGAATCTCCTCTTAAGAGACTTTCAAAACCTGCCTGGATGCATTGCTCTGCAGTCTGCCCTAGGTGATCCTGGTTTGGCAGAGGAGTTGGATTCAGTCATCTCCAGAGGTCCCTTCCAACCTCTACCTCTCTGAAACATACCCTGGACTATGAAAAGCAAGATGCATGCTAGCAGAACTCAACAATCAAATATGAAAATCTATGCTGTAATTTCTTGCTTTCAAGCAAAATGCCTAAAGAAGAGAGGTTTTGCTTCAGCATTGATGGTAAATTGAAATCTGTAGATATCCAGCAATAGATGTCAGGCAGAGGTGTAATTTGCTGTTTTCATCTCCTCTTACCTTTTGTTTGTCATGGCCACGTTACCTCTAGTTTTAAATTCAACCACATGTCCTTCAAGAATAAGTGTAGAATATACTAATTCCTTGTACAAAGTCATAGCATCACAGAATGGTCCACACCAAATTCCATCTAGTTCGACCTCCCCTCAGTCAGGAGGGACTAGATCAGGTTGCCTAGGGCCTTACCTTCATCTCCAAGGAAGGGGCCTCAACCACCTCCCTGGGCAACCTGTTCCAGTGTTCCACCACCCTCACAGTAAAGAACTTCTTCCCGATACCCAATCTAAATCTGCCTTTCTCTAATTTGAAGCCATTGTTCCTCATCCTGTCACTGCAGGCCTTTGCAAACAGTCTCTCTACATCCTTCCTGTAGGTCCCCTTCAGATACTGGAACACTGTTATTAGGTCTCCCCAGAGCTTTCTGCAGGCTGAACAACCCCAGCTCCCTCAGCCTGTCCTTCTAGCAGAGGTTCTCCAACCTCCTGATCATTTTCCTGGCCCTCCTCTGGACTTTCTCCAACAGATCCATGTCCTTCCTATGTTGAGGGTTCCAGACCTGTACACAGTACTCCAGGTGAGGTCTCACCAGAGCAAAGTGGTAGAATCACCTTTCTGGATCTGCTGGCAATGCATCTTTTGATGCAGTCCAGAATGTGATTTGCCTTCTGTGCTGCAAGTACACACTGTCTGCTCATGTCCAGCTTCAACTTCAATATTGATTGTGGCCATTAAAATAATACTAATTGTAATATTTATTGCTGTAGTATTAGCAGCCTGCTAAATCATTGCAATTATGCAGAATTTGAACACTAGAATCTGCTAACATGTGATCCTGGCTTCCACAAATTAACTGTAGTCACTGACAAGCATGACACACATCATACGTGGAAGTGGTACTCAAACCAAGTCCAGCTTTTTCATGATACAATGCGTTAGAAGGTGTTTCTCATAAGGGAATCCAAAGCACTAGCTGCATACAGAAACCAGGCAGAAATCCTGCTTTCAAGGGCTTAAAATTCAGACAGGCAACAGATTAAAAAGCATCGGGAAGTAACAAAGAGTGAGGATAGGATAGGATAGGATAGGATAGGATAGGATAGGATAGGATAGGATAGGATAGGATAGGATAGGATAGGATAGGATAGACCAGTTTGGAAGAGACCTTCAAGATCACTGCGTCCAACCTATCATCCAACACCACCTAATCAACTAAACCATGGCACCAAGCACCCCATCAAGTCTCATCCTGAACACCTCCAATGATGGTGATGCCACCACCTCCCCGGGCAGCCCATTCCAATGGGCAATCACTCTCTCTGTGTAGAACTTCTTCCTAACCTCCAGCCTAAGCCTCCCCTGGCACAGCTTGAGACTGTGTCCTCTTGTTCTGGTGCTGGCTGCCTGGGAGAAGAGACCAACCTCTGCCTGTCTACAACCTCCCTTCAGGCAGTTGTAGAGAGCAAGAAGGTCTCCCTGAGCCTCCTCCTCTCCAGGCTAAGCAACCCCAGCTCCCTCAGTCTCTCCTCATAGGGTTTGTGTTCCAGACCCCTCACCAACTTAGAGCCATATCTGAAAGCAAAATTCCTTGAGTTAGTCTCCTAAATTCAGAAGGAGGCATCTAGGTTTCCTGATTTTCAAAACCTGAGCACTTCAGTTGGCCTCCCAGCAGGCCAAAGGAACAGGCTCTTGTAATTGACGTCTCAGCTTTGCCGCCTTTGATGACTAAAAACCAATATTATGGAATCTTTACTGATTGCAGGCAGAATTACTGAACTGCAATTTTTAAGTGCCTTATATAATAGGACTATGAAATTGTTCCACACATGAATTGTTTAAAACATCTGCAGTAAGTGCCTGAAATTATTTCATCTAGTACAATGCCACTTTAACTGCTTCTTTAAATTTTGAAAAATACATGCAATTAAAGTGCAATTACAGAAAAATGAATGTGGCAGTGCAATTTAAATACACAACATGGAGAAATCTGTCCACAGCGCCTTCGGATTTATTTCTCTGGGTCTATACTCGGGCCTGTTTTCTGCATACAGCTTTCTCACATGTATTTTAGGAAGCTTAGTTGGTGGAAGAAGATCTCCTGCACATCAGAATCCTCAAAATAGTTAAATTACACTTCCTAAAAGAAATTAAAATGCGACATCAGTGTTTTACGTTAAGGCTTAACTGTTGTACCATAGAGTGGCACTCCTCCTGGGGGGATAGAAAGCCCATCCTGAGGGGGAGGCACCAGATAATGTAATGTGTTATTCCCTTCCTTTTTCTGCATATTCTCTATTTAAGAGGCAGACCTGATCAGTGCTCTCTTGGCTCCTGCTTTTGCTTTCAGGTGGCCAGGAGGGAGGTTTTGTGGTGGCTGGGAGCTGTGGGCTGCGTGGTGGGGCCTAGCCCATTGGGTCCTTATCCATTGCTGATTCTGGTTTAGTATATATATTCCTTTCCCTTTAATACCTTTTGCACTTTCCTTACAAGGAGAGACAGAGGGAGCTGGGGGTCTTTAGTTTGGAGAGGAGAAGGAGGGGCGATCTCATTAATGTGTATAAATATGTAAAGGGTGAATGCCAAGACAATGGAGTCAGGCTCTGCTTGGTGATGCCCAATGCCCCTGTACACTGCACTGGTTAGGCCACACCTCAAGTACTGTGTCCAGTTCTGGGCCCCTCAGTTTAGGAAGGATGTTTACTTGCTGGAGCGTGTCCAGAGAAGGGCAACAAAGTTGGTGAGGGGTTTGGAACACAAGCCCTATGAGGAGAGACTGAGGGAGCTGGGGTTGCTTAGCCTGGAGAGGAGGAGACTCAGGGGTGACCTTATTGCTCTCTTCAACTACCTGAAGGGAGGTTGTGGACAGGCAGAGGTTGGTCTCTTCTCCCAGGCAGCCAGCACCAGAACAAGAGAACACAGTCTCAGGCTGCGCCAGGGGAGGTTTAGGCTGGAGGTTAGGAGGAAGTTTTACACAGAGTGATTGCCCATTGGAATGGGCTGCCTGGGGAGGTGGTGGAGTCACCATCACTGGAGGTGTTCAGGAGGAGACTTGATAGGGTGCTTGGCTGCATGGTTTAGTTGATTAGGTGGTGTTGGATGATCGGTTGGACACAATAATCTTGAGGGTCTCTTCCAAACTGGCTTATTCAGTTCTATTCCAATGACAAGACAAGGGGCAATGGATGGAAGTTGAGGCATAGGAAGTTCCATGGAAACAGCTGAGGAAGTTCCATGGAAGCAGAAGGAAGAATTTTTTCACTGTGAGGGTGATGCAACACTGCAACAGGCTGCCCAGGGAGGTTGTGGAGTCTCCTCCGGACATATTAAAAAACCCACCTGGGTGTGGTCCTGTATGATCTGGTATAGGTGATCCTGCTCTGGCAGGGGGTTGGACTGGATGAGCTTTCAGGGTCCTTTCCAGACCCTAATATTCTGTGAGTCTGTGATACTTTTGTAAATATTACTGCTATTAACTTCCAGTTCTGTGCAAGAGCTTTTATTTACTCCTTTGGGGTAAACTACATTCTGTCCAGAGCTGGAAGCTCAAGCCAGGGCAATTAAGAAAAACACATCACTGGATTAGATTGCAGAAGTAGCACTCCCACTACCCAATGTTCAATTAGATGGAGAACAAACTCACTCAACATCATTTTCAGTAGAAAGAAAAGGCACTTAAAATTCTGCCTCCATATGACTGAAAAGGGTTGAACTGTTTACTTACAGAGGACAAACAGGACTGGAAAAGTTAGAAGTGGACAAATTAATGTAGTGCAGAGCAAAATTAAAACAGACAAGTCCCTTCACCTTCATTTGCAGTGCTAGGCATTCAGGGAAATTGAAATGCAACAACTTTATGACTGATAAAAGGAAGTACATTCTCACACAAGTAGTTTTGGGAACTCATTGCCTCAAGGTATTGCTGAGGCCAAGAGCTTATCAGGATTGAAAATAGGATTTAACATTTACACGGATAACAAGAACATACAAATGTATAATAGTAAGGATTAAGTGTTTGACCCTGCACCGATTGAATTGGTTTACTGTGACTTCAACGGCATGAGATCCAGGCTAGAAAGGAATG
Organism: Picus viridis; assembly: GCA_033816785.1. Lineage (NCBI taxonomy): Eukaryota > Metazoa > Chordata > Aves > Piciformes > Picidae > Picus > Picus viridis. The sequence goes on along the minus strand of CM066575.1, from coordinate 42,124,524 downwards.
AATGTTGGGAAGGACAGAAACCCTCTTGCTTCAGAGCATAAGGAAGACTTTTAACTATCAGAGATTAGGAAAATATTTTTTGATAAGGGATCCTAGAACTTTGTGGTGGAAGTTTGTCCTCTCTCTTTTCTTAATTTGGGGATGAACTAATCTTTGTCTGTCTTTCTTTAGGGGTAAACCTAAAAGCTCTATCAAAATCCTCATCAATAACATATAATAGTCATAAGTGCAATGAGCAAGCTTGGTTACTATTTAAGTATAGTTAGAAATACTAACCTGTATAACTAAAATACAAGGGTTTTCTTGTTTTATTGAAGAGAGCATTGCAAATCAAATCTTATTAAGAGTGATTAATTTCCTCAAGAATCCTTTCTGTATCTTGCAGACAACATACTACATACCACATATATATCTGGGGGTGCTAAAGGAATTCCCCTTTTTTAATTGACTAGCCCAGTTAATACTGCGTGTTCAGATGAAACCTGCACAGATGACCAGAGTATATTTTAAAGCTACCCTCAGCAGTCTCATCTGCCCTCTCAGTGGAGAGTCAACTAATACTGGTACACCAGTAATTAAGTAGGTTAATATGGATTTAGCTTTAGAAAAATTTAAATTGGTTTTAGTTTTATTTCCAGGGTGAGATATTGCCTTAATGATACTTACAAGTTTCTTCTAATCTAACCTATATTTAAAAAACCCAAACAAAGAAACTGTGAAATTGTCTTCTTAAAAGAAAGAAAGAAAGAAAAGGCAGGGAAAGAAAAGGCAGGGAAAGAAAGAAAGGGAGGCAGAGGTTGGTCACTTCTCCCAGGCAGCCAGTACCAGAACAAGAGGACACAGTCTCAGGGTGCACCAGGGCAGGTTTAGGCTGGATGTTAGGAAGAAGTTCTATACAGAGAGAGTGATTGCCCATTGGAATCGGCTGCCCGTGGAGGTGGTGGAGTCACCTTCATTGGAGGTGTTCAGGAAGAGGCTTGATGGGGTGCTTGGTTGCATGGTTTAGTTGTTTAGGTGGGTTGGATTGGTTGATGGGTTGGACGCAATGATCTTGAAGGTCTCTTTCAACCTGGTGTATTGTATTGTATTGTATTGTATTGTATTGTATTGTATTGTATTGTATTGTATTGTATTGTATAAAAGGAAGGAAAAGAAAGAAAGGGAGGAAAAGGAAGGAAAAGAAAGAAAGGGAGGAAAAGGAAGGAAAAGAAAGGGAGGAAAAGGGAGAAAGAAAGAAAGGCAGACTCCAATATTACTCTTTATTATATTATCTTTTCTTGACAGTCAGAAGGTATGATGTTAAAACACATGTCCAAAATGTGCAGGAGCAAACAATTTCACAGCAGAAACTATTCCTTCTGGAGTAACCTGAAAATGAATTTGCAAATAATTCTCTGACAGTTACTAGTTCTAGAGAATCAGAATTATGACATGAAATGCTGGATGAGAAAATGTGCATTTCTGCATGGAAATCAGATTTTTATTGATCAAGAGCAGAACTGAATGTACATATCTTTTCTACCATAAGTTCAAAAGAAACACATGCTTACATATTTGAGTATCTAGACTTCACGTGTTCATTTAGCCCTCATCTCACACACACACACAAAAGAAGGTGAAATTTGCATTTTCTTTAACTGAGTAACCTGTTTCTTAGGACAAATTAATGAAGCAAATTACTCAGTTAAACTGCACCTTTCACTTTCCTACTGGTTTTGTGTTTGGTTTGGGTTTTTTTTGGTGAGATGATGGGCAAGTAGTGGAGGACTGTAGAAGCAAAGCCTTCTACAAAGCAAACCCTTCCTTAGTTTTTCCTACTTTATCTGGAATCATTTATATGAGATGATCATCAAGATCTTTTCCTAAAGGCACTAGAAAGCTTCACATGTTTTTCCCCTTGAACTTTAGACAAGCCCTTTATTGTAGATTAACCTAATTTCAATTCCATGCTCTCATTACGATTCCAGACAATTGACAAAACTTTCAGACAAAATCCATTTCTTGCTTCATCTGTTTTTAAATAGATGCAAACCTTGATATTAGAAAATTAGAAATTAACTTCTATTTTCTGTACTTTTAACAAAGTCTGCTTATTATCATGGCATTTGTGGCAATACCAGCACAATGCCCTGTGCTCTTGTCTTAAGAATTATGCACTATTAGATCACCAATGACACAGAATAATGAGCCACATACAAGCCTTCAGCGAGTGCAGGGTTCATTGTCAGGTTCACTGTAGTACACTGAGCTAACAATGAACATACAGAGACAAAAAATTCACCAGCAAACCAAACCCAAGAAGATGCTGAAGTGTACATATTAAAAAGTATAAATTCAGCCCATCTATAGGAAAGAATCACAGCTATAAATGAACACAGCAGAAGCCTTTGAAGACTTGCACATTCACAATGAAAATTACACAAAGAACCTCTAGCTATTACTTTGCAAAATGGATAATATGAGGCCAAAAGATCATTCAGTCTCCATATGATTGCTACTGCAGGTAGTAGAGGCAGAAATGTGAGAAAGATTTCATGAACGTTGTGTACTTCTCTGGTTTTTCCACTCTGTTCACACAGCTCTGGTTCACACAAATTTCCCACAGAATTTTCTTTTCACATGAGTGCTATGCTATATAAATGCTCCCCTGTTCTAAGGAACCACATTTGTATCAGGGAGATATTCTTTAAGTGATCTAAAACACACATTCATAACAGGTCAGCAGTATACTTCATTGTTGTGGAGTGTTCTCATTCATTGCCATCTTTTGTCTGAGAGACAGACCATAGGAATCTGGTTGATGTGAAGGAGGGAAGTAACTGATGTTTTTCAAAGTCTCAGTCCTGGTGATTCCTTATATCGATAAGCCATCCAATCTGACTTTTAAGTCGTTTTTCTTAGTAGTACCTTAGTGTTTATCAAGTGAGATACAGGCTTACTATTTAACCTTATTGTACATTTCTAACCCTTGAACATTCTGGTCTTTAGTCAAGGGTGTGACTCATCTGTGTCTTCTTTTTCTGCATGACCTTTCATATGTGATTCCTAGCCCTTCTATCAGCTATTTTGGCAAGAAGAAATAGGTCCAGATTTTTGGTACTGCCCACCAGGCCCTGAAGTTTGTGTAACTGAAGGTAGGTGAGACTTCAGTCTGCCCTGAATTACGCAGGAGGGCATTTGCAAGTCTTGAATATCACAAGGTTAGAGAAGCAGGCTTATGGCCTAAAGATTTCTTTCTCCTTCACCTTTTTAGGCTGTGCTGAGCATAAGTTGAGTGCAGCTGAGGCTTAGGCAGACTCAAAATTGAAAAGTACCCAGTCACATTTTTATTCACAATGTGACAATGTAGAAGATCTCACAAGACCTAGGAGTTGAGATTGTCTAGATACAGTGTATCTAATACAGTGTTTTGTAGACCCTAAGTCAATATTCATCTTCACCCATATATCACTGTCTGTGGCAAAAGTTTGTACGTAAATGTTTACTGATGAAATGGAGATTAAGGCCCCAGGAATTCAAGCCTTTCCCCTTGTTCATTCTAGAGAGAAATGATTTTATTTTTGCTTTTAAACCAAGCAGTCCATCAAAAGATCCTTTTATGTGTTTAGTCAGAAGGAAGAGTCTTTTCAGTGTTCTGTTGTTTACAGGAGAACACCAGATAAAGGAAACCTAAAAAGCAAGGTAGAATCTTTGAAGGACTCCTCTCATAAATCCTGCCCTGAGTGCAAGTGCAAGGCAGCATCACAGAAACATCAGAGCTTTACATTCTCCATGCAGATTAAGGATTTTGAGTGGAGGCATTTCCCTGAGATCTAATCCTCGAGGCCTCTTCTTCCTAAAAAGAATAATTTAACTGTGTGCTCTTGTACATTTCAGTTTGTCCAATATGTCAAATGTTACATGGAGGTAGTGACCCACTCCCTGCAGCTAGAAAACCTGAGGTCTCATTCTTGATTATACTCAGGGCCATTTACCACGCTATCATGTTGAATGAACAGTTTCATGAAAATGAAACTGAATTTCTTTATATGCATACATGCATATCAGATTCATGGACATGGATGCACCAGTGTGCACACATAAATAAATATTTAAGGTATTTTAATCTTTTTATGATGTTACATACCATTTGCACACACAAATGCTGTGATTTCTATCTATTTAAAGGCAACTTCCATTTTCCTTTTATTTCCCTTAAAAATGCATTTGCAACTTTCAGTCAGCTTTAGTCTTGACCAAAGTACCTGGCAGTGTTTCCAGTTGAATTTGTACTTAGTAGAAAATTCTGGACTTACATCTACACTGAAGGTGGGTGTCATATATTGTTTATTTGATCTCTTGTAGATGAGACATTTGAAAATAGATAATAGGTTCAGCAACCAGCCATGGCTTTTCACTGCTTTTTCAGTACAAGCACAGATAGAAAACATCAGAAGTAGAATACAAATATGCTCCTGCGGCCAGCAATGAGCTCTTGTGGCCAAGAAGGCCAATGCCATTCTGGGATGTATTAGAAGGGTTGTGGTTAGTAGGTCAAGAGAGGTTCTCCTTTCCTCTACTCTGCCATGGTGAAGCCTCATCTGGAATATTGTGTCCATCCAGTTCTGAGCCCCTCAGTTCAAGAAGGACCTCAGGGAAATGCTTGGAAGAGTCCAGCATAAAGCCACAGAAAGAATTAAGGGAGTGGAACATCTTCCTTATAAGGAGAGACTGAGGGAGCTGAGGGCTCTAGCTTGGAGGATACTGACAGGTAACCTCATTCATGTTTATAAATATGTGAAGGGTGAGTGCCAAGAGGATGGGGTCAGGCTCTGATTGGTGATGCCCAATGACAGGACAAGGGGCAGTGGGTGGAAGTTGAGGCATAGGAAGCTCCACGTAAAGATGAGGGGGAAAAAATTTTCACTAGGAGGGTGACAGAGCACTGGAACAAGCTGCCCAGGGGGGTTGTGGAGGCTCCCTCTCTGGAGATACTAAAGACCCACCTGGATGCCTTCCTGTGTGATCTGCTCTGACAGGGGGTTCCACTAGATGATTTTTCAAGTTCCAGCCCCTAACATTCTGTGATTCTGTGACTATTTCTTTGGATTTATAACTCATTTTATAACTCATTTTTTTGAGTTCTCAGTTCAAATAATGATCTTCCAGGTCTTTCTGAAAAACTTTTTAATAGCTTACTTTCAGACCACTTCTTTGAGTTTGTTATTGTTACCATTATTTGTTCTTTTGTTAGGAATATCAGGTAAATTACCAGATCTTAGCATTTTTTTTACTCATTCACTGTTATATAAAATATTACATCACATTTCATGTCTGTTTAATATTGTCTGTAGGACAGAAATCTTTTCCTCTTGCTGAAACTGAAAGCAAAGAACATTATTATCTGTGGCTGGAGAATTTAATAGAACTTTCAACTCCTCATGTATTTCAACACCACTCCCTGAAGGCTTTATTTTTAATTGATCTTTAATTTGAAAATGCTTCATTATTTTTTACTATTAGCAAGTTTAGAGGGCCTCATAGAGGGTAAAACTTACTACTGTTGTCCCTGACATAAAGTTAGCAAATATTTTCTGTTCTCTGATTTCTGTGCTCCTTATGTATTATATTCTCTACTTGCAGTAACTCAATAGTTAAGGCATTCAATGCTGCTTTTAGCTATGGGGTAAAAGTGTATCTTTCTCTTCTTAACTAACAAGAGATACAGGGCTTAGTCCAGCATTCATTGCACAGCCCCTCTGATTTCACTCAATTTTGGAACATGCCTAAGTGAAGATACACATTCCTGATTCACTCACAAAATTAGCCTCAGAACTCCACCACAAGACATGACCTCATCCTTCTAATGAGGATTGGACAATTTGTTTCAGTAATGGGTATCATGGCAAAAAGCCAAGGAGGGCAGGGGAGAATCTTGTCTGTTATTTTTGTCAACCTAGGAATAATGTAAGCTTTGTACAACATACAAAGCATCGCTTAGGAGCTGTGCCCAAGTTGCTAAAGATGAACTTTGCTCCTTACAGTAGGCAGACAGCTCTCACTGAGAGCAGTGAGTGTAGCCTATGTGTGTCTGAATTTACAATTCCTTCTAGATGATATTGTTTTGCAGCATTTTATTTCCATGGTGAAGGCCCCCTAAAATTATTTCCATTTCAACTGACTGAATGAGATGATTTCTTTCTTAGTACTTTGGTATCTTTATTTCAGTTTCTCAGCCAAAACTTTTTGATTGTGAGCTGTTTCCTTCTGTGAGCACTTGGGGATAAACATTGGCTTTATGCTATTTGTTCAGTGCTCAGGAGTGTATTCCTTAGATCCATGGTATTCAAAATGTTAAGTAACAGGCCAAAAATTTCTGAACAAAATATGACTTGGGTATGAACTGGTTGCCTGCTTCACATCCTTCACTGCACTCTACAGTACCCAGCATCAAAAAGACGGGGGAGGTTTAGACTGGATGTTAGCAGGAAGTTCTATACAGAGAGAGAGATTGCCCATTGGAATGGGCTGCCTGGGGAGGTGGTGGAGTCACCATCATTGGAGGTGGTCAGGAGGAGACTTGTTTTGCCTTTAATTAAACAGAGAAAATTCTTTGTTTTTATAATGTGTTTCAACATGCATCTCAGTGTTGCATCTACTTTTGAATGTGTACATTACAGATTCTCACACCACCTCCAGTTCTGGAGCCCCTGTTACAGGAAAGATCTGGACATGCTGGAGACTTAGAGCGTTGGGGCTATTCAGCCTGGAGAGGAGAAGGCTCTGAGGAAACCTTATTGTGGCCTTCTAGTATCTTAGGGGGGCCTACAAGAAAGCTGGGGAGAGACTTTTAGGGTGTTCAGTAGTGATAGGACTAGGGGGATGGAGTAAAACTAGAAAAGGATAGATTCAGATTGGATATTAGGAAGAACTTCTTCCCCATGAGGGTGGTCAGACACTGGAACAAGGTTGCCCAGGGAGGTGGTGGAAGCCCCATCCCTTCAAGTCTTTAAATCCAGGCTGGTTGGAGCTCTGAGTAACCTAATCTAGTGTGAGGTGTCCCTGCCCATGGCAGGAGAGGTTGGAACTAGATGATCCTTGATGTCCCTCTCCAACCCTGGCAACTCTCGGATTCTATATACACGTAGCAAAATCAAGTAGCATTTAACAAGAAATAAAGCTTTGTAGCTCCAAGATCAAAGAAAGGACAAAGAAGTTTTCAAAATAATGTATGCTGTAGGGACAGCAAACAAAATCAACTTTTGTAATAACTTGATGTGACAGTCTATAAGATTGAAAGATAACCCCTTCTGAATGAATAGAAAGGAAATTAATGTATATGCAATTTGTCAGTGGCTCGAGACGATTTGTTCCACAAGTTATCTTTTAGATCAGGGCTCAGTAGGATTCACAACAGCCTGATATATTCATAGACAACAAGAATATCTATGCTTGCAATTGAAAAGTCACAAAATCAATATAAATTAAGGCTGTAAACAGTAGGCCACACTCCAGTCATTAGACATTTAGGATGAAGAAAAGCCTCCTGACTGTCTAAGTCCACATTGTACATCATTGTTTCTTCCCTATATGGTATTAGTTCTTGTCAGAAAAACAGGTGTCTGGACTTGAAAGTTTCCTTGCTGACCTGGACTAAGAATTACTACAGAACTGGCCCCTCCTGAATGAAAATAGTCTTAGCTTCACTGGTCTCACTACAGCGCTAAAAATACCTGTTCATGGGTGCTTCATGTGTGAAATGAGGATTTAATTTCTAAAAGTCCACACAAGGATCTCTCCTGTCGTTTTTGCTGGATCATTTGCTACAAGAACATTCCATGCTGAGCTTTTTATTTTCCTTGAAATTAAATGTTGTTTATATTAAACAGGAATCTCTAGGCCTAAAATATGGCAAAGAGAGAAGGGAAACAAAATCTTTATGTCCTCATCAGTAACACAGACATAAAGCTTTACTTTGGTTTTTTAACTTCTCATTTCTCCACTTTTTATGACCTCAGGTCTGAGACAGGCTGAAACTTCAAAAATGCTCAGCCAATTAGGGTAATTCTGATGGTGTGTACACATGGCAACTGCTGGTATAAAATAGTATGTAAGTCAGCATGCCAAAAAAATAATTGGTGGCAGTATTCCAGAAAGAATTAAATTCACTGAATAGATGTTAATAAGGTTTTTACTCAGAGGTACTTCTTCTCTCTCATTCTCTGTGTCAGCAACAACCCCCAACAACAGAAACAGAATAGATAGAGCAATTTAAATGGAACATATAAAGATTTCTATTAAATGATACCAAGCTTAAAGACTTTCTCTAATGCCCTCATTGATTATACTAGACCATTTCAGATACCCAAAGGATGGAGAAATTTTGCTGGATAATCTAATACCTGTGTGTGAAGGTTGAGATGTGTATGTATGTGCACGCATGAGAGCAAGGTGCTGCCTTTGTCTCTGTTATCAGATCAGAGAAGGAAACCATGTACTGAGGAAGCAATGATGTACTCTTATAGATGTATTTTTATGCTGTACTTTGGTAGTTCTCTGCTATAAAAGACTCTTATTTTCCAATTGCAGTGTGGGCAAAGAAGTCAGTCATATTACAGGGAGTAACATGTAGTTTGCATGAAGAGTTTGAATCTTGGGGATTTTTTAGTTCAGAGTTCTTGTCACGCTGAAGATTGCTTATTGGCATGTCCAGCTATTCCCCATGTCCTCGTCTCAACATCATGATCACCCAATAACAGTCTTTGCTTCAAATAAAAAGGGATTAGAATTCCATATTTAAATATCTTTATTTGTTAAAGCTTGTTCTGGTTTGAGTTTCCAGGGCTAAAACCCACAGAACAGAATGCAGGTTACCCCACTCTCCCCTTCCCACTCTCCTTATAGGGAAAAAGATAGGCAGGGGAAGATAAAAGGGGTAAATAAAAGGACTTGAACTGAATTGGAAGTTAAAAAATAATTTTAACAAAAAATTGAAGGTATTAAGAAAAGAAAAAGGATGTACAGAGATATCAGGGAAAGGAATAGATACAGAAATATATACAAAACCAGAATCGGCAATAGATTAGGCCCAAACACATGGCAAAGCAGCTCCCGGCCAGCAAAAAGCCCCCTACCACACAGCTAAGTGAAAGGGAAGAGAGCTCTCTGGAAGTTCCTGCCTCTTAAATAGAGAGTAGGCAGGAAAGGGAAGGGAACAACATGGTCCAGTGCCTCCCCACGGGATCGAGTTCCACTTTACAATCCAGTAGTTAATCGCAGATTCACAGAATTAACCAGGTTGGAAAAGACCTTTGAAGTCATCAAGTCCAACCTATCACCCAACACCATCTAATCAACTAAACCATGGCACTAAGTGCCTTATCTAGTCTTCTTTTAAATACTTCCATGGACAGTGATTCCACTACCTCCCTGGGCAGCCCATTCCAATGACCAATCTCTCTTTCTGTGAAGAATTTCTTCCTAACACTGAGCCTTAACTTTCCCTAGCACAGCTTGAGACTGTGTCCTCTTATTCTGTCACTGGTTTTCTGGGAGAAGAGACTGACCCCCACCTGGCTACAACCTCCTTTCAGGCAGTTGTAGAGAGCAATAAGGTTTCCCCTGAGCCTCCTCTTCTGCAGGCTAAACAACGCCAGCTCCCTCAGCCTCTCCTCATAGGGCTTGTGCCCTTAACCTACAAGAAAGCTTTATATGCTCCTAACCCCATTAGTCAAGAAGCACCCACAGGTAAACTATTACATATGGCAGGACCAACGATACTATAGGCTTGATTCAGGTTGCCGTGATAAAATCTTTTACACTAACTATCGATCCTCTGTAAACACTTCTTCTGTACAGCTTGAGTCTGTTCCCAGTGAAACTGTGCCAAAAGATATCTGGGAGGAACATGTTAGCAAGTACTTAGAAGTAATCCTCACATCTTCCCTCCAGTAATTCATTTTGCAGTACCCTTTCCTGTCAAACTGGAGATGAAAAAATTGCCCCCTCTGAGTTGATGAGATTGATTTCTTTTACAGGCACTGCTGTAACTAGTTTACCTAAAATGAAATATGTGTCACAAAAAATAAACTACACAGTGGCACTGAATAAAGGAACAAAGTGTTTCTTTATGCTGATAGTAAGACTGGTTTTGACTAGGGTAGAAATATCACAAGAATGGTTTTCTAATCAGTTGTTTAACACATTCTTGGCTGTTTGGCTGGCAGGGTAAATAGTGTGTTGTGTTATAGCTAAATGATTTAAATTATTAAGGCTTATTCTAAGCCTGCCTAAACAAATTAGAAAAAAGAGGTATGATGTGAGTTACTTAGGTGTAGCTGTTCTTTATTTTCTCCTTGAAGATGATTTACATTGTAAGAAAAGCGACATGGACCAAGATATCTTTTTGGACTGTTGGAAGAAATGGAGAAAACTGAACAAAAAGTGTTAGGAAACTTAGACATGCATATCTCTGTGGAGAAAATCACTGTAACTACTGCATAAAATCAGAAGGGCAGGGAAAAATCATAGAATCATAGAATGGTCTGGGTTGGAAGGGACCCCCAAAGGTCATCTTGTCCAACACCCTCTGCAGTCAGCAGCAGCATCCTCAATGAGATCAGGTTGCCCAGAGCCCTGTCCAACCTCACCTTGAATATCTCCAGGGATGGGACCCCAACCATCTCCCTGGGCAAGCTGTTCCAGTGTTTCACTACCCTCATGGTAATGAACTCATTCCTAACATCCAATCTTAATCCACTCTTCTCTAGTTTGAAGCCATTGCCCCTTGTCCTATCACTACAGGCCTGTATAGAATCACAGAATGTGCACAAAATTGTGCTTTCTTTGTGGAATTTGCTTTGGTCTTATTTTCGTTTAAATGAACTTTCCTTATGTCTTTGTGGAAAAAAGTATGAAGAAGAAGGAGGCTATTTCAGATTTGCTTGAATCACTTGAGCATCCTCCTTGGCTAAAGGATGGGACTTTAGCATCACTCTTCAATTTGTACTGCTGTAGTTGTTCCACTTTGTATCATCATGCCCATGTACTGGGGTCTATAATTTGGTGGTTAAGAATACCGATGTGAATGAAATATTTGGTTCAGTTTTCTCCATTTCTTCTAACAGTCCAAAATATACATGGCCTTCTCCTCTGCCTGAGCTGGAAAAATATTTCAATAGTAGTGTCAACTTGAGCGTGGATCTCACAAATAACAATCTTGATGACAACAATACAGACTTGTCTTAGGTTTTGACTGAAAACTGTACCTGAATATGTTTAGAAATAAGGTAAAATAATTACTTCTGAAATTTTGATCAGAACTGGATGTTTCTGAGAAAAGCTGTAGTTCCAGTAGGACACTTTTGAATATAACAGATTATTTTTTAAGATGTCTTGACAAGGTCTGTGCAACATTCCTCCTGTCTTACTGATCTTTAAAGAAAGTTGATGAAGTGCTAGAAGTGCACTACGTGTTGTAATAGCAAATAAAGGTGGGTTCCTAACAAATGGAAAGATGTCCAAAAGTTGCAGGACCTTCATGCATGCAAAATCTCTCCATGGATTTGGGTGCCCAGAGTTCTGGAGGTTGGGTTCAAATAATTTTTAGTAAAAAAGGGCAAACTTAGAACATCTGGTTCCTGACTGGCACATAGGTCAGTATGTATCAGTGCATTTTTGCTAGGATTTTATTATGATCCTGTCATCTACTAATAAGAATCCAGCATAATTTTCTTACAGACTATATTAAAGAAACATTTAAGCTTTGAAGAAATTTGGTGACCTTTTCAATAGTCTAACTAATAGCAACTGCAGTGTGACACTATGGTTTGGCCTCAGTTTCTGGTTTCCTTGGAGACCTTCTGCAGGTTGCTTCCTTGCCCTTTGTCATCAGTGGTTCTAATTTGATGTAGCTAATCCTTCGGTTCCTTGGCTTTTATTACTAGTGTGTGAAAAACATTTGTTTCAGAGGTACCAAAACAAACTTTCACCATTTCTGCCACATTTGATTCATTTTGGCTAAACTTTGCCAAACCATTCCACTTCACACATAGGACTGACACATTTCTACTGAAGAAATCATTGCCTGAAATACATCGTTCAGCTCCATCCTGATTTGTTTCTGTGCAAGTTCAGTAACCCAAAAATGGACTGTTCAGGGGGTTATCTGACACAAACTGGGAAATGCTGCAAGTCTTGTGGGGAAACTCTTTTTGTGACAGTTTCTAGAAGCAGACAGCTTGACTATTGGTAGAAGATCCAATGCTAAATATTAGTGGGCTTGTTTTGTTGCAAAAAAGTAAACAGGATCCTGAGCAACACTGCTTAATGACCAACATGGTTGATACAGGCAGGCTGAGCCACTGTATCAAATCAATAGTTTGATTTGCAAACTATTTTTACTTTGCAGATTCTTTATGTTTTGTTATTTGAAATGTGGACATCCTGTGTTTGGTACCCCCACTCAACTTTAGGAGCTGCTGAGAAGCAATGCAATTGGTCTGAAGACAATCCATCATCCTTCTCTGGGTTGTTTCTAGGAATGGTGAAAATGAAGATTGGTAACACAGTTTTCACTTCTTTTTATTTGATCCATTTTCTTTTCTATCATACTTCATACTCAGTCAGATTCTGGGATTTATTACTTAGTCTTGAAAATATAATTTGAATTTAATCAATAGAAATGAGTGTTTAGAAGGAGACTTGATGGGGTGCTTGGTGCCATGGTTTAGTTGATTAGATGGTGTTGGATGATGGGTTGGGTGCGATGATCTTGAAGGTCTCTTCCAACCTGGTCTATTCTATTCTATTCTATTCTATTCTATTCTATTCTATTCTATTCTATTCTATTCTTTATTTACACAGTATGTATCTCCCATGTCAAGGGAAAACATTCTGAAAAGAAGTTACATGGTACAAATACCCTTTCAGACCAATTGCATGCATCTCACACAATAACTTAAACTTCTTTTTACTCTTAAGGTAAAACAGATGCAGGACACAGTCACTCCTGGTTTAGAGCTTACAGCCTAGTATTAAAAGAAACTTAAACTCCTGCCAACTCTTGGTCCCTCTACAAAAAGCAGATCGTTATGGACTCGAATGAGCTGCTTTTTAGTGCAGAATTTTCCATTCACGCTTGGCAGGTCTCTAAGTAAATGTGTGTAAATGGTACTGGTAATGAGTAGTGAGGTTTTCAGGCAGAGGCTGTCAAGTTTTCCCAAATGTTAAGGCCCAGCAGATGGTGCTATTGCAGATGGCTATTTTGCCTTTTTTTTTTTCTCCTGACAAAACCAAGCCACAAACTCAAAAAAATGCAGAGATTGTTAGCCATGGTATGGTGCTTCTCAGAAGCTGTGGATGTTCTTTCTGTAAAAGGCCGTATCTCCAATGGTGTTATTTCTTAAAGATAACAAGGATTTTAGTCATACAAACAACTTCATATTACATGGTGTAAGAAAATTGCAGTATTTGCCTTGCTGGAATTGAAGGAGACTACTGGAGTAAGAATTAACAACATGCTCCTGCAAAGACACAATATTCTGGTTCCATATGGTCTGAATAGAACAACTTGAAATTATTGTAATTGGAAGTATTCTGTTAGAGTCTTACAAGATAAAGGTAAAAGGACATTTTGCTCCCAAACACACAGTGTAAGTCTTCTTTAGATAAGCAAAACAGAAAGGAAGTGTTTCAAGACAGGGGCATTAGTGCTTTAAAGCAATGTCAGGTTTTTTATAGATGCTATAATTTATCAAAGGTGCAAAGCTATCTGTAAATTGGAGCAGAATTTGATGGCTACTTCCAGTAACAACAAATGGATAAGAAAAGAGAGAGCAAGTAGACAGAGACATTCATTTGAAAGCATAATAGAAGTTACAATAAAAAAAAAAAGATTTGAGAGTCACTATCCTTGACTGACTGACAGTGGTGCTCTCTTATATAAAAAAAGTGTTTGTGAGGCCAAGGAAAAGCTTTATCACTGGTGAATTGAAAAACAAAACTTTGATTTGTTAACTCAAAGGAAATTATTTCTGTGCTGGATGACTCAGGGGAGATCTAATAGCAGCCTTCCAGTACCTGTAGGAGGCCTACAAGAAGAGCAGATTTAGGGTGCATGTTAGGAACAAGTTCTTGACTATGAGGGTGGTGCAACACTGCAACACATTGCCCAGGGAGGTAGCTGAGACCCTGTCTCTGGAGATATTGAAGATCAGCCTCGACAAGGCTCTGAGCAACCTGATCTAGTGGAGGATGTTCCTGCTTTTTGCAGGGTGGGGCTGGATTAGATGACTTTTGGAGGTCCCTTTCAACCCAAACCATTCTCTGATTCTATAACTGGGAAAATACTAGCTTTTTCCCCCTTGAATTTTATTTTCTGTACAAATTTCTTCACTGAACAGAGATCTGTCAGTGTCTCCATGAGCAGGCTATTGGTATCCAGATACAGAAACTGTGGCACAAGACTTCAAGTGAAAGAAGAGAGACTACTGAAGTAAGAATTAACATGCTCCTGCAAAGACACATTATTCTGGCTCCATATGGCCTGAAGAGAGCAACTTGAAATTATTGTAATGGGAAATGTTTTGTTAAACTCTCACGAGATAAAACAATTACATATAAAAGCACATTTTTAAGTGTAAGGTTAAATTCATATGTATGAACTGTCCTTCTCTCAAGGTTAATTTCTACAACATAAAAGGAAAAATTGAAAGAAAAAAAAAGAAAGCAAACCAAAGTAAAACAGCCAATCAAAAGAAAAAAACCTATATGTAATCCTCTCCAAACTCTTGCCATCTCCAGTCTAAAGTGCCCCACTCAGCTTGCTGTTCTGGCTGTCTGCAGTGGGCTTCCTTTGTTAGACAACAATATGTAACCCAGAACTAAACTTCTATTAAAAATGGTAGACCAAGATAACAAAGGAAAATAATATATTCATTTTCAATATTAGAGGTTTTGAATCAAAATCAGGCAATTTGCTAAATGAAGTACTGATACGTTTCAGTTGAGAATAACAGCCTGAAATGTATAGGTAAAAAAATTTAAAACACTTTGCCAGTACCCAGTTGCTTTAAAAAAAACCACCCCAAACAGTGCTTCCTGGTTTTATGCTAACTTTTGGTATCTTTCCTTACACTACCAAAGAAGTTCTTTAAAAGTACTTTAAACAAACTAACTGATCACTTTTCTCCCAAAGCTAAAGGAACCTATCGACTCACTTTTTACACAGAGCACAGAACAACTATCAAATAATGACAGATCTGGCCTAGGCCTGAGCTTTTAAATCCAGTGGAAAGACAATATCCAGTTCCTAGTATCTTATAATTCCCATACAGGTACCAGTTCCTATGTGAGATACATGAAATATATCACATATATGAAATATGTGAAATATGAACATATTGCTGCCATTTCTTGACTGAAGAAAGATGATTCTCCATCTCTGGTTTCTGCCTCTCCTTACTGTTACTTCAGAACAGCCTTGGCTTCAGGCATACAGCAAGGAATGAGTGGTGCAGCTGGCAACTTAGTCCTAGTCTCATGCTCTGATTATACACCAGAGACTATGAAACACAGACTCCTAGCTAGCAACCTGTTTACTGCTCAGTTGATTGTGGCAAAAAACCAGAATGGAAGACTCACAAGAAGATATGAAATGGCCATACAATTTGAGAAAAATAAAATGAATGTGATGTATGGTTTGGTTGGGGGGCAGGGGCATTAGTTCTGAAAGGCTTAACTTTTCTAGAACACACACTGAGAAAGGAGGGCAATTAACACACAGGGATCGAGTATATAAAAATGGCAACATATGACAGTTAGGAGCAATAATCCTTCACTGTAATGCAGGAAGCAAGCTGTCTCACTGTCCGCTTTCAAAGGATGTATCATAGAATGGTTTGGGTTGGAAGGGTCCTCCAAAGGTCATCTAGTCCAAGCCCCTCTTCAGTAAGCAGGAGCATCCTCAGTAGATCAGGTTGCCCAGAGCCTTGTCAAGCCTCACCTTGAATATCTCCAGAGATGGGGCCTCAACTACTTCCCTGGGCAACCTGTTCCAGTGTTCCACTGCCCTCATGGTAAAGAACTTGTTCTTAAATGTTGGACCATTTGATGGATAGAACAGGATGTTGGCCAGTCGTTTGTTCTCCCATTCCTTACTCCCTTATAAAACAAGTAATTTTTTTGATTGCTAAATTCATCCAGAATATTCCAGAGGTATAAAGACAATTTCTATCACAGATCTGCAATGTGTCACGGTGATGCCATAGGGAATAGATGTAGGGGCAAGAACAAAAATTGGACTGTGCTTCTCTTCACTTCAAAATACTTACGTTTGCAGGTGTCCTAAAGAACAGCAGCTAGGCTGTGTTCTAGGTGTGTCATTTTCTAAGCCTATATCTACACCAGCAAGTTTTGCCACCTTACATATCTTGTCTTCTGTATCTCTGCATCTTGCATAGTGCAAATGTAGCTGTTGTGCTCATATTCTTCCTCACTTCCTGAAAAAATTGCTTTCTGGATCCTGAGATTTTGGGTGGGTTTAAGTCCACAGTCCCTAATAGTCTTTCTCAGTGTATCTTTCATGTGGCTCTTGTGCAGAAAGCTCTATCTTTGGGAAGACCTTGTGCTACTCCAGATCCCATGAAGGCAAATACTCTTGGCATTTCTGCATGCTTCAGTGTTCTCAGACGAGTGCCTTGTCAGGAAGATGACAGTTGGACTTAGACAGAGTGATCTTCAATAAGGGCATTTATTAGAGTCAGCTGTCAAGCTGTTGCACTAAGATATGCTTTAAAAAAATCACTAAGTGGTGTGCTAGGGGGAAAAAAAATTGTTTGTGCAGCCTGAATGAATGAATATTAGTCATATATGCAGTACTGTTGACAGTCCTTTGAAAGGCAAACCTGGATAATATTTTAACACACACCATTACGTATCCCTTGCATTTTCTATCTTTAACGTTTTTATTGCATGCAAAAAGGCAAGTGAAAGGAATGAAACTCAATCATTCCATGAAAAAACAAATATAGAACCATGCAACCTATTTGAAAAATGTTTTATTAACTTACTAAAAGGCCTTTGAAAAGCATCAAAGGGATTTATCATTGTGCTAAAAAAGTTTGGTTGCTAAGTTTACCATGATGAAAAATATTGAACAATATTTTTCTGGAAATAAAAATTTAAGAAAAATATTAAAGTGTGAGGAGAATGCAAGCTGTTGATGGAGACTTTGCTCCTCAATGACTTCACACACTTAATTTTATTCCCAGTCCAGTGTGCAGTTGCTAAAGACATAGATTATATTGTTTACAGTCCCAGAAAACAGCTAGAACAGCACAGTGTGAATACTACCAGCTATGCAGTGGAAATGATAGAATTTGGGGCTAATTTATACAATTACCTGCAGCCTTTTGCAGATGCATTGTGTCCTAGGGCACTGCCCCTTACGCTTCTTTTAGTCCTCTGCTCCTTCTGCTGCAGGTCTTTTGTTTCCTGCATCGTTGGATCCTCCCAGTTCCTCACTGCTCCCTCAGAGTTTTCTTTTTGCTCTCTCCGATCTGAATCAGTCTTTGAATGCTTGTGAAAGTTTCCTGACAAAGACACTGATACAGAAAGATAACGTGATTGTTCCAGGGGACAAAACAATGATAAAAGCCATCTACGTTTCTGTTTCCCCTCCGTACTTAGTCCCTTGTAAAGATTCATTTACTGATACGTAGAATATCAAAGCTTTTTTCTGTTACTTTGGAAGTGTTGTGAAGCCGCAGGGATTGTAGACTGTCTAGCAATCAAGCTTCCCAGCCACAGGGAGAGAGATTTGTAAGAGGAGTCTAAAGCTATAGGTATTTTGGTAGGGAACAATTTAAGGAACTGATTACAGATTTTGTGGTTAAGGCTACGGTTTTTAGTCCTGAAAACATTAAAAAGACTTTTTACGGCCCCTCGGCTACCTAATGGCACACAGAGATGATCTCCATGGATTCCACTGCAGGTTTGCATTGAAAAGTATCCTGGACAAAAGAGCTACATGCATTACCTTTAAAAATCCTCAGAGCGTCTGTTAACACTGTCCAGGGCAGGCTCTCTGATGCAGGACTTGGGTATGTTTCTGCTCAGCTGCTTAGCAACACAAGCCAGAAAAGAAACTCCCATCCTTGCCTCTTTGACAGCTGTCTTACCGTTAACTCTTTCTCAGCACATTCGTGATTGGTTTATCTGGGCATTATTTTAATATAATATACCTGTGCATTTCTTTTGAGAAAGATCACAGGAGTGGTCCATCAAAGCACAGGTTTCCAATTAGGCAAACATGAATTTGCTATAATGCTTTAATTCATAGTGGTGAGGCACAGCTTTGCTGGCAGGGATGCAGTTGGCTGATGGCTGTTCAAAGCACCAACATTCAGCAGTGTGTGAAGTTTTCTGAAGCTGTATGCAAATAATTACCCACATCCAGATCGGTTTTGAAAGTCTCTAGAGAAGGAGACTCCACAACCTCTCTGGCCAGCCTGTCCCAGTGCTCTCTCACCCTCACAGCCAAGAAGTTTTTCCTCATGTTGAAGTGGAACTTCCTGTGTTCCAGTTTGTGTCTATTGCCCCTCAGTCTATCACAGGGCACTACTGAAAACAGACTGCCCCTGCTTCTTGACACCCACTCTTCAGATATTTGTAAACATTAATAAGATCCCCCTCAGTCTTCTGGTCTCCAGACTAAAGATCCCCAGGACCCTCAGCCTTTCCTCATCAGACAGATGTAGCAGTCCCTTAATCATTCTTGTAGCCCACCATTGGGTGCTCTCTAGTATTTCCCTGTCCCTACTGAATTGGGAAGCCCAGAACTGGACACAATACTCCAGATGTGGTCTCACTAGGGCAGAGTAGAGAAGGAGAAGAACCTCCCTCAACCTGCTGGACACACTCTTATGAAGTCTTTCTGCTCTTAAGAAATGGTAGAATATTTGGCTCAGATGGAACAAAACATCTCTGACATAAAAATGCATGCCCTGCTACATCTACCACAATGTTTTTCATCATCTTTCCTGTGATCACTTTGTTCTGTTCCTTTCAATCCTGTACACAATGGCTGGGACATTCCCGCTTTTCTCCCTTTCCCTTCTTCACTACATTGATATAGCTACTTTTCTTTGTTCAAAACAAGACATATGGATCAGAAGTCAAAGTGACTCTGACCTTCTGTGTCATGCAAGTCTTTTTTTAAAGGTTAACTCTCTGAAGCTGTTCCAGATTTTCTTTTCTCAGTCCTCACTTAAAGGAAGGTTTGGCATATTTCTTAACTTTTGCCATTTATTAATCATTTACTTCTCAGCTCCATCATACTCATAATTTGTACTTTTTTGCTTTTTTTTTTTTTTTTTTTTTCCCAGTGACTGCTGTGTCTCCATGATTAATCCTACCAGCCAACAGATTCTTTGAAGGACTAGTTGTTTTCTTTTCTTTAGATAATGGTACATGCACTTAGTTAGGACACGCTACTGTACTGGTCGATGGTAGGCTGAACATGAGCCTGCAGTGTGCCCAGACGGCCAAGAGGGCCAATGGCATCCTGGCCTGCATCAGGAACAGTGTGGCCAGCAGGAGCAGGGAGGTCATTCTCCCCCTGTACGCTGCACTGGTTAGGCCACACCTTGAGTCCTGTGTCCAGTTCTGGGGCCCTCAGTTTAGGAAGGATGTTGACTTGCTGGAACGTGTCCAGAGAAGGGCAACAAAGGTGGTGAGGGGTTTGGAACACAAACCCTATGAAGAGAGGCTGAGGGAGCTCGGGTTGCTTAGCCTGGAGAAGAGGAGACTCAAGGGTGACCTTATTGCTCTCTACAGCTACCTGAAGGGAGGTTGTAGACAAGTGGATATTGGTCTCTTCTCCCAGGCATCCAGCACCAGAACAAGAGGACACAGTCTCAGGCTGTGCCGGGGAGGTTTAGACTGCATGTTAGGAAGAAGTTCTATACAGAGAGAGAGGAGGTGGTGGAGTCACCATCACTGGAGGTGTTCAGGAGGAGACTTGATGGGGTGCATGGTTTAGTTGTTTAGGTGGGTTGGATTGGTTGATAGGTTGGATGTGATGATCTTGAAGGTCTCTTCCAACCTGGTCGATTCGATTCGATTCTACTCTACAAGCAAAGAAGGTGTTGTTTCCATATCATTGAAGATGAAGGAAACAGAAAAACTGATGATGAAACTCATGGTCATTGTGACCATTAAGCACTCACTGCAGAGGTAGACTGAATAGGCAGTGAGCAGCAATCAGTATATGGCTGTAAGAACAGCAGTACACAGACAGTATTACAGTGGTGCTTAATTTCTCCATGCCGGATATCATCCTTGTGCATAACAGAGGTGGCTTTATTTTTGTGCCTGAAAGACTCAGTTGCACCTACCTGGGTTGCATTGTATAGAGCCATAGTCCAAGCTACAGCAACAAAAGTCAAGTACTATCAAAAATCTTGAGGCATAGAGCAGGGCTGCAGTAAGACAGTCACAATACTTGTAATAGGTGCCCTTAAAAACTGAAGCTCCTGACTGTGCACACAGAAGCCTCTGAGGATCAGAGCCTCACTTAAAGCCGATCTGAAAAGTCCTATTGGAGCTGAACTGGGCCCTCCAGGTGAGAAGCCTTTTTAAGTATTGTAAATCAGAGGCATCCCTTCAGTGATCTTCCACTGTGTGCAGTTGTTTCCTTTCTGAATGGTCCTGGACCGCTTCTGAGTAGCATTCACTGAAAGCATCAGGGGGAAAAAAGTGGAACTACAGCAATTCTCAAAAACTTGTTTACTGAATGTCAAACAGAGCAGTTACTGACCCAGAGGTATTACAGTTTATTCAGGGTGCCAAGTAATTATAGAAGTGACATTAGATCATCATTTACACTCACAGTATAGTCATGAATGACTATGTCAGCTAAAACAAGGACAAATGAGCAAGAGACCACAGTTTATAATATTCCTTAGAAGCACTGAACAAGGTATAAGTACATGAGGGTTGTGTGGTCCAGTAGCTGCTTGTTTCCATTGGAAATTACCACCTGCTGTTCTCTAATATGAGAATCCCTGAGCCAAAGCTATAAACTAACAGTTAATGTTGTTTTCTGTTTTCTGTCTTCTCAGTTAGATAACAGATAGAGCAAATTACAGAAGAGACCTTTTAAGCAGAAAGCTTTGATACTCAGCAAATGCACTCCTTTAGCAGCAAATTCTGTAACAGTTTTGCAAAACCTACAGCAATTGCTTGAGTTTGTACAAGTTACTCATTTAGAGAACAGACATGAGTCCCTTTTGCATGTTTTCTACTGCCTTCCAGATTAAATTGCAACATATGCAAACTCATCTTTCTAGCAAATGTGAACTCACTGGTGTCTGTGATCTCATTGCCTTATACAGGAAAATACACTATATCTTTATATAGAAAGCAAAAGTGAATATCAAACCTAGAAACAGTCAATAGAAAATGCCATTCTAAAAATGTTCATTTTAGGTCAAATAATGGGGCTTTTGACATAACAGCATGGTGTTGCAAACAGGAAGGCTGAAGGAAATTCTTGGGAGGTCATTAGGAGATAATCATCAATGTAGTCTTCCACTAGAGAAGACTTCTCTAGACAAGACTGTGTCACAAAAATATTGCTAAGAACCCATAGTGATGGTTAAATAGACCCCAGGGGCTGAAAGACCATGAATACAGGAGAGAGGATCTTAGGAACATGCAGATTAACCCTCTCCCTGCAGCTCAGTCAGATCTCTATTTAGCAAGATGATCTCTTGAAGAAAATAACAAAGTACTTTGCTAAATAAATGATCAAAACGTAGCAAGAAGAGGAAAATTAAATTTTCAGCTTCCTTTTTTCTCTTTATTCAAACTACAATATAATGAGTAGTTCAGGTTGGGAAAAGGGAACACCTAACTAAATAAACAGTACAAATATCACCTCCCTCCTCCTTCAAATTAACATTATGTTAAACTTGCTGAACCAAAGACCTTTTTATGTAGCTGCTCTGGAAAAACAGAAAGCCCTGCTGTTCTGCTTTCTCTAAAGCAAGATTTTCTTCTCTTTTGAACAGGCTGTGGAGGATGAGTGCCAGTAGCAACAGCAGTAGAAAACCCAGGAAAAATTAAAGAAGGCATGACGAAACAGTGAGTACTGTATCAGAATCACAGAATGGCTTAGCTTGAAAGGGACATTAGAGATCATCTACACCAACCCACCTGCTATGGGCAGGGATGCCTATCAAACAGACCTGCCTCATCCAATCTGGCCTTGAACATGACCATGAAAGAGGCATCCACAACGTCTCCAGGCAATCTATTCCAGAGTCTCACCACCCTCATACTAAAGAACTTCCTAAGATCCAGTCTAAACCTACTCTCCCTTAGCTTAAAACCATTCCTCCTTGGCCTATTGCTAGACACTCTTATGAAAAGTCCCTCTCCAGCCCTCTTGTATGTTCACTTCAGGTATTGGAAGGCAGCTATAAGGTCCCCTCGGAGTCTTCTCTTCTGCAGGCTGAACAACCCCAGCTCCCTCAGCCTATCCTCATAGCAGAGCTGCTCCAGCCCTTGGATCACCTTTGTGGCCCTTCTTTGGACTTGCTCTAACAGTTCTGTTAGATGTATATTTATTATGTTGATGACAGTTAAACCTTTCTGCAGGCACAGAAGCAGCTAAACACCTACCTGAAGTTTTCAATCTGTACACTTCTTATTTGCATGCTCATTTATGTGTGTGTTCTGTGAACACACCAACGGCTGCAGACAATCACACTCAGATAATTGCCAAACTGTACCACACTGTATATTTTAAATGCTATATTCCAGTCGTGTATTTTAGGATCTGTACTAAAGGTTTCCTTTTGTGACCAAGCTGTTATTCTCCAGATTTGAGTAAAAAATAACAGCCTATTGAAACTTCACCTGAAAAAGAACATATGACTAAATACTTAGCAGCCAAGAGCTATTGCATTTACTGGGGGGGAACAACTGTCTTTGTTTTTTTTCTCCTATAGTTTTTTTCTCTTTTTAGCTATTTATAATTTAACAAGGAACAAAACCTGTACTAACATCATTACATAAATGAGAATTCTTAACTGCCTGCTTTTTGATAAGTTGCTCTTTCTGATAAGTTGCTACCTTAGTCCTCAGGATCACAGATGAGTTTGGGTTGGAAGGAACCTCCACAGGTCATCTAATCCAACCCCCTTGCAATGAGCAGGGACATCCTCCACTAGATCAGGTTGCTCAGAGCCTTGCAAAGCCCGATTAAGCCAATGAAACCTGCAAGTCAAAAGTTACAGTTAGCTTGCTTCTTGGTCTGTAACATGAGCCATGTGCTCAGTAGTATCACAAGCACAACCCCACTTACCTGCAAGGAATTTTTTCAGCTGCCAAGGAAAGGGACATGGCAATGGAACCACTAAGGAAACTTGACATGGGAAGTATCTGCACCACAGTGATGGAAGGATAGAAACTATAGGGTAGTGTCTTGGTGTGTTCATGTAGCCAATGTTTCCCTAAACCTCTTTATAGTCTCATTTAGTGTATTTAGTGCATATAGTCTCATATAGTGCATTTCAAAAGGGAAGGAGGAGGAAAATGTTAGAACAAAGGAGAAGGAACAGGGATGTGCGTGAGTGGAGCTGAGATCCTATTTCTGTATTTAAGCTTATCACCACACACCTGAATGCCTTCTTCAGTGCAAGCACCTTACAGGGCAGCAACAGACGCTAGTGTCCAAACCAGCATCCAAGGATGCTAAGTCCTTGTCTGGTCAGTATTTACAAATAAAACTACACCTAGCCACAGTGCCTTTAGCTTATTGTATGTATTTCAGCCCAAAGAACTGTTTTCTGCTGTTGATATATTTAATTTTTTTCATTACTAAGATGCCTTTGATTGTAAATATAACACTAATACAATTTTGCCCAAGTGCTGTGCTTTGTTTAAAAGGGGGACATCAGGATTCTATTATACTTCAGCACTGTTTCTGTGGTTCCAAACGGTGCTCAATACAATGAGCTACATGAGAGGTAAGAGCTTAAAATGAGACTATTTGAGTGATTTGACAGTTGGTTGCTCTTCAAGTCTGTGTTCAATCCATTGTCAATGATCATCTGATTTGTGTATCTGATCTCAGGGAATAATCATTGCTAGACGCAAAGTTTGCCACGCTACAGTAATAACAAATACAGTGCTGTCATGGACTTCAAAATGACTCAGGATCAAGAATCAGGGCGTTTATTTACTCAGATTCAGATTAAAGCTCTCATATTGATCAAATTCTTTGACTAACTCCTAAGGAAAGAAATGCAGCATTTTTACTACAATTTAACTGTGGAAAACAGGTTAGGAAGAAAAATATCTACACTAGAGCATAATTCTGACACCCAATAGTTCATCTGCCACACACAATGCACCAGTAAGTGATCTGTGTGCAAAACTGATGGGAAAAATACACATTTACTTTAATAGACTTAGGATTTGACATCACCATTTGCAACAGCAACTTAAGCACAGACGAAAATTTGAGTACTGTACATCTTGCAGGAATCAGTTAGACAATATCCCTTCCATGACAAACATCTAAAGTCTCAAATCCTCTTTTTCTGACCTGTGCAGGCTGGGAAGGAAGAGCATTACTTTCAGCAAACTTAAGGAATAATAAAATGCTTCTCTTTCTTACAATGCTTTTTTTTTTTTTTTTTTTTTTTTTTTTTTTTTAGGTATGTCTTGGTGTTAAAAAGTGAGACAAAATATTATTTTACACCCCCACCCCAAAGTGCAAAATAAAACACTCCCACAGAATTGGAGAGAAATACAGAATTGTATTAAAATATATATATAGAGAGAGAGGGAATTACAGAATACATCAATCCATAATAAAGAATACATAAATCCATACTGCCTACTACATATCAAGAAAAACCTTCCTCCACAATCCATGCCTTAATACTCGTGCCTTAGTCCTCTTCCCCCTCCCCCCAACCCTCCATGCCTTACTCCACTGGGCCCAAACAGGCCAAAAATTGTGTAGGGAAAATTCACCCAGGCCGCCTGAGGCTGCAGAGAAGCCTGGAATCTTCCCCCATGCCTGATAAGAATGCATCCCCTCCCAGGAGGAAAAGAGAGAAAAGAGAAAGAGCTAGCAGAGCTGCTTATTAAGAGATAGCACAATTATGGGATAGAATAAACAATTTACACTTTCCAGTCCATCCCTGGCCCTCTCTGATCCTCCTGGAAGACTCAACTTTATGGTTCTCAAAGGCACTCAGCCTCAACCCATAACAAGTTCAGAAGAAAAGTGTGGTGGGTTGAAATTTACCCCCACCCCCAGAGTAAATTAGGAAAATAAACCACCTCAGAAGTTGGAAAGCAAAGTGAGAGCTATATTTACAAAAGGTAAGCTAAAAATCTAGAAGTATAAAATGCACTGAATATGTACAAAATGTATGTACATGTATTTACAATTCAGAAAAACAAATACAAGGATCCCCTGGTACAGAATCACCCCGCTGGATGGTCCAGGGGGACTGTTGGCAACCTCCCCTTCTTCCCTTCCTCTTACCTCACAGACACAATACTGAGGCAGCAGATGGTCAGGAAAGAGATAAGGGAGCAATGCAAAGCAGAATGGAAGAGAAGAGAAAAGGATAGTTTGTGCAGCAAACTTTATCCTAGTCAGCAAGCCAACGAATGATATAGATAAATCAGTTGTTCTTTTGTATCCAATGGTAATTTTTTTGCCCTTTACTCAGAGACAGGCAGAAAATTCATATTCTTGTTTGTAACTAAGATGCTAGGCTAAAGCATTGGCCTGAAACCATACCAAAAGGCAATAAAAGCACAGTGTATAAGCTACCAATGTTTTCTGGATAGAATAAGAGGAATAGGGTCATGTTCTGGATCAGGCTGGGCTCTAAAATATTAATGTATGTCTATTTTCTGACATGCTCTGCTAACATGCACAACCGGTCATTGCTGCTAGGAGCAGACGTAATCTCTGCAAATAGACTTCACATCTGGCCATGAGATTTTACAGTATTTCATACAAATGATCCTAGAGCAGCAAACACAGGTGAACCTTGGAAGTTTTGCTCTAAATTCACAATTTCTTTTAATTTTAAATCAAATGGATTTAGTAGTGAATAGTTATACAGGGCTGAGTGAAGGCAGCAATTCTTTCTCTTATTTTTGTGCCTCAGCTAAATTCTGTGCTCTGTTTTGTAAGTCCAAACCAAAGGCGTATTTTTTAATTAATTTAATGGGAAGATAAGTTTTTAGCCTGTGATCTGCAGAGTTCACAGACTCCTATGGCACCCAAATAAGGAAACAATTTCAGAGATCATAGAATGATAGAGTAGTTTTGGTTGCAAGAGACCTTTAAGATCATCAAGTCCAACCATTAACCCAGCAGTGCCAGGTCACTGAACCAAGTCCCTCAGCACCACATCTACATATCCATTCTGTCCCTCCAGGGATGAGGACTCCACCACTGCCCTGGACAGCTTGTTCCAAGGCTTGACAACCCTTTTGGGGGAAAAAAAAATTCATCATGTTGAACCTAAACCTTTCCAGGTGCAAGCTGAGGCTGTTTCCTCTTGTCCTATTGCTTGTTACTTAGGAGATCAACTCCCACCTGGCTCCAGACTCTTTTAAGAGAGCCAAAAGGTCTCCCCTCAGCCTCCTTTTTTCCAGCCTAAGCAACCCCAGTTGCCTCAGCTACTCCTCACAAGACTTGTGCTCTAGACCCTTCACCAACTTTGTTGCCCTACCATGGATCCACTCCAGCCCCTCAATGTCCTTCTTCAATGTAAGCTTTGATGCAACTATGATTATCCTAAATTTCTAAAGAACTCTACATTTCTATTGCAAGGTTAATACTGCAAAAATAGATGAAAGCTACTGGCTCAGGCTCTGTTGCAGTGTCACAGCTTCCTTCTGGTTATAAACTTTGAGTGCTAGACATAAAACGGCCATTCTGTGCCATACTTTCATTTAAATGGAACAAGTGCCAGCAGAAGAGTTGAACAGGTAATAATAGTTTCATGACCACTTGTATACTATGCAGTTATGGTCTCTGTGAATATTCTTTTAGGGCATATGTATTGTGCCTGCCATATTTTACCTGGGATAGGACAGGTATAAAATTAGCCATGCATTTCCCAACACCTTGGCATGCAAATCACACCTGCTGCTATACTTTGACAGGTAAATCAATTATTCAGTGTCAGAGTCAAGGTACCCACGGAAATCCTACTTTTAATATGTTTGCACAACTACATTGTGGTAGAAGAAAAAAACTTTTTTTTTTCCCCCCAAAATGCCATATTGTTGGAATGATCTTTTGTTTTGTTTAGGGTTGAGAAAAATGCTTATTTCCTTTGTGTTCTGAGGGCTGAATACGATCATTCTTGCAGGTAAAAATTGTAAGGCTTAAAGGTTCTGGTTTTGTTTGATTCCATGACAGAGAGTGCCATTACTAATTTAATTAAAACTCACTTGCATATGCTATCAAAAGTATCTGAAGCTCTCAAAGCTCCAAGGACCACACAGATTTTTTACAGTTAAGTATATTGCATTGCCAAGGCTGGCTGCAAATTACATCTCTTTCAAAATATATTTTGAAAAGTCTCTTCCCAGCCTATCTTTAACCAGTTTCTTACTGTTGTAAGAAACAGTATTTATTATATTCTGGTTTTCCTTGTCTTCTACTAAGTGTAGACACAAAGAAGTAACAAATTAAGTCACTTCAAAGTGCAATTTGAGACTTTCTCTGAAAATGAAAGTTTGTTTTATAAAGCTTATCTGAAGAACCGATCAGAATTTATACTGATGGATGACAATTTTTACTCATCTGTAACTTCAGAATGCTGAATAGTGACATACAGTGACATAGCCACTCAATGGCTCATTATTGTCTTAATTTGCCCCAGTAAGCATATCAGGTGTCTGAACTGTTTTCTGGTATAGTCTTTGAAGTATTGTTTTTTTCAGAATGATTGAATCATAAAATGGTTTGCACTGGAAAGGACCTTACAGATGCAACTATACCAGGTTGCTCAAGGGCCCATCCATCTTGGCCTTGAACACTTCCAAGGAGGGGACATCCACAGCTTTATCTGAATAACCTGTTCTAGTGCCTCACCACCCACACAGTAAAGAATTTCTTCCTTGCATCTAATCTAAAGCTATTCTCCATTTGAAACCCTTACCTTTTATACTATCAACTACATTCCCTGATAGATTGCTTCTCCATCTTTCCTGCACATCCACTTCAAGTACTCAAAGGCTGTCCCCAGATCCTTCTCTTCTCCAGGCTGAATTACCTCAACTCTTCCATTATTTCCTCATAAGGAATGAGCTCCAGTCCTCTAAGAGCCCGCCTCTCAAGCCTAGCAAGCTCCCTCTGGATGGCATCCTTTCATGTTAAGGTTTCTCTCAATGCCATCCCCTTCCTCCAACATGGCAAGAGCACCACACAGTTTGGTTTCCTCAGCAAACTTGCTGAGGGTGCACTCAATCCCACTGTCCGTGTCACTGAGAAAGAATTTAAACAGAACCTGTCCCAATATTGACCCCTTTGGAACACCACACTTCACTGGTCTCTGCTTGGACATTGAGCCACTGACCTGGCAGGCACTCTTTGAGCGCAGCCATTCAGCCAATTCCTTATCCTCCAAGTGATCCATCCATTAAATCCATGCCTTTCCAATTTAGAGACAAGGATGAGGCAGTGTTAAATGCTTGAAAGACCAGTTAGATGATACCAGTTGCTCTTCCCTTACATCCAGCAACACTGTAAACATTTGTCAGGCATGATCTGCCCTTAGTGAAGCCTTAGCCTTAAAAATCGTCTTGTTGTCAGGTCTGTTAGATGGCTACGAAAGTCCCAAAGATACACGTGCAAATGTGAAATATTATCAAGTGTGGGATTGTTTTAGGAAGGGTATTGCCTAACTGAAATAAAAGTCATTCCATTACAGTCAGATATATTTATCTGTGCCCAGCATTCAGCCTCTGGCTGCAAACAGAGGGCACAAAGGACTTGAGAAATGGCAGAAAGCTTTATTTCTTTTTCTCTTCTCTACCTATGTTAAGAGAATGATGGGTTCAGCAGTCCTTCAGGTTTTCTTGTGTACAGAGGATGAGAGCCTAAAGTCTGGATATCTGTTCTCTATCTTTTTTTAATTTATTTGCTTAAAGCCTCATCACTTTCCTTTTTTTTTTTTTAATGCAAGGACTAAAAGAAACTTAAAGGAAATGTTCATATGAAATATAAATAAACAAATCAAGTCAATATGAACTCAACAGTTTGTGATACTGCCAAGTTTGGTTTGGGGTTTTTTCCCTCTCTTACCCAAAATAATTTCCTCTTTTCTAATGATATTCTTCACTGGCTTTTAAAGATCTGTCATAGCCACCAAATATGTACTTGGGTATATCTATATTCCCTCTTAATTATCTGCTTTCACTCTCTGCAGATAACTAATCCTGGGTTTCTTGGGCTTTTGTAAAAGGCCTTGTAGAAATGGCATTTTGGTGCTAATGAGTCAACAAGGAGAAAAATGCCTGGGGCTTTCAAAATACTGTGTTCAAACATAGTAATAGCACTGACAAAAGCACCCCACCTTACCAGATAATTATTAAATTCACATTAGGGGAAAGCTAAAATGATGGGGTTCAATTTGTCTGTTAGAGAAGTTTTTCTAGATAGACATAAGGAAAAAAATCCTATCAGCTGTCTCTGATTCTACTCCAAAGAGGAGGTGTCTTAAAGAAGACTTAATGGTGGGGAAATTATTCTTCATTTCTGGGTCCATCCTATACATACGAAACAAACCACAACTTGAATGTATCTTGGCCTTCTGGAGTACAGTGCAGGAATGCCAATCCCAGATAGGTTTAAAAGAAAAACCCAAAACCAAACAAACAACACACTCAATCTTTCTTGTCCTTACTTCTGCTCCATTCCCTGCTCTCCCCCAAGCCCCCATGACATTTAAAGCTAGTGCCTTTTCCCTTTCTTAAAAATTGTCTTACATACTGAACCCTCAGGGCTTACATCTTCGGATTTTTCTCCACAGCAAGAAACTCTGGAACCTTACTGATGCTTTCTTCTTTTAAAATGGATGTTCACTTGACACCAGGAATTACAAGTTAGAGGGAGCCACAGGCACTGCCCTTGTCTCAGCAGCAGAATGAATGCAGGACGTCACCTCATTGAGGGAGCCAAGTGACTCCCTTCTCTCCACATCCCACTGCTCGGCAGACAGTGAGCCCCAGTTTCCACTTAGTGGTAGGGAATGAGCCTCAGCCTCTGGGGGACTCCAGATTCTGTCGATCCCAAGAATTACACTGGAGTCAAAATGCTAGGTGATACCTAAGACTCTGGGAACAAAGAGATGCTTGTCATCTTCCTATTCCTGGTGTGCAGGCACTACTTAAACTGGTGTGTTTTTTCTGCAGAGTAGAAGTCAACCAGTCAATGCTGTCCTATCTGGGGGTTTGTTTTATCAGACCTTGTGTTTGTTTGTTTGTTTTCTATTAGGGCAAGGTCATATCACTGTGTTACTCCACCTATCTATTTATCTGATTTCTTAGCAGAGAAATGAATTCTAGATATTAATTCATGCCAAATATTCAGCCTGGAAAAGATAAGGCTCCCAGGGAGGTGGTGGTGTTCAAGAGGGGATTGGATGTGGCACTTGGTGCCATGGTCTAGTAGTCATGAGGTCTGTGGTGACAGGTTAGACTTGATGATCTTTGAGGTCTTTTCCAACCTTGTTGATTCTATGATTCTATGATCTTCAGGGTCCCTTCCAAACCAAGCCACTCTATGATTCTATGGTTCTATGATTCTGTGATTCTATTATATGCTGGATTAGATATTTTTTTATCTTCTTTCACAAACCAAATTAAAACAGTAATAGCAATAAAAATGGTAGTAATAGCAGCAACAAGAAAAACAAGAAGTACCTAGTTTCCAAGGAATTTTGACAAACAGTAGTGCCTATAGACAGCTCTGTAAAAATGCACTTACCAGGTGGGATTGAAAGGAGCAACCCCGCTGTAAATAGAAAAGAGTCTTGTAGCAGGAGAACAGAACTGGGCTGAGAAAACTTGGATAAACTGCAGCTTCTACAGTAAAAAAAAAAAAAAAAAAAGTCTTGGCATTTGTCCTAGGAGAAAGGTTTCACCTTAAAAGCACTCTGGAAATGTAGGTTAGCTCAGGAAGATGTAAAGACAAGGTGGAATTTACAGGGATTTGGATGTGAAGTGTTGGCAAGTCTGACCATCTCAAAAAGGTATGCATTTATGTCTCTAAATAATGCCCTGGGGACTAGGTTGCTCTTGTATAGCCTTTAAAGATTGCCTTCAATTTTCCATGAAGTCAGTGGGATCAGAGAACTCAGCAATTCATGAGACATGAACTCTGTGAATGGTCAGGTCTTTAACAAACCAAATAGCGGACCAAAGGCAACAGTGGTAAAGTTTACCCAGCACAGTCAGGGACCTCTCTTGATGTCAGATCTTACAATGGTTTTCATCATTTCCTTACTGACCCTCTCTCCAAAAGCTCCTGAGTGATGTAGGAAATACTGAGGAGTTGCTGGATTAAACAAGTGAAATAATCCCCACGGGAAATTGTGGTGAGCAGCTGGTTCAATAACCATACCTGCAATACGTAATGTCTTAGCCAAATAGAGCTGGAAAGGGTCATCTGCATTATCAAGGGCAATTCCTCTGCAAACACAGGCAACCACTTCATTTAAGTCTTCATAGATCAGCAGGGCAATTCCTCTGCAAACACAGGCAACCACTTCATTTAAGTCTTCATAGATCAAGTCAAGTCTGTCTTAAAATGAATTAACTTTTCCATGCTGATTCAATTTTTATTATTGGGGGAGTGGTGGTGTATTCTCAGAAACTGCTACTTGCAAAAGAAATCCTCTAATTTCCTTCCTAAATTTCTTCAGTCTATACCTTTTACTCAATTGATGATGTTGTCCTTCCTCCCAAACACCTCCTTCTTTCACCTTATGAATGTCAAGATTGTGCAAAAAAGCTGTCGGGAAAAATAAAACACTAAAAACTTTTCCTGGGCTTATGCCATTTTTCACTACCTCTGTCTCCTCGGTTATGGTTTCCTTCAGAGTTTGTGCTCGTGCTTCACTTATTATTGGATGCAGGCTAAAAATGCTGGAGTCCATTTTTCCCTAGTTGATAGAGGGGGCGGAGAGGCAGGGCAAAATCCCACCTTTTTTCCTTGACATGTGACTATATAGATCATTTTTATCTCAGGTTAAAAGTGGAGATAGTTAGCTCCTCCTTAAATATTCAAAAAGTACTCACAGTTGAAATGCTCTTTGGCTTCTGCATTGACTCTAGGTTGGCAATTTCCATACCCAAATTTTTATTATACTGAATCATAGAATGTTAGAGTTTGGAAGGGACCTCAAAAGACCATCTATTCCAATCCTGCTGCCAGAACAGGATCACCTAGAGTAGGTCACACAGAACACATCCAGGTGAGTTTTGAGTGTGAAGAAGACTCCACCACCTCTCTGGGCAGCCAGTTCCAGTGCTCTGTCACCCACACAGTGAAACAGTTTTTCCCTTAAGTTTATATGGAATCTCCTATGCTTCAGCTTGCACCCACTGCCCCTTCTTCTATCACTGGACATCACTGAGCAGAGCCTGGCTCCATCGTCCTGACCCTCACCCTAAACATGAATGAGGTCACCTCTCAGTCTTCTCTTCTCCAAGATAAAGAGCCCCAGCTCCCTCATCCTTTCCTCATAAGGAAGATGTTCCACTCCCTTAAGCATCTTTGCACTGCATCTTAAGCATCTGCACCGGACTCTTTCAAGCATTTCCCTGTCCTTCTTGAACCGAGGGGCCCAGAACTGGACACAATATTCCAGATGTAGCATCACCAAGGCAGAGTAGAGGGGGAGAAGAAACTCTCGACCTGCTAACCACACTGCCCCTTTTGAAAGAAGCCTGAAACAGAGCTGCAAAGACCTACTGTAATCTTTTAAAGCTAGATGCTTCTACAATGTGAAACATGTCTGCTTACACATACACTGTCTGTATGTAAGCTTGTGTATTGTTCAGCTTGTTTAGCTTATTATCTTCTGTGCTATAAACACCTCTTTGTGTTAGGGTTTTGATTTTTTTCTTCTGAAGACTCTGTGACAATTAAAAGAATAACTAATGACCTGTTTTCATACAATGTGAGCCAGTATTTTTGACAAAAGGAAGCATATGCTTGAAAGGGTAGGCTCCAGCTCTCAGGAGGCTTTGCTTTTATATTGCTGAACATACAGAGTGCCAAAAAAAAAGGGGATCTGTCCTCCCATATACCTTTTCACTCCCCTATGGGGAAAAGAGAAAAGTTTCAAATTACCAATTTAGCAGCCTGCTTGGTCTTTTTTTAACTTGCCTTTTAAGGGGGCAGGAAACAAAGGAATTAAAACTCATTCAGTTGGAAAAGCTGATTAATACTTTCACTGATTTAGAAGAGAGGAATAATCCACTGAAAAGAGGTAAATTTGGAGATTCTTATCACCAAAAAGAAAGATCCAGGGGAGACCTGAATTCTCAACAGCTACAGTAGTCCCAGTCTATTAACAATGGGTGAAACTGAATGTAAATTAGTGTAATGTGTTGCAATAAATAGGTATAAATTTGAATAAGCAACTGTGATACAATTACCACACTCATTTTTCTTTCTTAGTGGAGGAAAGAAAAGTCTTTTGTGTCAGTGGGGATGATCTCTGCGGGACAGACTTTGCCAAACATTGTTAATCTACTGAGAAATTGAGGCAAAAATGCATATTTATTTGAGGGCAATTCTTGGGTCACTTTTAATCTCCAGCATATCCCTGTTGTATACTGACCCCACTTTTGCTTTCCTTGCTCTTTTCCTCTTTGTATAGCTGAAGAAGCTCTTAATTCTTTGCAAGATCTAACAGTCCCCCTGATGGAGTTTTCTTAGCTGATCCCTCTCTTTACAGTCCTTCTAGACTCCCTATTTATTCTTACTGTATTTTACAGGGAGTTACTTGTCTAGTTAGGTCTCTAATTCATTCCTTAATGCTTTGCTGCCTTGCTTGCAGTAAACTTGGCAGATCTTTGGAGGACAATATCAATCATATCCATTATTTTTTCAAAGTTTGTTCAGATAAAAAGAATATCAATTAAATTAAATAGCAGTAGAAAATCAAAACATAATCCAAGATTAATTTTCCTTACTCTTCAGAAATCAGGTGTATCACTGGCCCTTGTTAGTAACAGGGAGATAATGTGATGAGGAAATACCTGGTTCTCGTTTCCAGCAGTGCTAAGCTAGAAGCATTCCTTCTCAAATCCCTCTAAGGAAATGTAGTGTTTCCAATGATGACACAACATCCAGAGTGTTTGCTTCAAATGCTTTTATCCATATCCAAGTCTATCTAAATATAGTCTATCTAAAGAAAGTCTGTCTATGGTTAGATTTTAGCCTCAGATTTTGGCCATATTTAAAGACCTACAGATGGCACATGAACCTCAGTGGTTTATGAAATCCTATTTCTTACATATATTTTAATATATTAGCACTCTTCAAGTGTATATATATTCACAAAACTATATGATAAGATGAAAAAAGGGAACATGACAGAACCTTACAGTCACTGATGCCTTCAGATACTTCTGTAAACAAATGATCTGAAACCTTTGATCAATACATGTAAGTACAGGGTGCTATTTGTGAAAGGGACATAATAATTAATATCCCTAATAATACTCATATTTGTTTTTCTGCTTGTCTAGAAATCACTGCAATGGAGTATTCAGTCTTCCTGTATTCAGATGATTATTTCATTTCTTTGCAAAAGCACCTGAGTGATCTCACCTTTATCAAACAGGGCAATTGGAAAGCAAAGGAACATTTCATACTGTGTAAAGGATAAAACCTAAATACTTACTTTGTCCAGGAAATCTGGTTTTGGAAAATATCAGTGAGTATGGAATTCCTGCAGCACAGCATACTGACCCCAAATTCTTCTTCTGAATGAAGGGAAAGTTCAAATATCCGAACGTGAGTATGTGGTACAGCCTTTATCTCTAGATTCTGTTACAGCATAAACTCATTAATCTCTTAAAATCATTATTCTTCATTTTCTTGAAGAGCATTGATTCAGAGGCTTAACAATACAAAGGGGCCTGGTGAATAGCAGCAACAAGATCTATCCAAGAGAAGTTTACTCTCCCTTTCATAGACGTGCAAATAAAAATATTAGAACACAGAAAACATCTGGTTGGAAGAGACCTCAAACATCATGCAGTACAGCCCTTGACCCAGCACTGAAAGGTCAACACTAAACCATATCCCTAAGCACCAGCTCCACAGGCTGCTTAAACACCTCCAGGGATGGTGACTCCACCACTGCCCTGGGTAGACCATTCCAATGTTTGAGAACCCTTTCAGTGAAGACATATTAACTAACATCCAGCCTAAACCTCCTCTGGACATCTTCGAGTCCAACCCTCCTGACAGAGCAGGACCAGGTTGCACAGGAACATATCCAGATGGGTCTTGAAAGTTTCCAGAGAAGGAGACTCCAGGCTCTCTGGGGAGCCTGTTCCAGCCTGTTCCCTTACAGTAAATAAGTTCTTCCCCATGTTGAGGTGGAACTTCCTGTGCTGTAGTTTACATCCATTGCCCCTTGTCCTGTCACAGGGCACAAGTGAGAAGAGGCTGTCCCTTCCTTCTTGACACCCAGGCCCCATATATTTAAAATCATTTATTAAATCCCCTCTCAGTCTTCTCATCTCCAGACTTAAACAGTTTCAGGTCTCTCAGCCTTTCCTCATCAGGCAGTGCTCCAGTCCCTTAAATATCCTTGCACCCCTCCATTGGGACTCTTGCAATAGTTCCCTGTCCCTCATGAACTGGGGAGCCCAGAACTGGATGCAGTATTCCAGGTGAGGTCTCACCAAGGCAGAGCAGAGAGGGAGGAGAACCTCCCTCGCTCTGCTGGACACACTCCTCTAAATGCACCCCAGGATCCCTTCAGCCTTCTTGGCCACGAGGGCACTTTGCTGTCCCATGGATAACTTGTCCACCAGGACTCCAAGGTCCTTCTCCACAGGGCTGCTCTCCAGCAGATCACCTCCCAACCTGTACTGGGAGCTTTATAAAAAATTTACAAACCAGTGTTAGATGGTGATGGATTTACTGGGAATCATCTTTGCTCTCAGTAATATTGTACTGAGGAAAAAGGTGCTACTGGGCACAGCTTTCTGTGTCTGAATCTGGCCAGCAGAAGTGTTTGGATTTCTCTATTACATGACAGCCAACACAGTGAGAGAGAATATTCCTCTGAAGCCAAATGAACAGGAAATATTACTGCAGAAAATAATGAACTGGAGCCAATACAGAGTTATTAATGCTGAGAGAAGCCTCTGAGAACCAAATAGATAATGTAATTCTCTCTGACACTCACACAAACAAAGGAGCCACTTACTTTGAACTTACATTGTTGAAACTTATACATTCAATAGCTGAGCTACATAATGAACTCATTAAAACAAATAAATGAATAAATTAACAAATAAGAGTCTTTGGATGGTTTGGTTGGCTGCCTATGGAGCTGCCACCCTTGGTTAATTAATCCAGACCATTTGATATTTCCAAACAGAAGAGTCAGAAATTGAAATGGCAGAGAAATGAGGCCAGAAATCTAAGTCACCCTGGCAGCAGCATGATTACTAATTGGTTTTGTCTCATCAGAAAGTAACCACTTTTGTGCATTACTCTTAAACGCTTTGAATAATCACAATTCCTATACAAATGTGCCTGATTTAGGAGAATTTTCTCATTTTTAGGTAATGTGTCACTGTTTATGGTGGAGAGGAACGCGTGAGGCTTTTGTCTTGACCTAAGTATTACCTTATTAGAAGCAATTACTTTGTCACTGTGTTTTAAAAGGGGCACTTACGGTTTAGGGGTGAGCTTTGCAGAGTAGGGTTATTGGTTGGACTTGCTGATCCTGAGGGTCTTTTCCAGCCTGAATTTTCCTGTGATTTGACCCAGAGGGCAGTTACTCATTGTTGCCCAAATCAGATGTGGAGTCTTCATTCATACTCAAATAACAATTTGTGGTTACTGTCTCTCAAGCTGGCCTTAAATTCTGCTTCAGTGACATGTACACACTAGAGACTGAGCTCTGTGGGCTAAAATGCCATCTCCTATCAAAACTGGGAGGCATCCGCACGTTAGCATGTGTATTTTTGATAGACTGCATATGCATGACATTGGACTGTGGATACATTTTGACTTCCACTATGTTAGAAAAAATGGCAGGCTAGTTTATTTAAATATTTTCCCACAGACCCTATCTTTCAAGCTGAAGGAGAGAAGCGTGCATTAAGTTTCACAGTGAAACAGAAGCACTTCAAACACAGAGTATCATTTGACTCCTAGATAAAATCTCTTAGATTGCAAGTTTTCCTGCATGCTGCAGAGAATGAGAAAATAAAGCAGGAAACGTTGTGGGTTGAGACAAAGACACGGAGATCACTTACCAGTTACTGTCATGGGCAAATCAGATTCAATCCAGGGAAAATTAATTTAATTACCAGTTAGAATAGAGTTGGATCCTGAAAAGCAGACTAAACAGAACAGACTAAAACAAAAGGACAAGTATCTCAACATAGGGAAAATCATACAGCCTGTTTAAACTAGAATTCTTCCAAGTGCCTCCTTTACTGTCTCCATCAATTCCACTCCCAGACCTTCCCTGGCTCAATTTCACTCCCTCATCCCTGACTTACTCCTTCTCTTCCCTGAGCAGAGCAGGGGCATGGGGAACGGCAGGCTGTGATAATTTCGTAACAGCTTCTTTTTGCCACTCCTTCCTCCTCACACTTTCCTCCTGCTCCAGTGTAGAGCCTTCCCATGGGCTGCAGTCCTTCAGGGAATGTCTGCCTGCTGTGGAACAGGCTGTTTAAATGAAAAAAAAAACCAAAGAAGTGGCAGGGACAAAAGGAAAAGAGAATGGCTCAGGTATAAGGAAATAATCAAAAGCATGTGTTTTCATTTAATGAGTATAGGGCATTATGTGATGGACTGACTTCCCTCACTGTTTTTGTATTAAACAACCCCCAACGTTGTTTCTCTAATAGCTCATTAGTGTAATTGCAATTGTAAGAGAAATTTCAGAGTTTTTTCCCCCAAATCTTCTATTAACTGACTATTTGGTGATATTGCATAATGTAGTGCATACTGAACTCTTATTCCAGTATCAATATTATAATGGTTTTAAATTCTTCTTTGATCATTTCTCAGTAACACAGAATAACTAGGAGACAATGTTCAATATGTTGACCAAAAATATATAAAAGGCAAAAGTGGAATCTTCAGATTCAGTTATTACATTTGAACAGAACAGTTTTAAAGAGATAGTATTTCATGCAATCACAGAAACAGTCAGACCCTCAGGATCACCAAGTCCAACTGATAACCCTACTCTACAAGAGTAGCCCCTAAACCATATCCTCAAGTACCACATCCAAACAACCTTTAAACACATCCAGGGTTGGTGACTCCACCAGCTCCCTGGGCAGCCCATTCCAATGCCTGACCACTCTTGCTGGGAAAAAATTTTTCCTAATATCCAGTCTAAACCTACCCAGTCACAGCTTGAGGCTATTCCCTCTTGTTCTATCGCTAATTACCTGTGAGAAGAGACCAGCAGCAACCTCTCCACAACCTCCTTTCAGGTAGTTGTAGACAGCATGAGTCTCCCCTCAGCCTTCTCTTTTGCAAACTAACTTTTGTAACTTTCTTTTTTTGTGTGTAACTTTCTCATCACAATATCACAGTATATTAGAGGTTGGAAGTGACCTCCAGAGATCATCAGGTCCAACCCCCTGACAAAGCAGGATCACTCAGGGTAGTCTGCACAAGAATGCATCCAGGTGCATTTTGATAGTCTCCAAAGAAGGAGGCTCCACAACCTCTCTGGGCAGCCTGTTCCACTGCTCTGTAACTCTCATTGTAAATAATTTTCTCCTCATGTTGAGGTGAATTCTCATAGTCTTGTTCATTTTTTCAGTCTATTTCAAATGATCAGGGTAATTTCTAAATATCAATTGCCATTAAGTTCTTAAAAGGGTAGAGATGGACTGGGATGCACAGTATACATATTCAGTGCTATCTGGAGAGAATGTAGATTAGTCAATTTATTTATGAGAAGAAAATAAAATTACATAACTCTAGAAAAGGCTCCAGCTGTCAAAAACACCTCTAATCAACAGGGCATGTGGTAAAAACATATGCTTGCATACTGTGTCAGACTTCATGAATCTGAGCTAGCAGAGGAAATCGGGGAATCTTCTTTGCTGCTTCCCTTTCCTCAATAGTTTTTGTGAGTTGTCAAACACACTTTATGAAAGTCCATTGCACTGAAGGCAAAAAGAAGATTGCAAAGGAATTTAGGCACAGATTTCCTGAGAGTCTAATTGCCTAGCCCTATCAGAACCAAGCTGCTCATGAGCAAGCAGTAAGCAGGAGCAAGCAAACACTGCCAAGGCAGAAATTCAGCTGCAGAGGAACTTTGAGAAATGAACATTTTAAAACCTTGTATGTCAAAATCCTATCTAACTCTCTCCTTATGTGTCTATGCTTCTAGAAGAGTCAGGAAAGAAAGTCTAGGCACCAGTCAAAGAGGTTACCTCCTCACAGCACCATTTCAGCATCTTTTAACCTCAAAGTGCATTCACAGTCTTTGAAACAAAACCTCATATTTTTTTCTCTTTCTCTTTCTTAAGAGCTTGTTCCTTAGCAGTGGACTATGAAGCATTAAACCATTTTGTCTCAGGAGAACCTATCTTCCCTGGCAATTGCTGCCACCTGGAAGAGCTATTATGTAAAAATAGGAAAAAAAAACCAAAAATGTTTCGTTGAGCTGAATTTGGACACCAGAGTACCTGCTAAATGGGGGGAGCCATGGGACTCAAAATGGACCTTGGTTATATGCTTTCTCATCAGTTCAGTGCTTAGCAGCTCATTTCTGGGACTAGTCTGTTCTTCAATAACTGGAGAACACTGCATTCAAAAGCAGACAAAATTACTTCAACTACAACTACAGGTACAACTATACCTGCAACTCCAAGTGCAACTCCAAAGCAGAGTTGAGAACTTTGGAGCAAGCAGCTCTTAGCAGTCTAAGTAACTTTTGAGCCTGTTTATCAGAGTAAGCAATCTGTACACAGTCCGCAGTACACAGGAAGCCACTGTAGCCTAATGGGATGTTATACAAACAGTTAGCAAAAAGATAACCAAAAGATCCTGTAGTCAAAGGTAGAATACTCAACACCTATGTAAGCCTCACTCCTGTCAGAAAGGATTTGTGATGCATGTTCTTTTGAGGAAAGACTATTTTCTTCTGATAGAAGGGTGTGAAACATTTGCTGTTAAGAAGAGAGCAATACACATGAAGAGAACAAAATAGAAGAACAAGGTCTGTGCTTTCATTGTGTTCATAAAACCAATCACAGAACAACTCAAGTTGGAAGGGAACTTGAAAGACCATCTGATTCAACATTGTGTGGGAAAGGGAACCTAGATGTGATTGTCTGTCCAATTGTATCTTGAAAATCTTCCATGATGGAGACTCTCACATGCCACTGGGGAAGTTCTTCCAGTGAATGATTGTTCTTACTGTAAAAAAAAAGTCTATCTTAAATTCAGATGAAACCTTCCCCTGCCCAGCTCTTACCCCCTGCCCCTTTGTGGTCACCCTGGAATATAGTGATGAGGCCTTCACTTGGTCTTCAGGGAAAGCGACCTATCTCCTTCAGTCTTAGCTCACAAGGCAAGTTCTCCAGCCCTTTGACTACCTTTCTGGCCCTCCTTTGCACCCCCTCCAGTTTGTCCATGCCTTTTTTGGATTGTGCAGACCAGAACTGGACACTACTCCAGGTGTGGCCTACAGAACAGTGTTAAACTAATTTACATAGTAGACATCATTATAAGCACTTTCCTAGCCCTTGGAGTGTTGATGCACACCTGAAGCTGCGCCATCTTGTTCACTCTGATGACGGATGCGGTAGTTTTGTTTTGTGTTCCTTGACTGAAGTAATTATATTTCAGATCCACTGGGAATAACAAATTTTTACCTTTGTACTTAAAAGGAGCAATAGTAGAAAATTACCAGATCACAGGACAAGATAAGATAAGAAGTTCTATTTACAATTGTAGTAACTTTGGTGCTGCACTGTAAAACAACAAACTTTGCTTGATACAGAACTGCATGTCTTGGATTCCTCCAGACACTTTAATATGTTCAGTGTGAGAAGCTCAACCACTTAAGCACTTCAGTGTCTTCTAGTAATTCTGCATAGAGTTTTTTAATACTTGCAACCTCATCTTTTAACATTCTCAAAATCAGCTTTATCCTACTGTGTACAGTTAATCTGAAGCGGTCTCCAGAGATCAACAGTAGCAATTGAATTGCTCTGATATGGAAAAGACATGGAACATTTTTGTCTTCTACTGGAACTGAATTCACCAGGCTGTGTTTTACAGTTAGCCGATACCACATGCTCTAGTGAAATACAGAATCAGATAATCACAGAATGTCAGGAGCTGGAAGGGACCTCGAAAGATCATCTAGTCCAACCCCCCTGCCAGAGTAGGATCACCTATACCAGGTCACACAGGAACACATCCAGGCAGGCTCTGAGCATCTCCAGAAAGGGAGATGACACAACCCACCCTGGACAGCCTGTTCCAATGCTCTGTCACCCTTACGGTGACAAAAATGTTTCCTCATGTTTCCGTGGAACTTCCTATGCCTCAGCTTCCACCCATTGCCCATACTACATGCTCAAGATGAACTCTAGAATTTTCCCCTGTACTGAGATTAAACTGACATATTTCTGGACATTGGAGGTAGGGAGGCTGTATTTAACTGATTTAACTTGACTCTTTACTTCTGGATAGAATTCCAGATGCTAAACTATTTGAACTGAAAGTTCTCCTACAACTAGGACACTACATTTTTGTCTCAATATCAATGGTGGGTAGCACAGTAGGGAAGCAGCTGTGAAACATGACAGTAGCCAGCTGACAGCATGGAGGTGGAAGTTAAGTTCATTAGGAAGCTGTCTTCATCTGTGCATTTGCCACCCTTCTGATTTTTTAAAAAACAAC
The DNA here is from genome assembly GCA_033816785.1 of Picus viridis. Classification (NCBI taxonomy): domain Eukaryota; kingdom Metazoa; phylum Chordata; class Aves; order Piciformes; family Picidae; genus Picus; species Picus viridis. Next base: position 42,082,334 of record CM066575.1, on the reverse strand, counting down.
AGAAGCTATCTAAATCCTTCATGTAAATTTTCTTTTTATGAAGTGTAAATATTTTTTTCCCTTTTTTTCCCCTTAAAATAGTTTATATATTTTCCTAGACATAATTAGAACTTCAGTCAATAGCATTACGGTTACATGGGAATCACAGAAATCATAGTAAATAAGCTCTCAAGAGGTCATCTAATCCATCTAGTTGCCCAAGGGCAAGAGCAGCTATGACTAAACTATTCTTGACAGATTTTTGTCTCACCAGTTCCTGAAAACTTCCAGTGGCAAAAGTTTGCGCGTTCTCCCTTGACAGTGTGTATTAGTGCTCTACTATGCCTATAGTTGGAAAGATTTCTCCCAAATTGCCAACCCAAATCTTTTTTGCTGTCATTTAAGACCATTGCTTCCTGTCCTGTCTTCAAGGAACAAGCAGACCAGTTTATTTCAATCAAATATTTTGGGGTTTTGAAAATGAACTCTGAGTACTCTTCAGGTTTAGAAACCTGTTAATCTACCAGTTATGACATATTCTGCTCCTCTGTTGCACACATTACCAATTACCTTTTCTCAGAAGCCCTAATCAGGTTGGTCTGATATAATTTCCTTTTGACAAATCTGGCTGTTGCTTCCTATTTTATTATTCTTCAGAGCTTTGAAATGGAGTTGTGGGGGATTTTTGGTGATGGTGGCAGGGGCTTTTTGATACCTACCTAAACTATAATATGTATTTCTAGAAACTCTGAAAGTCTAATCTCTAATCTCCTGCTTCTTCTTTCTCCTGCCTCTCCTTTTACAGACTAATTCCCTTTTGCCTTTTTGGCAGAAAATGTACCTATTCTCCACAAGCTCTTATAGATAATCCCAACTGTTTGAGACTGTTTCAGACACTCCTTAGGTATTCTAGATAAAATTTTCCCCTGTTCAATTTAGTTTCAGCAAAACTTTTACAAAGAATCTCTAAGTAATTCCATATTGAAGTGAGTTCTTTCCCCACTGTGAATGAGGCTATGTCAGCCATCTGATCACAATTAACACTTTTTTTGGGGTTAAATTTATAGTTGAAACCCCTCATAAATGAGATTCCCCATCATTCTCACTTTCATCAGTCAATCATGTTATCTCCCCCTGAAAAGTAAGTAATCTTTTCTTTCCTGAGGTGTTAACTGTCTTACCTGAGAACACACATTTTTCCTTATGGTGCATAGCAATCTGAGTGCTGATTGTTAAGACATATAACTTTTGTAAGCTTATACAAAAACATTCAAGCTGCCTCTCATGCCTGGCTGATGGTCAAATATTCCAAATACCCCCAGCCAAAAATCTACAACTTTCTTCAGGCAGTTTGTGGACTACATGTCTAACCATGGAAAACACAACGTGCATCAAAAGTTAGTTAGCAATACCGAACTGAACCTAGCCGAAATTCAGATTAAAGAAAGGGCACTTGAGCACTCTGTGTTCATTTTCACGTTTGCATGAGTAGCCAGCCACCTGTGTTTTCTGATGTGTCTGAAACTGTGAAAGGCTCTCTGTTACGGCTGCAGTATGATACCAGGCAAAGTAATCAGCAGGTATTCTAATCAGCTCACATAGTCAATGCAGGATAGCGCCCGAAAGCCTGACAGACCATGGGAATCCACCAGACTAGTTGGCTTCCCTTTCTGAGATAAATATGAACTCAGCTCTCTCTGCTGACAGAAAAACAGGGAAATGAAGCAGCACAATCTCTGTGACAATGGGGAGAAAATACCCTTTATATGGACCAAAATACTAAGTTCACCTTTTCTAACAGTCCCTTTGTGTTACTTAGTGCTGTTTGGACTTCTTAGACCCAGAGCAGCAGAAAACAGATACGGTGTTATTGAGGGCAACTACTTCTGTTTCTTCCTAGAAACTAGAAAGTTACACGAAATGAGTCCTGTCATTTACTCTGCCTAGCTCTCAGAAGGGGTTTTGGTCATGTCTGCTCTGACAAAAAAAAAAAAAAAAGAACAAAGTTCACTCGTTGTTGTTTTATCCACATTGCTTTTTTTGCCCTAAGCCTCTGATGAAGGAGAAGTCATTAATTCTTTCTTTTAAAAAGAGCCTGATTTACAATGGAATTTTAAAACAAATACTCAGAAGGATGAGGTCCCATTTAGGAGGGGGAGTTTCAACGGAGAAATTCTCTCATGTATTAATTTTATGACTTGTTGAGAAAACACTTCTTTGAAATCTGACAGTGTTTATGAAAAGAAAAATTGCTTTCTCCACTGGATGGGTCATATCTTAAATATTTAACTTCTGTCTGCTTCCTATTAATTCAGGGTAAACACAGTGTGTGATACAAGGCTTGATTTTATTGTGTTTTTTATTGTGTTCAAAGAGCCCGAAGAATCCACTGAAGATTTATTCTCAGGGAGGAAAGATCTGCTTTTCATCATCTGATTACTCAGGTTCCATAAAGAAAGTTCAGTGCCTGACAAAACCTCAGTTCCTAATCTTTGTTGGCAAGGTAGCATCCATATAACACAAACCCATGCCTCTTTGGTGTTCTGCAATGAAAGCTGTATTAATTAAAAATAAACTGGCATGCCAGGACTTCAGTGATACTGAAAATGGCTGCAGCAGGAAAGATTTCAGAGAGACAGAGGGGCAGTCAAAATTCACTGCTCCAGAATAGATTGGAGCAAGATGGGGGATATATTGTCTCAATACATAAAGGAAGCAAGGTTTGTGGGGTTTTTCCAAACCAAATTAAACACAGCAAGTTTAAAATTTGCTGACAAGTGCTCGAGGTTGATGGTCGCTGTTATTTTGGTGCACGTTTAAGAAGTTTGCCATCAAAAGATTTAAACAGCAGCTTATTCAGTCCTCTCTGTCTGCAGCCAGTCAATCAAACTGCAGTTGGTGGCCAAGCACTGAAGCAGGAATTAGATATTGTGAGATATCATCAAATTCAAATTGTAATTGATAGTAGTATAAGGGCATGGGGAAACAGGGAACTTAAACTTGAGAAATAACAGCAGGTAACAGAGGAAGGAGATGTGAACCTGACAATGTGGAATAAAAAAGGTGGTAGGAAGGCAAAGAACCAGTAATTAAATAGAAAGGAGGCCTGGAAGGATGAAAAATAGAATCTGTAGGAGGGCAGTTGCTGATAAGAAAAACAAACAAACAAAAATCCCCAACAAAAACATAGGGGGGCCAAGAGAAGAAGTTCTGGGAAAAAAAAGAGAGCAGAGCCATGCAAACTGTAATAATTCTGGTAAATATGGAGAATTACAGTCTGTAATAAAATGTATGTTTGTATATATTTTATATTTAATATCTTGAGTGGTGATATCTTACTTACAAAGTATATTTGCAGGTTCTATTATTCTTTTGTGGAGGTGGTGGAGTCACCATCCCTGGAGGTGTTCAAGGGGGATTGGATGTGGCACTTGAAGCCATGGTTTGGTTGTCTGAGGTGTGGGGTGGTGGGTTGCACTTGGTGATCTCTGAGGTCTTTTCCAAGCTGGTTGATTCTATGATACGTTCCACATATAAAGACAGTTAAATTATTTAAGCACAGATCTGAGAATTTCCAATACAGTGACTGAAACCGGAAATAAAGGTGCCGCTATCTGTGGTTTCCCACAAATGGGATCCTGTGGCAGATTAGCCAGGTGCTTATGGCTTGCTCCTCTTTCCAGTATCTTCCCAGATGCTGTGACTGTAATTCAAGTTGCCCTTGCCTTGGAGAGGACTAGAAGCTTCTCTCCTCTTGTGTACTTCATCACCAGGCTGTAGCATTTCTGTGGCTCTTCTGGGATTCAGTTCTCTTGGAGCTTTTCCCTTTTTGGCCTTGGTCCAGGTGCAAGGCCTGGGTGTAGTTGATGCCTGTTAGGACAAGTTCTTCAGCTGCTACTCGGGCAGCATTTAGCTCTTGCCTCCTTAGTGATACAAACAAGGCCCAGGTGTAGCTGGTCTGCTAATGCAGGCCCTTTGGCTGCTCCTCCATCAGCGTTTGTCTCTTGTTGCTGTCTGGGTGAGAACAAGGCAAGTTGCCTACCTTCTTGTCTGGTTTAAATACTGTCCCAAGACAATTAATGCCCTTTGGTAACAGAGAAACTTGATAACTGGACCTCTAGGATGGGGCATATCCAAACATGGCCAGGGGTACACAGTTCCCATCTGTGATACAAAGTTAATTGCATGTGCTACACATTTGCCTGGACCACCTGGACCCCAGGAAGTGTCCAGGTTAGCACATTTGCAGGCGCTTAGCCTATTGTCTGGACTAGGGCATGTTCTGGGGTTTGACCCTTAAGGACATAATCTCCTGGAACACACTCTATGAGGTAAATTAACTATTAAATTCTCACAAATTAACTATTAAATTCTTTTCTCCCTAATAAATTTACACTTGTAAGAAGTAACCAAATAGGTATTTTTCTTTCATTGAGTCTGTTATCCATCATGAAAATGTAGTATTTGCCAAGTTCACTGACTATGTAATGCTAAATGTAGGCAATCCTAGATTTAAACTGAAAGTAGAATGCTAATTCAGTTTTTGAGTTGTTAGGTGTAAAGTGCAGGCAGTAGGAAACTGGAGTACCGAGTAAGGTCATGGTGATGGCTCATGGTGTATGTCTGTTTCTCCACATATTCATGCAATAGTTACATATATATATATATCAGCAGTCAAATGAAAATCAGCATAAATATACAAAGTACAACACTTGTTTTCTGACGTGAACCTAGGGGAATACTGCTGTCACGGATATGTAAAATTAGTCTTAATTAATTAGCATGGCTTCCTATTTTAGAATAATAAAGATATGAACCTTAAAATCAATAGCTTTGACTCTACTTTTACATACTTATTTTATTTACCTCAACAAGGTGCAATTCAGTTGCCCCCTTACTGACCTGAGTCTTGATTTGGTTTGGAGCTGTAGGGAGTTCAACGTCTGCAACAAAAGATTTCCAATTTCATTGGAAGATACAGGGATAAAGAAAGGTGAAGTGATCACACTGCATATTTGTGGCAGAATTTAAAATATAGCTCAGTATCCTGATTTCACATTGCAAACTAATGCTGCTCATGGCCTCTTGGATAAATCTTAGCATCAGGCATACTCTGTTCTTTCAAACATTCAGCGTAACATCCTGCCCTGTTGCAGTGATGACCCTTTAAAGGTTTCCTCCCTTCTTTTAGAGTTGCTTCTTGGATGTCAGGAAAGGAAATTGAAGCAGCAAAAAAATGTTTTTGCACACATCATTGCTGCTCAGTCATTTTAGCTGTTGACCTCACCTTAGTCGATTAAGAAGTCCTTGGAGCCTCAAGATAGCATCTGACTTGTGGAGTACTGGGTGCTTTCTGCTTCACTTGTTCATAATGCCTCAACAGTACAACATGCTTCACAAATTACAAAGAGTAAGGAGGTTGTGTTTGTGTGTGTGTGCACACATGCAGGCACATATCTAGGTATATCTATGCATATGCTGTAGCTGAACACAGCATGTATCTCTTGGAAACTGTGCTTTGATAACAGGCCTGAACTTTGTCAAATATGTCATTTATTAGAAATAAATACATAGGAACAATCATATAATCATCCCATTATCACAGAATTATTTGGGTTAGAAGGGACCTTATAAATCATCTAGTTCCAAGCCCCTGCCATGGGCAGGGACACTTCCCACTAGACCAGGTTGCTCAAGGCAACCTGGACTCCAGGGAGAGGGCATCCACAGTCTCCCTGGGCAACCTGTTCCAGTGTCTCACCACCCTCACTGTAAAGAATTTCTTTCTAATATCCAGTCTAAATCTCCCCTCCTCAAGCTTCAATCCATTCTACCTCATCCTATCACAACAAACCCTTGTAAAAAATCCCTTCCTGGCTTTCTTGTAGCCCCCCTTCACATACTGGAAGGCTGCCATAAGGGCTCCTCGGAGTCTTTTCCAGGCTGAACAGCCCCAATTCTTGCAGCCTGTCCCCATAGGGGAGGTGCTCCAGCCCTCTGATCATCTGTGTTTATACAGGTTTATACATGTTTATACGTGCAAAAATATATTTTAATGCTTAAAGATGTATCTGGATGTGTAAATATGCATTTTCATAGATATGTGTGTGCCTAAATGCATGTGCATGCACTCTGTATACAGAACTGATGGCATGTGGGTCCAGCAGATACTTTAAGGCTTTGAAATAATGTGACTAAGCACAGAAATAAAGTAGATGTAAATTTCACTTGCAGAGGGAGGGTGGGTTTTTTTTCGTTCTTTGTTTTTTTAATAGCAAAGAATAGGGTCCATTAAGTGAATGCAGTTACACCATGAATAAGGAAATTATGCAGCTGAATGTAATTCCAAGCCATATGGTACACAAAATGCATCCCATAGAAGAAGACTGTAACACAGGAAGGGCAACAGCCTTTTTATCCTACCTAGCAATTATCTGTTTGTAGGCTTCGTGGTACTGTTTTCTCTTTCCACCTCTCAGTCCTGGTCTCATACAATGGATAAGACTTGAAAGTAAATGCTTTCTCTCCTTTGACCATGTAATTTTCTTCAACAGCCTCATACAGGGTAAAGGACAAATAAAGAGTTTATCAGAGATAGTATCAGACGACTGAAAGCAAAAACTCCATTTCCATGTAAGGTTTCCTTCCTCAAACTGTGTGGCAGCAATTTGGCATACAATTATGGCAGGAGGCAAGCACGTGTCTATTTCCAGCATGCTGGTCTCTTGCTGCATAGGTGAGCTGCCAACGATTGATCACACGGAGCACAAGTTTAAATGAGTGCCGAATTACCACCCTGTAGCACTAATGAGAACCCAAAGGCTACCTCGCCTGGAAAGCTGCAATTATTGCTGCTGGATCAGGCCCCAAAAATGCTGCTGACACAATATACTTTAAATTACATATTTATGTTCCAGAAAATGGCCCCTCTGGAGAATACATTGCACTGACCTTCAGGCCATAAACCCATGTCCTCTCCTCCCTCACTAGTTATGGGATTGATCCCCAGAAGCCTTTTTACTCTTACAGTTCATCTGTTATTTTACTCTTTCTCCTTCTGAGGGCTATGGGATAGCAGAGGAGAGTCTGAGAAGGGTCAAGGTGAGGCTGCTCTTAACTCTGAATTTTAAGAAATTAACTTTGAAGGAAAAAAAGAGAAAAAATCCAGTGAAAAGAGAGAGATTGCCCTTTCAGGTTTTAGCTCTAGTGATGGAAAACCATAGGAGCCTCAGCCTTGGAAAAACACATCCTAAGCTGATACGAATCAACCTAGCTATGCTGACTGCAGTGCTGCTTCTCTAGCGGAAGAACAGGTAAAATGCTTCTTTGTCCAGTTACACTGGAGCTTTATGTGATTCATGCAAGAGGATAGGAGGAGTAAAAGTGACTCTCAGTCTACAGCACATTGTTCTGGTGTGGGTATTGATATGCCCACAGTGCCCTGCAGCTAACACCCCAGGATCAGACTAACTTTTCAAAGGGCAGGAGTATGCATGTGGTGCTTGGGCTGGAACAAGAGCACTTGGGAAATGGGAGAAATAAAAGATGAGGCATTATTCTAGTGTACTTTGGATAACGTTTGTGGAGTCACAGCCGGACTATGGGCTTCTTTCCCTTCTGCCCAACAACAATATAGCAGGAACCTATGCCAGTCAGTGCTTGTATGAAGTGTATCCTAGCTCATTAGCATAGACAGTGAATTGACATGCCTTAGCTATTTCCAGTTCCTGACCTAACTGTCAAACCAGCTTTGGGAATTCTGCCCCATGACACTGCATAGCTTAAGCAGTGTTCTTAAGACTAAGATAGATATACATTCAGATACCATCTCCTTGCTCTTTTATTTTGGCCATCAAAACACATCTCTTTTAGGGCTTTTGAAAACCTGCATGTGGAAGTGCTGCAGGAAATCAGTGGAACTGCCTGTTTGTCTGTCTCTCTGGACACAGCCTTACACAGTGTGTGCTACTCAAACATAAATAATAAATAAGGTTACCTCCTTGTGGACTCAGTTGTATGATCTACTAATGTGAAAGTGGCTTTAAGGATGCCTTTTTTGTGTATGTTTTTGAAAAATTAAGAAAGGTAGGTGACTTCTATTTAAAGGCTGTCTTAGAAAGCAAAGTTGTCATTCAAACTTAGCCAGTGGTTGATATGTTTTTATTTTGGACCTTTGTTTGGCATCAGAGAAGAGACAGACTAGACAAGGTAGACTTAAGTGGGTATCAATACAAATAAGTGTGTAGGTATGCACATATATATTTATATTTATATATGTGTGCATAAACTCTAGGTAGTATCTGTACAACTATACTACAACCTGTAAACTTGGCTTGTGTGACTTCCATTAAGACCAGCAGAATGAAAGGTGTAGCAATACAATTAGTGTTACAGCTCTCCCATCACTTCTCTGATGCCTGCTTACTTAAAGCCCCAAGGAAATGAAAGCTCTACTGATTTTCTGTACAAGTACAGAGAAGTTGGCTTACTTAATTCTATCAGATCTTTTTCATAGAAGACGTTACTTGAGCTTCCTGACAAAGTGTGGGAGAACAAGCAGGAATATTGGGCCAAGACACATTGCTCTAAAAAGAAAGGGAAGATTCATATGGGCTAAGTAATATTGCTTAAAGAGGATAAAAATTAAGTTCCCCTACCACCAAAAAAAAAAAAAAAAAAAGGCATCAGAATGAAACCAAACCAAAGTCTTAAAAAGGCCACGAGGATGATCAGAGGGCTGGAGCACCTCTCCTATGAGGACAGACTGAAGGAGTTGGGGCTGTTCAGCCTGGAGAAGAGAAGGCTCCGAGGTGACCTCATTGTGGCCTTCCAGTATCTGAAGGGGGCCTACAGGAAGGCTGGGGAGGGACTTCTCAGGATCTCAGGTAGTGATAAGACTAGGGGGAATGGAATGAAGCTGGAAATGGGGAGATTCAGGCTGGATGTGAGAAGGAGGTTCTTCACCATGAGAGTGGTGAAGCCCTGGAATGGGTTATCCAGGGAGGTGGTTGAGGCCCCGTCCCTGGAGGTGTTTAAGCCCAGGCTGGATGAGGCTCTGGCCAGCCTGATCTAGTGTGGGGTATCCCTGCCCATGGCAGGGGGGTTGGAACTAGATGATCCTTGTGGTCCCTTCCAACCCTGACTGATTCTATGATTCTAAAATACAGAAATAAGTAAAAAAAAAAAAAAAAAAGCATGACTGCAAAAAGACTTTCTCCTAAAATGTTACTATTGAAAGATTCTTGCAGCTCTGACTGGCTTTTTTAATCTATTTTTGCAGTACCAGTTGCTAAGGTTTATGAAATACAAAAGCAGACTACTCTTGACTTCAGAAGTGAAATCAGACCTCAAAACTGTTGCCCAATTTCCAGTGGAATCTTTGGCAGTGGGAGCTGCACTCAACTCATAGTACATAATCTACACAGAACAGGTTACCTTGGAAATGCATTTATAGGGTCCTTTTGAATTCTTGTTTCCTGTCAGTGTTCTTTTAAATGCCAGGTAATGCTCTGAAAGCTAATATCGCTGTTTCACTGAAGCTCTAAGCAATGTTTTATTTCTCCTCTTTCAGTTTTAATGAGAGTGTGCTGCTTGCTACTAATAGAGCTGAGGAAACAATCTATGTGCATTTTATTCAATTACTTTAGCTTTTTTTTTCTTCTTAAGGTAATTACCTATGAGGGGACAATGATTGCTGCCGTTTGCTTGTTCCTCCCAACTGCTTGCTGATGATTCTGCACAAGCAACTTGTAGCCTGTATTACTGCAAACTGACTGCTTTCAAGTATTCCTTTGGGGATCAGGATTTGGTTGCCTAAAGCCAAGTACTTGTTTCTTCTCCATGACTGGATGATCTGCTTTGTTGCAAAACACATTTTCTTTAAAAAATTCATAGCTTAATCCTGCAACAGAATCTCTGGGCCAGCAGCCTGGAACTACACCATGATGATGGGAACCTACATATTAAATACAGTAACTGTCATGAAAAGAAAGAAACCCTGATAAATAGATCCCAAAGCTGACATACCAATCTCCATGCAGACATTTATTTCATTTTGCTGTTGGCATTATCCACTAGAAGTGTTTCTTTCATTCAGGTTTCTGTGGAGACAATTTCAATTATCATTAGGGACTGCAAATTAACTCACAGTATAACCTTTAGCATTTGGCATTGCTTCTTTACTAGATCACAATGCTTCTTTTTAGTCCCTAGGTTCACTTTACATGAAACATGCAGCTACTATGTTTGCATCAAAGCAAATACATTTCTGCAAGTCTTTTCAGGGCAAGTATCACAGCAGATCTCTTTCCAGACTTCTACTTTTCTACAATAACTTTTCTTTTTGTTTTTAGTAATTTTGCAGGAGTGTTTGTGAAACTCCATTCTGAACTATTCAATGAAAAATTATTGCAAGATTATCAGCCCATTTTAACATAACTATTAACTTGAGTCACACTACAGAGAAAACTGAAATCAACTGTAGACAATCTGGAAAATTTAGTTCCTCAGGAGAGCCTCCTATGCAGTCTGACTTGATCAGTCTATCAGTTGCAACAGCCAAGATCACTTCTACATAGTCAGCACCATTTGAAACAGGTTGTTGTTTACGATTTCTGATAATACAGCATCTGCTTGATCTACTCTAATATAAAAACACAATAGTGATCAAATCATAGGGTTGAAGCTTATATGAGAGATTATTTTTGCTGGTAAAGTCTGGTTATTAGCCAAAGAAACATTTTAATTCACCTTAGTTTCTTGTGTTTCCCATTATTTCATTAGCCTGGTAGGCAGAGGTTGGCCTCTTCTCCCAGGCATCCAGCACCAGAACAAGAGGACACAGTCTCAGGCTGCGCCAGGGCAGGTTTAGGCTGGATGTTAGGAAGAAGTTCTACACGGAGAGAGTGATTGCCCATTGGAATCGGCTACCCGTGGAGGTGGTGGAGTCACCTTCACAGGAGGTGTTCAGGAGAAGACTTGATGGGGTGCTTGGCTGTATGGTCTAGTTGTTGGGTGGGTTGGATTGTTTGATGGGTTGGACGCGATGATCTTGAAGGTCTCTTCCAACCTGGTGTATTGTATTGTATTGTATTGTAATATAGAATAGAGTAGAATAGAAGAATAGAATAGAATAGAATAGAATAGAATAGAATAGAATAGAATAGAATAGACTAGACCAGACCAGGTTGGAAGAGACCTTCAACCTATCATCCAAAACCACCTAATCAATTAAAGCATGCAATCAAGTACCCTATCAAGTCTCCTCCTGAACACCTCCAATGATGGTGACTCCACCACTGCCCTGGGCAGCCCATTCCAATGGGCAGTCACTCTCTCTGTGTAGAACTTCTTCGTAACCTCCAGCCTAAACCTGGGAGAAGAGACCAACCTCCGCCTGTCTACAACCTCCTTTCAGGTAGTTGTAGAGAGCAGTAAGGTCACCCCTGGCTTGTACTTCACAGTAGATTAAAAGATCTGTCCTCTTGCTAATGAATTGTACTGACTGTCAAACAGTAGAGCATGAGGAGAGTTTCTGAGGGGTGATTTGTGAGGCTTTGATTTGTCCCTGCACTGGGTACTCTGTAGTGGATGCAGCAGAAGGAAATCAAAACAGCTGCAGTAGATTACAAAAGGCATGAATAAAGTATGACAACCAAGGTAACTCCAAATTCTTTGACTGAAGTCTGTGAACTAAATAGTAACATTTGAAATCATCTCTCCTACCATATAATGTAAGCAAATGCTAATAAACTAAGTAAAGATATTATAATTTTCTTCATTTAGTAGCTGTCACAATGTTTTCTATTTCAGATATGAGAAATTAAACTTAAGTCCAGGTGTGGTTTCTATTTCCAGGCCTGTACCTCTCCTGCAGTGTAACAGTGAATACCTTCAGAGTTTAGTTCTACCCAGATATAAAAATGGAAGTTTGCCTTTTTCTCTTAAGATGCTTGTAGACTCATGAATGAAAGGAACTATTCATAAGCCAGTGACTTTTGCCTACTATCTGACATCAGTCTGGACATTTGACCTGTAGCATACCTCTAGAGATTGAACAGATTGTCCCAATTCATTTAACTGATTTAAAGAGACTAGGCTAGATCTTGATACAAAATAATTATCATAGTATCATAGTATCAGTCAGGGTTGGAAGGGACCACAAGGATCATCTAGTTCCAACCCCCCTGCCATGGGCAGGGACACCCCACACTAGATCAGGCTGGCCACAGCCTCATCCAGCCTGGGCTTAAACACCTCCAGGGACGGGGCCTCAACCACCTCCCTGGACAACCCATTCCAGGCCTTCACCACTCTCATGGTGAAGAACTTCCTCCTCATGTCCAGCCTGAATCTCCCCACCTCCAGCTTCATTCCATTCCCCCTAGTCCTATCACTACCTGATGTCCTGAGAAGTCCCTCCCCAGCCTTCTTGTAGGCCCCCTTCAGATACTGGAAGGCCACAGTTGCTGTGATGTCTTGAGGTAGAAGGCATGGAGTTTTATGACAGAGGAATTTGAATTTGAAGTTATCTCTAACTATAGGAAGTGAGTCACAGCATCTGGAATCATCTAAATAAAACCAGAAAAATAATATGAAGTTCAATTTAGAGAGTTCATTGTGATTTTAAAAGCTGAGCCAAATTTTCCCTTCCCAAGAAGATGGCACCTTACTCATCAAGCACCAGGCCAAGTTTTCCCTTCCCAAGAAGATGGCACCGTACTGATCAAGCACCAGGCCAAATTTTCCCTTCCCAAGAAGATGGCACCTTACTCATCAAGCACCAGGCCAGTCCTTTAAATGTTGGGTACTAATGAAAAAGAATGAGAGGTTAATGTTGAGCTGTGCAGCTCTGTCATTGAAGGATACAGCTATAAACAGCAGTAGCCATTTATGAAGCAGCTTGTAAGTTTTGTCTCACTACAGTTTAGATGGAAACTTCTCAATGTCTGGGATCTCATTGTCTCTATGTCTAGAACTTTCAGTAGCCAGATAGAAAAATCTGAAGCTGCATTATTTTTGAAGTGCTCAATGACAAAGACCAAAATGTCCCCTTATTGCTGTGCTAATTCTTCCCAGGAAGCTTCTGATTTTCTTTACAGATGCTGCAAACTGAACTGGATTATTGCAGTGAAGAACTGATTTTCCAAGTTTGTTATTTTGGTTTTAACTCCATCAAACTCCAGCTTGCCAGAAATACTGAGAATCTCATGAAACACTATTCATATGACAAATCAAATGATCTGGAGTTGTTAGGTTGTAAATTACAACTGTAAAAAGACATAATCTCTCTGGAAATATATAGATCAGAAAGTCCAATGAACAAATTATGCATATATCAGGCACCATAATTTTTCTAAGCTGTGTATGGCAATCTCCCACAATTGGTCTTTTCGTAGAATCATAGAACTGTTTTGGTTGGAAAGGACCTAACACCACCATGGCCATTAAACCATGTTCCAAAGTGCCATGTCAACATGTTTCTTGAACACCTCTAGGCATGGTGACTCCACCACTTCCCTGGGCACCCTGTTTCAATGCCTGACCACTCTCTTCATAAAATTTTTTCCCTAATATCCAAACTAAACCTCCCCTGGCACAATTTCAGGCCATTTCTTCTCGTTATGATATGATACTTGAGAGAAGAGACTGACCCCCATCTCATTACAACTTCCTTTCAGGTAATTGTAGAGAGCAGTGAAGTCTCCCCTTCAGCCTCCTCTTCTACAGACTAAACAATCCCAGCTCCCTCAGCAGTTCCTTGTAAGACCTGTTCTCCAGACACTTTACCAGGTTTGCTGCCCTTCTCAGGACATGCTCCAGCAACTAAATGTTCTTCTTGTAGTGAGGGGCCCAAAACTGAACACAGTATTCAAGGTGCAGCCACACCAGTCCTGAGTACAGGGGCACAATCTCTTCCCTACTGCTGCTGGTCACAGTATTCCAGCCACAATGCTGCTGGCCTTCTTGGCCAGCTGAGCAGGTTGCTGGCTCATGTTCAGCCAGCTGTCAACCAACACCCCCAACTCCTTTTCCTCCAGGCAACTTTCCAGACACTCTGCCCCAAGCCTGTGGTATTGCATGGGGTTGATACAACCCAGGATCTGGACAGTTAAAATCAAATTGATTGTCCCTGTTGATTATGTTCAGGTACTTTCCATTGTAAGACAAGCACAGAGAAAATTCTCAAGAACTGACTGTCTATAATGTCTTTACTATTTCGAGCCCTTTGCTGCAGGAAGAGAAGAGCTGATTATGTAAGAAACAGTTTTGCTTTATTTTTCAACCAGAACTGTAAAAATGTTTTAGTATGAAATGCTGCAATTCCTTCAAGATTATTGCTGATTTCAAGAGGTAGACTACTCAGGTAGATTAGACCATTCATGATGCCCTTGTGATAATTGCAAAAGATGCCCTTCCTCTCCAAGGAAAAGAAGAAATAGAATGACAGAATGGAAAGTGATGCACAACTGAGGAACACTCTACAAAGAAAGTATTCAGATTATTTTCTTTATACCTTGCCAAGGCATGCAAAGCACAACTCCTGTGAAGTTCTGCACCTCTTCATAATTTGACACAATAGTTTTGATACAGAGTAAGTAATGTTCAGAAAGTTCAAGGTTATGGAAGGGTTGCCTTTGAAAAAAGTAAGACTTTCTTTTATAAGAAATAGTTAGCAAAAGATGTATCAACCAGGTATTGTCAATGGGTATAGTGCAGACACAAGAAAAACATGATCCTATTCTTTCTCACCTGAGGGAGTTGTGTTATTTCATTTTAACTCAAGACTGACAGCTGACTATAACCTGAAATCAGGGACCGTCATCTGAAGTCTATTCAAGCCTGCAGAAAGACCTGTACAGATCCCAGTCATGCTCACACTGAACTGGGTGGTAAAGCTCCCAGTGTCATAGATTTGTTGTCTAATCATTTAACTACAAAACAAACATGGTGCAAGGGGGGAAAAATCTTATTAAAAAAAAAAAAAAAGGACAGATGTTTTTAAAACTGAATGGGGCAGCACTGCACTGCCAGTTAAAAAGGCACTAAATAGCAAAAGATCCTAGCCTCCAAGCCACTGATTTTTCAGTTTTAGGTGATTGTGTGTGGTGAAGTAACAAAACAAGTCAATAATTAATTGTTTTCCTATGAACAAAACAAGTAAGGTTTTTTTGGAAGGAATTTTATTGATCCAAATATTGATCCTTGATATAGCAAAACAACTTACTCCTTTCTTGCCAGTCTGCAAGCAAGATGTAGGTAAAATGACAAAGCACCAAACCCTGTTTATAAACTAGTAAATGTTAATGTATAGCAGTAGTAACATAGCCCTGACTATTTAAATGTGGCTAAAATCCTCATAGGGCAAAGCTGCAGTATACTGCAGATGTCTAGAGTCCTCATTGCCTATATGTTCAGCCAATTCCCTCATGAGATACATTTTCTTCACATTATTATTATTATTATTATACACATTCTGCTGCTGTTGCTTCTCTTAGCAGCATGGCTTGTGGTACAGTCACGCTGGGGAATCTGTCTGGGATGAAAACTAACACTTTACTTGAACAACCAGATGGGGCCTCACTCAGTAATGCATTGGAAGTCTTCCTGAGTATGTCTCACTTTTTTTCTGAGTATGCTGCTAAGGACAAACTCAGACAACTCTCCTAATCTTCCATTTGGAATGGGTTTTCTGATTCTACACAGCTTTTAATGGAAAAAGGACCTAGTTATTGCTGCCTCTCTACATCTTCTCACACCTTGAGAGTGCTGAAGGCCATCGTACTGAATGCTAAAAAAACGAAACTTGGTTTGTTCCCACATAGTGGGGGTAGAACTGATATCATATTACTTAGATGCTTGCAGTATAATCATGTTGTCTAAGCGATGGTCATGCCTAGTAGGCAAGAGTCAGGGCAGTCCCAGGGCAGGAACATGACGTGTGAAGCCTCTAACAGTAGCTTGAAGAGTTTGAGGTCTGCTTACTTGTCAGTTTTATCAGCTCTCCTGACAACAGCAACAACAATGGCTACCACAGGCATCATTGCAGAACACCATGTCCTTTGAAAGGATGCAAGCATAACCTCTTCACCCAGGGGCTGCCCATATAGCCTCTAGTGGACCTGACTTGGCAGGATAACAAGCATGAAAAGTTCAAGTCTTTGGCAGGGCTCGCACTTCTAACACAGGCATGGTCCTCCCGGACATACCCTACTCAATCAATCAAATACTGCAGGGTATCCAAGGATATTTCAGAATTCAAAGTAGACCAGAGACAATATTCCTTCTGGTCTTAGACCAGAAGTGGAGACAGTGGTTGAGCTTGTAACTGGAAGGGATCTGGTTGAACAGGTTTAACAGGGAGACATGAGCAATGATGTTCATCTATAGGGCATTTGGAAGCTACAAATGAAATGCAACCAGACTAACTTGGCACAGTACTTTATATGGGTCCAGGTAATGGTGATCAAATGTAGAAGGAAGCACTGAATGAATATGTTAACTGAGAGCCAAGCACAGTTGTCAACCCTCAAGTCCTGTGCTGGTTGCCAGTATCTATTTGAACAGACCTTGTCATCAGCCACCACTTTTTCTATGTGTTCTTGATAAAACAAACATAAATCTTGCAACCACTCAAAGGAAAACTCAAGATGAAAGAAACACCTGGACAACTGACAGAGTAGCTGAGTGGCCAAAGGGAAGAAAACCACATTGTACATGAAGAGAGATCTGCTGTGGGGAAGGGTAGACACTAGCATTATAGGCAAATTCTGCTGATGACAA
The DNA here is from genome assembly GCA_033816785.1 of Picus viridis. Lineage (NCBI taxonomy): Eukaryota > Metazoa > Chordata > Aves > Piciformes > Picidae > Picus > Picus viridis. Next base: position 42,065,573 of record CM066575.1, on the reverse strand, counting down.
CAGAGAATCCCGTCACTCTGGTGGTAAGTAAAGCAGGAGATTCTGCTACAGGATCTGGTTTACCTGCTTCATCTTACCATTCAACAGCAGATGATACAGAATGGGAAGAGAGTTACACCCCCAGCAGGCCCATAAACTTCTTGCAGAGCTAAGCAGTGACCTGGGCCACTTAAATCAGTCACCACTGGTAAGCCATGGCAGTGAAAGACATACTGCAAAGACAAATGCAGAGTCCGAGGGGCTGTGAGCAGCTTTAGTGGAACCAAAATAGCTGTCTTCCAAAACAAGTCCACCACAAGCACTGCCCCTGGAACTTAGGTAAATCCACACTAAAAACTGAAATAATTTTCTCTTCAGGCAAGTTGGGAAGGCCTGTCTACACAAGAGGAACGAATGTGAGTGCTCAACAGGCAGCAGTAGCTCAAAGAGACTGAGTTCTTCCTACTTGCCAGATTTATTAGTTTTCCTGACAACAGCAACAATGTCTACCAAAGACAGCATGTACAGAATGTCATCTCCTTTGAAGGGATACAAGCATAACCCTGACAGCAGATGAACTAAGATACATCTCTAAGACATGGGTTGAACCACCTTCAGGAATTAAACACAACAAGGCCGTGTCCATATAAATACAGGCAGTAGGCAAAAGGAAATCTTCCTAATTTTCTAGGAAAATGTGGTGTTTAGGTACATTCAGCATTCTGAATGAAGTACTAAAAACTTTCTTGGAGTTCTTTATCAGTGAACTCAGTACTTGAAATCTGTGCTGCTTTTACTGGATACACTTCTAAGTGAGATCTTTGGGTAGTAAAAGCTGCATAACTCCACTAAAATCTATGAAATTGCAATGCTTTACCTGAATAAGAGTCTGATAACTGTAAGCTATAAAATAAAGTTCTCTATCAGAATTGGCTTCACTTTTAGATTCCAGTTTATGCAGTGAAAATAGATCCAATTATGAATTCAAGGTTGGCTCACTGCATATTTTATATTGCTCACTTAAGCTTGCTGTTGAAATTAATAAGTCTTCTTGGAAAGCTCATTTGATGGTAAATCTGTGACCAGTTTCCACCTGTATTCAGAAACCAATGCTAAAAAAAGCCACAATACACTTTTTTCCTATGACAAACAGTCATTTTGTACTCTCCAAAGTCTCATGGTAACCTTGAAGTGTGCCATGGAATGGACAACAAACAAGTATGTTCCTAAACTCAAAGAAGCTGACAATCCCATTTTTTAACACGACTGACCTTTGGGACTTAAGAGGAAGAAAATCTGCTTTCTGGATGTTCTGGTGTTGTTTTTTTATCCTTCAAAAACCCGTAAGACTGATCTATAGTCTACTGAAGTAAAAGGAAAGACTCCCGTTGATTACAGTAGGATTTGGGCCATTCTTCAAAGTCTTAGGCTCACTTCTTAGAAAATAGGAAGGATTAGTGCTGTCAACATGCTAGAGTGATGGGATGTCATCCGAAAGGACCTGGACAAGCTGGAGAGTTGGGCCCAGGTGAACCTCATGAGCAAGTGCAGAGTCCTGCACCTGGGCTGGATCAATCCTCATTACCAGTACAGTGATAGAAAGCAGCCCTGAGGAAAAGGATTTGGGAGTTCTGGTGGATTTGAAGCCGGACATGAGCAGTGAATGTACACTTACAGCCCAGAAGGCCAATGGCATCCTGGGCTGCATCAAAAGATGCATTGCCAGCAGATGGGAGAGGTGATTCTGCCACTTTGCTCTGTTGAGACCTCACCTGAGTACTGCATCCAGCTCTGGTGCCCTCAACATAAGAAAGATATGGACCTGCTGGAGCAGGGGCACTGAAACACCTCTCCTGTGAGGACAGGCTGAGGGAAATGGGCTTGTTCAGACTGGAGAAGAGAAGATCCTGGAGAAACCTAATAGTGGCCTTCCAGTACCTGAAGGAGGCCTGCAAGAAGGCTGGACAGGGACTGCTTCCAAAGGCCTGTAGTGATAGGATGAGGGGCAAAGGTTTTAAATTAGAGAAGAGTAGATTTAGGTTGGATGTCATAAACAAGTTCTTTACCATGAGGGTAGTGGAACACTGGAACAGGTAGCCCAGGGAGATAGTTGAGGCCCCATCCTTGGCTCGACAGGGCTCTGGGTAACCTGTCCCTGCCTACTGCAGTGGGGTTGGACTAGATGACCTTTGCAGGTCCCTTCTGCTCCAAACCATTCTATTAGTACATGCCAGTAAATCGGCTATGTTAGTTTAGTGTTTTGGTTAAAAAGCAGCAAGAAATTTTTGCAAAATGAGTCAGTGAATGTATTGGGGTTGCCAGCTCTGTATATTGTAAAAGCTCTACAGCTACACAGTCACAGACAAGCACATAATTCTGGAAATATCCTCTGTATAGGGCAAAGTGAAAGCACTTCAAATTGTTTCACTGTCTGCCTCAGTGAAGAGCTTCCATTCCTTGTGCCACTATACATTGCAATCACTGTCATCACCATGAAATGCCTTTTTTCCCCACTTTTTTTAATTGACAATGCATTAAGATCCTCATGAGATGATCTTCTAAGCAATGTAATTTCTCATCTTCCTCTAATCTATCCAAAAGAGAAGCGAGACAGGCAAGTCTTTTTGTTACTGTAGTCTGCATCTTGCCTGTAACCTTCTACTACTGGAATCAACTTTGAGTTAACAACCCTTTATCTACCATGAAAAGGAGATGTGTTTTTAACCATTTAAATATATAATGATTGGTAGACTGGAAATGCTTTGGTATGAAAAGAAAGGAGACACATTCCCATTGTTTTAGAGTTTCGTTCCCAAGTAATCACAACCATAAAATGGTTCAGCCTTCTACTGGCATTAGCAGACCTGCCAAATCTGTCTGGATTTGGCTCTGAAAGTGAATGTGGTCACTTTTGCCTGACACTCCAGATCATACTGAAGTCTCTCCCTCAGCTAAAGCTTCTGTATGTTTTGGGGTTTTTTTGGCATTTTGAAACTTTTTTACCATGGAATGGTCTAAAGCCCATGAAGCCTTTCATGGTAGTTAGAGAGTCAGCCGCATCATTCGAGGAAGGTGAAAGATGTTCTGTAGGCAAGGAAGGAGAGCAAATGGTAGATCACTTATAACAGAGAAAACTCCAGAAGATAGGTGTGTCCTTAAGTTACCAAAGCCATTGAAGGTCAGATATATTCCTAACAATTCTAAAAACTTGGAAGATATTTTATTGCCATTTACAAATTGTTTACAACATCCTTTAAGTAGTCATGAATAAACAGTCCCCAGTCCACACCTTTCTTGGAGAAGTTTTCTCCAAAAAGCCCTATATCATAGAATCACAGAATGCTAGAGGTTGGAAGGGACCTCCAGAGATCACTGAGTCTAAACCCCTGGCCAAAAGGAGCATCATCTAGGGTAGTCCACACAGGAATGCATCCAGGCAGGTTTTGAAAGTCTCCGGAGAAGGAGACTCCACAACCTCTCCGGGCAGCCTGTTCCAGTGCTCTGTCACCCTCACTGTAAAGAAGTTTCTCCACATGTTGAGGTGAAACCTTCAATGTTCAAGTTTGTATCCATTGTTCCTTGTCTTATTGTGCACCATCACAATGAGATTGGCCCCATCCACTAGACACCCACGCCTCAGATATTTATAGACATTGATGAGATCCCCTCTCAGTCTTCTCAAGACTAAACAGCCCCAGTCTCTCAGTCTTTTTTCATAGGGGAGATGCTAAAGTCCCTAATCATCCTCATGGCTCTCTGTTGGAGTCTCTACAGCAGATTCCTATCTCTCTTAATTGGAGAGTCTGAAACTGGACATAGTATTCCAGGTGTGGTCTCACCAAGGCATCTTTCTTTTTCTCTAGTATTTCCTACATATAAGCAGTGAAATGTATTACATGTGATGGGCATGAAGTTAATGATAAGGTCTGCTTCAATCTGTGACAAAGGCATTGAACATTTTCTCTGACACAGTTCTTGCTTTTAAGAGGATTTTAAAAGGTGAGTTCCTCAAGGGAACTGGAGAGTCTTTAGCACTCATCTCCTTCCCAATTTAAAACAGACAGGTAAAGCCTGTAAGAACTACTGAAAATTCCCACCCTTAATTTTTAATACAGATTTGTTTTCAATGAGTGTAAGTTTAGACTTGTTTTATTCTTTACTGAGTTTAATTCCAAGCCTCCCTAGAGAGCTCGAAGAAACAACGAAATGTATAAAAACCAACACAAAAAAATAATGCTGTGCACCATTAAATTCTGACATGTAGGAGACTTCAGCCTAAAACTGGAATCTTAAAATATTCATACTGATTCTAAGAATAATAATAGGGACAACTGGAATAATTTGACAACTTCCATGAGAAGCTTCAGCCACTCTTAAGCACAGTGAGAAGTGTTTGGCTCTCCACTGGAGGAATTCTTTTCTCAAGATTTGGAGACAGCCTGAACAAAACTGAAAAGGAGTATATCTGGAACTACCTCATTCTCAATAATTTAAATTTTAGACAAAAAATTGACCTGCAAAAGAAATTAAAGATCTATTAATTTTCTCTATCCTAGGTCTGCTCAAAGCCTTGAGCGCAACCCTCCCTGATCTGTGATATGGGCCACATTTTTGTAACCTGTACAGATGAAGTTCAGCACAAAATGAAGGAGAATAACATTCAGAGAAGTGGAGAGGTCTGCTCCATTCACTGCATTAACAAAGCAAAACACTGCCCAAAGTTTATATTGTGAATGAACTTCACATTTACCATGGTTCCTTTGTACACGTAATCTCTGTGATGTTATTCAGCTGGACACAGATTTACACTCAATTTAAACACAGCCTTTTCCTTTCCAGAATTAGCTTTTCCATCAGCCTTCTTTCTTCCATCCACTCACTCTTAATTTTCTTAATACTTTTTTTGTCTGCTCTATGTTTATCTATGTTTTCTTTCTATTTCTTTATTTCTGCAAACTTTTGACTTTAAGACATTTTAATCTCTATCTTTGCTATATACAAACCCACTGAACATTACCTAAACTGGAAATGTTGCCTATAGACGAGACTAAACTAAAGTCTCAATATATCAAATGTCCCAGAGTATAGACATATTAAATAAACTTAGAATTTATACTAATTTTTTTTCATCCTAGACTTCTAATGCATTGCAAAAACTTTACATCCCCAAAGGTCTTTATCAAATAATGTTATACATTTTAATTAAAAACTGCAGAAGTAAACTTATGAAAGGAAATCCAAATGTCAGGTTGTAGGTCCATCTGTCTTAGCAGGAGCTATAAAAAGAACCTTTCAGGACTAATGCTGTCTTCCTTCATGGGAAACCAGAGATTTTCCTCATTTATCTAAAGACTGAAACGCTTTAAATGTTCCAGATTTATTTAGCCACATTGTGAGGGTTTGCTACTATTAGGTTTCTTCATCTTACCCAGTTACTAACAGCCATGTAACATACTGTGTTTTCTTTTATTTTGTGTTGACATCTTTCCATACACACAGTTGGAAGTGTTCTAGAAAACGTGGAGACAATACAAACAGCCTGTTGTGTTCTTTCTTTCTCAGCCTACTAGTAATCTAGCATTTGAACATTAACATTTCCTTTGAAAACAGGCTCAGAGAGTTGGGGTTGTTCAGTTTGGAGAAGAGAGGGCTCTGAGGAGACCTTATTGTGGCCTTCCACTATCTGAAGGGGGCCTCCAAGAAAGCTGGTGAGGGACTTTTTAGGGTGTCAGGTAGTGCTAGGACTAGGGCGAATGGATCCAAGCTAGAGGAGGGGAAATTCAGATTGGATGTTAGGAAGAAGTTCTTCACTATGAGGGTGCTGAGACACTGGAACAGTTGCCTAAGAGGTGGTGGAAGCCTTATCCGTGGAATTTTTTAAGGCCAGGATGAATGTGGCTCTGGGCAACCTGATCTAGTGGAGGGTATCCCTGACTATGGCAGGGGCTTGGAACAAGATGATCCTTGAGGACCCTTCCAACCCTGACAATTCTATGATTCTATGATTATTAAATTGATCTGAATTTTGTGTAATTACTGGAGACATTTAGAATTTAAACTAGTGAAGCTGAAGAGCCTGTTTAGGAGGTTGGGCTAGAGTCATTAGAGAGAATCTTCCTCTCTTACTGTATGAGAATTTCATCAGCTTGTTATTGGGTCATCTGTGTTTCAATTTCCTTGGAAGAAATTCCTAAAGCTTTATTTTTACTTCAGCTATAAAAGTTACAATTGGGTTGGTTTGTTTCCATTCTGCTAGTGATAGTTTTTCTCCTTGCTTTTCTTGTAATAATAGCAGGAATTTGTGTTTTGTTATCTCCTTCATCATATGTATTCATAACGCTTCATTGCTCTTCAGCATGGTTTATGACAGTGAAGCTAATGGCACACATTTAATAGAGCAGAGGCACAATTGCTTTGTAGCTCATAAGAACATGGATAGTAGTGAAGTCTGTAAAACACTACTTTTCCCAATTGGTAGCATTTGGCAGAATTTATGACTGACTTAGCCTGCCATAACAAAATACCACACAAAATAAAAAGCAGTAACAAACCAAGTCTTAGAATCATAGAATCAGTAAGGTTGCAAAAGACCTCAAAGATTATCAAGTCCAACCTGCCATCCAACACCTCATGACTACTAGAATAGAATAGAATAGACCAGAATAGAATAGACAAGGTTGGAAGAGACCTTCAAGATCATCGCATCCAACCTATCATCCAACCCACCTAATCAACTAAAGCATGTAACCAAGCACCCTATCAAGTCTCCTCCTGAACACCTCCAATGACGGTGACTCCACCACCTCCCCGGGCAGCCCATTCCAATGGGCAATCACTCTCTCTCTGTAGAATTTCTTCCTAACCTCCAGCCTAAACCTCCCCTGGCGCAGCTTGAGACTGTCTCCTCTTGTTCTGGTGCAGGTTGCCTGGGAGAAGAGACCAACCTCTGCCTGTCTACAACCTCCCTTCAAGGCAGAATGACCTCCCTGCTCCTCTGCTCCTGCTGGCCACGCTGTTCCTGATACAGGCCAGGATGCCATTGGCCCTCTTGGCCACCTGGGCACACTGCAGGCTCATGTTCAGCCTACCATCGACCAGTACCCCCAGGTCCCTCTCTGCCTGCCGGCTCTCCAGCCACTCTGACCCCAGCCTGTAGCACTGCATGGGGTTGCTGTGGCCAACGTGCAGAATCCAGCACTTGGATGTGTTAAAGTCCTACATGTCTGGATGGATTACGGAGATGAGTTGTGCAAAACCCATAGATTTTCTCTCTCCTCATACACATGCACAGAGCAAGTCCTCTTAAAAGCTGCTATATTTTAACTTAATCTACCAGTATTTATCCTCACTGGATTCCCCAGATACTGTACACCTTAGATACTTCTCAAATTGGTATAAAATGTCGTTATCTGGAACAGAATTTTAAGCCAGTAGTAAATTTTTCATGATGAGGCATTTGGACCATTTATACTAAAATAAGTACAAGTTTTGGATGTGCTAGAGGATAAAAGGATGCTGCCATGTGAGAAAGCCTTTATCCTGTTTTGACCTTTCCTGATGATTTACATCAATTCAAAGCATGCTGCTTTTCTGGAATTGTTAGTAAGCATATAAAGGTTTAAAGATCAGTTAGTACTCATCTAGCTTGGCTCCCACAGACGGTTTGTAGCTCCTAAGCGGGTCAAGTTAAAGCTTTGCTGGCAAGTCATTTACTAAACTTGACTCAACGGATATCAATAAGAATTGAATATCTTTCTTTAATGTCCTTCAGTATAAATGAGAAGGTTGCTAGTTCTTCTATTTATGGCTGATCCCACTAAATTGAGAATAGAGAAAAGAAGTAAAAAAGGTGAAATTTTAAGGAGTCAGCCCTCAGGGGAAGCTGTATAATGCCTCTGGTAGAGCTCCCTATTGGCCTCAGTTCTAGAAACTAGAAGGTGAGATACCGGCTCCCCAACTTTACTGGCAAAATTTGTACTGATTTCCTCTGGAGGAAAGTGTGGCCTTTCTTTCCTTTCATCTTTATATACTCAAGCTAGGGGTTTAAGGAAAAGTATACATTTATCCAGATTTATACCTGAGTAAATAAAGAGATAATTTTGTATCTGGATAAATAGATACATTTTTATCTCTTATTTATCGAGATTCCAGTCAGGATTATTCCCCTGAAGTTCTGTGTCAACAGGACTCCTGTGAGAGAAAAAACCCACATGCCCACTTGTGTTTTCATATTTACCAAGCAAATCCTCCTGTGCTATGTCCTTGTATATACTGTGAAGTCAGGCATTTGTCTTTTCCACAGGACACTTGCCTTGCTGGTGGCTAAGGACATTACAAAGCACAAGGCATTTCAAGCTGTGCTATTTCTACTTCCCTCTGGGAGCCATTTTTCTGCAGATAATCTGCTTTTTATACCTCATATGATATTCTAGCGAAGTTTACATGTATCACAATGCTCAGAACATTACCCTTAAGTAGAGAGGAGATGCATTTCTATAGAGAAGCTCATTTAAGCACCCCTATTGTAAACAAAATACTAACAAATCCTTCCTCTGGAAGAAAATAAAAGACTGCAAACTTATTAAAAAAACAGGAATGATAGTAATGATGAGATGTGCAGGTTATTAACCTCAAGAGTGCTTTATTAAACAGGCAAACATTTTAGTAATTTTAATAGCTGGATTAATTCTTCAGTAGGTCAAAAATTAGGGCCTCTGCTAATAAGCTTTAGAGAAAATGTTTTGAAGCTCTTATTGCAAAGGTTGTAAATAAAAATGTTACTGTCATACTTCAGGCCTCTGCACATGGGTTTTAGAATTTACCCTAAAGTAAAAAGCATCAAGAAGACAGAGTCCTGTTCTGCAATAGAAATACAATGCTTTTAGTACTTATGGGCCTGAAATTATGCAGCTATAGCTTCATCATCAAAAAAAACAAACAAAAAGTTAGAAATTTCAGGTTTATAATTAGAATTTAGTATAAATTAGTTATTTGCATGAATACTAATACATCTGCTTGCTAGCATTAATACAAAGTGATTCATTGCACCAGAGAAATGGAAAAAATGTAATTTGTCTTATCAGTCATAACTAACCAACATCTAAATGTTGATTACTGGGGACTAAATATCCATATCAATCTTTTAATCAAAAACCCAATGGAGACAAACAAACAAAACCAGGAAAAAATACATTAGGCAAATTCAGATAACAAACACAAGGACGTGCTGAGTTCCCAGGCACATGCAGCAAGTGAAAGCAGCAAAGAGATTTGTTGGCTAAAGTATTTTCCTTTTTCCTATTCATAGTATACTTCCCTTCTGCTTTCAATAGAATAGAATAGAATAGAATAGAATAGAATAGAATAGAATAGAATAGAATAGAATAGAATAGAATAGAATAGAATAGAATAGACCAGGTTGGAAGAGACCTTCAAGATCCAACCTATTATCCAACCCACCTAATCAACTAAACCATGCAATCAAGCACCCTACCAAGTCTCCTCCTAAACACCTCCAATGATGGTGACTCCACCACCTCCCCAGGCAGCCCATTCCAACGGGCAATCACTCTCTCTCTGTAGAATCTCTTCCTAACCACCAGCCTAAACCTCCCCTGGCGCAGCCTGAGACTGTGTCCTCTTGTTCTGGTGCTGGATGCCTGGGAGAAGAGACCAACCTCCACCTGTCCACAATCTCCCTTCAGGTAGAGAGCAATAAGGCCTCCCCTGAGCCTCCTCCTCTCCACGCTAAGCAACCCCAACTCCCTCAGCCTCTCTTCATAGGGTTTGTGTTCCAAACCCCTCACCAACTTTGTTGCCCTTCTCTGGACACGTTCCAGCAAGTCAACATCCTTCCTAAACTGAGGGGCCCAGAACTGGACACAGGACTCAAGGTGTGGCCTAACCAGTGCAGTGTACAGGGGCAGAATGACCTCCGTTGCTCCTGCTGGCCACACTCTTCCTGATACATAACACATCCTGCTCAACCACAAGTATGGGGCATGTTTAGGCAAACATTACACTGAGATTTAATTTCATGCATAAATTAACTCTTTTCTAAAGCAAAGCAGTATAGAAACCACACTGCTATGACACACTCAAAATGCTTTCTCTTAGCATTTGCCCATAGTTTGTTACCTCAGCGTTCATTCATCTCATGCCTTCATTCTGCTAGTTACAAGTCACAGGGCATCATTCTTTGTGGAACATCCTCTAATTCTTAAGTCGCAGCCTGTAATCCTTTGCACATTAAGTATCAGAAATAATACCAACATGCCTGTATTTAACAACTCAGTATTGCACCCATGACTTTTCCAAAACAATTGATAAAATAAAGCTTCCTTTCCAGCTGAATCATATCCATTCCCTGTAATGTGCTGGATTAGGTATCTGGTCCACCAGCATAATCAGTGGTTGCCAGGACCTTGGAACATATGCCCCTCGTTTGCAACAAAATTGTTATTCAGTGCACAAAGCCTGTGTCCTAAAGATAGCCAAGTCACAGATTATACAGGAGATTTTTACACTTAATCAGGCTACAAGAAGATTATTTTTTCTGTTTTTTAAGCATCAATAAACAGTTACACCACTCACTAAAAAAAAGGCAACGATGAACTTGTCCGCCCAAAAGGAACAAAATACAACAAGGCAGGTCCTCCTAATTAGTTGCTTAAATAGCTGCTGCCTGTTCAATCTCCATCAGTGCCAGCAGAAACCAGAAATATTTTAATTTATTTTGAAGCCATTGAACCAAAGAGATATGAGCTGTGGAGCTGTTCTTGCAAATTGCTGAGCACCTCTGGGAGACATTCTGTGTTTCAAACTCTTACCATACCACTGGGAACCGAGAATGCTGAACAGAGGAGAAAAGTAATGCTAAATAGTTTCTGCAAATATTTGCCTACAATTTAAATAAAATCAGTTTTGCTTTGTTTGTACCTTATTTTACATTCAAGCTTCATGAGCATTGACACTATATTGGAAAAAGTGAATGATGTTATTTATGCTTGTAATACTAACATGATTGTTCAGTCAGTAAGGAAACAAAGAATGTCATGATACATCTAACTGCCTAGATCCTTGGCACAGATGATTTGCTAAGTGTCACTGGTAAGACTTCAAACTCCATTCTGGATCCTTGCTAGGGATAGACCTGTTGGTATTGTGGTTTTGTTCTGTCTTAAAAGCTGCTTAACGGAATTCACAGAACACATGATCATACAAGGGCGGTGACACAAAAATTATAATAAGCCCCTCTTTACTTATTTATCAGTATGATTCAGTAGCCAAAGTATTCAAACTTAGAAAAGTTCATGCTTTGATTACTGCAACATCACTGGTTTGTATTTTACTTCAGATATTCCAATCCAGAAAAAAAGCACATTTTCCTCTTTTGCAATAAAACTCTTTGTAATCCAGAAGTATCTATGTATAAACAAATGAAGATAATACTAGATTCTAGATTTCAGTCTTCTGCAGCTTCCACCTGCTTGGTCATGTCCACACCACTCCTTCCTAGTATGTCTAAGGACTGTATGACTTTAAGAACATACAAGAAATTTTATTTTAAAACTCCAAACAACTAATTAAAAATTAACGCAAGGGAGAAATAGCTGATGCCAGAAGATAATAAATTTTCATTCACATTTCCTGACACAATAAAATAAATAAAATTAAATCCTGATGCATTTGTAAATATCTCTTTGATGCATTAGAGAAAAAAAGGGGGAAAAATAACAAATTTGCTTTCTTCCTACAGCCTCAAACCATAAATCGAGGCTGATAACACAACCTGAGAGATTTTCTCCCTTTGCATTTCCTGGTTTTACATCATTACAATTCTATTTGCTGCAGTAATGTTGCTCTTGTTTTATCTTGGCAGAAGTTAATTGCAAGTAAGAAACATTTTTTTGCTTCTCCCCTTTACTTCTGCCTCCTTTTCTTGAATAAATGCCTAGTTAAGCCAGTTACAAAAAAATTACAGCTCTGTCATATTTCACCTCTCCCTCAAATGCAGCTACGACTGCAGGCTTGACTTTTACCAAGTGATCCCAGTTAATTTAGAAATGAAACTCAGCATGTACAAAGTGGATGAGTATTCTAAGGGAAGTAAGAGCAGATGTGTAAAACAAACGTTAAAAACCTTACTGACCTCACATTCTGGTCACTGCATGAACATCTTGCAGTCTTTTTCTTCCCCCTCCTTTCCCTTTTACCTATGTGGACTGTCTGCAGTTTGGGACAGGGTTTCTTTTCACAAGATCTGATAGGGCAGGAGGCCTCTCATCCAGGCTGAAACCTGTAACACCATTTCACCTGAACACAGCACGCTGGAATGATCTCCAATGCTACTGGGTCAATTAAACCCAACTTTGCAAAACCATTTTTCAAAAATCCCACAGCCCAACTGCTACATTTCCACACCCTTGCCTTCATGCAGGTGTGATCCTGTTCCAGCCTAGAACACCCCCTTGTCACCTGCCAGCATTTGCAAATCCTCACTACAATCTTCACAGGTCCAAGTTTCAGCCCCAGCCATGAGTCACATTATCACAGAATCATACAATCAACCAGGTTGGAAAAGACTTCAGAGATCATCAATCCAACCTATTACCTAATACCTAACACTTCACGACAACTGTTTGGTGGCTTCGAGTGCCACATCCAATCTTTTTTAGAACACCTCCAGGGATGGTGACTCCACCACCTCCCTGGGTAGCACATTCCAATGGCCAATTACTCTTTCTGGGAAGAACTTTCTCCTCACCTTGAGCCTAAACTTCCCCTGGTGCAGCTTGAGACTGTGTGTTCTTGTTCTGTCACTGGTTGCCTAGGAGAAGAGACCAACCCCCACCTGGCTACAACCTCCTTTCAGGTAGTTGTAAAAAGCAGTAAGGTCTCCCCTGAGCCTCCTCTTCTCCAGACTAAACACCCCCAGGCTCCTTAGCCTCTCCTCGTAGGGTGTGTGCTCGAGGCCTCTCCCCAGCCTCAATGCCCTTCTCTGGACACATTCAAGAGTCTCAATGTCCTTCTTAAACTGGGGAGTCCACAACTGGACACATCCCTGGATGCCATTCACATTACAAATCCTGCCTTACTCTAACAGAACATTTCCTATGAAGCATACACACTTTTATTGTTTTGCCTTCTTTCCTGACAGTGAGACAAGGATGTATGAGGAGGCAGGAATTTCTGTGATAAGGCTTTCCCTTGGTGCAAGCGGAAACGGCTTTGGACCGAGGACAGAATGAATTTACCCCAAAGGTACTTGCCCCACTCACACAGAATTGGAGGTTAAATAGAAATACTAGTTACAAAAGTAAATCAAATACAAAAGGTACCAAAGCAAAAGGAGATAGATAGATAGATAGATAGATAGATAGATAGATAGATAGATAGATAGATAGATATGCATACTCAGAATTGGCCCTGGGCTAAGCCCCAAAACAAGTCTCTGCTAGGCCTCAATCCTCTGCCAGGCCACAGCTAGACCTCAACAACACATCAAAAATACCTCCCCAGCCAGCCAAACCTTTCCCACACTAGGCCCAAGGTTGGGCCCCATACTAGGGCCTCACTGCCCAGTCCCAATATAGGCCTCAGCTACACAGCAATAAATAGCTTTCCAGCAAGGACTCGCTCACACACAGCCAAGAAGTGACAGCAGCAGCCACAATGGCCAGAGCAGAGAGGTGACAGAGAGAGTTGACTGCACAGTCTGCTCCTTATGTAGGGAGATACAGGAAAAGGGAACAGAATAACAGATTACAATATCCTGTGTCCTCCCCCTGAACTGTCTAGTCTCCTGGAGCACTTTTTATCTCTATAATTTTACAGTTAAGCCTTAACCTACAACACACTTGATCAACATTTTCTGACTTCAGGTGATCGAGACCGAAGGTGCTTGCCCTCTTAAGTCATGATACACTCATTGTCTGCAAGACTTAATAAAGAACTACATAATAACCACAAGGAAGTTTTTGGTTTGAGGTTACCACATTAAACATTACCTAATTAGACACAGAACATATAAGCTATAACTTCAGCTTTAGGACCTCCATGAAGTCTTATTTCACTTTTCAAAGGGTATCTCAGTTGTGCTGATGTCCCTGTTAAGAATCTTCAGTGAGAAAACACAGATTGAAATGGTAGACTGCTATTTGTTCTAAGCCTTTAGGATGACTTCCTCTGATGGTCAAACTGAAGAAAATTCTACAAAGATATCTGGCATTTATGTGTGAAGAGTTTGTGTTATCAGTTGAGTGAGTCCCTTAATGCCCCATGTTCCATTCTATAACTGAAGTATAAAATAATGGCTTCTGAATAACACTCTGTTGAGGAAGTGAGACTAAATTTGTTGATTTTAAGCTGAGTCCCTGTGTGCAAAAGATTTTTCTTGTACTAAAACAAGACACAGTAATCTGTCAGCTTGTAAAGAAAAAACACTCCACTCCTGGTGGCTTTCTTCAGAATATTACATCATTTATAGAATGTATGACCAGCTTCTACCTTCCAAGTTGCTGCTAAATGCTTTCATTTGCATTGTGCGTTGTGTCCAGTGAGATCTAGACCCTACTTTGATGGATCCTGTAGAGGTGAGAGAACAAAAATGTAGGTAATAGTTGATTGAGAAGCTGCTTTTTACACTTTCCCATTTCCCTTAATGTGAACTGGGATGGCAAGGCTGAAATTCATAGAATCATAGGACTGTTGAGGTTTGAACAGACCTTCGATATCATCAAGTCCAACCACTCACTTAGAGCTCACATTCCCACAACAACTGCTAAGCCACTACCACCAAACCATGTCCTTCAGGACCACATCCTCACATCTTTTAAATGCCTCCAGGGATGTTGACTGCACCGCCTCTCCAGGCAGCCTTTTCTAATGTCCAATAACCCTTTCTTTGAAGGAATCTTTCCTAATATCCAACCTGAACCTACCTTGGCACAACTTGAGGCTGTTTCTTCTTGTGTCACTTGTTGTATGTGAGAAGAGACCAATGCCCACTTTGCTCCAACCACCTTTGAGGCAGTTTTAGAGGGGAACATCAATACAATTGTTCTCTTTTAGTGTGAAAATAAGAACTTGAAAGGTGTGCTGAGCATTGTCTTTTTCCCCTCAGCATGCCACACTCTTCCCATATATTGGGCTTAGTGAACTACATGTGATCTGCCACCTTCCATCTTCTCACAAGCATTTAATGGGCAGAATTTAACAGTGATTATTCAGGTTAGCACTTGGGAAACATAGCCTGAAGGTAAAAATTAGGAAGAACTGCCTGAAGTTCATCACAAAACTCAGTAGAGAGTACAATGCACAGGAGGGAAAGCCTACTGAGCAATTTTAAGTGTTATTTTTCAAGTTCATTAATAAATGTAGAGAATTTTAAAAGGGAATTATGCCTCCTGAAGTCCTGAGGGATTTTACTACCAACAGACTGGAAATTATCATTTTTATAGATAAGCCAATTAAAGGGAAATAAGGCTTTTGCATCATACCATGAGTGCTAAAAAGGGAATTTATAAGTACCTGTTTCTGTTTAATAATTTAGTAAGATTTTATGTTTTGTATTCTCACAATGGGCAGTTAAAGAGCAAAACCTTTTCCATAATTTCACATAGAAGTGAGTTATTTATTGATTTGGGACACATGAGGACAGGATGGCTCTATGTAGTTTTTCAGTAGCAACTATTTTGGTTTGAAGAGGAGAAAGCTCTGAAATGGTGATTCATAGTCCTGCATAAAGGTGATAAGCCCGACAGCAGTCCAGTTATTGGCCCAATCCCACCGGCTCTGAATAGTGCAAAAGCTTTTGTTTATCTCAGTGGGCTTTGGATCCATCTGTTTAACATCACCTCTCTTGCTCAGGCTGGAAGTGACAAAACGATAAAGGTGTCACCTGGGATTTTTGCCATTGGAAAGGGAGAATTCTTGTAGCCTTGTTAGTGCAAAATAAATTGTATTTGAATCTTTATGAAGTTTCATACGAGGAGTGCTCAGCCACCCTCCATTCCTTCAACTGAGCTCAGACTGTGAACCTAGAATGCTTTGCTGCACATGAGCACATATTCAGCTGTACCGTGAAGCAGCCAAGGAAAATAGACTGCTATGAACAGAGGGGGAAAAAAAAGACACAGAAAAAAAAGTCACTGCTGGGAATCAAATATTTAGTATGCATGGAGACATGTATCAGCCCCTGAACACATACCCAGGTACTCAAGAGAAGCTTCATCTGAGACTTCCTAGGTTATCTTTTAAAGATGCAGAAGATAAAAGAGCTTTCTATGAGTCTTTGTTTATAATATAAATAGTCAAAGTACTTTTGAACTTTTCTTTCCTTCTTTTGATAGAAATAAACTCTTGAATAAAAACAATGTTCCAGTGAATAATTTTTGTAAGGCTCTATTAAAGGATTTTCTTTCCCTAATTTTATTCAGCTTCAGCATTTTGTTAAATAACTGATCCCACAGCCAGGTTTTTATTTGGAAGTCCTACAGAAAACCAGTATCTATTTTTCAATACACTGTACAGGAAGTGTGTGAGCAGGCAAATTACAGTCACATTAAACTCTTTAAAATAGGTTGAAGATTACGTGCTTGTTGTCCTACTGCCACAGCATGGTACCGATTCAAGGCTTCACAGGAGCATAAACTAACTCATTTGGTCCTCATTCTTGGAGTGACAGCAGAGCAGGATCTAGAGAAAGGAAGCTGGAGGAAGAAAAAGCACATCCCTCTGTTTCTCCTCTCCCCTCATATCATCTGCCCTTTCAAGTGATCTGATTATTCTGCTATGCTACAAGCATGCCAACATGGCTTTTTTTCTACAGAAAAAAAAAAAAAAAAAAAAAAAAAAAAAAAAAAAGAAAAAAGCAAGCCTGGATTTGAAAAAATGGAAAAGCCTCAGGGGAAATTGAAAGATGAAAAGGAGAGTTGGGCTAAGGAGCCCAAGCAAACTTCTAGAGAAACCTTAACCCTTCAAAATAATTCCAGCAATTGCCTTTGTAAAGGTGCAAGTAGAGAGCTGTGCTCTGTCTTCTATTCTTCAGGCAAGACATAGTGATGAACCAATTGGACAACATCCTCTGCTCAAACTTTTCCCTTAGGCCCAAGCAGAATATGCAACTGCAGTTACCTAGGTGTTCTGAGAAGACTTAGAATATAAACTGGTGCTTAGTTTGCCTAGGCAAAAAGACTGGTGGCCAGGAAGTGCCTGTAGATTCTGCTGGGCAGAGCAGGACAGACAAGCTAAGAAGCTTCAAACATTGCACACCCCCGCCCCCGCCGCCAGCTTTGTGAATGGGAGAAGAGATTTTATTCTGTTATCTGAAACAAGAGCCTGAGTAACATGATCATGTATTACTGACCAGCTAGTATGGTTCAGTGCTATGCCCTTTTAGCTTTCCTCCTGTCCTACACTGGAGAGATGAAGACTATAATACATATTTCCCGGACAGGAACATAATAAAGCATACTTGCTCCTTGGTATAAAGAGTGAAAACCCCTGGCACAAGCATATATTATCTGTACAGAATCATAGAAATACTTTGGTTGGAAAAGAACTCCAAGATCATTGAGTCCAACCCTCCGCCTAACACCAAGATGGCCATTCAACTATGTCCCAAAGTGCCATGCCTGTATGGCTTTTTAACACCTCCAGAGATGGCAACTCCACCCACTCCCTGGGCAGCCTGTCTAAATGCCTGACCACCCTTTCAGTAAAGAAAGCTTACCTAATATTGAATCTAAACTTGCCCTGGTGCAGACTCAGGCCATTTCACCTCATTCTATCACCTGACACTATGGAAAAGAGACCAATGCCCACCTCATTACAACCTCCTTTCAGGGAGTTGTAGAGAGCACTATGCTATCATCTGGGAATTCTGTACAGATTTTTTATCATAGTGTGCAATTGTACTGCTCACAAATGTAAAAGGACCAATCCTTTCTATCATAGCTAGATGTGTGTGCATGTTTGCATGCATGTGTGAGCATATATGCAGGTGTCTACACAAAAGTGCATTGCTCCAGCTCTCTATCTGGATTCAATTTGATATTCCTTTTTTACTCCCTGTGCCTTTCTGCACTGTCTGTATGTAAGAAAGCAATCATAATAAAGATTGACCTGGCAGCGATGCTTAAACTGCTTCTGACAAAAGACTGGGTTGAAGAAAGAGAAAGTGAAGTTGTTAACCTCTAACAGCAGAAACTGTACACAGAAAGACCTAAGCTGGCTCAAGATGGCAATAAAATGAAGAGAAGACTGTAGAACGGCTTAGGTTGGAAGGGACCTTAGAGATCATCTACTCCAGTCTCCCCACCATGGGCATGCATGCCTCTCAACTAGACTCAGTGGCTCAAGGCCTCATCCAACCTGGCCCTGAACACCCCACGGAGGAGGTATTCACAGCCTTCCTGGGCAACCTACAAGCTGGTAGGTAGGGATTAAACTCAAAGCCAGTGGTAGTACCTCATGAAGATACTAGCATTGTTATAATGAACCCAAAGCTAAGACTGGGTTTTTTTGCCAGCTAAGGATCATTTCCAGTAAGACAAAGTGCAGCTGAATGCAGAACATGGTCTTCTCATGCAATTCCACTCACTGTGGAATGTAGACCTAAAGGTAAAGTTGTCTTTGAGTTTCTTTTTAATTTTTCCCATTTATGTGAGTTTCTGACTTCAAATGTTGCTCATGAAGGCAAATCTTTAGCTTTCACAATTTTACTGTTAGAAAATGGAATTGGCGGGGGGGAGGAGGGGGAGCAGTGTGGGCAGGCAGGGGGTGGTGTGATGGTTTCTGCACCATCTAATACCTTTATGGCATTTCCAGCATTATCATTCACAGACTGAATGTAAATAGTGATAGTACACAGCATTCTACTCAAGCTCATATTTTTCTTTTTAGACCATTATGCCTCTTTTTATATGCTGTTCCTTTTCTATTGTTTTTTTCCAGGGACATCTTCATTCAGAGTAATGGAGCACTGGGTATTAAATGAGTGTGCCTGTAGTCCAATGAACTCAGTATGCTGCTCATCTTGTTACTATACTTAATCTAAATAACCTTTTTTATGCTCTGCTGGAATGACATTTTCAAAAGGCTATATAGTAGTAAATGAGTGTATATGTCAGTAAGAATTTGCTAGAAAAATCAAATCTTCCTGACAAGTACATTTATTCATTGCTATTTACTACACACTCCAATTTGAAGGACAATTTTAGTGATCGGATCATTAACATTTACTGTCATCTTGGCAACATTTTCCAACTTTTCTCTTTACCTTCTTTCTTGCCTGTTGTGTGCTTAGCAACCTCTACCTAACAGAAGTTAGTTTTACAGGCTTTATATCACCAATGTGTTAAACAGATCTTTTTTCCCCTGTCAAGCTGGTTTATTGCACAGAAGGCACCTAAGTATTAGAGGAAATGTTAAATACAAGGTTCCTAACTGCAACATTAGGAATCTACTACAGTTACAGCCTTGATAAACAGCTGAGAGTATTTTCACATAAGATCACCACTTCTTGACAGGCATATTTTCATATTAATGTTTTTCAGGCCAGCTCTTCAGGAGAAAGCTGGTGAGCTGGTGACAGACTTTTAGGAAGTCAAGTTAGTGATAGGACTAGGGGGAATGGAGCAAAGATAGAAGTGGATAGATTCAGTTTGGATGTTAGGAAAAAGTTCTTCAGTATGAGGGTGGTGAGACACTGGAACAGGTTGCCCAGGGAGGTGATGGAAGACCCAACCCTGGAAGTTTTTAAGGCCAGGCAGGAAGTGGCTGTGAGCAACCTGATCTAGTGCGAGGTGTCCCTGCGCCTAGCAGGGGGTTGGAACTGGATGATCTTTGAGGTCCCTTCCAACCCTGACAATTCTATGAGACATAGATCAATACATTGATACCAAACTGAAGGTTTTTCCTAACAAAATACCATGTGGTTATGTGAAGCTTCAATGTGAAGCTTCAATTATTTGAATTCCATTTTAGTAAAATTTACTTAGCAAAAAGCAAATGAGGAAAATAAGGAGTTTTCCCTTTTGGAAGGATTTGCCCTTTATCTCACCAACGTGGCAAAAATGCTCATAAAATTGCTGATGTGGGCAAGTACTGGAGACTGTGGGAAGCAGAATCTAGGAATAAAAGCACTGTACTTAGACAGATAAGAGGTCAGAAGGGAAACACCAAGGATCACATCTATGAAGAATTTAGCTGTCTTCACCAATGAGGCAGGGAAATTGAATTACATCTCCTGGAGTTTGCGTAACTTTATTAATCCAGAAAAATCCCCTGCCTGTAGGGTATTTCCAAGTAAAAACCTTCCTATAACAGAGATCACGACAATACACAAGTAGTCAAGAAAGCCTCCCATAGTCAAAATTGTATCAGAAGATTCTTCTGCTTTAGAGTATGGCACATAGCATGCTACTACATGATCAATGTATCTGTTTAAAGCCACTGACACTATTTTTGAGTGATAAAACCAAGAAAGGATTAAAGGGTACTGTGGGATAACCACATAGCTCACCATGGGACTGGAAGGCAAGTTGATTTGGTAGGTTTTGGGATGAAAGTCATTTGCAATAAGCAGGTGTTTTGTGTTACATGAAGATCCCTGAAGCTGGCCTGCCAAACATCCAGCGGAGGGAGTCATGTGGAAATAAGGTGGCCCTGCTTTGGCTAAAACTGACGAAGAAAGGCTAAAACAACATAAACGCACAACTTCAACGCAGATTCTGAGGGCCAGGGTGCCTGAATGAAGACCCTTGCCTGATTTTAATATTAAAGTTGACATGCCTCAATATGTTAATGAGGAAAACCAAATACATGCTAAACATAAATGACTCTGCTACTCAACGTTCCTCCCAAACCATGCTGAACATCACCTAGAAGGCAGGAACAGCCTGGGCTAGGGCGTAAAACCCACGAGAGGGATGTGCAGGGGGCAGTGCACTGGTGGTACCAGCACCAGTGGGGTGGGGTGCATTGTGGGCCACAAGCAGAGGTGCAGTGTGGCCAGCAGCAGCACCAGTAGCAGCAGGTGGGAGGAAAAGATAGAAATGAGGATGGTTGTCAGGCTATGCTCCTTTTCCTCCACACAAGACTTAACTTTTGCTGCATTTCTAATACATATTAGAGTTACTGCAAAGGTTTGCATCTCCAACTGTGTCAGCTGTTACCCAGGATTTATTAAATCTTGAGACCAACTTGCAGTTAGTGCATTTATCACTGGCAATACTGAATCTGTTGTCTCTCCCACTTTAAACAATTAAGCGATTTGATTGTTTTAACTTTCTGAACTTGTCTGAACAAGTCCTTATTGGGGCACTTTAAAGAGAGGTAAATGTTAATTTTGCCAAATAGTTCCAGTAAGACTCCTGGGCTCAGACATCAGGACCTTACCCATAATGGGACAGGTAGCTCAGTTGCTTGCAAAACAAGTGATGGGTCAGCAGGATTTAGCTGAGGATTAAATCACTGAAAGACAGACTGTGGTATTTTCAAAGCAGAAATAATTGCTTAAAAAAACCAACCCTACACATTATGAGAAATATGAAATACTGTTAACATCAGCAGAAGTCCAAATAGCACACTGCACCCACTGGTGCTTCATGTCTCATCGGGGCTAGGGGGTAAATACTGATGCATCGAGCACAGCAGTAACCATTTGAGGGGAAGGAGGAGAATTCTAAGGAATGATGAACTTCCATGTGAACTGTCACCTTGCTGATTACATTCTGATTGCTTATTAGTACTAATTGAATCTCATAGTAAATGAGACACAAAATGGAAATTTACCAAGAAAATTGAAATAATTACAATACTCTACCAAATTATATTTAATATGATTAAAATAAATTATTACTATTTTAGTTATTTACATTTTTCTAGATTTAAAAAGAAAGTTTAAACACTCTTAAATGTCAGTTTTCCCTAAGCAATCTAACATGGTTCCTCAACCAGCACCAAATTCTGTCTGCTCACTTGGCTAGCTATAAATAAGTAAAGAACTTGGATGCACAGCCAAACACACCTGTTCTCCCCAAGCTGGCTCAGTGGAGTGCTCGGGAAAGCAGGAGTCCTGACAGCAGTAGGGCATGACCTACAGCTTCTGGTCAGCGGAAATGACTTTAAATACAGACAAGAAATCTGCTTGGAAATTTTTTTTAAACTGTGATGTTCCTGAGGAACATTTTAATTGTGACACACTGCCATGTTCTGCTGGAAAAGGAAAAGTTTCAGCTGTGGCCTTTCTTACTGATTCTCATTAGAGCAATTTTAAATTATGTCTAGGCTTATAAGCAGGTTCTCTAGGAAAATCACCTTGCAGTTGATGATTCTGGTGTAGAGTCAGGCAGGGCAGATACATGAGGAACTTTGCAGTGCTGTCAACTCCCCTTCTTCCTCAGATTAACCCAATACCAGAGTACCACCAGGCACGTGGTGTTGTGAGTACTGTTGCTGTAAATACCTTAGTCAGATTCATAAAGGAGGAAATATGATAAGTGACCAGTCGGAGAAAGCAAATGGTGGATGCTAACTTGATTTGCACAGTGTAAAACAATGCCAATGAAATTTACAGAGCTACATAGGCTTAAACTAAAGGCAACTAAGAAGAATCCCACAGACTGGAAAGAACTGCCCAAGGTCATACAATATTATATAACAAAATTTAACATAATATTCCACATCCAAACCTCAGCATGTGTGATCTGGTAAAAATCTTAAAATTACTTTACCCTAATGAGGGCATAGTGTCCTTTTTGAACTATTCATCCTTTACTTTGCCTTCATAGAATCACAGAATCATAGAATTGTCAGGGTTGGAAGGGACCTCAAAGATCATCCAGTTCCAAACCCCCTGCCATGGGTAAGGACACCTCACACTAGATCAGGTTGCTCAGTGCCACATCCAGCCTGGCCTTAAAAACCTCCAGGGATGAGGCTTCTACCACCTCCCTGGGCAACCTATTTCAGTGTCTCACCACCCTCATGGTGAATAATTTCTTCCTAACATCCAATCTGAATCTACCCATTTCTATTTTTTTCCGTTCCCCCTTGTCCTATCACTACCTGACACCCTAAAAACTCCCTCACCAGCTTTCTTGTAGGCCCCCTTAAAATACTTCCAGTCCTTCTATTCTCTGATTGAGAATACACTCTGCAAAGATGAGGGAGAATAGCTGGTGCTGGATTAGGCTTTCAAAAGAGATGGTATTTCACCCCTCACTCATAAGCACAAGAACGCAGCGTTACAACATCGACCCTACCTAAGCCATCGACTCCTCATTTCTCAGTGTTAGTTTCAGTAATACTGGATAGGTTGGCTCATTTTTGCTTGGATAAAAGTTATGTTATTTGAACTGTAAATGGATTTACTGTTGAGCTGTTTATAAACAAAGAAGCATAACATATTGGCAGAGACATGTAGAAAAGATTCATATATACTGCATCTAGGCTAGTGTCTGGAAATTCAGTATGAATCCCTCTTAATAATCTTTAGCTGCCCAGATTTGCTAGAAAAACATGTTTGTGTTTTTCTGATCTTTGTTTCTACATCTACCCATAATACAAATATACTGGGGAATCATGCCACACGCTGGGATTTTATTGTGATTTCTTTCTTAATACTCCATAGCAGCACCAAAACATTAACATCAAAGCAGGTGTAAGCTACAAATACAGCCACGCTTTTAAGTCTTACCATGCTAACCTTATCTTGGAAGCGTGCAGGATGTGGGCTATGTCATTGCCATGTAAAAAGCAAAAAGGATACAAGGGCTATCTGCCTTCAGAAGCTTATGGTTTGTTCCACTGAAGAAATGAAGAAAAGAAAAAGAGAGGAGATAATACCTAGGGAGAAAGCAAGCTAGAAGCAAACTACCTTTGACTTCTCAAGGATATTAAGATATCACAGTTTCATTTCGTGTTTCACAGGTTGTGCATCATGTGATCCTACAAATCTTGGAAATGAGAGAGATGCAGTATCTGTTGTACTCGCCTTGGTTCCAGGCAGTTGCTATTTACCATCAGGGCAGCAACAAGGCCTAGAAACTTCACATACTGGTTTTATCCCAGTTTAATTTTCCCAGTCCCCACCATCATATGATGTCAGGTTCCTTGTTCTATCAAAGCCTGGGAGAAGATAAAAGGGATGTAAAATGTAGGGTATCGGCCTCAGGCAAAAAAAGTGGGACCTTATGATGTGTCTGAACTCCCGCCTATAATGGGTTGGAGAACCAGTCATAAAAGTAAAACTGTTTCTTGCAAGTGTTCCTGCATCAAAATCAGCAAGTGAAAATAATGGAGACTGCAGATTGCAAAATTAAGTTGCCCAGATTTGCAATTAGTATTTCATAAGACATTTAGGTTTTAAATGATGAGGTGAAAGAGGTTGAGGAGAAAGAAACAAATAAAAATTATCTTCCAAACAAAGTGCCAGAGGCAGCAAGTGGATCCAAAGTATAATTGTCCAGAAAAGGACCAGGATCTAACGGGAACTCCAGATCTTCCTTTCCCCACTTTTGTGGGTTGTTGGGGTTTTTTTGTTTGGTTTGGAGGTTTTTTTTTTCCCCTAACAGTTTCAGTTTTATTTTACTTTCTCTTTCAAAAAATACATGACAGCAGAACATCCAGCTGCTTATGGAAAATTCAATAGCTTTTGTGATTTAAATCAATATGATTTAACAGGTTGTTGTTTTGCTATTCACATTTGAAAAATCACTGCAATTATAATTCTATCATAATAAAGTGTTCTTGCATTCAAAGCCTTTGACAATCTTTGCTCAGATGCCAACTCTTCTCACATCTCTGGTAGTACCAGATCTCTGATAATCCCCTCCTGCTATTAAAGTTTCTTGCCCTACCTTAAAACTGCTATTGCATCAGGTGTTCAGGAACTACCATTATCAATACTCAGGATCCTTTTGGATGTTTCCACGGGTGGCGAAACCACCCTTATGTGGTCTACAGAACTCACAGTGGTAAATCCAACCTTAGCCTTCTGGCCGCATTTAAACCTAGACTAACAAGAAATAAGAAGCAGAAATAACAACAGCCATTTTTCTTAAAAAGCACTACTTTCCTTAGGTGAGAAAACAACCAGTTATTATTTTAGTTTACATTTTATTTCCTGTTTTATTGACCAGCTGGAATTATACTATTAATGCTCAAGGCCTCTTATGACTTAAGGATCCACAAGTTTAAAAGCTCTATGGGAGACTGTAAATAATGCTCCTACAAATCATAGTCCTGAGCTGATACAAAGACCATGGAAACCTACTCCATGCAAAGAAAAGTAGTTTGGATATATCCTTCTGTTGTGCTGTTCTCCTGCACTGTATCATCTTGGCATAATATGAAAACAGGAATTGGTCTGATTGAAACAAGGTATTTGAGGACCAATTATTCCTTTTTTTTTCCCTCTTTCCAACTTTCACACATAGCTGGAGAGTTTGGGTTGTTCAGTCTGGAGAAGAGAAGGCTCCGAGGAGACCTTACAGAGGCATTTCAATATTTGAAGGGGACTTACAGGAAGGCTGGGGAGCGACTGTTTAGAGGGGCTTGTAGCAATAGGACGAGGGGCAATGTTTTTTCAACTGGAGCAGGGTGGATTTAGGTTGGACATTAGGAGGAAGTTCTTCACAACGAGGGGAGTGAAAACCTGAAACAGGCTGCCCAGAGATGTCGTGGAGGCCCCATCGCAGGAGACAGTGTCAAGGTCAAACTTGATGGGTTCCTGAGCAACCTGATATAATTAAACAATATCCCTGCTCACTGCAGAGGGGGCGGAAAAGATGACCTTCAAGTGCGCCTTCCAGCCCAATGCATCCTATTATTCTCTTTCTAAAGCGTTTTGACTCATCCTACATGTAAGAAATGTAAGGCTGAGCATTTTGAGGAGGTCTGGGGGGATTTAAAAAAAAACACAAATGACTGTAATTCATACATGACATGTTGTAGCAACCTGGAGCCCAGATGTAGCAAATTTCCACTGTGCTTGAAAGTGGCTGAAAGTACTGAAGATTAAAAACAAGCTATTGCTGAAGGTCTGGTAAAGAGTTTGAAAAAGACAAACAAGGGCTTATTGCTGACCTGGTTTGAGTTGAAACAGAACTCATTCTGGTCAGTGATGTTATTTCTCAGGCCAGGCTGTTCTAAGAAACTTTACTTTATGAAATTAACAGCATGTTTTTGCAGACAGCGTGTGCTACAAATAGTGATAACACTCAATATTTATATTTAGTACCAAGACTTGGTATGCAGGCCAAAGTCACTGCTAAATCTTGTGCACTACATTGGAGGTGCAAAGTGAAAAGTCATACCTGCAGGGAGGAGCTCACTGGGGCTTCCTCTGAGGAAGACCCTTTCCTGTTCTACCTTCGATCCCAATCCATGAGTTCCTGAACCCAGTTTCAGAATCCAGTTCCTGAATCCAGAACCCACATGCTGCACACTCCAGTCTAGGACTTCCCCCATGCCTGCCTACTGCATCAGTGGTGATGGTGACATCAAGGGGCTGGGTTTAATACTGAGTTTGTATATATTTGCATTTATTTCTTTTTATTATTATTATCAAAGTAGTTTTAGTTTTCTTTTCCAGCTCATAAGTTTCTCTCATTCTCTTTCTCTTCCATTTGGGAAGGGAGGTGGGTTAACAGAAAGCATCCATCTCTCATTTAGTGGCCAGACCAGCCCTAACCTTTGAGAACTGTGCACACAGTACAGTACTCTGTTGTTTATTGTTGTGGGTTTTTTTTTCCCTAGTACAGAGTCTTTCAATAACAAGATGAAGGCTTCAGGCCTTCTGATCTGTGGACAGGGTAGTGTCAACATGCCCAGCAGCATACACAGCCACAAATCACTGCAAGAGCCTGGACACGCTAAGATTTCCTGTTGTATCAATAGGATTACTGAAAGCCCCAAGAGTAGGGTAGTGTGAGAGGCATCTTGCGAATGTTCTTGTTATTTTCTACTTGAGCTCTTTGCCTTATTTTCCATTCTTTATAAACAGATTGGTTGAATAAATTTATACTCTCAATTTGCTGTTTCTGAGTCTTATGAACACAAAATTTCCCCTTGAAATCGGTGCAGTACAAGATTTTATTAATTAATACTAGATTCCAGTGTAATTGAAAGCAATTTGACATAAAATGCAATATTAGAGTTTGGGACCAATGTCTCTCTCAAGCACAGCTACTTATTAGAAAACAAAGAGGCTTGCAAATACCTTTGACTTCCTTCTTTTCAGAGATGCATGCAGTTTCTAAACCCACAGAGGGTTAGTTTCTCAACCCAGGCTTCCAATCATTTCATGCACATATAAGGCTTTACTTGCTTAATAAACTAAACAATGTTTCATTATTTTGTTTAACATTTTGCAGATCATTTTTCTACTGCTTTGCAATGAAGTGATTATCTATTTTGACTGTGTTTATCTCACTATCAAGTATTACTTTTCCTTTTGTAAGGCTTATTTTGAGATTAACCTGCAGGTTTGGTGTTTGGTCAAAATATTCTCTCTGGGGAGTCCAACACTGTCTGCGTCCTAAATAGCTTGTTTAAGCTTTCCTGTCTTCCCAGCCTATAACATGAGGATAATAATACTTCACAAACAGACCTGCTGTGAGGATTCATCAGTTAATGTTTGAAGACAGGGATGCTTATGATTTAGCATTGACCTATAAGAATGTGTGACTCTGAAATTTATGTTTCACTGCTGCATTTCCTATCAGTGGAGTAACTAACACATGAAAGGATATCTCACGCAGGATGTACTCCAGCAAATCTGTGCCCTCTGGAGTACATGATATTACTTAATCATCCACAATTTCTTCACCTTCACAACAAGACCTCTAGCACTGCTGCTGAAAGTAATCACACATTGTACACTTTAACCTGCACTCAAATGCTGAGCCTCAACTGGTTCATCTGTTGTTAGGTGCAAACAAGATTTGAAAGAATACTCCAGGGGATGTACACACATAGGACCTAATTAAAGACTTCAGCAAGTACTGGATCACAGAATCAGTAAGGTTGGAAGAGACCTCAAGGATCATCAAGTTCAACGTGTCACCACAGACCTCATGACTACTAAACCATGGCACCAAGTGCCACGTCCAATCCCCTCTTGAACACCTCCAGGGATGGTGACTCCACCACCTCCCTGGGCAGCCAATTCCAACAACTAACAACTCTCTCTGTGAAGAACTTTCTCCTCACCCCCAGCCTAAACTTCCCCTGGCGCAGCTTGGGACTGTGTCCTCTTGTTCTGGTGCCTGGGAGAAGAGACCAATCCCCTACAGACAGGCTTGTAAATAGTGATTTAATGTTTGTACAAGAAAATTTATCAGTTCAAAAAGGTAATATATTTCAATCTGTGTATCGGTGATCCTATTGCAAACTATAGCTGAAACTAAGTTACCCAGTCAATACAGTTACTAACAGATAATTACTTCAGGTTGCTATAGCTTTCCTTTCTTCCTAAGAAATAACAATTAATGAGTAAAATGGATTAGCAAGCACAGTGAGGAGTAAAGAGCTTCCAAACAAGTGGAGCAGCACATAGCTGTAATATTGACAAGATCCACCAGAAGAAATTATGGTATTTCCATGAATATTACAGAATCTAACCCTGTCTGGGTCTTCCCTCCCTTTCTCTGCCCTCTTTCTCTTCCCATTTCTCTTCTTTTTTTTTCTCATTTTAATTTTCTTGCTTCCATTTCTAACTGCACAACTGAAATTCCACAGCCCAGTGAAACCCCTGTATTCTAAGAACATCAGAGGACCTTGGTAAGGTGTTACAGAAGTTATTAAACAGTCAGGTATTCATCCCTACTTTTCATTCCTTATCCTTATGCTCCACTGTAAGACACTGTAAGTCTGTAAAACTGCCTCTCAAGCTGTTAGGAAAAAAATTAGAAATCATATTCAACCGAGCTTCACAAATGGGAAATGAAATATGAGCTTTATTGATTGTGTCTATTCCGTATGAGTTTTCACACAACAGTTAATAAAATCCTGAAATCCTATCTCAAAAGAGAATGTAATCAGAACACAATCTCTACCTTGATTTCTTGGAATAATTCCACACCCACCCCCTTTGTTTCATTCAAGATCCAGGTTTGGAACTTGGCAGAAGTACTCTTTGCTATGTTGAATGACATCTGGGATGAAACATCTTAGATTTGATTACCACTACAGTGTCATTTTCCCACAAGCAGGAAGGATTGGTGTATATTCTAGGGTGCGGTCAAAATCCCAGCCTGTACTGAATCTACAGAATCAAAGAGTAATGATTCAGAATCAAGTATGTTACCCAGTTAAATTAAGTCTTTGATCTAACAATGTGGGTTTTGTGCTTAAAGACAGACAGATTCTGATAGTTTTCTGTTATGGACTGTTTAAAAATAGAGATGTGTGGGCTGTAAAATATTTTCTGTGACAAAGATCTGATCAAGTAATTATCTGCAGCAAATTTTGGGTCCAATTTCTGCTACCTAGACCCTTTTACAATTCACCAGAGGGTGATTTTGTCAGCCTGTCAGCAGAAAAACAAGAGAGTATGTTGAGAAACATTAACAAAAGTTGGAAACAACAGCTTCTGAAGCATTTGAATTGTCATTCATAGGGATGCAAAGAGGCTGCCAGATGAGAAAATAAGAAAAAAGGTTGATGGGAGATAACAGAAGGCCAGGAAAGAGACATTGGAAAGTTATATTCAGAAACCTGATGTGAAATTCAAATTGCTCTCTTTTTTCTTCTAAGCTCTTTCCAGGTGGCATCTCTCACAAACCCAGAAAGAGAATCCTGTACTCACACACTCACTGTGGTTAAAGACCCACAGCAGGACAGATCCCTATTATGACTATAACAATATCATAGTATCAGTCAGGGTTGAAAGGGGCCACAAGGATCATTTAGTTTCAACCCCCCTGCCATGGGCAGGGACACCCTACACTAGATCAGGCTGGCCAGAGCCTCATCCAGCCTGGTCTTAAACACCTCCAGGGATGGGGCCTCAACCACCTCCCTGGACAACCCATTCCAGGCCTTCACCACTCTCATGGGGAAGAACTTCCTCCTCACATCCAGCCTGAATCTCCCCACCCCCAGCTTCATTCCATTCCCCCTAGTCCTATCTCTACCTGATATCCTGAGAAGTCCCTCCCCAGCCTTCCTGTAGGCCCCCTTCAGATACTGGAAGGCCCCAATGAGGTCACCTCGGAGCCTTCTCTTCTCCAGACTGAACAGCCCCAACTCCTTCAGTCTGTCCTCATAGGAGAGGTGCTCCAGCCCTCTGACCTTCCTCGTGGCCCTCCTCTTAGTCCCTAGTCACTTAGAGAAAACAAAGTCAAAACAGTGAAGAATGCAGCTACATCCACTATAACCAGCTAACTTCTACTTGGCAAGAAGAGTGAGGAAATCTTGGTACCTCGTTCAGACTAACCCTGCGTCTTCCAGTTTATCTTCTGTATTACTCTTTGCAGAAATAACCTGCTCCTAACTGTGCAAAAATACAACTAAGATGCTTACAAGAGAAGGGCTATGCATCATAGGAGGCTGGTCTCACTTTGCACATTTTGAAGAAAGACTTCAGCCTTTTTTCACTGAAAGTCTTACCAAAAAAAGGAAAAAGAAAAGAAATATCAAGCTGGTTTTGCAGTTTTCCTACCTCCTTTTTTTTAACCTCCCTCAGGATTTTTGTCCATTTACTGCCATGGCAATACTAATTAAAATAGATAAATACATTAATAAGAGCCTGAATATGGGCAAAATTATTTAAAAAAATTAAAACCAGTTGTTCCTCTACTAAGCAACTTTTTGCTCAGTAAATGTTGCTCAGTCTTACACAAAGCAACATTACAGGCAAATACAGTACAAATGAATATAAAGTCCTGGTCTCCCTGGCAGGGACAAAATTCTGAAATATATTGAAAAATTATCTCCAAATCCATATCTGTATCTGTGAGAGACTAAAGCTTGTCTCTCCTGGTGTGACTCAACAAAGATAAAATCACTTGCTGCTTGCCCGGACAATAGCTGATGTGCGTTGGGCAGAGACACTGGAAGGACTCTTGGAAGTTGCAAAGATAACATTGCTCACTGGACTGCAGCTGGCCTACAACAATGGCCCAAGGGCCCAGCCATCACACCTTCAGGACAAGATCATTTCCAGCCATCAGATACCCCAGGAAGGGAGGATGATGAGACAATGGATTCACCACCTGTTTCCTTATGTGTAATGAGCGTGTGGGTAGGTAGATGGAGAAGGAGGCGGCGGAGACCTCCCCCTCCCTCCAGAGGGCTGCCCAAACTCACCTGAGTACACAGAAAGATTTCCTGGGGAACGATACCTGGATACTTACCTAAAGATTATTTCCCAGAATGATATCCTGGGGAACAACACCTGGACACTTGCCTAAGGACTAAAAAACTGTATAAAAGACTGGAGCAACTACTGGCTTAGCAGAAGAGAAATGCAGAAGAAAGCAGACGGCAGCACACGCTGGAAACATCACGGGGCAACACAATGGATCTTGGACTCTGAAAACCCTCTCTCCGTGCCCTAAGTTCCGCCTGCTGCAACTCATGGAGCTGAAGAAGCTGCCCAGAGGACCACATCTCTTATACAGCCAAAGCTGCAGCACCCTTCCTCTACAAACCCAACATCTCCTGCAGCACCTTTCCTCCACAGACTCAAACTGTCTTGGGGGGGGGTGAGGGGTGTGGTAGTATAATTCCTTTCCTTTAATCTCCCTCTTCTCTCTTCTCTATTTTCTCTCTCTCCCCTTCTGATCCATCCACTTTATTTATGTAATAGTCTAGCTGTTGCTATTTTGGCCTCGTTTGTGCCTCTCATTTCACAACATGGGAATATTCAAAAGAACTGAGTCTCTTTCCCTCACCAGACTGAGACAGTATCATACAAAGGTTTACATTTCAGTGTGATATCCAAGCAAGCTGAACTGAATGCACACAGATACATTTTATTCATGTCTCAAAAAAAAAAAAAAAAAACATGCACAAGCTGGTAGCAGAGAATTTTCAGCCTAACAGACACTTTTTGTCACAGAGCAACAAAAGCACTCAGAAAGGTATTGAAGAGTCAGGAGCTAAGGACTTGGGGTAAAATTTGCAGAAGAAAAGGAAAAAATATTGATTTGAGTAATACTTGGATTCGGACAATTATTTTTTCATTGTTATAGTGTTAAAGGTCTTTAATAACAAAACAAATCTACAGTATTTTTAAAATGTATTTACTCCGTAAGAAAGTACTAAAAATGCCCTCAGTCTGTGTAACATATTAAAAACAGGCCTTATATATGTGAGGTAATGACTGAAGACTTTCTCCCAAATAGCACAAAGAAAAAGTATTCCAAACATTTAAACCTCTGGCTTAAATCCCTACAACTTCCATTTTAGCCCTACAGGAGTTCCTACACTGCCTGTTAGGCAGTCTTGATGAGTTTGTCCCATCCAGTTTGAAAGGTGTGGTTTGAAAGGTGTTTCCCAAAGTCCATTGCATGGGATATTATAAATCTTTCAAATTTCATCTTACATTTTGCTGAGAAAACCAGCTAGCCACATGTGGTACATAATTAAGAACAAAATAAAACAAACCAGAGCTTAAGGTTTGCTGCGTTTTATTTCTAAAAAGGTCAGTCACGGTTTTCCTCAATCTGAACTCTGTCACAGACAGGAGTGATTTGAGATGCACATGCACGGCACATCGGTGACTGCACTGGCTCTGGATCTAAGAGCAACTCAGCTTTGCCTTACTGGCTGGGATGTAGCTAATCCTTGCTGCCAGCGTGTTACTGTGTGCAACCCTTCGCCGTCGGCACAAGGCTGCCAACATCTGCAGCACTACCGGCTCTGTAGTTTGGATCAACATTCAGCTTGGATGAGCTGTTCAAAGGGAAATGGACTTGCCCACAAGTGTGATCCAAAAGAGGAAAATGAGACCATTAAATAAAAAGAATGCAGCACCTGTCAGATGCTGCAAAGTCTCAGGGTCACATTAACTTTTACCTTTCCTAAAAATTGTCTTGGTTTGAGCTGGAAGCAGCTCCAGACAGAAAGTATTTCACCCCAAAGGAGTAACTCAAAACACTCACACACAATTGGAGGCTAAATAAAAATACTATTTACAAACAGAAACACAATTATAAAAGGCATTCGGGGAAAAGGATAGATGGATGGATAGATAGATAGATAGATAGATAGATAGATAGATAGATAGATAGATAGATAGATAAAATCAGCTCAAGCCTAGCCCTCCAGCTGGGCCCACCAGGCCTCAACCAGTCAAACCTCCCCCACCAACACTGCTCCCCGACCAAGACAGGCACACCAGGTCTCATGCTAGGCCTTGATGCCCCCCAAGATGGACCTACCAGGCCTCATCTGCGCAGCAAGGAAACAGCTTGCCAGCAAGGCTGCACTGGCACACACCACAGCAGCAGCAGTCGCTGCTTGCCCGGCTGGGAGGTCTCCTTATCATACAATCACAGAATCACAGAAACATTCAGGTTGGGAAAAAAAACCCTCGGGATCACCAAGTCCAACCCATAACCCTGCTCTACAGGGCTCACCCTTAAACCACATCCCCAAGCACCACATCCAAATGACCTTTAAACACATCCAGGGTTGGTGACTCAACCACCTCCCTGGGCAGCCATTCCAATGCCTGACCACTCTTGCTGGGAAATTTTATTTTCCTAATTTCCAGTCCAAACCTACCCAGTCATAGCTTGAGGCCATTCCCTCTTGTTCTATCACTACCTGGGAGAAGAAACCAGCAGCAGCCTCTCCTCAACATCCTTTCAGGTAGTTGTAGAGAGCAATGAGGTCTTACCTCAGCCTCCTCTTTTACAAGCTAACCATCCCCAGTACCTTCTGTCATTTTTCATAAGATTTATCCACCAGGCCCCTCACCAGCTCCCTTGCCCTCCTTTGCACTCATTCCAGCAGCTCCACATCTCTCTTGTATCGAGGTGCCTAAAACTGGACACAATACTCAAGGTGTGGTCTCACCAGAGTTGAGTACAAGGGGACAATCACCTCCCTACTCCTGCTGGACACAGCATTTCTAATGGAGGCCAGGATGCCGTTGGCCTTCTTGGCCACCTGGGCACACTGCTGGCTCATATTCAGTTCCTTGTCAATTACAAGCCCCAGGTCCCCCAGGCTATATAGGGAGATGCAGGAGTATGAGATGGAATAACAAATTACAATACCCTGTGTCTACCCTCTGGGATGGACTGTCCACCCACTTGGGCGCTCTGGTCCTCTGGAGGAATTTATCTCTGTGGTAGGACAGTTAGTTCTTAATGTTCAACAAACATTTTGGGAAAATTGTAGACATTAAGGAAAAATGTTATCAGCATTTTAACATGGAAAGGTTCAGGTTTGCTGAAACTATTCCTGTACCCCACCAAAAGAAACCCCAAACCAAACAACTGCTTTGGGCATTTGTTTCTGGTGCCATCAGTGTAGTGCATTTTATCCTTCAGATACTAGCTAGTGAGAGCTATGTGGGATCAAGATTTCTGTTTATATTTTTAAATGTCATGGTTGGATATTTTCACTTGTGTTAATGCTAATCAATTGATGTAACATTTTAAAGTTACACACTGCTGAGATACACTACCCAGAAATTTTGAAAATAAAAATAAATTAAAACTTCAAATATTAAAATCAAATTGTGCACAATTTCAGGCTCAGAGTTCAGGACCAAAGGAAACCATCTTTGAAAGGCAGCACTTTTAGCACTACATGTATAGTTATTTCTGCTCCTACAATTACAGGTCTACTGCCTTATTATTATAAATGCATGTGTACAGGACTATTTGCATAAACTTGTGTTCTGGAAAGCATTAAAATGGAGGTCATGATCATACTGCTATGTTTTGTGACCCAATTATCCCCCAAAACTCCAAAAGCCAAAGCACAAAATCGGTTTTAAAAATACAGTCAAAATACTTAGCCAAATACCAATACTTACAGCCAAATACAAATAAGCACACTAGAAAACCATTACAGTCAGCTACATCAAAATCAACATTTTTTACCAGCTTTCCCCTCATGTTTTCAGAAGAATTTTGGTGGCTGATAGAAAATGCATGCAAATTAATTTATCTCCAAATTTTTGTTAATTTCTTCCAACTTCTGGAATCAAGGAGAAAAGATGAAAGAGCTTTTACTTACTTCTCTTTTCCAATTTTTTGGGTAAATTTTTATTACCAGTTTTAAGAACAGAAATGTGAAAGCAGCAAAAGAATCACAGAACTGTTCAATTTGGAAGAGACCTTTGAGATCACCAAGTCAAACTGCTCACCTAGAGCTCACAATCCCACTATTGATACTAAGCCACTACCACTAAACCATGTCCCCCAGCACCACATCCTCATGTCTTTTAAATACCCCCAGGGATGGTAACTCCACCATCTCCCTGGGCAGCCTGTTCTCATGCCTGATGTCCATTTCTGTGAAGACATTTTTCTTAATATCCAACCTGAATCTCTCTTGGTACAATTTGAGCCCATTTCCTCTTCTCCTGTCACTTGTTGCATGTGAGAAGAGATTTACACTCACCTTGCTCCATCCTCCTATGAGGTAGTCGTAAAGGGCAATGAGGTCTCCCCTCAGCCTCCTCTTCTGAAGGCTAAACAGTCCCAGTTCCCTCAGCTGTTCCTCATAAGATTTGTCCTCTAGACCTTTCACCAGCTAAGCTGCCTTTCTCTGAACCCACTCAAGCACCTCAATGTCATTCTTGTAGTGAGGGGCCCAAAACTAAACGCAGTAGTTGAGATGAGGGCTCACCAATGCTGAGTACAGTGGGACGATCACATCCCTGGTCCTGTTTGCAATGCTGTTTCTAATACAAGCCAGGATGCTGTTGTCATTCTTGGTCATCACACCAGCAAGTGTTTAAACAAGACACCCAGTGAAAATCTGTCATCATACCAGAATGACCTGGAAAAGCTGTAGTTTTCTTAACTGTTATTGAGGAAAACCTGTATATACTTCATTGACTTAAATGGTTCCAGACAGTGGAATGGATCCAGTGACATTAGTATATTAACAGTACTTGAAAGGAATATTTGGAAGGCCATTTATCTAATAATTTGAAACATTCTGTTTGCTCCTTTTGCTAACAATAATATTTTGAAGTTTTGTCATCTGCTTATATTAAACAATCTTCATTTTTAATAAGAAATCCAGGGTATTTAATTTCGAGAGCTTACAAAGCATTAAAGTACCATTTTTTGGTGATGTAAACCTTGATATTGTTTCTTCAGGTGTAGAGAGAGCCAAGAAATAAGAGTGATTACAAAAGTAATAATTGTAAGGATAAAGTTCAGCTATAAGATACCGTATTTCCTCCAAAAGAGATGGCCAACGCTTTCAGCCCAAATGGAGGTGAAATAATTTCATTTAGTGACACAGAAACTGTCTCATAAACAGCAATCCCATTTCCTAGCACTCACAACCTCACTCCCTTCTCAGGCATGTTTGATGGCTGATAACTCCTGGTTTAGCCTGTGCTATTCCTGCTTATCTGCCCTGTTGCCAGGCGAGCTCTGTTCAAAGAAACAGCAAACAATGCAGTACTGTGTCTACAGTGAAGATGGAAGTCCCTTTTCTGCAGCCACCAACATCCCCTGTTGTTAGTTACTCGCAGAGACGTAAATGCCATCTGGTGTAAAGGGCTGTGCAGCCCACATGGAGTGTGAGACTATTCATTGCCTACTGAAATCTTAGGATATGCACTGAAAGAACTATGGGATTTCCTTATTTTCATATCTAACATGGGATGGTACTTGGATGCAACGACTGAAAAACAGAAACTACAATAAATTGATGTTCACATTACATAAAGCTAATTATGTGAAAATACCAAAATCTGTAGAAAAAGGTTCAGAAAGCTGGGAAAGAGAAATGGAAGGGAGACCTCATGACTGTATTCACTATAGGTTAAAAGATATTTTGCTACTCTCAGTTTTGTTTAAGGCACAAACTTCTTCCCTGTATCATCAGATTTAAAGGCATGTCCAGTCAGCACAGATCAGACGTGTGTGTGGGCAGCCTTCACGACTGGATTTTGAGAAGAATGCATTCATCACAAAATTTCTAATATAAACTATGTATCAGTTCTGGGTAAGAGAAAAATATTTCTCAGTTATTGATAAAAACATGGTTTCATTCATTTTGATATCTTTTCCTGTGTATGTAATCATATGAAACAGCCTGCTTGTCACAGAATAAATTCTTTACATTTAAAAAGTTATACAAGAGAAGGGTATCTGCTAATACAACTTCAAATAAAATGTGTTAGAAAGGAGCTATGATAGAAAGTAAAGGAACAGTCTGATTTTAATCTTGTGGTTACCAGCATCAAATCTGGTTGAGCTATTGTTATGGGTTTAAGAACTGGGATGTCTTAACCATAGGGAAGTCCTCCAGGAGTATCAAAGAGGTGCTGGGAGGTGTACTGGGAGGTACGGAAAGTGTAATCTTTTGTTATTACATTCCCATAATCCTGCATCTATTCCCCTATATAAACAGGCATAATTGTTTGTTCTGCCCTTTCCTTTCTCTGCTCTGTTCTCAGAACACTGAGCTCTTATCAATCTGGTGTTTTCTTGGGGGACTTGAGGCTTTTGGCGTTGAGCAGCCTGGATAATTTTTATTGCAGCACTCGGGCCTGGGTAGGGTGGTATGGAGTGAGAGAGCATTGAGGCCTGGTTGGGAAGGTTTTTTGGACAATGTCGGCCTAGTAAGCCCAGGATGGAGAACTGGGCGAGGCTGAATACGGCTTTGTGTATTTTGTATGTTTTTGGACTGTTGCATATACTTGTGAATAGTACTTCCATTTAAATTTCCAATTCTTTCCAATCTTGTGTGGAGTGTTTTTCTTTTCCTCCTTTGGGGAGGGGTAAAAGAGTTTCTGTCTGCTCTAAAACCACAAGAGATATAGCCTAGGAATAATCAGGATAGCCAACTTAGACCACAAAACCCAATGAAGTTCATAGAACTCTAGAATCATCGTAATTGGGAAAGGTTTGCATGATTTCTCTTCAAAACACGCTTTTTTTGTCACTAATAAGACACTTCTGCTCCCTTTATGATGGCTTAATCTCTTCCTATGAATATCCCTTCTTCTTCCTTCTCTTCCTGTGATTTTGCATACCTTATTAAGTTTTGCTGATGAAAAGGGTGTGGGATTCACAGAATCAGAGAATTGGTTTTGTTGTAGAAGACCTCCAAGATCAACACCTCTAGGACTATCAACCTAAGACTACCATGGTCATTAAACCATATCCCAAACTGCCAGGGCCACACATTTCTTGGATACCTCCAAGGAGAAGGTAAAGAGAAGGATGGAGTCAAAATGCTAAAAATGAAAGGCAAAATTAAAAACTGTTTTGCATTTTATTATTGTATTTTTCTGATTTTTTATTTAATTTTGAGATTGTTATAGGAAAGTTATTTTGCCATCAGTTCCAACATCAAATATGTGCCTTTGGCTTTAAATACAGCAATTCATGGAGCAGTGCACTTGCTCTGCCTGCAAGATCGGTTTTGCTTTACAACCATTGCAGTAACTGTAGGAGCTTTAGTGTAGGCAATAGGAGCACTTTGGGATTGACTGGAACTGCTACAGCAAGGTCTAGATGAATCATGGGTCAAAACTTCATTTCCCCTTAATTTGTGAAAAGTTGGTTGCCTTTCCTGCACTCTCTGCTCACTGTGCTGGTGTTGGCAGTAAAGGGGAAGAAAATCAAGAACCAGTATCTAAAGTGTGAAAGGCCCAGGTGTCATGGTTTGAGGAATCCCAGAAGGATTTCACAGCCATTTTTCTTCTCCTCTGATCTTTTGTGTTCACGTAGCTCCTATGTTTATACTGTCAGCTAGAGTGATCAAGTGCCAAAAGAAAGGATTCTGTAAATCTTTTAGCACAGATAAAGAGTAGCATGTTATTTATAGAGATTAATAAAACCTGCCCTTTTCATTCTTGAATTGTGAGATACACCAACGCAACAAGCTCTGCTTTTGTGCAGTACCTTTCTCAGTATTTCACCACTCGTATTTTTACTTTTGGGGTGAGGAAGCCTTTCTCAGTAATGTTAGTGAAAGAAAAGAATCAATCCGGTAAAAGTTTGCTTCCTGACAGCCTTCTACTCTCTTGGATGAACACTCTCCGTTTCATCTCCACCCCTTCCACCCTGGATACAGAAAATCATGGTCCAGAGACAGCTGCTGGGGTAAAATGGCTATAGAACAGACAGATCTATCAAAGGCTAGGTGTGAGGGTGATCAGCTAGAAGGCAGATTCCATTTACCCTGGAACTGCCTTCACTTCTAAACCAAAGCCTACCTTCAAAGTCAGCTCTGGAAATTGATACAAAATTCCAGTGGGAGAAGCCCCACTCTCCAGGTGCTCCTGAAGTGGGATTCTGAGACCTGTGATACTGTTTATTTCGTAATACCAAATGCAGAAAAGGTTATTTGCTTGCCAAATAAAACTTTGTATTTATAAATAGTGTCTTTTCATCTCCACCCCTTCCACCCTGGATACAGAAAATCATGGTCCAGAGACAGCTGCTGGGGTAAAATGGCTATAGAACAGACAGATCTATCAAAGGCTAGGTGTGAGGGTGATCAGCTAGAAGGCAGATTCCATTTACCCTGGAACTGCCTTCACTTCTAAACCAAAGCCTACCTTCAAAGTCAGCTCTGGAAATTGATACAAAATTCCAGTGGGAGAAGCCCCACTCTCCAGGTGCTCCTGAAGTGGGATTCTGAGACCTGTGATACTGTTTATTTCGTAATACCAAATGCAGAAAAGGTTATTTGCTTGCCAAATAAAACTTTGTATTTATAAATAGTGTCTTTTATCAGCATCCAGAAGAGGATACTAATTTGCATACTTCCCCAAGTTTTATGGGAGCATTAGCTTTAAAAGCACATTCATCAAATCATTCCTTTAGCTCTGGTATGGCTCACGGACACATGATATAATAAAAAGTCAAGCTGGGATAAAGGGTTACCATAACTTAGGATCACATTTTGGGCAATCAGCTCATCTATTCCCTCCAGCATTTATGTATAAACTTAAACCTGTCACATGCAGAGAACATTGCCACATTTCAGCAAAGGCTTATTAACTACTGTTCTTCATAAGTTTAAATTAAGACAGACTTAGTCAAGGTTCTTTCCTCACACGTTGGAGGATGCAATTTCCTGCAGTCATGTTTGTTTATTGGTTTCACCATGCCAACTTCTGGTAACACTACTTATTGTTTGTTATGTTTGCAGCTACTTTTAATGTGGTATCTTAAATACCAAATGCAGGCATACAGTTCATCTGAAAATTAAACACAAGGGACATAGGGGAATGATAAATGAATTTCAGTCAAGTGGAAGAGATTTCTAGTCAGCACCAAAGGAATTAAGATTTGACTCTGCATTATTTAATTAACAGTCTGCAGGAGGGGTTAATAAATGTTAATAGTATTAACAGTTCGTATGAGCTATTAAGATGAAGCAATCCATCCTGTGATCTGGAAAGAGGATAGAAGGAGGGAAGCTCATCACTGTCTCCCTGGCCTTGCCAAAGTATCTGCATGCAGTTCTAAGCAGATCTCTTTCTTAGCATCTTGTAAACTGCTCAATTACTCAGATGTCTGTGTTTTGGCTCTAAGGTCAAAATCTTACATCGAGTTTTCAGGGGCACAGCTGATATTCCAACAAAGTCAGCTACCCTGAGCTCGCAAAAGGTGTGTTGAAAAATGGTTTCTGCCTTGAATATGGTGTCAGTCCAAGAAGATGCAGCCAACAGGATCACCTTCTTTTCACCACAGGGAATGAGAGTATCCAGGTCTCCTGCTGAAAACAGGTCACCTACACCAGCTGTGTACACCATTGGTGCTAAGTCACTGAGCAAGTTGGAAAGAGCATGTTTAGCTGTGTTTCCTTTGGATTATTAATGTAGCTGCACTAAGATATTAATAACATTTCATCAGTGGTGGTCCCAAACTGCTGTGGCAGAAAGGTCAACTACATAAAGAATTAAAAGCAAAAAGAACAGAAATCTGCAATCAACTCAATGAACCAGTCAAAAATCCCAGTGCTCCAAACAAATAAATATCAGTGCCAATTAATTTTAAATAGCAGATATAAATATATTGGTTTGATTATATTTGCTTTTAACATGTTTCCTGTACTTCTCTGTTTATATTTGGAGTGTTCCAAAGAGAGATTTAAAACTGTAAAGGATATGATGGTTCAGAATTATTTTCTAAAGGATTCATATGCCCTCTTCCTGGCCATTTCAATGAATAGTGCCATCAAAATTAGCCTACCATCTCTGATTACTTTTGAAACCGTATTTTCACAGCACTTCAGGAACATAGTGTGTTCATATTGGTGCTTTAGTTCAGATCAGGAGTGTGCTTATGAACCAAATAGTTCAATCATTCCCACACAGCACAGAATTTGTCGCACACCATGCAGCAGTCTCAGAGTGCACTAACAATATACCTTTTGGACAAAACTAAATGGGAAGATGAACACCAAGAGCACAATTAACTAGGTCCAAATGTTAGTGTGCTGTTAGTACATGGGACCACACTAGGTGTAGTCTGAAATACTATTCCTTCCCTAAAAAATACATGTAGTATGGACCCTGAATTCTCAACACCAACAGGTTCACTTCAGAGGTCTGATTCATAAAGACACAGTTCAAGACTCAGAGGAAAAAAGAAGGATAAAAAGGGATCTGTAGAACAACATTAGGAGCTAATGAGCAGCAAATCACAGAATCATAGAATGGTCTGGGTAGGAAGGGACCTCCGATGGTCATCTACTCCAGCCCTCTCAGCAGTAAGCAGGAACATCCTCAACTAGATCAGGTTGTCCGGTGCCCTGTCAAGCCTCATTTTGAATATCTCCAGAGATGGGGCCCCAACCACCTCCCCGGGCAACCTGTTCCAATGCTCCACTATCATCATGATAAAGAAATAAAACTGTCTTTCTCAAATTTCATGAGCACATAACTGCTAGTTCTCCCAAAGCCAGAGAGTAACTTCATACATATCTGCCAGAAAAACTGCAGCACAAAAAGTAACTTAAGTGCATTTTTAAGCCACCAGTACATTTGAAAATGCTCTCCCTAAGATCCTACTGCCAAAGAAATTTGCCTGTTTAGCACTGATTTCAGGCAGATCTTCTACCAGAAAACTGCATTACCAGCTCCTAAACTCTCTAACTCACTGGAGGTGCATCTCTTTCTGCCATCTGAGTGCTATGCATAAATGCATGCAGGCACAGGACACCACGAAAAAGGTTAAATCCTTTCAGACAGCTTTGAGTTCAACAGATTTTCAGAAGTGCAATGTCGTGTCAGGTTATCCAGCACGTGCTTCATTACTAGGCAAGATTTAAATGGCATGTTTACTTAAACTAGAGATCTCCAGTAACAGAACGAAGCTACAAACAGCTTAAATGAAAAATAAATTACGAAGGCTGCTGCTAACAATTCATCTTTGCAAGCATTTGAGGTTCACTAATTAGCCTTGAAAGTCTGTTCCCTGATTTGGTATGCTCAGGAGAAGTCTCAGAGCTCTCTTTCAGCTTTCTGCCATTGTTGACTGCAAATACTAGAGACACAGAGCAGACTAATAGCTCAACATGGGCAGGGTATCCCTCTGTCTCAATTTCTCTGCTATGACTGGGCAATGGAAGACCTCATGGTAATGTGGACAACTATGACATTTCCTTCCTTTGTCAGCCTTAGAATATCTTGATTAACATCTGAATCACGTCTCTTAATTAGTATATTCCCAGAATAGACTTCAGGCTGCTTTTCTTTTCCAGAAGCCTCTAAAGATGCCTATGTAAAATTGCCCATTTCATATAGCATATCTCTGGGAATTCTAAGAACAATGCTCTTCACAGCAAACTTATTGCTATTTGCTTTCCATGGACACTATAAAAAGAGGAAATACTGATGTGAAAGGTGACTTTTGGAATGGAGTACTCATGCTAAGTAACACCTTCCTCCCTGAAAACATCCCTTTTATTTTAGGATATAATCATGAGGAACAAATATAATAGTAAAAGCACTAAAAGGTAGTAATAGCACTAAAAGGTGCTCTGAGGAATTTCATTGTTCATATTCTGTTATCAACTATAAAGTCAGTAGCCATTTTAGTTCATTAAGTGAGGTCTTTCCCAAATATTTCTTGGGCACAAATCAGGAGTCCTGTTTGCCACTTGTCCCCATTTGGTAGCTTAGTTGTTGGCAGACTACTTTGAAGACACGAGGACACAGCAAAAGGAAGACTGCCAGGTAACAGGAACAAGAAAACAAGTGCTAGCACTCTTCTGTTTACTAGCACAAGTGTAACCACATCTCAGACTTCTTTTTAGTGCAAATAAGCTCAACAAATGACTCTGGAATTTATCCAGATATCTTTTGCATGACTAAGTGTCATGGGTTGGGTTGAATCTGCTGATGTATATTCAATACCATGCTGCTTCACACCAGCTTCAAAATTAAAGTGCTGACTGAAGTATCATGGGGCTTGAAGTTCAGATTGTAACATGAGAGGCATCCTGAAGGAAGGTTGCTGCTCCCAGTGTCAATTTTTATGATGTTTATCTTTTCCTGCTGCGCTGGCTGCTGCGTGCTTGGGTGCAGGGAACCATTTTATCACTGGCTGCTTCTGCTTCTACTTTTGTTAAGGTCATTGTATAGTGTATGATCTCAGTAAGCTCCTTATCTCAACCCAGAGTCACTGGGGTTTTGTTGCTCTCCCTCCTCATCTGCAGGGCAGTGGCTTGCTTGTGAGAGTGAGCTATGTTAACCCAGGTCAGTTCATTTTTGATGCCCAATGTGGAGCTCAAAAAGTAGCTGTCTCAACCAAGACAGTCTATTTTGGCAGGAGACAAAAGGGTTGAGATAACAAGAAGCAAGATAGCAAAATTATTCAATTAAGGATTGAGGCTTGTTAGGAGAATTTGTTTGGTTGGCCTTTTTTTCCTGTGGTAATGCTATGTTGATGCATTTCTCATTAGTGCTCTCTGTGGTGCTGTGTGCTACCTCAAGGAGATGGCTTAGAGCTGTTGCTATGCTGGTTACTGGCATGCCAAGTTTTGTCCACAGTGATGCAGGTCTTTCCCAAGAATACCACCTGGCGACCTGCCCCATGGCTGGATAATTATGAGTGGCAGGGTGTGTGGGAGAGTATGGGCAGGGGCTTAGGCTGACGACATGACGGCAGCGTGGTATTGAATACACATCAGTAGATTCAACTCAACCCATGACACTAAGAAGCTTTCAACCTAAGAGGCTATTCCTTTAATTTCCAGCATGATCTCTGACACTGATTTGTTATCTCAGATAGCTTCCTTTGTGAGCAGGCATTGTTGAGATGATCACAGTTGGTGCGCTTCTATCAATTCTTGGAGCAAACTTCAGATGCACTTGGAAGCCCAGATGCCCTTGAAGCATGTGATAATAGGTAAAAGCTTATCTGTCCGAAGCTATAGCACCTTGT
The DNA here is from genome assembly GCA_033816785.1 of Picus viridis. Taxonomy (NCBI): domain Eukaryota; kingdom Metazoa; phylum Chordata; class Aves; order Piciformes; family Picidae; genus Picus; species Picus viridis. Next base: position 42,021,024 of record CM066575.1, on the reverse strand, counting down.
AGTAAGAAACAACTTCTCTAGCAATAAAACTCTGGCAAAAGTATTCTGGAAAGACTTAAAAGTTATGTTTGAGCAGTTTACAGAAAGACTCTCAATTCTGTGACATAGGTCTAGAAGTTGTAGGAGATAATTTATCACAAAATGAACAAGTAAAAAGAAACCCAAATGAGAAAAAGGAGGGATAATTATACTGAAATTTTTTTTATTATATAATTCTTATTAACATCAGTAGGATTTGTGATATGCAGCTAAACCCTTGTGAAAAGCTTTCTAAATACTCACAAGGGCCAAATGACTGGACTTTGAATAGGAAACAAAACTTCTCCTCTCACTATCTCTCCCCAGAAGCAGATAAAAAATTAAAACAGAAAATAAAAAGAAAGAAATCTTTAAATGGTAGGAATTTCATTTTATTGCATGCAACCTTTCCTCTTGTTTTCCTGGTTCTGCATTACAGTAGAAAATGTAGGATTATCACAACAGATCTGAGAAAGACCTAAGGAGGAGATTAATTTAGAACTGAAATGAAGACTTTCCCTTGCTGGTACAAATCAGATGCCTTGAGGTAGAGGCCTGAATACATGTAGATATGGGTTTGGCACAGCAGCCATGAGAAGAAAGGCCTATCTATTACAAGAAAGCAAGCGGGAGCAGTGAACAAACAAGCAACATACAGTGATAAAACAGCAATCAATGTACCATAAAAAAAGCAGGAGCAGACTGCAGTCCATGAACAGATGCTGAAACAGAAATGAACTTTGCAGCAAAGGCAAACCAATGCCAAAACTGCAGTCCTGTGATGTAAGGGCAGAAATCCAAAGGAAATCAGCACTGCATGCTGATGCACCCACTATGCAGTAAAGTATCCATAATGGGGCACTGCCCATCACAGTTAGTTTAGAGTTATACCACAGCTTCAAACACAGATACTGGAGCTTCCTTCCACATTTAGACTCTAACATTCAGAATTTCAAATGCTGCACTTCAGTGTACAGCATCCCCAGTTTACTATGTACATTATGCATGTATACACACACACATATATGTATATATACACACATACTCCTATTTATTCACTGATGAGATCAGATTCTGACAGTTACACTCTCAAGAAACACAGAATCATAGACTCATTAAGGCTGGAAAGACCTTTAACATCAAGTCCAACTGTAACCAAACTACCATGACCACTAAATTATATCCTGAAGCACCACACCTACACTCTTCTTGAATATCTACCAGGGATGGTCACTCCCCCGCCTCCCTGGGCACCCTGTGCCAATGCCTCACCACTCTTTCAGAAATTTTTCCTAATATCCAATCTAAATATCCCCTGGCACAACCTAAGCCCATTTCCTTTCATCCTATTGCTGGTTATTTGGGAGAAGAGACCAGCACCAGCCTCACTACTATCTCCTTTCAGGCAGCTGTAGAGAGCAATGAGATCTCTCCTTAACCTTCTTTTCTCCAGACTAAATATCTACTGTTCTCTGGGCCTTCAAATAGATAATGTTGATGTTTTGTAACATACAGGATACAGTCTTTGTCAGGTAACTGTCAGAATTCTCAGAGCTTCAATGATATTACAGTTTGACCTCCTGTATCTCTCAGGCCCTCTGAAAATCTCACACAACCACTCTTTTGTGCATAAGGTTTCTTTCACTGTCTCCTTCTTTGTTTGCTTTTGCCTTGTGATTAAAGTTGATCAGCACTTTTTACAGCTAGAACAGTATTCTGTGGGGACAAGTGATTCACTTTTCCCCTCATTCACGGATGCTTCCTGTTCATACAGCATTTTTGCAACAGAATTTGTTGAAGTATTTGTTCAGTTTTTCCTTTTGTGACATCGGGCAAACCCTCCCTGTACATACAAGCATAACATTAAGTACTCCTGGACACCGAAAGTGAAGGATATGCTCTGTTACTTACCTTGCTGGTTATTCTCATGCTCTAAGCAGTCCATAAAGAAATGAGAGCCCAAGACAACACAGCTCTTTTTATATGGCAGTGGGACATTTATACCAGATGACAAGAGAGCCCATACATTTGGACAGGTTATTCTGCATTAAAAATATATTGTCCTGTCTGTACATAGTGTTCTGCTAGACAAGCAAATACAGACCTGTGACCCCCTCAATTCATTTTGATGTTGTGCATATTATGAGGATGTATAGAACTAGAACTCTGTTAATTATCTAATCATGGGGGAGACAGATTTTTGTATACTATAAAGATCTATGGTCTAGTAAGAGTGATATTCTATTTCAACACCTTGTTTTTCCATGAATGATCTGAGCTTGCCTTACAAGTAAACTTTGGAAGGCTGATATCTGAAGGCTGCCTCATAGCAGTGGTGAATGAATTTGACTGTGCACTATCAGATGAACACAAACAAAAGTAATGTCAGCTCCAAATGACTACATCTCTCAGATTCATCCTCTGCTTAACTGGGAAATTTCTGAATTCCAGGTATACATTTGCATCTCCAGACTCATTCAAAATAATTTCTCTCTTAAATGAAGACTTTTCTAGTAGAGAAAAAAAATTAAACAGAATAGTAACAGCTGACTTAAACCTATTAGATGCATTCATCTTTGGTTTTATTATTCTGCTCTGTTCCTCAGTTTGGGGGGACTGAAATGTAGGAGGTTGGGTGCATATTCTAGTGCTAGCTCCTGCCTGGATTATCTTTATGGGAAAGAATGCTGAATCAAATAAACCTTTTCAGTTGAATCATAGAATGGCTTAGGTTTGAAGAGACCTTAGAAATCATCTACTTCTACCTCCTTGCCATAGGCAGGGACACCTCTTAACTAGACTTGGCTGCTCAAGGCTGCATTCAACCAGGCTTTGAACACCTTCAAGGAAGAGGCATCCACAACCTCCCTGGACAACTTATTTGAATCTCACCACCCTTATAATGAAGAACTTCTCCCTAAGATCCAGTCTAAGCTCTCCATCTTAAAACCATTCTCCTTTGTCCTATTGCTAGACACCCTTGTCCTATTGCTAGACACCCTTATGAAAAGTCCCTCTCTAGCCTTCCTGTAGGATCCCTTCAGGTACTAGAAGGCAGCTATAAGGTCCACCTGGAGTCGTCTTTTTCTAGGCTGAACAACTCCAGCTCCGTCAGCCTGTCCTCATAGCAGAGGTCCTTCAGCCCTTTCAGCCCTTTGATCATCCTTGTGTCCTCCCTCTGTACTTGCTCCAAGAGTTCGTATGACAGGGACACCAGAACTGGAAGCATAGTCAAGGTGGGGTCTCACAAGAGCAAAGTAAAAGAGTTATCTCTCTTGACCCGATGGCTGCACTCAGTGCAGCCTTCTGGGCTGCATGAGCGCACTGCCAGCTTGTGTTGAGCTTCTCATCAATCAATACACCCAAGTCTCTTTCTCCAGAGCTAGACTCAACCCAGTTTCAGCTTCCTGTTATACACAAAAGGGAAAAAAAAAAAGAAAAGGTGGTGGGGAGAGAAAATAAAGAAGGGCTTCCTTTCTGCTGTATCAGCTATATTTTGAACTTCTAGCTTTTTCCAAGCTGCTCTTTAAGTGGCAGAGCTTCTGTGGTTTGGAATGATAGTGCTAAGAGGCAGACTGTAATCATATTTCTGTGCATGTGTGTGATTTCATTAACAAATGCAAAACCCCCCCACCAGTATTTGAATGTAATAAGCAGGACCTTTTTTCCTATGAATACTTAGTGGCATTAATGCGTTTTTGCCTATATTGCTTTCTCTTTACATTTGCTTCCAGTGAACCATCTAGGAATTAAGTTTTAGTAACATGAATATTCATTCTTTCTGTTACCTCTAGTGGCTTTGGATCAAGCCCAGAGCACAGTTGCAAGTGTATGTACATGAATATTTACAGGTGCCAAATTTTCGATCTACATTTGCAAATGCTGCACTGGAAGTGGTTTCTTCCATTTCTAGTCACAAACATGACAGTGCCATATCTCTCTTTTGACCTATCACAACAGCTCCAGTCTGAAATGATGATTATTCATGGAAGACTGTGCATGATCAAAACAGAGTTAAAAAGATTTGCCAAAACAAAATACACTGAATAATTGTGAATAATAAATTCCAGGAAATTACAGTCTGAGAGCAGGCTTTCCACGGGCTTAAAAGGAACATCAAATAATTTCTTTGTCAGCTTTTCTCAGTGTCCGCTGCATCAAATGTCTTACTGCAAAACAGTTCACAAAATCCAGCATAATCTTTAAAGTGCATCGAACTTCTGATGTTACATCTGTAAAGGCAATAAGCACTATAAAACTCAGACATGGCATTACCCCCTTTGCTCTGTCTCTACTGCCTGTCATTCACAATGGATATGCAGCATTTCTGAGTACAGTGTATCCATATGACAGCCAGCAATAATGCCACCAAGGATGGAGCTAAGCTGAGCTAGCTTCATGACTGATAGAGCAGAATACACCAAAAGAGAAAAAATAGATAGAGAGACAGTCACAGAGGCACTAAAAATAGCAGAGGACTGGAGGAGAAGTTACTTTTTGTCTGCTCTCTTATTGCCCATCAGCAAATGTGTTGACTTTGAAAATATTCAGTACCCAAGAGACTGCCAGTGTTATAAGCTTGATCTGTCTCCTGCGTGTTGTCATTTTACTGCAATAGTCTCAAGGAAGGGATTCCTCCACAGAGTATCTCAGTTTGATGAATAAACAATTACAATGTTTTACTAAACCTTTATAATTAAAGCATTAAAGTACAAAGAGGGGAAAATGGAAATTATTAAACTTGGCATATATTTTTCTTTGGGAGCTCTCTTTTTTCCTTTTTTAAAACAACAACAACAAACTGTACTCTCCACAGAGATGAGAAGGAAAGAGATGGCTTTCTGCTTGTCTTTGTTTAAGCAGTGGAGGAAGACACAGTCTTAAAACTGCTCTCAAAGTAGTTTAAGAAGAACCTCCACCAACAAGGCTGAAAAATTCAGGCCTTAAATGCCCCTCCCATACTAAGCTTCTCTGCAACCCCAACACCTTGTGACAGTAAAAATCCAGCTCACCCGGTTCAGGCCTCTGCCAAGGCCAATCTCAGCCTCGCTCCTCTGTGAAGATAAGGGAGCAGCATGGGGAAGGAGAGAGGGAAGGAAAAAGGGGAAAGAGAAGGGAAAGAGAAGCCCAGAGGCAGCTCATGTTGCCAGTTTTATATTGGAGATGCAGAGCATTATGGGAATGAAATACCATAATTTCCTGTGTCCACCCACTGGGATAGGTTCTCTGGACACTCTGGACCTCCTGGAGGTCTCAAGTCTGGCTTTTTAAAGCCACCCGGTTTTTTCAAACCAAGACACTGTTACAGGACAGTCTCCAAACCTGTGGAAACAATATTTTCAAAGAGGGTTTTTTTGCTATCCCATGAGCAGCCACCACACTTGCAGGAAAAGAAGCTGTACGGCGCTGTTTTTCTGATCCTGGAAAGCAGGCAGACCCTTCCCTGGCTTAAATTGCTTTTGTAAGTGCATAGATGTTAGCAGATTGTTCTGTTGGAAAACAATCCTGATTGCAGAGTTCATGTCATTTAGAGCAAGGACATTGGCATCTATCTGGATTCATTCGTTCAAATCTCTGCTACAGCACTGAGAAACCTTCATGCCTTCAGGCAAGTCACTTAAACCCAGTGTTTCAATTTACCCTTCTACAAAATAAGTATAAATAATACTATTCTCACCAGGGTATTTTGAGGTCAAATTCTGATCTTGTTTCAATAAAACTAGGAGCAGCACTTCTGCAGCTGATGGAGTTAAGGCTAAAGTAAAATCATCATAAGTGTCTCTCATTGCAAAGTGCTTTACAAACTACATACAATGCAAAACAATTAGTTGCAACCAGCTCAGACATAAAGGAGACAGACCAGCTAGTACAAGAGGCTAAGAACTATCATGCAGTGTTGAAGAAACCCAAGGATAACAGAAGGAATGCTTAACTTGATTGAAACGTTTATAGCATCTTTCTAACTGATGTGCAGGGAGACAGAGTATTGGTATTAAGATTATATCAGGTATCTTTGCACATCAAACAGCAAGGAATTTGATTCAGAAGGAAGTATTGGGTTTTCTTTCCTTTGTAACCATTGCTTTCGGTTTGGTTGTGCCATATCTAAGCTAAGACCTGTGTTTTACTCCAATATGAGGTTTTAGATTCTGCCAGCACAATCTATCACTAGGAATACTGCAAAATCCTGTGGCAGTTCCCTGCCCCTTTTCACAGGCCAGCATGCCAAATACACTGTCTGCACCTCTCCTTCAATGCCCTGCCAGGTCCCTTAGTCACCCTGCATGCCCCTCTGCCCACCTAGAACCAGTTCGCTCTCCCCTTTCTCTCCTCCAACTCATTTCTCACCCTTGCTGCTGCTCACCACGACTCTGATCTCTCACCTCCTTCCCATTGCACATGCACACATTAAAACATCCACAGTTTTCACAGCTGGAAGCCAGGAAGAAAGGGCATGACAATTTCAACCACTATTATTTTTTACCATTGCAGCTTTTGGTGCTTAAGCTCAGTCTGCCCCAGGCAGCACTCCCTGAGATATTAGTTGTGATTAAAGAGAAGAGCAAAGCAACACTGAAACATTTTGGGAAAAGAACAAATATAAATCACATATTAAGCACTTTTGGGAGCATACAGAAAGCAAACTGCATGTAAATCTGAGCTTGAAAATCATCTGCTTAAAAAACAGCCATGTTTAAAAACAAACCACCCTATGCTGCTCTGGCAGTTATTATCAATTAGTCTAGGAGTGGATTACTTTGTTTCATTAAATGTGCACACATCTATAAACATGCATGCACCTACCTTAAAGAAGCTCCTTTCCTGTCACCTTCATTTGCTCTTCGCAGCTGGAATAAATGGTTAATCTCTCAGAGGATCATGCACGCTATTTGTTATTGATTTTATAGCTCGATAACATACTAGGGCTGTGAACAGGTTGGTATCAGATTAGGAAACAACCACTTAGAAGCAGACACCAGCTGTGCACTTGTGATAAATTACATTTTTCCCTACAAATTTTCTACCTAGTTATAGTTAGTTTACAGGATTTAGCACCATATGGACTGCCTGATAGTCAAGTAACAACCCAAAACACAAACACCTTAAACACCTTCTTCAGTCAAAGAGGCAACCTGTAGCTCGAGGCTTTTCTTTTAGAATATTGTGTCACAACAAGGGTCTGGAAATCCTGAAAGGTTTGGCTTGTACCTCAGTGCTTTGGATTTAACATAGACACTGAGGTTGTGTGAAACAGCAATACACAAATGATAAGTGTGGTAACAATATGCAAAGAACTTGCAACCAATGTTTCCTAAATACAGGGGTCTTTGGGGGAACATGGCTTTGTTTTTAGAGCTGTTAAAAAGAAACCTCCCTGAGGACCATACAGGAAAAGATCTCAAACTATGCACTGCATTCCAAATCTCACTGTTACAGTGCTATGCTTAACATTAAAACTTTTCCAAGTATCATTTGAATGTAATTAAAGTTATTGCAATTTCTTCTTAGAATACAGGATAAACTTTTCTTAGATGAAAAGATGTGATTATAAAATAAAAAAAAAAAATCAATGAAATCATTTTGCTTAGCAGACTAAAGGGCTCAGAAATACTCTGAATAAAGTAAATTTCACTCCAAGCTTTTCACTTGCTTTGTTATTTCTCACTATTGACCGTTGTATTAAATACACACAAGTCATTCTCCGCCTAAAAAACCCACATAAAATCATACTTTGGTTTTCTACCAGCATTATGGACCCCAGTTAGGCAGATTTAGACTCGGTATTAGGAAGAAATTCTTTACAGTGAGGGTGGTGAGACTCTGGAAGAGGATGCCCAGAGAAGTTGTGGATGTACCCCCTCCCTGGAAGTCCTCAAGGCCAGGCTGGACGAGGCCTAGAGCAACCCGGAGCACCAGTGGAAGGTGTCCCTGCCCATGGCAGCGGGGCTGGAAGCAGATGATCTTTAAGGTCCCCTCCAACCTAAACCATTCTATGTTTGTTATACAACCACTAAGTCTAGTTATGGAAAGATTAGCTAATTCATTCTGTTCATTATTCCTCTGCCACAAACAAATGTTTACCTGATAAACAGCCAGGGGTGCTGCTCCCAGCGTGATGAGATTCTTTTCAAAGGAAATCGTCTAAGCCACTTACATACTGTTTAGGCTAAGCTGAAGTATCCTGCTGAAATGGCAGCATACTGCAGTAACCTTATTTTTATTCTCTCTCACACTGGTTAGAAGTTTCTGACATAAGCAAAATTATTTGAGCATAAATCTCATAGAATAATGAATAGGTACATCATCACGGGTGTAGCTCTAATATTAGTGAAAGGTAAATGTGATGATTAGACCTTGCCATAGGTTCCTAGATAAGTTTAAATGATAGGAAAATGCAGCAAAATAACTCCCTTAGTTTATAGGAACATACTGTGTAAAAAAGCTGAAGTTTAAATTTAAATAGGGGTAAAGATCCCAAATCTCAATTTGCTAGGGAGATTGAACTGTTATTAATTTGTAAACGAATCCTACTTAAATGCACAGTCCCTCCCCTCCTGTTTCAGTATTTCACTAGCTTTGGGGTTTAATATCAGATGTTCACAAGACTGTGCAAAAAAATGAAGTTGCCACACTACAGCCAGTATTCAAGAGTCAACAGATACTTCTAGAGCTGAGTGAATCATTTTTAAAAAAATTGAATAACTTATTCAAAACTATGAAATTCATCAACTAAATTACTTGACTAATACATCTATGAATTATGAACAGACTATGCTGGGTGAATAATACATTAATAATTAATATGAACAATATAATTAAATTCTTCAAATTAATTACTTGGAGAATATGAGAAACCATAATTATTCTCTATGCTGTATTCAAAGAATAGAATGCCTGAGTAGCCTGCATGCTCTTCCAGTCTTGCAATGTTTCAGTGCAATGTATAGGATATATCTTTATAATTACAGAGCACTGGGCTGATGCCTCAAATATCCCTTCAGGCTAAGAACGATGAAACATGTCATAATTGAACAAAATCACATATGTTTTAATAGAAATATGCTAATGTTGGGATGCGTTGCCTGGTTGGCAAAGACTGGCTCTGTCTCTCAGCAATGTGAGGAAGGGAGGGAATTTTAGACAAGCAGCCAAGTGCTGGGGATATGAAAACTGCATTTGCTAATTCTGAGCATAGGTATCTTTTGAACACCAGCATGGTTCAAGTGTGTGCAGTGCCTCAGTCTCCCACTCACCCTAAGTGCTGGTGCCCAGGTGACAGCTCGGACACAGATGTGAGGCTCTGTCCTTGAGCATTCCAGCAAGCTCAAGTTGTAGGACTTCACTTTGCAAGGACCTCTGGAATGCTTCTGCATCAAGCCACACTACATCCAGCTGTGTATGAAGCAGGAAAATGTGCACCTCGAGGGACACAGTGTTTGGAGGTCTGCTCCAGGACTTGCACATCTCTCAACAGTACAGATCAACCTTAGTGCCCAATTGTGTGCTCAAGACAGCTGCAGCCAATTTGGAGAGCCCATACAGCTGTACTTGCACTCACAATGTTTGTCACTTCCATGAAGACATTACAACAGCAATCCCTTCTCCTTCTGGGCTGGGGGTCAGCTGGGAATTGTGATGTCTGTAGGGTACTGAGGCCTTCCTTTCTCAAAGTGGCAACTTTGCACTGAGCACAGTTTATGAGGAACAGAAGGGAAATCAACCTTGCAAAATTACGGGGCTCTACTCAAGACCTTTCCTCAACTGTTGTCACAATTTTAGGTCAGACCCTACAGTTATTTCCTGATGGACTCTGGCATCCATCATAAACACAACTTGCACTCTCCATACACACATAGTATAATGTAGGTTATACTCAAATACCTACTGATACTCAAAAGTGATGCCACAGAGTCATGGCTGTGGATGGAGGTCAGTGCTACACCTGGGCCATAGAACAGATGTACTGAAAACTCCTGTTGAAAACAGAACTTCCTTAGGTGTCTAAGACACTACAAGTTTTAACCATTATTTCCACCCCTTGTTCAGTGATAGATGGGGAGATGATTTATTGTGCATTAAATATAAATGAAGTTGTCAAATTCCTTCCACTATTACAAATGGAAAATGGCAGCTGAACACAAAATGAGGCACAGAACCCATCCTTTTGTATACCATTGCTATCTTAAAAGCATGATAAATGTGGAAGATTATTTGAGGGAATGAGGAAATTCTACGTATCTTTATCTCCATATGTTTTGCTTTAACCAGAAAGTTTTGCTTTCAAGTGTAAATTATCTGTGAAGATTCTGAAACAAAAAAAAACGCAAGTCAGAAATAAACCAAACAACCCTTTCAGGATCTGCTTCTCCACTTTTACAGCCTAGCACACCTGCACGCCTATCCCCCACTCCACAAACTGAGTATTGAGGTTGCAAAATTAGTTTCCTTGAAGTCTCACTTTTCTTTAAAGGGTGTTTCAGGCACCTCACCACTTCATGGTCTGATCTGGCTGGCTAATGAGGAAATGAAAACTGCCCTGAAAGTAACTGTCCCTGACTATAAAGACAGACCCTAAATTATGTATCCCTTGTTAGTGGATCCATTACACTGTAATTTGCAATCACTGTCTTAGTCTCTCAGACCTGTCTTAGGCTGTCTTTATCCTCTAAAACTCCCCTATTAGCCTCAGACTCAGCAATAAACTCCCAGTTTTTCCCATGCTATATTAGAGGTCAACTCTTTGAATTTGTGAAAGATTCCAATTATGTGGAATTACTAACAAGATATCCATTTAATCTGATTAAACACAGCCACTTTTATTCTCTGCACTCTTTTCCATTTCCAGGAATTAAACAGGCTAGCTGGAGATTCTGGAAGTGATAGCTGTGCTTCTTTTTCAGTAATTTTCAGTATATTACTACAGGATAGGAGTCTTCAGAAATTAAAAAGTTGCTCTCCCAAAGGGAAAACCAAAGCAACTGGGGATGTTTACGGATGACTTTCTGTAACAAGCTGGTTACTTCCTTCCCATCTCCTGGCCTGAGACAGTTCTGTACATTGGCTTGAAACTCACACATTCCAATTCTGCTGGACACTGAGCATCCTCCCCAAAATGCTATGTTTCCTGGAGTGCTAATGATATCAGTGGGAGTGAAGGAGCTCAGTTCCCCACAGGGCTCAGGCACAGCTTCTTTCAGTGGGGATTTCAAGTCCTGCTTATGCCTACGGATTTTCGTGCCCTATCAGTCCTTGAAGGTGACACAGGAGAAAACACGATGTCAACAGGGCGTGACAAATCTCAGGGAAGACTTGACTGTAAATACTCTCCCGTGAAATGTAGATATAATTGGAATAACCTGAACAAATCACAAAATTGGCTAGCAAGGGCATGGCATCATTATCATGGTGCAATATCTTCAAGGAGAAATTGTGCAAGGCCTTTTATAAGATTTATTACATTTCTGAAATGAAATAAAATATTAGACCTCTAAATTTTTTTATTTAAATTCTATCAGTAACTCCCTACATTCCTTCTCCCCAGCCCAATGAACGAGCCACAATCAGATTTTTGTCTGAGATAAAAAATGAATGATCTGCTTTTGATTAAAAAAAAAAAAGAAAGAAAGAAAAAGAAACTTTCTGCATAACTTTGAACTCTGAATCAACCTTGTTTCGGCATAACTTTGAACTGTGAATCAACCTCAGAGCTCTCATTAAAAACTCCCTAACTTTTAATGGCAGAACACAGTTTCTGCTGTCTTCAGACTGCAGAGGGAGATTCCTGGCCATGACTCAAAAGGCAAAAATGGTGAAAAATATAAGCATTACTATTACCACAATGTGAATCACAGGACCAGAGAATGGCTTAGATTGGAAGGGATCTGAGAGATCATCTACTCCAACCTCCCATGGGCAGGGACGCCTCTCAACTAGACTTGACTGCTCAAGGCCTCATCCAACCTGGCCTTGAACACCTCCAGGGAAGAGGCATCCACAACCTCTCAAAGCAACCTGTTCCAGAGTCTCACCACCCTCATACATAAGAACTTCCTACAGTCCAGTCTAAACCTACTCTCCCTCAGTTTAAAACCATTCTCCCTTGTCCTACCACTAGACATCCTTATGAAAAGTCCCTCTCAGCCTTCTTTTAAGTTCCCTTCAGGTATTGTAAGGCAGCTATAAGGTTGCCCTGGAGTCTGCTCTTCTGAGACACAAGGTGTGGTGTGAGCACAGCCATAGAAGTTAGAAGCTGCAAATTTCTGAACCTCATCGCCCCATTCCTCTTCTAGTTTTTGGCAAATGCCATTCATTCACTTCATTCTACCAGTTGGAAGTTTCTGGTAAAACCTTACTATGCCAGAGTATTATATTTGAAAACAGTCCTAAAACTATCAATTTGTATCCATAGGATTACTGCAAATACTGTAGTACAGTACAAGGTAATTTGAAGTCAAAAGATGCATTCCTAGAGCAACTTCCATTACAGGACTTTGCCCAAGACTACTCTTTCCTGGTATAAAAGGCAGTAAGAATTTTGGTAAAGTTCCAAATTATAAAGCCAAAGCATATTATAAGAAACTCCTTTACTACTGTTTCTTTGCACTTACTTAAATCAAAAAATTGAACACAACATAGATAATGTAAAGATTCAGATGCAAATCTGTGTTTGTGTAAAATTCCATCACCTTTACTGGCTTATTCTGCTGCTGCTGAGGAATTCAATGGCAATTTGGAGAGAAAAATCTTCTGAAAAACAAGAAGATGGCAAACAACTTGGGGAGTTAGAGAAAGAGAAGATGTGTGAGAAAAAAAATAAGTCTTTGAATGAGTCATAAAATGTTCCACAGAGCAGAAATTTCATGTGTGTCTTTGAAAATAAATATTGCTCTGTTTTTCTCAGGATGATTCTGATTCATTCTTATATAATCATTGCTCAACCAGAAACGTATAAATGCTGTCATTTGTAGTCATAGCCACAGCCAATGCCATGCAAACCAACACAGAGAGATTAAAGAGCACAGAGGTACAGGTTGGAATGGAGCTTGGAATTCAGTGCCAGCGGACATAAGGCACCATAGACAGTGAAGCTTTCTATGGCGTTGTTTTTGAGGAGTACCTCTGGACCTTAGGATGAGTGTTGCTACAGAGAGGTTCCCTTTTAATACTCACAGAAAGTTGAGAGTGCTTTCTTTCTAATAACACAGACAACCCTGGGGATGCTGGTTCTATAGAAAGGGTAAGGCAGCTGGTAAGTTAGGAAAGCCATTCCAAAAAGCAAAAGATGGGAAAGATGATAAAAGAAGGTGGCTCTAGAACTCAGAAAAAGAAATGGCCATCACACACAGAATCACAGAATCACCAAGGTTGGAAGAGACCTCAAAGATTATCAAGTGCAACCTGTCACCACAGACCTCATGACTACTAAAACATGGCATCAAGTGCCACGTCCAATCCCCTCTTGAACACCTCCAGGGATGGGACTCCACCACCTCCCTGGGCAGCACATTCCAATGACGTATGATTCTCAGTGAAGAACTTCCTCCTCACCTCAAGCCTAAACTTTCCCTGGCACAGCTTGAGACTGTGTCCTCTTGTTCTGGTGCTGGTTGCCTGGGAGAAGAGACCAACCCCCCTCCCGTCTACAACCTCCCTTCAGGTAGTTGTAGACGGCAATAAGGTCTCCCCTGCGCCTCCTCTTCTCCAGGCTAAGCAACCCCAGCTCTCTCTGCCTCTCCTCATAGGGCTTGTGCTCGAGGCCTCTCCCCAGCCTCATTGCCCTTCTCTGGACATGTTCAAGTGTCTCAAATGTCCTTCTTAAACTGAGGGGCCCAGAACTGGACACAGTACTCAAGGTGTGGCCTAACCAGTGTGGAGTACATGTTGTAATAGCTGACATTCAAATGAATATGTGGTTTTCTTTCCTCTCTGGACATGTGTACAAGCACTACTTAAGTATCATACATGTAGACATAGAAAACAAAATGATCAAGCAGTGGATTCATTAAACTTAGTGTAACCAGCATTACAAACAATTGGCATTGCTTGAAACTGAACAGAAGGCTATCCAGAAAGACAGAGCTAAATGTGGAGGTCCTCACTTAGTGCTGGTAAAATGGACTTCCTCACTTTCCTAAATGATGAAGTACGGTTCATTTTACCTTCTCCAGAACAGGCAAATTTCCCTGAATGGACAAAGAAGATGCAAATCTGTTGAAGTAGTTAACATGAAAAGAAATGTGGTGGGGAAACCTCTTTGTTAGGAACCAGACATCCTTTTAGTTTCTTTGAGGTCCCCTGTCTGCCTCCCGTTCTCACAGGAGCTGCAGCTAGAGTTTTCACATTTCATCAGTCTTGACACAAGCAGCTATGACCACACCACTGATGAATTTGTAACAGTGTCACTCCTATTCATGGAAAAACACTTTGAGGGCTACTTCCCTGGAAAAAAATTACTGACAGCTCACATTTACTTCAGGCAGAAACTGAGACTAGCACCAACGATTATGTGGTCAAATAGATATGGGTTGTTAAATGCTGGCTGTGCCCCACGCTGGCTTACTTTTTAGTTCTGTACTTAGCTCACTTTTAGCAATCCCTCTACATCCCAGTATTAAAACGTATGAAAACACTATGGGCTCACAAGACCATTACCTAACATTTTCTGCAGTCATTTGCAACAAATTAAAGCAAGATACAACCACTCAGGGTTCTCCATAAGATTCCAGCTGTGGAAGTACTGTGCTGTAATTAATCATACTAAGCCACACACAAAACCAAGCATAAATGGGCCTAGCTATCACAATAACATGGGCTGCTACACACCATACATCTATACAACCACTGGCTGCTCTAACAGCACAAATCTAGCAACAGAAGGGGAATTAGATTAAAAATCTTCTAAAAATCCATTTTTAGGTCCAGGTTTATTTAATCATTCATTACTTTATACAACATCACTGAGACACTCTCTTGGATGTATTGATTCAAAGCATTTTATAAGAGACTGAAAAGTCAGTAGAAGTAGCATGAGATGATTCAGTCACAGCTATATGGGATTGTTATTGAAACCTGGAAAACACAGTTGCAATGTAAGCAGCCAACTCAAATAAGTACAACACAGCTTCACTTCCCTAGCATTTACCCTTTACTGTCTTACCTTTATTTCCTATTCTCCAAAAGCCCTTTGTGGACACCAAAAAGAAAATAATCAGACCACAGTGCTGGTTCTTGCACAAGCACACAGGAAACTGGAAAAGGATATTGCACAGCAGAAGCCTTCGCCACCTGTGGGAGTGACAGCTTCAGGCAGCACATCAATGTTTCTGTGCTGGCTGTGCAATTAGCAGAGAGAGAAAGGACAACTCTACCCTGGAAGGAGCCTGAGCACTGAAGTGGCACTTCTGCTCCAAGCCCCTCTCTGGAGGAATTCCTTTATCTCCATTAGCAATACAGGGCACCCAAACAAACAAATCTCTTAGTTGATACAGCTCCCTTACTTACTTAGAAGGTAAGACATGAATACACCCTCTCCTCCTTCTGCTCCCTCCATGTTTTTCATTAGCAGCATGTTGCAACATCAAGGCAGGTTACAGGACTCAGAAAAAGCCACATGTGTAGGCAGCAAAGTACTCAAACCCCTCATTTTTAAAATTAAAATCAGCTTCCTGGGACTTCCTCTCCCATGTTTCCAGGCCTAACCTACCTATATAGTAGTCACTAAGAGGGAATAATTCCTGGGTCAGTGTATGGCATGATTCTTCTGCAAGGTTACTTATGCTTTTGTCCACAGCAATAGTAGCATATAGAAGAGATGGGCACAGGGCAAGGACATCTGAACTGTTTCAATATGGACACCTCTATTTCGGTGGTTAATGAGTGACTCTTTATTAGGGCACAATAAACATGCACACAACAACAGCATATTTTCTTGTGCAAGTGGTAGTGATCAAAGTGCGCTCAAACAACATTGTTGCTTAGCCTTGACCTAGCCAGGTATCAGATGAACTCTACCTTTGTCAAGAAGTGCTTCCTTGCAAATACCATGCAGTTCGACACCAATGCTGCAGTCTTGCTTTTATGTAGGCTTTTAGTCATTCATTTCAATGAGCAAAAAGGGTTTATTTGCCTGTAAGGTTAAGAAGTCCAGGGGGTATCTCAGCACTGTCACAAGCAAACATTATCTCATACATAGAATCATAGAATCATTTTGGTTGGAAAAGACCTTTAAGGTAATTGAGTCCAACCATTAACTTACTCTGCCAAATCTGGGTCTAAACCATGTCCCTCATCACCACATTTCTGCCTCTCCAAAACACCTCCAGAGATGGGGATTTAACCATCTCCTGGGGAAGCCTGCTCCAGACTTTGAGAACTCTATCACTGAAGAAGTTTCTTTTAATATCCATCCTCACCCTCCCTTGGTGCATCTGGGGCCATTTCCTCTCATCCTATCACTTGTTACTAAGGAGAAGAGACCAATACCCTACATAACAGAGCTATATCTCACCTTATCTTGGTACATTGGGGGAGTGAAGAACTTGTTGTGTGCTTTACTCAGTCACTTTGGCATCATAGTCTTGCTATGCAATACTAAAAGCTAAGTCATCAGGGAGGTCACAGAGTGATCTCTGGTGAATAACTCCAGAGTCTCCCTAGGGTGCTCATTTGTCATGGGACTTGTTTGTAGATAAATGGATGGGAAAGCAGCTCATGTTCTCTTCTTTAAAGCCATAAAGTACACTTGTCACTGAAAAGAAATATGAAATTCTTAGTTTATGAGAGTAGAGATAACCTTTCAGGGGTCCAGCTGTTTGGGATTTTTTTTTCTCTGTAAAAAAAAAAAAAAAAAAAATCAGAGTAATGGGGGGGGGTGGAACAAAACAACACTTTTTTTTTCCATCATGCTGGCAGGTCATTGTTACCAAATGATTTTCATCCAGTGATCTCAAATACATTCCACCCTGGAGATGGCATGTGTCATTACAAGACATGTGCAAAAACAATATATAAATTTCAAAGAAAATAAGATCAATTCATGTAGTTTTCAATTCTATCTGCTTACCAGAGCAGAAGTTTAACCAGCTGGAATGCAGCTTTGCAAAAAAGGACCTGTGGATACTAGGATGCTGTATCTAGTTTTGAGCTTCACATTACAAGACATTTGTCCGCAGATTTCAAGTGAGTCCATCATGAAGGTAGATGAAGGCTGGAGCCCACAGTGTGCAAAGAGAGGCCAGGAGACCTGGGGTTTTCCAGCATGAAGAACAGAAGGCTGGGGAGATGCCTTATTGCTACGTACAACAATGTTACAAGCTGGGGCAGAGAAGACTGAGCCAGGCTCTTCTTAGAGGTGCACAGAGGAAGATCATACACTTACAGAATCATAGAATGGTACAGAAGGCTTAGAGGGACCTTTAGGGACTGTCTAGTCCAACCCTCCCCTGCCATGGGCAGGGACAACTTTCAGTAGATCAGGTTGCTCGAAGCCTTGTCTATCCTGACCTTGAATATTTCCAATGGTGGGGCAACCACAACTACTCTGGGCAGAATGAAGGCCAACAGACATAAGTTGAAGTATGAAAAACTCCATTTTGGTATAGCAGGAAAAAAGCCAGACTACCAAGAGGGTGGTCAAACACTGGAACAGGCTGCACAGAGTGGCTGTGGAATTTCCATCTTTTGATCTATTTAAAACCTTATTAGGCATGGCCCTGAGCACCTGATCTGGCAAGCATTTGGGATAAGTGGCCTCTTGTCCAACCTAAGTTATTCTTTGAGCCTGTGAGGAGCTCCACTTCTAATAGTCTCCTCAGTATAAAGAACATAGAAAAAGCAAATCATATCTGGTCCTGAACATCCATATAACAAAACTAGTCATTGTTACCTCAGATGCAGCATCTGAACTCTGTTTAGCTCTGATGGGTAAGAATAGTAGTCAGCCTGAATGTCAAAGATAGCATCAGCAAAACTGTATCGGCAGGAGGAAGCAGCTCATACAATAAAAAAGAGGAGATCAGGATTGCATTTCACAAAAATTTCACTGCAAGGGACATTTTTGCAGAATCCATCAATTTTGTGGGCCCTGAAGGTAGAATGGAGGATGGCTGCAGTTTAAGTGAGCTCTTCAGTTAGGTACTTCTCAAAAGACAAGTTCTGCTTCAAGAACAGCCTGCACTGTCACAAGACAAAGCGAAGCACCCTATACATTCACAGACTTCAAAAAATCCTGAGAAAAAAAACATGGATGATGAAACTGTTTGAAGCTCCAAGCCCAGCTCTTCAAAGACATCTGAGCAGTGATTTGCCACACTGAGCTGGAATAAACAGCAACCGTTCCAATGAAAGACACTTGTTGCCCTTGTGGGTGTATTTCTGCTCCCTGACCATGTTTGAAAAAGAGACTTGAGGAGTTGAGCAATAGTAAAGACGGAATAAGCAACCATCTGCTTCAGTGGAACTGTTTGGACTTTCACCAACTGAGGCAGAGGTACTAATTGTTTCGGCAAAGGAAAGTACCCCTCCACCTAAGTCTACTCCCTTAAGTTAATTCAGAGTTCCAGATGAAGGAATCCCTTTGTATGGAGCATACATTTCCAACTTAATTTAGATATCTGAAGTCAAGCACCATAAATCTTCATTTTCTCCTTGTAATTGAGTGTTGGCAGTCATTCAGCATCAGTGAACATAAATCAGGACTTCTGGAGCCCAAGCAAAGGCCAGTCCTCCAGACTGTGCTCAAATCAGCTGGTGATTCTGACCAAAAGCCACACTCGGATAGTCACACTGAGCAGGACAATAACATTTGCAGCCCCTTGTCTTTGGCTTTGCGTTTCCCTCTCCCTTCTCCTTACCTTCCCCTTAAATATCCAGGTTTGGATGTAGGAAACATAATCATACTGTTTAACTTTGTTTCCTGGGACAGAGGATTTTCAATTACATGCAAATCAAGACACTTTCTGTAGAGAAATCATGCTAAAAGCTCAAATTATTTTTTAAATAAATAAATAAATACATGACACTTGTGAAATATGACTTTTTTTCATAATAGGGCACTTTCCCAAAGGCTGCCATATGACCAAGAGTTACGTGGCAGCTGTTCTAAAATAGGATATGGCAACCTCTTTAAGCCTGAAGAAACCCATCATAGTTTGTGTCAGCTAAGGCCTGCTGGGTTTTTGTGTAAGCAGGTTGTGGTAGTCTTAGGCTATACCTTGAAAATTTTCCACAGATCTTGAAGAGAAATTGGTAGAATGTAAATAAATTGCCATTGGGTATAAAAGGGGAAATTATAAGTACTAAATAATCCCATTGCACAGACTACTAACCAAGTTAGCTTGTATAAACTAACCTTCAGCTTCCCCACTCTGGCAGATACTAATTTCTGGCTTCTGCTGGCTTTGCTGACCTTGAATGCATTCTTGCTGCAGTTAAGTAACTAACAGCAACTCTCTGCTCCTTCTCTTGTCCCATGTACAAGGAGGTATGGAAGGGAGTAGGGAGGGGGAAGCTATTAGTAGCTCCCTGGTTTCTCCAGCAGGGGTTCTTGTATTGTTTATACATTGTACATATATGTAAGTATTGCCTATTTTGTACACATTCATTGCATTTCATATTGAGATTGTAGTTTTGCTTGTAAATACAGCTTCGTTTGCTTTCAGCTGCACTGGTCTGGCAATTTTATGTTGGGGAGTAATTTTCAACCCACCACACAGGTGGATACAGGAAGCTGCTGCCTGCTAAATGGTCCATTCAGCTTGTTTAGGTTGATACCTACTCACACACAATGCACCATTTGAGACTGGAACAATGTGCTTCCAGGTTGAGTTAAGAAGGTGTAGGGGTGGTATGATCCTTTAACAACTAGAAAGAAACACTGAGAGTGTAGAGAGAACAGATCAAAATACAATTCTAGCCCTATCTCTTAGGAACCAAAATTGAAAAGCAAATGTGACAGGAAAACCATGTGGGCACAGCTTTTGAGAGCCACAGGCTTCAATTCTAGTTTCTCCTCCCACAACTTACAGTGACTCAGGGTTACAGACTCAGCTAGGGAAAAGAAAAGGGTTACAGAAAGAAACCAAATTTCTCATTTCACCTCTGAAAGTTAAACTGAAAAATAAGGCATGATGAAAAAAATCAGAACAATTCTTCAGAAAAGACAAATCTAATAAAGTGGGGAATTGTGACTCCTTAAAAAAAAAAAAAAAAAAAAAAAGAATAGGAATCATATAATGCGAATGGGCATAATTATGCTACTGGAAACAGTCAAGTTACTCCGGGAATGATTATGCTAAGTCTCTGAGCATGCCCTATATAAATTAGTAGTTTCCTTAAACTTGAATAGTCTGAAACAAAAATAACCGTTCTTGCAGTATGCAAACAGAGAAGTGTGGGGAAAGAGAGAGCAATGTCATATCCCTCTACCCAATCTAATATCACTACAAACATTTCCAAGCTATTGTATATATCCTATGTTAGAATCATAGAATCATAGAATCAGTCAGGGTTGGAAGGGACCACAAGGATCATCTAGTTCCAACCCCCTGCCATGGCCAGGGACACCCCACACTAGATCACGCTGGCCAGAGCCTCGTCCAGCCTAGTCTTAAACACCTCCAGGGACTGGGCCTCAACCACCTCCCTGGATAACCCATTCCAGGCCTTCACCACTCTCATGGTGAAGAACTTCTTCCTCACATCTAGCCTGAATCTCCCCATTTCCAGCTTCATTCCGTTCCCCCTAGTCCTATCACTACCTGAGATCCTGAGAAGTCCCTCCCCAGCCTTCCTGTAGGCCCCCTTCAGATACTGGAAGGCCACAATGAGGTCACCTCGGAGCCTTCTCTTCTCCAGACTGAACAGCCCCAACTCCTTCAGTCTGTCCTCATAGGAGAGGTGCTCCAGCCCTCTGATCATCCTCGTGGCCCTTCTCTGGACACGCTCCAGCACGTCCACATCCCTCCTGTAATAGGGGCTCCAGAACTGGAGGCAGTACTGCAGGTGGGGTCTCACCAGAACTGAGTAGAGGGGGAGAAGCACCTCCCTTGACCTGCTGGTCACACTTCTCCTGATGCAGCCCAGGAGCTGATTGGCTTTCTGGGCTGCAAGTGCACATTGAGAGCTCATGTTGAGCTTCTCGTCCACCAGCACCCCCAAGTCTCTCTCCTCAGGGCTGCTCTCCAGCCAGTCACTGCCCAGCCTGGATTTGTGCCTGGGATTGCCTCCACCCAGATGCAGGACCCTGCCCTTGCTCTTGTTGAAGCTCATGAGGTTGGCTTGTGCCCACCTCTCCAGCCTGTCCAGGTCCCTCTGGATGGCATCCCTTCCCTCCAGCATGTCCACTGCACCACACAGCTTGGTGTCATCAGCAAACTTGCTGAGGGTGCACTCGATGCCACTGTCCATGTCACCCACAAAGATGTTGAACAAGACAGGTCCCAGGACTGATCCCTGAGGGACTCCGCTTGTCACTGGCCTCCACTGGGACATGGACCCGTTGACAGCCACTCTTTGGGTGCGGCCATCAAGCCAGTTCTTCATCCATCTAGTGGTCCATCCATCAAACCCATGTGTCGCCAGCTTGGAGACCAGGAGGTGGTGCGGGACAGTGTCGAAGGCTTTGCTCAAGTCCAGGTAAACGACATCAGTTGCTCACCCCTCATCTATTAATGCTGTCACCTGATCATAGAAGGCCACCAGGTTTGTCAGGCAGGATTTGCCCTTGGCAAAGCCATGCTGACTACTCCAAATCACCTCTTCACTGTTCTTCTGAGTCATTAGTGCCTCCAGGAGGATCTGCTTTAGGTACCAGTCCTATTTTAGTAAAGTGGAGAACAGGAATATTGTCACCATCATTGGAGGTGTTTAGGAGGAGACTTGATAGGGTGCTTGGTTGCATGGTTTAGTTGATTAGGTGGGTTGAATAATAGGTTGGATGCGATGATCTTGAAGGTCTCTTCCAACCTGGTCCATTCCATTCCATTCCATCCCATCCCATCCCATCCCCACTCCCAAAGGAAATCTCAGATCATTATTTAGTGCCTGCATTAGAAAAAAAGACTTTAAAACAACAATCCATCTCTAGCTGAATTCAGTAGGAGCCCAAGGAACAGATTATGCCTCCAGACAAAGGTCTTGCCCTATCCAGCAAATATAACTGTGAAGGAATTACTTCTCCCCTAGAACAGGAAGGCCGCAATCTGCTCCAGCCTTCCATTGTGGGATGCATGCAACCTTCTCTGCATCAGCTTGGCTGTTAACACTTGGCAACATCCTACTCGCTGCAGTCCCTTCCTGATCACACAGTGGATGGGAAGCTCCTGCTTTCTTCTATGGAGCAAACCTAAGAAAGATCTAATGAGGGCATAAAATAGCACAGGGAAATTTGTATCCCATTAATTTGGACATCTTGACCTACATAAATGGATGAAGATTGTTTCAAGAAAATCTACATTTTCCACCACTTTACTTTCTTCTTTATTAATGAAAGCTGTTTCCTCCCTATCATGTATTCTTAAGAGGTGTAAAGAAATCTTGAAGAGGGTGACAAGTATCCTTAAGAACAGAAAGATCAAAGAAATCTCAGACGACACAATTTAAAATACCAGATTGGCTCAGCACTTTGGACTGCAACACTAACTCCATAGCTGGAGCAATGTCTTAAGCACAGCCATGTTTGTTTTGCAGAGATATGTTACAAGTGAACACAAGTGATTGTCAAGAAGATCATGCTGTATATATAATGCCATGCAGCCCTGGCAGCTGCTCTTTGGGGGGCATCAGGCTGACGGTGAGAGACAGGGACTTTCAGTGATGCCACTAAGTCAATGTATTGTGTAGAGAAAGAGATCTCCTGGAAGAGTGTAGAATCATAGAATCAGTAAGGTTGGAAAAGACCTCTAAGATCATGGAGTGCAGCTGTAAGCCTGCTATCATGACCACTAAATTATATCCCGAAACACCACATCTACACTCTTCTTGAATGCTTCCAGGGATGGGGACTCCACCACCTCCCTGGGCAGCCTGTTCCAATGCCTCACCACTCTCACAGTAAAGAAATATTTCCTAATATCACTCTAAACTTCCCCTGGCACAACATACACCTATTTCCTCTTGGCCTATTGCTATTTACATGGGAGAAGAGACCAACACTGGCCTGACTCAAATCTCCTTTCAGGTAGTTGTGGAGAGCAATAAGATCTCCCCTTAGCCTTCTCTTCTATAACCCCAGTCGCCTCAGCTGCTCCTAGCACAATATGCCCTCCAAACCCTTCACCAGCCTCTTCCAGGCACCTAACACCATGCCTGCTGCTACGTCCCTCAAACACACCAGCCCCCTGTGCTGCACCCCAGCAAAATCAAGCCATGGCAACAAACACCAAGAGCCTCTCTTGTTTGTCTGTTCTTAATTGTTTTAGGATGCTGCCTTTGTCTGTGAAATACAGAATCACATATCCTTTCTTCTGTGTGTGTGGAATAACAGCATTTATACAAGGTGTGAAGCCCAGGGAAAAAGATTCCTCACCACTCGCCTCCTTCCCAGCACGTGCCATTACTTTTGCACCTGTAAACAGCTCACAAAGTCTGAATTTCCCACACAATATGTTCTCTTTCTTTTTTTTCCAGCTAAAGGGAAATAGGTGTTAGGGATAGATTAACTTATCTTGCTTACTCCAACTAACATTGCATTTCATTGAGTAGCATCAAAGTATGACACATCCCCCAGTAAAACACATTCCAGAAATAATGTGATATTGAATCACACAGGTGTGTTTTTTCCTACGAGCATACCAAAGCTCTCTTACACCTTCCTAACATCTTACAAGAGCCACAGGAGATTTTCCTAGAGGACTGGATGTCCCCAGTATTTTGAAACAATGCATTTCAAAATACTTACAGAAAAAAAGAAAGAAAGAAAAAAAAGGGTAAAAAACCAAGGCAAAGGGGAAGAATTGCTGTGAAAGCCAACCAAACTATTAATTCTCAGTGTGTGATATTTTAAAGAGGAGAAAAGATAGACATTTCAAACCAATTAAAACCACTTCTCCCTACTGCAGTCAAAGCCAGTTCCTGAAACAGAGCTTCTCTTTTGTTTTCAATTCCCATTTCTTTCTTGTTTTGGCAGGAAAATATTTTAAGCTATTTTTCTTTATCAAGAGAAAAATGTTTTGCCTCTATTTTCTCCAGACTCAAAAATGGTTACACTCAAGCAATGTTAAAAAAAAAAAAAAAAAAAAATACATCACACAACAACATTTAAGCAATGACAAGCACAGAACTTTTTCTGCTATGGCAGAGTAAGTTTCTAAAAGTCAGGAGAAGCTGAACTGAAGGTATGTCAGCAATTTCTACTGCCTTTGCTCTCCTGCCAGAGACAGGAATGGATGAAAATACCTAGACCTTGAGAGCTTTTCAGTTCAGGAGGCAGCAATTACAAATTCAGATTCAGACCTTCGTCAGGGTGACATGACTAGAATATACCACCACATCAGGCTGGACAAGTCTGTGAGGCATGAGCAGGAGGAGTTAGGACCAGCAATTCATAATTTATATCTGACCACTGAAAGTCTGAACTCATCTGTTTTCTGTACCAGTACAAATTACAGAGAGCAAAGCATCACCCTGTAAATTTAAAGTTGTGGTTCTCAGAACTGGATCACTGAAACAGAGTGGTCTCTGGAGCCTTCTCCTGTAAAACACAGAGTGATGCTTTGGCCTGTTTGCTGTTGTGCAAAAGCATATCTTCCCTGTCAAGCCTCACCTTAAATACCTCCAACTACCTCCCTGGGCAACCAATTCCTGTGTTCCACTACCCTCATGGTAAAGAATATCCTCCTAACATCCAGCCTAAGACTACTCTTCTCTAATTTCAAACCATTGCTCCTCACCCTATCACTACAGGTCTTTGTAAATAGCCTCTCTCCATCCTTCTTGTAGGCCCCCTTTAGGTACTGCAAGGTCACCTTCAGGTTCTGTTGGTGTCCCATGACCTCTTTTCCAAGTTGTTAATATTATCTGTTCACATAGGTATATGGAAAACTAAGCTGCACACAAGTGAAAGTAGAAGCCAGTGAGATAATGGCTTTATAGAGCTATGACCTGTGAAGTTTAAGTATCCAGAAGCATGAAGAACCACTCTAGCCTAATACCTTTAATAGTCCCATCTGAATTGTAAGAGGTGGCAGAAAGCCCTTTTTGTTCTTAAACCAAGAGTGGGGCAAGGTATAAGGTTATACAAGCATCAGCTCATTAGCTCCTAAACCCCTTGTCACAAACAAGATCTATTCTTTAGTCTGTAGCAGGCTGTGCTGATTTTCTCTGCTCTCTCTATTGCATAAAATGTAGTTTCTTGTATTAAATGTGATTTTTAGAGGTTCACTTTTGTGTCTTACTGTCAACCCCACACACACTTGTTTTTTATAGAAAGCACTTTTATTCTCTTGGTTCTACAGAGCTATTGAGAGAGTCTTCACTGAAACTGGTTTTGGTTTTGTTCTCTTTTATCTTTCTAATGGTATTTCCCACCAAATTGACTTGCAGATGCTAATACTTTGACAACTAAAGAAGCAGGTATGTCTGAGTTGTCATCTTGCAGTCAGTTTTTCCAGAGGCAAAAAGAAGTGCTTCCCCATCAATTTATTTAACTTTTTGCCTACCTACCTGCCTTTCGAAAGCTATCTTTAAGGCTCTTTTATGGACATAAAAGCTCTTAAGCGTTTAAGAAGCTTCACAAGGATTTAGCCATGCAATTCATATAGACTCTAATAGAAATTATGTGGTCAATTCCCCATGCAATTCTTGGACTCTTTTTTTTTCCTAACTACAGCTGGGCAATTTGTATTTGCTGAAACGTGGCCAAAGTTCCGTTAAACATCAGTAGGAGAATTATGAAACCACTTTGCACAGTAACTCACTTTTACAGTACTGAGCCCACACTGCTCTTATCTATCCATATTAGGCCTGATATGTTGTGTCAAGCATTTCAATCTCTATTTTCCATCAAAAGATAAATGACAGCTGTCTTCAAATTAATGGAACATGAAAGCAGATGACTGCTCTGCACCCTGCACCCTATGAAATAAACGTTTAAGTATGCACTCACCTGACCTGACCTTGCTATTTCCGCTTTTCCAATTTGATTTCTGGTGATTGAGAAAGGTGAGGGTAGAGCTCGACACCCACATAGGACTCTTCTGTCGAACACCACTGTGTCATCCATCAGAAATGTTCTCTGTCTCTCTAAAACCAAAAGATATTTTGTAAAAATGGGCTCTGCTAATAAATAAAATTTTAAAACACCAAAAAAGTAAGACTCTCCGGACTTCATGAGAGTAATTTCTCTTTCTTCTGCTATGTCCAATAATATTTTTGTTAAATATTTTCCTGTGAGACACTGTGGCTAAACCATTAGCTAAATCAGGAAGCATTTTGTTGTATTCAGTATATAAACATACCCCAGCCCAGCCCAAAAAAAGAAAAAAAAAGAGATTAGAAATAATGGGTTTGAAGGGTTTCTGAAAGGGCACACTGAAATCCTATCATTCTAGATTTTGTGTTGCTAATCAGATTCCATGCAGTAAATACCACCAATTACATATATTTAATGTATAATAGATATTATGAATAGAGAGGTGAGCATATATAGAAGACAAACATATAAACACATAATATGACATATAAGCATATGATACAGTATACGTCTATTTGTGTTACTTTTTATAGGTTGCAAAGTTGTGCAGAAGCTCAGATTAAAAGCAAGACTTGGAGAAGTAGACTGAATGAGAACTTGTCACTAAAAACAAATGTGTCATTTGATCCAGATTTCCCAGTGTGAAAACAATCACAATCATAGAATCATCACAGAATGGTCTGGGTTGGAAGGGACCTCCAAGGGTCACCTAGTCCAACCCCCTCGTCAGTAAGTAGGAGCATCCACAACTAGATTGGGTTGCCCAGAGCCATATTGAGCCTGACCTTGAATAACCCCAAGGATGGGGCCTCAACTACCTCCCTGGGCAACCTGTTCCAGTGTTCCACTATCATTATGGCAAAGAACTATGGTGGTTTTAATTAGGAGAAATGGGGTATCAGTACCCTGTCTAAACACTGTGATCTAGACTGGAGAGTATCCTTTCCAGTATAGCAGAAGCCCCAGAGGATAAGTCTTTGGGAACACAAGCCCCAAAATTGCACTGTGATATCAGCTTGCCTTGATTGTGATGGACAGCCAAGTACAGCAGTATTTGGCAACAGTAAGAAGAATGAGAAAAGTGAATATTTCCAGACATTCATAAATACACTTTAAGCAGTATCCTCTGTGTCACAAGCAGAATGAAGGTGATGGACTAACCTGAGCCTCACATTTTTAAAAGGTCAGTCATCCAATTGCTCACACAAAACATGTCACAATACTTAGGTTCCTCCTTTTAACACATAGCTGCTACAGTGGCTTTCCAAAGAGGGTATTTCTGTGTGTGATTGACTGGATTTCACTTTCTGTTACATTAGTCATATTCTGGTCAAGACAACTATGATAATGCAAAATAGATCTGGTCTAAAATATAGGAGAAATGAACATGTAAACTGATTTTTTTTGAGAATAAAGTACTTAGCTTACAGTCTCTGAGGTTATAATATGGATGCTAAAAGAGGTTTGAAGTTTTGTAGTTTCTGTGCAAGAGTTTTTAAACAGTATTCTAGACAACTTTTTAATTTTGAATTCCACTTTATGACAACAGGAGGGAAAATTTCCATATAGATGGAGATACAGGCAGTGCAAGTGTGTGGATGAGGCCAAAATTAGAATAAACAGAGGATTTCATTTCTCAGTGGTCTGAGTTTGACATTTTCATAATGTTCTGTTATGATCCATAAACAAAATAAGAACAAAATCAATGTGTGTTGTTTTTATAGCCAGTCTCAGAGGCTTAATACAGAAGAACGACTTTTGGCCTCATCAGAATAAGAAACTGTCTCTGTATGTGCCTCTGCTGCCTGTACTCACTTGCAGACTTCTCCTGGGCATTGCAAGCATACTTCTGAACTGTAGTGAATGCAGAGAGCAGGATTTTTCATCTCTATGTACAATCTAAGGCTTTTTGCTTTCTCCTTGGCCATCTGAATGCAAAACAGCATTTATTACTTGTATCCACTAAAGCATGCCATGGTTGTGTACGTCTTGGTATTCTTCTGGGAATGGAGCCACAATAGAAACACAGTACTGAAAATACTTAGGCATCAGATTTGGTATTGGAAGAACAGTTTATTTAAGCTTTTCATATTATTTTAGTGTTATAACAATTAGTTTACATGATTTATGAAACTGGTAACTGCAGCAAGGATGCAAACAGATGTAGCTTTGTCTCTTCTAATGAAGCAATGTGTCCTTGAGGCCAAGAGGGCCAATGGTATCCTGAGGTGCCTCAAGAAAAGTGTATCCAGCAGGTCTAGGGAGTCTGCTCTGTCTGCTCTGCCCTGGTGAGACCACACTTGCAATACTGCACCCAGTTTTGTGCTTCCCAAATCAAGAGAGACGGGGATCTGCTGGAGACAGTCCAGTGGAGAGCTATGAGGATGATTAAGGGACTTCATTATATGTCCTGTGAAGAAAGACTGAGAGACCTGGGGCTTCTTACCCTTGACAAGAGAAGGCTGAGAGGGGAATCTTATAAATGCCTACAAATATCTGAGGGGTGGGTGTCAAGTTGAAGCTGTCAGTCTCTTTTCTTTGTTGACCAGTAATAGGACAGGGAACAATGGGTATAAACTGGAATACAGGAGGGTTCTACCTCAGCATGAGGAGAATGAGCGTGACAGAGCACTGAACAGGCTACTGTCCCAGGTTGACACAACTCACTCTCACAAGCCCCCTCCCCCTGCACAGACAAGAGAGAAAGTAACACAGAAGAAAAAGAAAGAAAAGAAAAAAAAAAAAAAAAAAAAAACCACAAACCACCAACTCTGGGTTGAGATAGTTTCCTGACATCATATACTGTACAGTACCTTAAGAAGCAGCAGCAAAAGCCAGTGACAAAACAGTTCCCCACCCCAAGCATGCAGCAGCCAGCCCAGCAGAAAAAGACAAGCACCCCAAAACGGAAAACTGGAGGCAGCAACCAGAACAGGAAGCCTCTCATGTTACAATCTGAAATTCAAGCCCCATGATACTTTGCTCCAGCCAACACTTTCATTTTGAAGCTGGCATGACAGCAGCATGGTATTGAATATTATCAGCAGATTCTGGTTTGGCAGGGGGGTTGGACTAGATAACTCTCTAGAGGTCCCTTTCA
Source organism: Picus viridis (assembly GCA_033816785.1). Classification (NCBI taxonomy): domain Eukaryota; kingdom Metazoa; phylum Chordata; class Aves; order Piciformes; family Picidae; genus Picus; species Picus viridis. Next base: position 41,991,718 of record CM066575.1, on the reverse strand, counting down.
ACCCTTAACATTCTATTATTCTATGAAGCTAAAACCCAAGCCCAGATTCTCATACCAGATTAAAATGTGGCCCACTGCTCTGCAAAGACACTTATATTTAGGACAGCATTATATTCTTCTGTCTAAATCACACTAACAGCAGAAAAACAAACCAACAAAACAGTAACTGAAGGCAGAAAGCTTCAGAGACAAATTATAAATTGCTTTGTTCCTGAGCAGCACCAAATAGAGATAAAATTTGTAGCCATTTTTTATATATGTATTTGTAGCTGTAGCACAGCATTTCATAAACAGAGTACAACATCCTGAAATGACATTGGTGGGGAATGGTAGCCAAACCTTAGCCTAACGCAGTAAAACAAACCTCATTTTTTAACAAGTACACAGAAGTGTCCACACCAAACCAAAGGAACCATTTCATCCTGATGTGCCATGAGAAAGAGTTAAAGGCTTAGCCTAAAGCTCGGAGACCAGCAGATGTCAACAGTTTGAAAGAAGTAAACCAGCTCACTACAGCCAGCATTGTCTTTTCATAGAATGGCTATGGCTGCTATGGGGCAGGGACAGATTCCAGCTAGACCAGGTTACTCAAGGACCCATCCAGCCTGGCCTTGAACATCTCCAGGGAGAAAGCATCTACAACTCTCTGAACAGGACTGAAAAGGAGAAAATTAGTTTAGACCCAAGCTCAGCATTTCTGCATGTGAATGGACAGCTTTCTTCAACCCCACATCTGAGCATTTTTGAAATCTTTGCAGGAACTAGTCGCTAATGTTTGACTCATGACCAAGGTACCACCAAAATATTTGTGCTCTCCTCTTCCTTTCAGAGTTACAAAAGTTAAGAACATTGTGTAAATTGTTTCTCTGAACAGAAATTGAAAAACTATCTCAGACACTGAGCTGATGTTTGCTAGATGAGCATGCACACCCAGGCCTTCCAGACACCGTCTGTACCACTGGCTTCCTGTGAGGTGTCTGCAAGACAGTATGGCTGCGGTCAGAGGATGACTTTTGGAAGGGAGAAGGGTAGAGGAGAAAGAGTAGATGCATGTCTATGCCTAGGTTATTGCTCCAGAAGGCACTGAAGTATCTGTAGGTACAGTTCCTGATAGAGTTTTGCTGGTGGTGCAGAAGTGTTGATTTGCCTTTGTGTTGGACCCTGGCTCAGGCTGTTCACCATGGGCCAGGTCGCTGAACTAAGTTCAGCTTTGCTCAGGGGTTGTGTTGCTATCACAGTTCTTTCTTGAACAAGGAATAGCTTCTACCTTTCTTAATGGAAGGGGTGAAAGTACATTTCTGATAACAGGGAAAAGCCTAGAAACTGCTAGTATTTAGTGCTTAAAATCATAAATGGGAAAAAAATTAATATTTTCTATTCTCATAATTTCCAAGCCATGAGATTTTAAAATTAAGTGTAATACAGGGAAGCATCTAAAGAACAATGGGTGAAAAGAGGAGAGGCTGGCTGGTTAGATAAACTGTCCATGCTCCAGCTTTACATGGCTACTCTGAAGTATCAGTAAGAACATCCTGTAGAACCTATCTGTAAAACATCATAAACCAAGAGCATTTTAACAGAGGAACGGGAGTCCATGGTACACCACCAAGATGTCTTTAGAAGGAATACAAGAGTCAAATTTGGTGAAATGTTCTCCTTATTAACTTGTTTGATATCCACAATATTAAATTTTTAAAACTTACATCTATTTTTATTTTTTGCCCAATCACATTCAAGTGGTTTTGTTGGGGTTTTTAAAATAGTTTCCTGTAATATTCTGCCATTTTCACAGAATCACAGACCATTAGGGATTGGAAGGAAATTCAGAAGATCATCTAGTCCAACCCTCTGTCAGGGCAGGATCACCTAGGGTAGGTCACACAAAAACACATCCAGAGAGGTTACAGTATCACAGTATTACCAAGGTTGGAAGAGACCTCGAAGATCATTGAGTCCAACCTGTAACCACAAACGTCACAACTAGACCATGGCACCAAGTGCCACATCCAGTCCCCTCTTGAACACCTCCAGGGATGGCAACTCAACCACCTCCCCGGGCAGCCCATTCCAATGATGAATCACTCTCTCGGTGAAGAACTTTCTCCTCACCTCGAGCCTAAACTTCCCCTGTTGCAGCTTGAGACTGTGTCCCCTTGTTCTGGTGCTGGTTGCTAGGGAGAAGAGGCCAACCCCTTCCTGGCTACAAACACAACAAGGTTTTGAATGTCTCCAGAGAAGGAGAATCCACAACCCCTCTGGGCAGCCCCTTCAGTGTTTTGTCACCCTCACAGTGAAAAAATTTTTCCTTATGTTCACTTCTGCCACTTGATTTGGCAGACAGTCATCTATACTGGGTGATCTTTTGACACTGTTGCAGACTTCACAGTGTACCAGTAAGCATCCTCTCCACAGCCCCAAAAAGCATACCTATTAGACTCTCATTCAGAAAGCTCTAGTCTGGGGTAGGGGGCCGGGTCAGGATGTGCCTGTAGGGAAAGAGCAGGACAGAGATGCATTGAAGAACAGGTGACTGCAGCTTTTCCCAGTCACCTTCATCTAGCCAGCAGCGCAGAAAAAGTCTCTACACACCCCAATGCACCACTACACTTTTGCATAGTCCTGCCCAAGTGCACAGGCAGATGAACAGATGAGACGGAGGACTTCTTGCACCCATTAAGGAATTAACAGGCTGTAATCTAGCTCTATGTAATTAGTCAGCGATACTCATTTGCAGTACTGCAATCACTATTATTAGTGAGACTAAGCAGCGTAGTGGGAGATCAGTAAGCAAATCTTTTTGCCCGAAGGGTCTCGGTCATAACAGCTACCTACTGGTGTGCACCCTCTCATTTCAACCACTGGGTCAGGGTCACTGATCAGCCTTCTGGTGTGCAAAAGGATCAGGCAAGCAGTTTACCCAGTAACAGGGGCAACATTTATTCTCTTCATGGTGTTGCTGCTGTTTTGAAGGGTATAGCATCAGCTAAAGAAACCTTCTGCCAGTGCAAAGGGAAGCAAATAAAGTATTTGTGGAGTAGAAAGGGAAATTTAATAAGGAAGAGCCTGAAGTTTTCCCTCTGAGAGGTGTTGTACACATCCATGAGCTTAATCTATCTCTCTAGAAGGACTGACTGCAGGAGAGAGTGCAGAAGTGCTCTTCAGACTTATGCTAAAGAAAATATCACTTGTAGAAGGGCAAAAGCACCACAATAGGTAAAAGAAACCCATACAGTGGAAGGGAAAATGGATGCAATGCATGATCATTTATTTTCTGATGCAGACACTGAAGACAGATTGCCTGTGCTGGCACCTATACCCTAGTTGCAAGCTAGATTTCATCTCAGTACAGTGTATCACTGCTATTCAAGCAGCCACTGTAAGCATGAAATTACCTGAAAGATGCATCTACAAAGTGATTTCAATGCAGAAAGCTGCCTGAGAGACTTATTATACAGTAATAATATAAATATGTAAACATTACACACTAGAGGTCTTATTGATCCTTGCTACCAAACATGACATCATTATTAATAAAAATGTAATGGGAGAGTTATAAATATGCAAAATAATAGCATATTAACCTAAATAACACCAACAAATTCCACAGTTTAGCATAAGATTGAAAACCACTAACCAAACACTGTGTGGTTTGCTCACGCTAGGAGCAGTCAGGAATCATGCATAATGCAACAGTGTAACTGCTAACAACAGCCTCATGAAGATAATTTAATGTAGAGCTGGACAAGCTCCAGGAAATCTGCCTAGAGAGTAACTGCCGAGATTTCCTTCTCTTTTTAAGTGAAAGAGCCCTGAGTCTTTTGGATTACTGTCCCAGGTGAGTCTTATTATAAGGCAAAGGATCGTTTTAAAAGTTGAGGAAGAGCTAAGCAGCTTATAAATAATAAATATAAATATAGATATATTAAAACCAAACTAAACATACACACTACAATAATCCAAACACACACTCCCAGTTTTGGGAAAAAAAACCAACAACAACAACAAAACCACAAAACCAACAACCCACACACACAACAACCACCAAAAAAAAAAATATCTAAACAATCCGGGGGAAACACCATCAGGGGAGGAAACAAAAAACCCCAACACCACAACAACCCACCCCACTGAAAGAGAACAACCAAGACACATGAAAAATGAGGAAAAGGAGAGACAGTCTGTGGCCAAATGTTATTCATTAAATAAAAAGTATTACACTGCAGAAAAGAGCCCAGAGAATGTCAGACAACATAGCAAAGAAAGGTTAGACTATAAATTGTTCAAAACTGGCAACATATTTTATATCCATCTAAATACTGAATATTTACAACCTATATCAGTAACATCATTAGTTTAGAAGTATCTCTTACAATAATTAGGAAGAGATACCACTAATAAGAGTGGACAGCATGCTACAGTTCAAACAGAAATAATAGGCTTAACGAAGAAATTAGTTGCAGAGCTTTTTTGCCCTATGTTATGCAAGAGGTCAAACTAGTTCCTCCAAGTGGTCTCCTCTGGCCTTCAGATAATCTAGCTGACAGAGGTTTTTTCTCTTTTCCTTATTCTTTTTTTCCTTCCCCCCTCCCCCTTTCTTTCTTCTTGCAATAGGATGAGGGAAGAGGCATCCCTGATTTCTTTGAAAAGTAAATTTGAATAATAGTCTTCACAAGGACTGAGTTAAGAGCACTGTGGGCAGTCCGGGTCCCCGGCTAGGGCTAGTGCTCCAGCAGTAACACTCTGCTGCCCCCTATTCAGAGATCCCACCAGCTCCTGGGAGAACTTGCAGAGGAAGGTCTGGCAAGAATGCCTCTGTTTTACCTGGGAGGCTCTGATGCAACAAGGCTGGTATTAAGAAGGAAAAGGACTACATGCTTTCTGTTATTTTCTGGGATGTGGTAAAAGAAATCCAAAAGGAGGAAGAAGCTGCTCCTTCCTCCACCCCTGCTACTGCAAAATGTAAGGGAAGAAGGATGGTTTTCCCACTACCACAAAAGAGTCCTTCGAAGACTGACAATTAAAGACCAATCAAGATTCTATCAGTATTTCTGCTAACTGTGGTGTCCAGAAGGACACCCTATCAACTGTGAACTTGCCTTTGTCTCTTTGTTCTGCTCCTCTCCTCTGAGGAATGCAGCTGGCAATTTTCTCCAAAATGCTTGCAGGACGTAAGAAGGACATAAGCAGACCCCTGTGATCCCACAGAGACAGACAGGCCTGTGTTCTTCAGTCTGTCTACTAAGGAGAAGTAAAAGCTGGCACACGGAAAAGTCCAAGTATACTCAAAATCAACTCTGCTAGTTTTCCTAGTGGCTTTCATCATACTTTACCTTTGCTATTCTGTCTTTCTCAGCTTGATGAAGGGCCTCTTTGGAAAACTAGCTACCTCTTCACCCTTTCCCAAATGATTTCCCTTGTGCCTTCTTGGGCTTCCCCACTCCACTTTCAGGCTGTCTCTAGCACTGCTCTTCATGAAAGCCTGTACTGAAAATTCATTAATGTCTAGTACAAGAATCCATCTCAAAGACACTGCAGTAGATGTTTCTTATCCATTGGTACAGAGCATTAAGGACAAAGGCACATTGTACAGTAACATGATTGGTTTTATTCCCCTGTTTATACCCTAACAAAAGCTGCAAATTAGCTTTCAGCTCATTTCTCTTCTGCCTTTTGCAAGCCTGATTTGTAGTATTTCTAGAGGACTCTTGAATAATTTACAGGCACCTGAGCTCTTGAAATCCAGCAGTCTTAGTGCTGCTGCAACTTTTGGCTCGCAACTTACCGCATGTTTACAGGTGCATAGAGCCCTAAGCTCCCCTTCCCCACAGTCTGCACTATACAGATTCTATGTATCACCCATGTGCAAGTCCTGCTGTTACTCAAGGATGAGACTACTCCAAAAAATGCACCAGGGAGCATCTGGAGCAGTGCTGCCCTGCAGGGAAGGAGCAAGGAGCTGATGATGACCACAGCACAGGCAGTGCTGTTCCTGTCAGGGCACCCTCCTGCACTGAGTGAGCACCTGGGAATAGCAATCAGGATGTGTGACCCTTGTCGAGGCAAAACTGGACTCCTGGGCTACAGGCAGGGCTGAGGGAGGCACCATGTAAGCAGGTCAGGGCCAGCAGCCAGGGTGGCAGTGACTCCAGGGCCATGTGCTCTGTTCCCTTCCCTGCCTGTAAAACAAATTGACTTTTGCCCACAGATTTCAGCTTTGCTTTGGGGCCATTTGAGGCACACTGGCCACACACAGTGACTGATCAGTTCAAATGTTCCATCTATTCCTCTTTGCTTTTCATCTACGCTCTGAATCATGAAGGCAGCCCCACAAACTTATTTATCTAGATGTCCAGACTGAAATTAGGCACAACTATGTGCTTTATTCACCTCATTGCTTCTGCATACCAGCAAGGCTTTACTTACAGGCAGTTGAACCGTATCTGCAAACCCTATGATGTCATTGCCAAAGCGGGAGGGGACAAACAGACTCTCTCATGCCCTCATGATCCAGAAAGTCTGTAAAACAAAACTGAACGAATCCACAGCTAAACACAGGCACCTTTCAGGCCTCAGACTGCCAAAGGGATCTGTTTCTCCTGAAGAAGCAAACTCAGTGGCTAGCGGGCTGTTGTGCTATTGATATAAGACATGTCTTAAGAGTGACAAATTAGCCATCAACCTGAGTATAGAAACCCACTGCACCACAAATGCACAGTGAGTGTATCATTATTCCTGTAATAGCACATTAGCATTCCCCTTTGAGCAGCAGTCTTGTGTTATTCCCATTTTTCATATCACACATCTTCTTTTGTAACACCTGAAAGCATTTCTTTACTGCCGGGAAAAAAATAAAAGACACCAGTAATACAATGCAGGCTTATTTTCAGGCACCAGCACAATCTGATGTTTTGACATTAAAAGTCTCTGGCAATCAGTTAGTCGTTTCACAAAGCCTGAATCAGCACTGTCAAATATTTATTGTTTTAAGCCCTTCCTATCAGACATCTATTCACTTTGCCAAGCAGCGTCTTTTAATAATTCTGTTCAGACTCTCATCACTGCTGCTTTCACCACTGTTCTTGCACTGTAAGTACAATCAATAGCTGGATGGACAAAAATTAAATCATTTAATGGATTCTGGTTGAGCTGATTTAGGTTACAGGGTCACCCAATGCTTCTGGCAGCCAATGTTATTTCATATTCCTGTGTTGTCATAATAATACAGGCTTCCACACGACTGTTATCCTATGGTATGTCATAGCAGAAGATGCGGCTGTGTGGTTGCGTGGAATCATGAGAGGAGCCTCTGATACATCTGGTCCAAAACAGTTTTCTTTTCACCTTTGTGAGTACTACAGCTAGCAGTCAGAATTGTTTATCAAAGCATGCTCCTTCCTTTCTCCATAGATGATCATGCCTACTCTACAAGGGTGCACGTCCTTACTTTCTCGGTGCACACAGGCCCATGGGCCTTAGTTCCCATCCCTCAGCTGACATGGCAAAGGCAGCATTTGCCAACAACTACTGCACTATGGCTAAAGGAAAGGCTGCAGCTATTTCTTCTGACATTAGTAAAAATGGAATCATAATCCTGGAGTCATGATAAGCACTATTTTCCTAAGCTCCCTAGATCCTAGCAGAGCATGCACTCCTAGGTGCTGAAATACAGAAACTCCCTAGACCCTAGCAGAGATTGTACTCTGGGGTGTTGAAATAGAGATGCCTGGAACTCATTGTTGGAATTTGATTGCAGAAGTTAGAATTGGACTCACCCACGCATAAATTCACTAGGTCATCCATGGGGCTGCTGCAAATTAACCAACAGAACAAGAGTTATCCTTTTCCAGCTGTTGGCTTAGCAGAAGGCCTGATTTAAAGGCCTCTTTCTTTTGGCATTGTTCTCCAAACAAAGCAAAAAAACCTTTTTATCCCTCTCTTGTACTGTAAACAGAAAGAAAGAAAAAAAAGGCAAGCTATGGAAATCTGGCTGGAAGTAGGGTTTATGGATGTCACCAAAAATAAGAAATCTACATTCTTTAATATGCTGAGAGCTCTTGATCAGAATGGAGGATGGGAAAAGTTCATGCAGCTCCAGCAAGCAAGTTTCTTGCCAGAGCAGCCAGAAGCTACTCTTCGACAGGTTCCCTTACCAGCAGTATGGTAGCACAAATTATAGCTCCTCTATGCTGCTAGTAAGCCTGTGGCAAGCCAGGGTAAAAACACCTGAGAAAGCTTTTTAGTTCCATAAAAATGCAAAAACATAGTTGAAGGCAATGAGTGAAGAATCCAACTGAGAATGTGCTAAATATTATGGTCTACTACCAAAATATGTAATTGCAAGCATGCTTATTACACTAGGCATAATCAAGGATTTTTTACAATGTTTTCTTTACTTGGCATTGCAATGGTTGGGAGCAAATAGGCTTTTTAATCTGTTTCTAATTGGCATGTTACACTTCTGAAAAAGGAATAAAAGGCATTAATAAATGTTAGAAAAATTGGATTGAATATAGGATAAATTAGAATAGAGTCATTATAGTCCTTTGAGTACATATTTAGAAATTAAATTATAAATATATTTGAAATGTTAATCATTTACTCAACAGGCTATAACAGCTTGCAGGGCATCATTACAATTTGTCATGTAAATCCATATTTAAACATGGAATAAAAATGTGGGGTGAAAAAAAACAAGAATGCTGTGTATGGGCAGTCACAGATGTTGCAGAACAGCACTGAGTCTCAGAGAATCTACTCAAACCCTCAAACAGAGAAAAGCACCAAGAAAATGTGTAGCAGGCCAATCTAATTTCCTTTCACAGAAGTGCTCCTTGCATAACTTCTGAAGACAAGTTAAAAATGGTAGATCAGATCATGATGAATAGAAGAGGCCAAATGTACGCAGTGACACAATGTTCTATGTATCATAGGTGCACCAACCTTATTACAAGTCTCACTGAGCACAGCCATCTAATCTGCCCATCACCACGAAGCTCTGACGAGCCACAAAGTGTCACTTTCCAGGGTTTACAGGCAGCAAACGAAGACATACAGGGTAAGGTCCATCAATAATTTCAGCAGCTAAATCTCTCCACAGCCCTACAGCACTCACTTGATTTCCACCTTATCATAAAAGTTCTTGTGCCACTGTTATTCCCATTCCTGAAACGGGCACCCTGGGCAGGCAGAGTGCTCTCAGCATGGTCTAAGCACTGGGCCTTAGAGCAGCTCAGGTGTGGCACAGCACTGGAAATAGTGGACTACCTTTTCACTTAGGGTGACCCTGCACAGCGGAGGTAAAAGTGATACCCTGCTGGCTCTATAACTCAGGATCTCAGTAGCCTGAGGCAGGGAGTAAATGAAAGTTGTGATGCTCTAATTCTGAAGCAATACAAAAACCAGCAGAAAGGAAACCATTAAGTGCACTAGAAGTGTTTTTTGCTTGTGTGTTATCAACCTCAGTGGTTTTATTGAAAGCCTCTTGATATTTGATGTTACAGGCTTGCTGAGCACGTGATGAAACCTGCCTATGTTGCACGTCTGTAGCTGTGGAGAAGAACATGCAAATCTTGTGTTTTGGTTTGGGGCTTTTTTTAATGTCTTTAATACCTCTATACACCTGACTTTTAAAGTGAACCCGTGATTTGTTTAGAAACCCATTAGTTGCAGCACTACTTCATATCCTTTCTATTGACAGGTTGTGCCATTAGGGCTTTGATAACAGCTAACACACTCTCCTCTACTGACAAACAGATGTTCCCTTACTAACAGTTACCTAACAAAATGAGACAGTAAACACTCATTATTCCGTATCTTAGCATTCTATGAAGATTTATCTCCTGTTCAGTCCAACAATTTGGGTACAGCTCTAAAGCTGAGATATAGTGAAGGAGAGATACATGAAATAACACCTGATGCCAAGCATCACCACAGACTCTCAAAATCAGAATAGAAATCTTGATAACTTATTTATTGTCCAGCTATCCTTAGGACTAGCTGGAGTTCAAAACAATTAGATTCATTACTGTGACAGACCCATAAGTGTCTGCAGCAAGACACACCTCAAATACCTCAAGAACATCCCAACACTTGGCCTGTGCTACTTACATCGAATCAAAGAATGCCTTGAGTTGGAAGACATTCTACGATTCTTCCAGTATACAGTAAGTTTCCTGCATATACAATAAGATTCATCTATCACACATGCTGAACTTAATTTGGGATTCAAATATGGTTATTGCATTCAAACTAGTCCACAGCTAGAGTCCATAAGGTGAAGGATGAAGCTGATGTCAGCTGGAGCTTTGGCTGAAGAGATTTGACCACTTATTTTATTGGTCCTTCAGGCTGAAGAGAAGGCAGCTTGGGAGAGACCTTAAACCAGCCTTCCAGTACCTGAAAGGGGCCTACAAGAAAGCTAAGAAGGGACTTTTTACAAGAGCTTGTGGTGACAGGATAAGATGGAATGGATTGAAGAATGAGGGCAGATTTAGACTGGATATTAGGAAGAAATTCTTTACAGTAAGGCTGGTGAGACACTGAACAGGTTGCCCAGGGAGGTCATGAATCCTCCTTCCCCAGAGTTGCTCAAGCCCAAGTTGGATGAGGCCTTGAGCAACCTGATCTAGTGGAAGGTGCCTCTGCCAATGCCAGGGGGGTTGAATCTGTATGATCTTTAAGGTCAGTTCCAATCCAAACTGTTCTATGAATCTATGAATCCCCTCCACAGGGCCCTAGCTGCTAAAATGAAGACAAGAATGTTAAGAGAGAGATTTGTCCCTTGCATGGGATAATTGAATATTTAACAGAAAATAAAGGGGAAAGTGAGAAAAGCTGTGACTTTTTAGTCCTTACTGCAGTGAGTGCTTAATAGAAAAGTCCACTGAGCAGAAAACGGAAAAAACCTCCCCCTTTGTGCTGAGTGCCCTTGTCACTAGCACTGGTAGTATCTAGGTCAACAGACAAAGTTATTGTTCCATGCCATGATGAAGTGCATTGGTAGGACAGACTGAGAAGTTTGCTTCTACAATATCACACCACTACTAGCAGTTATTCTGCTTGGTTCTCATCCCCTCAGGCAGTGGGGGAAGCCAAACTTTGGTTTTTATCACTTAGAGAGGCTATGTTACTTGGCATACTGTGGGCTAAAAAGGACATATTGCTCCTGTTCTGTTAGCCATGTTTTATGTAAAACATGTTTTTGAGAGCAAAGCTCAGTGATTCAGAGATGACAACATACTAACCAGGTAAACAGGCCTGAGAAAAGTGCCAGGACACTCAGTCATATCAAGACCACAGCACTTATGCACAGGCTGCAGAGAAAATGCAGGGTTTACTGACAGGACTTTCAGTTTCTATGTTCTTTAAACACCTCCAAGGGTGGAGAAGCTGCAATTGTTTATGAGAATATAGATTTTGGATCTGGGAGCCTAGCATGCTGTTTAGGGCGATAAAGACCATTTATCAGTCACCCCTAAGTGAGTGTGGATTCTACTAAAAGCACTAAAACACCAGAATCCCTCTGTGGATCCTGCTCTAAAGCAATAAACAGTCTTTAAACTCCTTCCTACACTTGAGCCTCCCAGGGGGAGAAAGCAATTATTTACAAAGCCAATTGGCCCATGACAGGGAGATTTTTTTCCATATCCTTTTTCATTCCCAGATCCACTCTTGTGCCTTTCTTCAAGACTTGAGTCTTTCTTCACTCTTCAGCCTAAACAATATAAACCAGGCATATTTAAGTTCACCATTCCCCATGGGGAACTCTCGCAATTAACTTGCTGTCCTAGTGTGTGGATGAGTAAATTGGGAATGGACAAAGCAGTTGATTTGTGTGTATGGTGAGCAACTCCTGTGAAGCCTAAAAAATGTACTATGAGAAGAAAAAAAAAAAAAGTCTACTTTAGCAATAAAGTTACATTTTTTAAATGCCCAGTGAAGACTTAGGCCAGGTCTTCATCTTCAGGTCGAGTTCATTTGTGCGTCAGATGACATCAGTCTTTACCAGACATTTTGCCTTCAGACGAATTGTTTCCATTTTCCATACCTGTAGATCTGGGGTCCTGTTTATAGCACAGCAGTTTTAGAAAGCCATGTTCAGAAATCTACTTTTGCAATGTTCTGCTTCTGGTTTAGGTTTGCATTTTTCTTTTATCCTCCTATCATGAAAGGGGGGAAAAAGGTAGCAACATTAGCTGGGGAAGGCTATTGTGATATCCCCAGTGTATACAATCTTGGTTGGTCAGAAGTTGAACATTTTCTTTCAGCTTTTTACTTCATTTTACAGTTCCCAGCTGATGGAAAGTTTCATGTCTGCTCTGACTGTTGGTTCAGCAGCTCCAAAACACAAGATGCAAGGTTTGTGTTTCCTTAGAAGGCTGCATGCTGTGCTCATAATAGAAATACCTCAGTCTTGCTCACCATGACAGGAATATTTAAACGCATCCATCACTGACAAAGCACAAATCAAATCAGATATTAATCAAAGGTTGTAGGTTTTTTTCTCTTTTCTTTTAATTTGAAAGAGCTAGAACACAGAATACATGCAGCAGGAGAAAAATCAGTCCTGTTGAAGAAAATCCACATCAAAACTACTAGAGATGTTTTTGCCAAAGGCACTGCCTACATCACACTCTTCCACACTCTTATTTCTCCCACCTTCCTCCACTGCAGGAATTTATCAGAGGCTCAGAAGGGCTGGCTCAAGGGCCATGTAATTTCCTGGCTTTTATGGGAGAACTCCTGAGAAAGCACCAATGGCTCAACACCTAAAACTAGATCATGACACAGGAAAAGGTATCTTCTAAAAAGAGATCCAGCTTTAGAGAGAGCCAGGCTCCCTAAAGCCTGTGTGGTTTACTAGACTAATGATGGATGTTAGTTGCTCTAGTAGGGGAAGTTAAAAGCTAATACTCTATCTCATCCCTGAAATGTAAAGCAGCTTTCTTTCAGTCACCTGTATTTGCACAGAGCCTCAGGCCTTGGACTGACTTGGCAGAAGTAGCTTTACCTAATGAGGGATCTATTCTCGAAGGTTCTGTCTCCATATGGGGCTAAAAAAAAAGATGAAGAATGGTAGAATAAAAGCCTATATATATACACCTGTACACACATGGTTACACAGAAGATGATTTATTGAGTGCTTCATTTGCACCCTTCTTACCTCCCTCCAATTTCAACAGGTTAACATCAAGAAATTAATCCTAAAAGAGCATTTTCTTCTATCCTGTTGTTTGTTATAAGTAAACAACACTACTAGGAGAGGATGCAGTTTTCATGCCCATCATTGTATCCAGACAGGGACAGAATGAATAGGTCGACAACAGTAGTAGAAGTCAAAAATACACCCTACCACACATGGACACTCATTCAGACAAGTTTTCCCACCCCTGGATGCTCCAGGCCCACATAAAAGACCCAATTGTGACATTTTTGTTTGAAAGAAGATCAGCTAAGAGTGTAGAAAGGCACTCATGGGTTTCCTTTCCCACGTTTCTTCCAGGGTGATTTGGAATTGCACTCCACACTTTTGCTTTGCGTAAGCTACTCTGCATCTCCTAATAGTTCAACACAATTTCTGTGTGAAGTGATACATACTGCATTTTATTTTATGCAGGAATTAAGAGACTTTATATTGTACTACAAAGGCAACCCTCTGTATTTATCAACATAGTTTCTTTGAAATAAAAAAGCTGTATCATTTACTGGATGAATATCTGGCCATACTTGAAATGCAGCTGTAAAATAGTGCTGATATGCAGTGGAGCAGTTTTCAGTAGTAAATACTATTTGGGAAAAAATATGGATATGTTTTTAAACTTTCATAACTGAAGATCTATAAATCCCTTGCACTTCCTTTGTCTATTAGAAGACATCACTTATACACAGACGTGTACGTACTGCATCTGGGACAAGGCTTTCTCTTCAGATCAGTGACAGAAGTTCTAAGCTCTGTTAGAACTGTGGGTTTAGACAATACTTTCAGACAAGTTTTGATGCCCAGATTACAACAGCAGGTTGTAAAGAGAGATGTCTCTCATTTTTGAAGCAGTATTTTAAAGTGAAGGTAATGTGATTTAGTGGCTTTCATGTATTCATGACAGAGATTCAAATTTCAACTACAAGAACATTTCATATGCATAAACAATGCAGAAAAGGAAATGCAGAAAAGGGAGTATCAGCCTGGATTCACAGGGAGGGTGTTACAAAAACAACAGGTCCATATAAAACTGGACACGAACATTTTTTTCTCAGAATGAAATACATCTTGCCAGGATGTCCATGTTAGAAAATCACTCCCTGCTTTCCCCTGTTCCACCCAAGGATCACTTGCCCTGCAGCTCCTAGTTAGATAATGACAGTTACCCTCCAGATATTCCTCTCTCGGGAAAACATATTTTCAGTTGTGTTTTAGGAGACCCAGTACCTCATACTCAACTCATACCATACTCTTTACTTAGAATCCACAAAGATACAAGAATCTGCAACTCTACAGCAAAAGCAGGAGAAGTGGCTTTTCATGAAAGACCCCTTCTGCATTCACTTGTTCTCCTGGGGATAGTGCACCATAAGAAGTTACAGTAGATAATTCCAAATTCCAGCTTTACAAGGACTCCTGGACAGAGAGAGAGACTGCTTCGACAGGTAAACATGAAGGCTACCTACAAGTACTGCATTTGAAAGCCATTACATCAAATCAGAGCTGTTCATGAAAGACAAGTGAGCACTGTATGGGATCAAAGGACCTCACAGGACCCACATGAATCAGCTCTTCTGCCCCTGAGCTTGTTCTGCACCCAGCCAGCTCATGATTTCCTGACCGTGTGCCAGGAGCTTGGAGTGCTGGAGAATGAAATGGAGAGATATCCAAAGTGTGATGGATGAGGCAAAGGCTAAATGGAAGGTGACAGCATAAGCAGTTTTCAGTTGCTGATGAGCTTGAAAAGACATGTAAAACTACTACTTCTTTTAAGTGAGGCTTACCTCCAGAGACATTGCCAATTTTTATAGACTAATGAGCTAGATCATTCACAGGTCTGAGCTTACGTAGTGCCAAGAGACAGTGTCTCTCACTAAGACACTTCTGTGCAAGGTAGAATTTGTTACCTCAGAAGCAACTCTGCAAGTTTAACTGTGTCAGAGGGGCTGTGTTCTTCTTCCCAGGACAGCCTGAGCCTCAGCAGGCTGGTACATTAGTCTGTGAGTGAGGTCTTGAGGAAAAGATGCCAATTGTACCAATAACAGTCACTCAGTTGTGTCAAGAACTGCACACTCAGCTCCTCCTCCAGTAAACTGCCAAGCTGAGGTCAGTGAACTCCACTGTGGGACACCAACACGGCTATTTTGCCATGATCATGATGCAAAAACCTCATCAGTACATCTAGCCAGTCCTTTCCTTCCATTACTCCCACTCCAGTTTCTAAACCACCTTCCAGTCTTAGCAATCCATTTAAAGACAGCCATGCTTCACTGAAAATCGCTGTAAACGAACCTTCATATTGATGTAGGGTGACATCTTCAAGATGTAAAGGATATGAACCAATACTCAGGCATCATTTCTACATTTTCTCAGAACAAAACAGCCTTCTCCCTTTACTCATCTCCTTCCCTCTCGTTCATACTTTCCCACATCAAATGCACAAATTTATCATTGACAGTTCTTCAGAGAATGAATGCTTCCAGCAAAGCACTGCACTGACAGGCACACAGCACAGAGATGTTCAAAGACCTCCCAAAATGGCAATGATAAGGACATTGTTAAAGGAGGGATGTGACCTTTGAGGGCAAACATGCCAGACTACAATTTCTTTACTGCACTGAAGGGCCACTGAAAGCACAACACTCACCTTTCTTCCCATTATTTTTAGATTTGAACGAATCCAAGAGAAAGACTGCATGATTAACACTGAAGTATGTCTGTGACATTACATTGCTGACAAATTGTACAATGTCCTAAGGGTGTCTCTCTCTAATTAAACAGAGACCCAAGAGCTGTTTGGGCATGAGGTTCACATTAAATAAATTAATTAACTAAAAGCTAGCATAGACGATGAAGACAGACATCCATTTGAAACCAAATCCTTGCAGCATGATAGAAATGGGGGGGGGGTGTTGCAATTGTAAAGCTTACAAACTAACAGAAATTATGAAGTTTATATATTTTGTTTTTTCCTTACCCTCTTGAACCATTTGGACAGCTCATTTACATGAACAGACTCTATCATTTATATGCTGTGTTTTGGGCCACACTCTTCAGATCTACAGAGAACTCTTTACACAGCATTTGATAAGTTGAGTGT
Source organism: Picus viridis (assembly GCA_033816785.1). Classification (NCBI taxonomy): domain Eukaryota; kingdom Metazoa; phylum Chordata; class Aves; order Piciformes; family Picidae; genus Picus; species Picus viridis. The sequence goes on along the minus strand of CM066575.1, from coordinate 41,975,420 downwards.
GCACACTTTGTAAATACAGTCAGGAATCCTCTGGTTCAGATTGTTTTAATTCATTCCTGTAAAATCAAAATCCAAGACCTGTAAAAACCTTTTCAGCTGGAAGTTAGACCCTTAAATGAGTTTTGCATGAGTGAAAGTCAGCTGAGTTTACTGTTGCTAAAACAGAAACATGAATGAGATCTATAGAAACACACATTTGAGTACAATCAGTCGATTAAGCAATCTCATTGTTCAAACACTGCTAAATGCCTTGCAGTTATGAGATTTTAAACATCAATACTGGTTTTAAAAGTCAGTATATTTCTTTCTCCTCTGGCAGTTTATTGCAGTCTATCTACACTGGAATTAGAGTGCTCCTGCTGAGCAGTAAATGCATTGAGACTGAGTATCATGGAAGAGATCAAGCAGTTCAGCCCAGCTAGTGAGCCTAGTCATCATGAATAATGCTCGTGCTTGATGGGAAGCCTCCAAATTTTTTGCTGGTGTGTCCAAATGAGGACAGCTATGGATACCTAGAGTCAAGGTTACTGGGAGACATAACACTTTCTCCTGGACACAGGTGTTACAGTGACTCAACTGAAATACCTCAAATTAGGAAGGTCTATGGGAAAAAGATCTGGTCCAGCCTCTGGGTTATCACACTGTACTAAAAGGATTCGACACATTAAATTAATTGATAGTTCACTTAAAATTAATAAAATATTTCCCTAGTACTTTAGTCAGCTTGCCAGAGGGTGTCATTGAATCAACAGACTTGGCTGAATTTTTAATAATTTCATGATCTCTGAAGCATCAAGTATAAGGTATTACAGGAGGTAAGATAAGCCCTCAAAGGCCCTCTTAGCTAGTCATTATTAGAAGACAGATTAGGAGAAAGACTGGAACGGATTCTTCTCTCTGGTACATTGATGTAAATAAAGGATAAAACACTGAAGTGTAAAACCCATGCAAAATCTAAATCAGTCTCAGTGCTCCTTAAAATTGCATTGACAATTTTTAAATATATGGCAACACTTTCTTTTATGTTCCCTTCTTGTAGCCAGTTCTTATATTTACTGCATCATTTCTTTCAGCTTTGTTGTCATAGTCTCAGCAATTTACAACAGTTTGTAAAACATGAATACAGGCAGCAGGTAAAGAAGCTGAGCAGAGGAGGAAGAAAAATTACAGATGAAGGGGAACCAGACTTCTGCCACTGCTAAGTAGGTGGGGAGAGAAGAGTCTAAGACCCAAATAGCAAATACTGTGATTCCTTTTATGGGTTCAGGTAATTATCTATTGTTGATGAGAACTGCAGAGATAATTCAAATACTATTTCAGTATGGGGAGAATTTCAAAATTTTGGAAGCTAGATTCATCACAACAAGAAAAAAAGATCTAAACACTGCAGAATTCTCTCCCCAAAAAATTCAGATAGATTTTTTCCCCCCTCATTTTATATTTCCATTTAAAATCAAAAGCCATTTTGAAAAGGTAAATTAAAAGGCTATACTTAAACCAGTGCAGTTTTATGAAGATACTCATTCGTCCCCTCATACTTTTGCCTCTAATCTTTGGGAAAATAAACATAATTACATACAGGATTTTGAAAGAATTTGTATTTGCCAATGCAATATGGTCTGTCAATATTTTCTTTAACCTAGTTTACTGCTCCTACAACACTTAGCATATGCAGTCATAGAATCAGTGCATTGTTTGTTCCTATGTGCAATACTCAAGTGCATTCTTGTTTATACCTACTCTGGAGGATAGAAAGAAGTCTGCCAGAGAAAAAGAGCAAGTACAATTACCTAACCTGCTACATTTCAGACCTTTTAAGGTAGACAATATGGTACCTGGTATTAATTCTCAGGGCACTAACATAGGATGCTAATAAACAGAGGCTCTTCATTGACCGATGGCTTGCACCACTTCTGCCCAGTGGTACCTCCACAGTGATTAATAGCCACACAGCAAATTTGAATCACTCTGCAAAGTCTGTGATTGATGTGACCCTCAAGCACTGCGCCCTTCCAGAGGACAATCGAACACACTTATGAAAACTCAGGATACTAAGTTTTCTGAAGGAATATGTCTTTGAGACTCCAATGACACTGTATTCTTTCAGGGCATACTCCAGGGTGTATGAGCAGTACCAAATGACTTCACGTTCAAAACTCAAACTGCAGTACATTGCAGGGTCGGTGTTTTGGTTTGAGGTTGGATGCTTTTAAGAATCAGAGAGCTGAGGACCTCCAGGAGGACCAGAGAGGTCTAGGGATGCATTCCCATAAGCCCTGCAATCCTTTATAAACAGGCATTTCCATCTGTTATGCCTTTTCTCCTCTCTTCTCAGCCTGTCATATTTACAGGGGAGTTGAGGTTTTTGGCCTTGAGAGGTGGGGGTGGGGCAGTATTTGAGGCCTGGGGTTTTGACCCAGTTTGAAGGGAGGCTGTGGAAAGCTTTGCCCTAATGAGGTTTTTGGGTAGCATGGCTGAGGTGGAATATGGATTTGTGTATTTTATATGCTTTTGTACTGTTGAAGAGTACTTCAATTTAAACTTCTAACTCTTTCCAATCCTGTGTGGAGCATTTCCTCTTACCCCTTCTTGGGAGGCGCAAAAGAGTATTTGTCTTGCTCCCTATAAACCTAAGACAGTCTGTCTTAAGAGTTGTCTTTCCTCATAAAGTCTGAGCTTCACAGGTAAGAAACATCAAGCTTTCTGCTAGATGTGAGACTAGTGTCATCCAATTTTGGTGACAATACTATAATCAAGACAACACTCAACTGTACATCTGAGGCTTGCGTATTAGTTAAAAACTCACATTTCAAGCCACAGATAGAGGGGGCCTATAGTCTGAGTTTTACAGAAACACATGTATATTACAGTGGCATCTTTTCTAAGCACAGCAAGTGAAGTCAATCATTGCTCTAGAGGGTAAAGTCTAAAAAGACAAAGATAAATCAGAGTCTGGAAAAGAGAAACAATAAACAAATAATCTTAATGGTAATCATCAGTAGCTCTCATTAATTACAGACATCTCCCCTCATCCTCCTTTTTCTAAAGTTGATTTATCTGTCAATGCACTAAATTCACTGTCTTGAACAGCTACTCTGTGTTACAATGCACTGCAGTTTTGTCTCCTTTCTCCCAACATTCGACTCCCTCTCTCTATACAATCCATCCATAAGATAAACCCCCAGGATAGGTAAGAGATTTAGCCTGATAGACTTACCTTACTCTTCCAAGGTAGCAGGCATCTCTGTCTATCATATAAATCCCTGTCAGGTCTCAAAACCATTGCTTAGCTCCCACCTAATCTCATAAACCTTTGCATTGCTGCCAGTCCACATTGCCAAATCCGCCTAACCACTGACACCACCCAACAATTCCTAAGCTGCTCAAGGTTCTGGCTCAACCTAAAGCTCCACAAAGGGATTCTCACAATGGTCAGGAGACTATCCTAAAACTTGTCATCTGTCAGTCTAGGCAGCAGAGCTAGGACAGGCCAGCAACAGGGAGCTTAGCCTTACTGAAACTACAAGTAGGAAGCTGGGAATAAAGGGAAAATAGGTCATGATAGTTAGCCCTAAATGAAAGCTCCTAAATGAGGACTCAGACCCCAGTATGAGGCAGAAACTGGACATGAGACTTTACACATCCCACCAAAGAGCCCCAGACAAGCTATTCTCTTGGAGTCAAGTAGTTTCCCTACCTGCTCAATTACTTTCCTTGAGAAATGCTAGTAGAGTGACTTGAGGCTACCTTACACCAGCTCTAATCACTGGGTTCTGGAATCAGCCTCTCTCTTGTTTAATAAATATTTTAAAACAGCATTACCTTGCCTCACAGTGAAGTCATAAGCAAATCGTATTTCAGACTGTTAGGTGCTCAGACAGCAGACAAAGGAAACCACCTAAAGTATAATCTACTATTCAGGCCTAGGGCATCAGAGAGTAGAAATAAAAAACAGCTTTAGATAGGACTAGAGGTTAATTAGATTTTATTTTCATTTGGTTAGAGAAACAAGAAAGTCACAACTGAAGTAGAAAAAGAGCAAGAGAAACAAAGGACTGAAAAAATAAAGAATGGAAGTTTCACTAATTTAAGAGGGATAAAAACTCAGGTGAACAAATCTTTTTATGTTTTCAAGCTCTACACCCTTAGTTGAACTCTTCATTGCCAAGCTGTTCAGTTGATGAGTGCCTTATTACACTCGTGAGAGAATGTAAGGATTTTAGAAAAATGTCTAACTCACAAGCTCAGCTCAGCAGGCTGAAAGTTCAGAGGGTAGGAAACCATTTACCATGTGAATAAACTACAAAATGCCTTGAAAATTACATTTTTAATTACAGTTGACATTTCTGAGCCTCCTGCTGATGGTATCTCTCTACAAGAAAAAAAATTACATCATCTGAGGCAGAGAAAACACTACAGGAAAGGCTGTAAAACAGTTCAAAAGCTACTACTGATAGAAGGAATTGCTTCACATTGTCACTCAACACAGTTTTGTCTAAACACCTCTGATGCATTAATGAACTTCATCTCATATAAAGTCTATGAATTAGTAGCATTCCTGTTTCACTGAGTTCAAGAGAAATTTCTAATTCTTCAGCTCAGCTCAACATCTGAATTACCATTTCATTCCACCCCTTCGATTCAACACTCTGTCCTTTTGTGGTTGTAGTTCCTTCAGTGTCAGGGAGTAACTCCTCAATTATTAATACCTTGAATGCAAGTGGAATCTGCCTTACCCTGCTTCCTTTTGGAGCTCCAATTGTAGTGAAAACGCTGGGAATGCAGAAGAAGCAGAATGAAGGGAATGTGAGGTAAGCTCTCTGAAGCCCAGCCATCTGGGGCTGAGAGGACTGAAAGTCAGTCACTGCAGTTTGAGCACAGAGTTGCAAATACAGTCAATTTAAGATACTAGGCAACCTTAAAAAGAGATAAGGCCTGATGATGATACAAATCACCTTCTTTTGCCCTTGTTTTTCAGTTCTTGCATCAAACCAAGATGTAGATTGCAGAAAGGTTGCCATGCCTGAGCAGCCTGCAGAAGATCCCAAGCTCCAAGACAAAACTTTTCTGGTTTTCTCTTTTGGCAATGGAAGTTAATCTTACTTTGGAACAGACCATTTTACCAGCTGCTATGACTTCCCTTCCTCCATGGAAGAAGAGCCCTAAGCATCATGAAGTCTACAGGACTTGAAATACATTTTGTGTTCATGTTTTCATTCCAGGGGTTTCACATCTGCTCAGTTTAATCTGGGGAAATGCAAGGATTATTTCCTGCACTGCTATGAGAACAAAAATTGGCCCTATTTGCTATAAACGTGCTAGTATCCTAAAACTCGCCAGTACTCCAAGGCACTGAAACACAACTGTATGTGCTATTTATCTGCTAGAGCAGTGCCTGGTGCATATCTGGCCTGTGCTAATACTTTCCCAAATGATGCCCAGTTACAGTTCAGGAGTTAAATGAGGGTAAGGACTATTCATAAGATGCAGTTTACATGTAGCCACCTGATTTTGGAAGCTAGGAAAATTTCCTTAAGTGGAAGCAAAGCCTTCTGTTCCGATTGTGCTCACTAGTCTAGAACTTTCCAGAATCATTACATTCACTAGGAAAGATGTAAGGATGACTCTACACCGAAACAGGTCCTTTAAGTATATGTTGCTCTTACCCTGCTCTAGACTGCTCAACCCAAAGTAAGTTTTTGTTCTTATTTATAAAACTGTCCTTCAAGTACTTCTAATACGAACCATTAGCAGAAGTGAACATGTTCACACCTACAGCATATGATTTTGATTCCCATCCAACTCAGTGCTAAAGAAAAAACACTCTTTTGACACAGTTGCAAGTTAGTAAGAGTGATTAAACAACACGAACATGAAGAGCATAGAGCCATATGAATTGGATCTGTTCCCAGATATCTGTACTAATGTGACTGTAACCTTATCACCATCTACTTCCTCCAAACACGGATAATTAATTTATTTTGAAGGAGCTATAACTGACTGAGAACTCAGAATATGACATATCTGAGATATGCTAAAATTTCTTTCTAGTTCAGTCCTATGCATCCATCAAAGAGCAGCAGCAATTAAATGCATAAGTAGCTCCTGACAAACAAACGTCAGATAAACTGTGCCTCCACATTGAGTTCATGCATGATCTTTAAGAGTCAGCAACTGGTATCAAACAGGATAATCAGATTTTAGATCTTTTCCTTAAACTGGTTCTTTATAAAAGTTCAAGGTATTAACTACAGCCTTGTAAATGACCAATCGTGAAAGCTACAGTGCTAACAAATCATTTTTATGCGAGACAGATGAAAAGCTAAGACAGAAATTCAAATTTCAAATCAGCCTGTTTTTAAATCTCACCTACCAATAGCTCAAAAAATCTGACAGTGTGCCTTTGGATTCACAGGAAATATGGCAATTTTCTGGCCAAGTTAAGGTGTCAATTCAGGAAAGCATCGCCATTCAAACAGGATGTAAGCATATGCTTAACTTGAAGCATGCACTTGAGTCTCTTTGACTTAATGATAGGATCTAAGCACATATTTACATTTAAGCACATGTCTGAGTGCTTCCCTCCATAGAGACAGATTTAAGCTTGTGCTTCAGTGCTTTCGCTGTCTAATTTTCCAAGACAAAGCTATAGATAAGATAGTGTGATAGAATGGAAGCTGTTGCCAGACTAAGTGCGTATAGGCAATCAACCCCTGCAAAATTATATGCAAACATAAAGGTGCACAGGTCATTAGTCAGGCACTGAGGGGGAGAGGGACAATAAGCCTCTGAAATGTGGTCCCAGCTCACAGAATTTACAAGAGCTAGGTATTTTAGCTGACTGCAGAGGTAATGGGAGAACTAATGCAGGACTAACAGCCACCTTGACTGAATCCGAGGTTAAAGCAAGAAAGGAAATAACAGCAGGTGTTTCTGAGAATGTGACTCAAGCCCAGGACAAGGTAGGCATTGCATGTGGGCAGATCGGTGGCTGCTGTTGCTATGACCACCTTTGATAAAGGTGCAGGGTTGTGGCAGTGGGACAAGCAGGAGAAAGTGACATCTGGAACTTGCTCAACACTAGTTTCCTGTTTGATTGGGACTTTAAAATACCTCCAATAATATGGAGTAACATATTCCCATAGGAAGATTAATAACATATCTGAATTTAAGGCTCAAAGGCTCTTACAGGATCAGCTAATGTTTAAATTTTTTTATTCTCCTCCTTCTTTCCTCTCCCCCCTCCAATACATAGATAAGGCAAAATACAGTATCTAAAATACAAAATTCTTCTTTGTTCATACATTTTTTAATGTGTTTTATCAATTTTGAGGGATTTCTCCTGCGCTGTACTGTTAACTGCAACAACTGAGTGAGTCTGTGACTGAGCATACTTGGGAATCAAGGTGACATAGATGATGTAGACTACTTACTGATGTATCTCAAAAAGTGTTGGGACTCAGACATTTTCTCTTTTCCACCATACAGACAACATCAACATGTAGTCCTATAACCTATTCATTCAGGCTACAGGAAGAATAAAAGCAACCATGCAAGCCTCCTGCATTGGCACAACTGAATTTTATTACCTGAATTACGCAGAAAAGTGACACCTAAATTAACCTTAGGTAGCTAAAGTGGACAAGAAAGGAAGCTGTTGAGATAGGTCAGGAAAGCATGTGCTCTGAATCATCACAGCCATTCGGCACAACTGTTAGTGGTATTTGTAAGACACCCTAGGCACGTTCTGAAGTGGCTGTCTTTGCAGAATCTGAAGGGAAGCAGTAGCAACACCACTTGCTCCTAATATTTGGTCCCCATCACCCAAATTAAGGGTAGAAGTGAAATTATTGCTGCTCATGTATATTTGGCATATAAAAGACAACTACATCAGGATGGAGCAGTTGTCCTTGATATGCCTTCTCTGAAGCCAGGAGCCAAGCACCAAGTTAAATGGAGTAAACTGACTTATTGTTAACATTCTACCTTTCTTTAGTTACTGTTTGTAACAGCGTTTGTTATATTCAATATTTTCCTCATGCCTATTCTGTAAAGGGCACTGAAGGAATTAATTTCTTTTCTAGTACAACTATATGTACAGACAGATACGCATATAAAACTGATGAGCACTCTTAAAGACATTTCCATATCTTTCAGTTTCCTAAGAGCACCCTTGTATGTATTCAAACTAGACAGATGTCTCCCCAGAGAACAGAGCACAATAATCCTAAGGCTCTATTCATTAAGAAAAGCTGGATGGGAAAGAGTTTTGGTATGAGAAAAATATTGCAGAGTATTAAAATAAAAGAGCATGCATGCTGAATAACCTCACCCAAACAATTAAATACATATTGAGATGTTATTGTATAGTCTATAGCACATCCTACTAGCGCTAGAGAACATTTGCTTCTGAAAAGAGATATTTTTGCTACGGTGAATCACAGCTGAACTGCAGGCCGGTACCAGTATTCCAGATAAAACAAAAAATCATGTCATAAATATAGAGAATATTGTGAAATTGAAGTATGTACTAGAGCTAAAATATGTAAACCCTCTTAATTGCATAAACTACATTCCCTTTAAAAATGTCACCTTTCATATCCATCAACAGATCAGACTGAGATGCAATATGTAGTAATAACTGGCCAGTCTTGACCCAGTGTGCCACTCAGTCACTTCACAGCTAGACAGAAATAACACAAGCAGACTATTTTAAAGGAGAAACAGATCATTATAGCAATGATTTTTCATCTTAAAACTGCATTTCCATACTTAATTCAGTGATCTAAGCATATCTAGAATTAATTTCAGACAACAAGGTAGCAAGATGGAACACTGGAACAAGGTGCCCAGGGAGGTGGTTGAGGCCCCTTCCCTGGAGATATTCAAGGTGAGGCTCGATGAGGCCTTGGGAAGCCAAATCTAGTTGGGGATAACCCTGCTGACTGTGAGGAGGCTGGACTAGATGAGCTTTGGAGGTCCCATCCAGCCTGGACCATTCTATGATTCTATATGGAAGACATCAATGCAATAATTTTGTGATTACATTCATTCAAGGAAGCTGCACTGAAGAAGGCTTCTCAATAACAAGTTATAGCATAAACCCAAAAGGACAGTCATGCACTGATCTAAACAGAGTTATTCAAGAAATCTGATTACTGGACTTGACAGAGACCCATTTATTTTTGTGGCCATTCTGTCAGCACACTTAGATTCTACATTGTTAATGCTGAGTTTGTGAGAAGAAAAGGATATATAAATCAGAAGTTAGACAAGACTCTTGAATAAACTAGCCAAGATCACACCTTTAGTGGTACTTGTTTCCAAGGCTCAATGCCCCATTCTCTGCAAACAACAGGCATATCCCACTACCATGTACTGTCAGCCGAGAATCATTCCTGATACATCCTTGATACACATCCCAATTACAGCACTGTGTGGCTTTATTCAAATTTATCTGCTTGGTGCAAAAGCAGCATGCACACATTTTCAGATTTCTTGGTGTGAACTGTCATCCCAGGGTTGGTGCCACATCCAGCTGGAGGCCAGTCACTAGTGGTGTCCCCCTGGGATCAGTTCTGGGCCCCATCCTGTTCAACATCTTTATTGATGATCTGGATGAGGGGATTGAGACAGTCATCAGTAAATTCACAGATGACACCAAGTTGGAGGCAGCTGTTGATCTGTTAGAGGGTAGAAGGGCTCTGCAAAGGGACCTTGACAGGCTGGACAGATAGACAGAGTCCAACAGGATGGCATTCAACAAGTCCAAGTGCCAGGTGCTGCACTTTGGCCACAACAATCCCATGCAGCGCTACAGGCTGGGGTCAGAGTGGCTGGAGAGCTACCAAACAGAAAGGGACCTGGGGGTACTGATTGACAGCTAGATGAACATGAGTCAGCAGTGTGCCCAGGTGGCCAAGAAGGCCAGTGGCATCCTGGCCTGTATCAGGAACAGTGCGGCCAGCAGGAGCAGAGGAGCAGGGAGGCCATTGTGCCCCTGTACTCAGCGCTGGTTAGGCCACACCTTGAGTACTGTGTCCAGTTCTGGGCCCCTCAGTTTAAGAAGGACATTGAGACACTTGAACGTGTCCAGAGAAGGACAACGAGGCTGGGGAGAGGCCTTGAGTACAATCTCTACAAGGAGAGGCTGAGGGAGCTGGGATTGTTTAGCCTGGAGAAGAGGAGGCTCAGGGGAGACCTTCTTGCTGTCTACAACACCTGAAGGGAGGTTGTAGCCAGGAAGGGGTTGGTCTCTTCTCCCAGGCAATCAGCACCAGAACAAGAGGACACAGTCTCAAACAGCACCAGGGGAAGTTTAAGCTTGAGGTGAGGAGAAAGTTCTTCACAGAGAGAGTTGATAGCCATTGGAATGTGCTGCCCAGTGAGGTGGTGGAGTCACCATTCCTGGAGGTGTTCAAGAGGGGACTGGATGTGGCACTTGGTGCCATGGTTTAGTTGTCATGAGATCTTGGGTGACAGGTTGCACTTGATGATCTTTGAGGTCTTTTCCAACCTTATCGATTCTATGGTTCTATGATTCTATGATAATCATATATGAACAATGCCACTTGAGCACCTCTTATTTTTTGTGCTATTCTGTTGTTTGCAGCTATGGATGGATACAGCCTAGAGGGCTCACCCCATGAAAGTGGAGAGTATTCAGACAACTGGAAGCGCAATCAAAGAGAATGGCTCCTCCACATAATTATTTCAGACAGAAACTTAAGCTACAGTTCCTGGGGAAATTTCTTTCCTCATCTAACTAACTAAGGAGATCAAGATACCCGATCATCTATGTTAAGCAGCTAAGTACCTCAAACACAGGAAACATAAATCCATCCCTCCCCTTTTTGTACATCACCAGGTTTTTATGATGATCCTATTCTATAGGCAGCTGGTGACTAGCAGTTAGTAAGACATACAGCTTTATATGGTGTCCTTGGATGCTTGCCTCTCAGAGTAAGATGTATAGCTTGCATGGTTTAATCTTTCCATTTATACTTTTTCCTTGACACACAGTCACCTCAGTTTACCAGGTCTATGCTATACTTAAATGAGTGATGGTCATATTAGCTCTGAAGTGGAAGAGGCAGGGGTGCACTAGTGTGGCACCAGACTGCATAAAACACACCCTGCTTTAAGAGGAGGTGTACTACTCAGGAGGACATACTACTACTGCACCAAAACAACATCAGTATCAAAATGACACGTGAACATGCTTGTTCCTATCAGTATTAGCTTTGAAACTGAAATCACAGTCCAATGCACAGGTAATACAAGACCCTATTCTCCTAATACCTAACTGACAGTCTGCTGCATAGGGGTGGACAGGTGTACTACTCAGGCATCAGCCATGTGTAAACTTCCAGGCATATTTTTCAAGGTTAAAAAATCAGCTTCAGAAACTTCACAAACCACTAAGTAGAGCAAAGCATTCTGTACCGGTGAATTTCTAATTTTGCTACCAGAAACCTCTTCAGTGCTCTTAGAGCCTATTTTAATATATATCACAGCAAATCAAGTTATAAAATTTTCAATTCTCACAGCCCTAGTACCTGAGCCTTGCATCAGGTTCTGGCACTGAAAATGAGTTTGGATGTCTGCAGTGAAACATGTTTTCCTTCCAGCATGTCATTTTTTTTTGGTGTGAATAAAACCTTTGCTATCAGATGCTGGATTGCTCAGTGTTTAAGGTAGTGTTGCTGTGAGCAAGAGTGAATGGAAGCACATGGAGATCAATTGAGTTATTCATAAGGTGCCACTACAACAATATAGGCAGGCCACCTGCTGTTTCACTGCCTCAAAAGGCTTTTTTCTGCAACTCATTTTAAAAGTAATTTGGTGGCAAGGCTGGCTCTGAAGTCAGATTGTAAACTGGAAATTCATCAAAATCCTCACCAGGGTTGTTCACGTACACAGATTCCTTTGTGTCTTTTTTGCATACATGTTGCCTGTACAACTCAGCAAGACTGCATGACTGCTTTACAGAAATGCAGCATGCAAAAAGAAAACAATTCAGCAGTTGAGTTGCTACAGAAAAATGACCTCAATCACTTTGTGAATCCTTCACATATCATAATATGCATTAGACAGTAAAGTCAATAGTTAACAAGAGACAGAATATACCTAACAAGGAAAAGCAATAACAGATTGTGTTGTATTACATAGGGCAGATTTTCTTCAACTTCTTCGTCCAACCTCCACACCTCATGTACTACCATCCTCTGCCTTTTGTGGGCTAGCTTTATCCTGTGCTTACTTTTGGCCTAGGATGTAAGACCTTTCCCATTTTCTCATTTCCTGAGTCTGTTAATGGCTGCTCTGGGGGCTTGGGGCAAAGAAGGGAAACTAGAAGAGAATTTAGGGTGTCCTCAGTCCCTTTCCATGCCACAATGGTTACCTCTAAGCTCTTGAATACTATGTCTGAACACCTTTTTCTATGCTTCCAGGTTCATCATCTCAACAGGACACAGGCAGACAAAAAAATTCTGCTCTGCCATATACATCAGCCTCTCACTTTGCAGCAAAACCTTACAGACAAATTGAAGCCATGGTTTATCTTCAGCCATAGTTCACTAAAATTCCTAGGTATGTCACCAGTTTTAGGCTCCTGTTTCTGTGACCTGGCCCTTCACTATGAAACTAAGACTTGCACATAAAACACATCTCAGCAGCTCTAGGGAGGCCTGCCCTATTTTTAAGCACCTCAATGAAGTCAACATCTGAGGGAACCCTCAGCTACTATTCATCTCCATCCATGCTGCCTACCTACACACACGTTCTTCACACACCATGTCATGCACACTTCCCACCTCTTAGATGCATTCCTGTCTTTCACTTCCCACTTCTTCCTCCAAGAACCTGCTCCTCATTCTTATTTATTCTCCTTATCTTCTTTGCTGCTCACACTCTCGTAAAAGAAAAAAAGAAAAAGCAGTGGCTTAAGGGCATGGGAGAGTGAGTGTCACTGCTTTCAGGCCTTTGCTTTGCTGCTATGCCAATGCTGCAATCCTGCCCCAGTCAGCAAGGGCAGCCTAGAGAGGAATAGGCTTTTATGGTGGGGAATTAGCTGTAGGAAATACAGAAACACACAAACTGCAGGCTTCAAAAGAGTTTAAACAGAACAGTGATGTGACTGAACTCCTAACTAGTATACTGTAATAGCATTTTTCCTCTTAATTGCCATTAACCTATAGGAAACATGGCTGTGTTCACAGCAGTGAGAAAGGCTGCCCCAACTATCCAAAGCCAACCCCCAAACTCTCCTGTATTTGTTGTGGAGTGTGTTACATTGTTCAGTGTGGTTAACACTGTCCAAGGAAATGTTTTATTTTCCACTGTGAGTTGTATTTTTCAGATCTTTAGCTGGACTATTACAGCCTCATGCTGAGCTGTCAAAACAACTCAATCTATGCTGACTAGCCACAGAGCAGCATACAGCTTCTATCCAGTGCCTCTAGAGTAGCAGTTCAAATAGGGAAGCATCAGGGACTGTGATCTGAATATCTAAGGCTCACCAGGATTAGAAGCCGTAAAAAAGAAAAAAACTTCATTGGGTAATAAATTATTCATAGCTCTGAACTATCTTAGATAATTAAAATTACCTGCTTTCAGCAGATATGCTATCTACTACAATGCCCCCCTCCCAGATCTGACTGACAATCTTTTTCAGCTAGCTGTAACCACTTTGCATTTATACATTTGACAGGTGCATTACACATAGCCTGTGCTCTATTACTGACTTGTGTGCGCCCGTGTGTGCATGCACTTAAAAATTCATACAAGCAAAGTCTCTTATTTTGCTAGGAGGTTGACAACAAGTATGCTAAAATATTTCAGGTGGGGTTTAACCTAACATGGCACAAAACAGCATATCATGTAGACAAATATCCACAGCAGTCAGGGTGCAGAGAATAAATAACAGATGCTACGAAGGGGAGAAAGAGGCAATTGAAATTCTCTGTTCCATGAAGAAGTTGACACCAAGTATGCCACAATACCTATTGACAGCAACACGAAGCTAGATTTTCCTCATTGAAGCAATGTCAGCTTACAGTGAGATTTAGCTTGATGTTCCGGGAATTTGTTGAAATACAGGCACTGTGGTTTTACTTTTTCCCCATTCTTTTTGCAAACAGCATATAGAAGCCATATTCTTTGCAAATTATTACATACTAAGGATGACAGTATTGCACCACACTGATCCTCAGCAATTTACTAACCCACAATAAAGGAAGGAGGAAATATATTTCTTCAGCTCGTGGCCCTGAACTTTTGACTTAAGGAGAATACTAAAAATTAGGAAGTCTTTTCAGCTCAAAGAGAAGCACTGTAATTTCCATTTGGAAGACTGAAAAAATCCCTGTATTTAAGAGACAGTCAAATACTTTAATATAATTCTGCACTATACAACCTTCAAAACTCATATCACTTCCATTCTTAAGCATCTATAAAAAGAGAGTCTCTACAATAAAATTATATCGCCGTGTGCTGTGTGGAGCCAAGTGAAAGTATTGGGTGAAATGCGTAGGTTATGAGGTGTTTGCAGACAGAAAGAAATTGTAATTAATTTAAATTACATGCTTACATTGACTGAAATTACCCACTTGCACTATATATGCTGTTCTCCTATCTCAAACAGCTTATGAAGGAGGGGTATTTTTTGTCTAAATCTCTTCCACTTCTGATGCATTGGGTTATGCTACTTTCTGATGCAATACAATATGATGGTATCATAGGTCTAAAAACCAGTAATTCATCCCCTTTTGTTAGGCACTTCTGCCAGTTCAAGCAAGACAGTAAAGAAAAAAAAAAAAAAAAAACATCAAAAAAGGCAAAGGAGAGCACAGTTCTCAAAAACTGGGAAGCACTCAGTGTCTAGAAACTTCATCTTTCCTAATTGCAGTGTGCCCAGGCAGCCAAGAGGGCCAACCGCATCCTGGCCTGCATTAGGAATAGTATGGCCAGCAGGAGCAGGGAGGTCATTGTGCCCCTGTACTCTGCTTTGGTTAGGCCGCACCTTGAGTCCTGTGTCCAGTTCTGGGCCTCTCAGTTTAAGAAGGACATTGAGACACTTGAACGTGTCCAGAGAAGGGCAACAAGGCTGGGGAGAGGCCTTGAGCACAAGCCCTATGAGGAGAGGCTGAGGGAGCTGGGGCTGTTTAGCCTGGAGAAGAGGAGGCTCAGGGGCAACCTCATTGCTCTCTACAACTACCTGAAGGGTGGTTGTAGCCAGGAAGGGGTTGGCCTCTTCTCCCTAGCAACCAGCACCAGAACAAGGGGACACAGTCTCAAGCTGCACCAGGGGAAGTTTAGGCTGGAGGTGAGGAGAAGGTTCTTCACCGAGAGAGTGATTCGTCATTGGAATGGGCTGCCCGGGAGGTGGTTGAGTCTCTGTCCCTGGAGGCGTTCAGGAGGGGACTGGATGTGGCACTTGGTGCCATGGTCTAGTTGTGAGGTTATGGTTACAGGTTGGACTCGATGATCTTCAAGGTCTCTTCCAACCTTGGTAATTCTATTCTATTCTATTCTATTCTATTCTATTCTATTCTATTCTATTCTATTCTATTCTAATTCTCTTCCCTTTTGTTCCACAAAGAGGAAATAGTCCTTACTTCTAAAAAGAGGAGTAGGCTTTGCTTTTCCTGTTTGTTTTCATTTCATTGCTCTGCAAGTGAATGGATAAAAGACCACCAAAAAAGAAGAAGAAAAAAATCACTGAAAGCCACTTCCCAACCTAATAAGGGGGGAGGGGATGGGAAGGACCCCAAACAACTGAAACCCAAGAAAAGTGCAAAGAAAGCATGATACTGACTTGACAAAAATAAGTTAGATCAATGAACAGATAGCGGGAAGCAGGAAGGCTGGATTTAACACAACTAGCCACAGGAATAATATAATACATAGATAAAAGACCACAGCAGACAGGATGCAGGGGATAAATAACAAAAGTTAGGATAAGGAGAAAGAGACAAGTTTTTTTCTTGGTATTTGAACACAGGACTGGAGAACTGACTGTATTTGAATACTGGACTGAGTACTGCCTGCCATCATGCCAAGGCTATGTGCTATCCATTATAAGCAGAAATCATCTTTATGTAACAGAATAAAAAGGAACGTCCTCATGCAAGCACAGTAATATAACTGAAATACAGTGTCTTTGTGTGAGCTTTAACACTGGTAAGAGGGTCCTCTAAGTTCTTTAATGTAGGAAATCAAAAACAGTGGTAAGAGCATCCTTTGGAAGAAATTACACTGAAAGGAACCTTGACTGTGTTACAAGAGGACAGCTGTGTTGTTCTGCTAATCTGAACTGTTTGTGTGACAACAGTGAGTGTCAGAAATATAACAAGATGATTTAATTCATACTCCTGTAAGTCAAGGTCATGTTTGATCTCTGCTCCCAAAGGTGTTACGGACAGATTTCAATGTGTTCAAATTATGGACCAGATCATTAAGAGAGCTGACTGACTTATCCTGTTGTAGGCTATTAATACAGAACTCATCCTGGAGATTTTCTGAAACACTGTCCACTACTTAACACACTGTGCATATGACACCTGTATGTGAAAGTCTTATTTGCATGTGGAGAGACTGAAGGAGAGTTCACAGGTCTTTAAGAGAAAATTATTTCTCTGGATCCTCACCACCACCATATTCTAAGAATGAAAAATCATAGAATCATAGAATGTTTTGGGTTGGAAGGTCATCTAGTCCAATCCCCATGGTATAAATTGAGCTGAAACACACCTCAAGGACTCCTTTAACCCATCTTCCAACCCCAAGACAAAATCAGTTGCAAATACTTGGTGGTAAACAAATAGTTTGCTTTAATTGCCATTAACGATGATCAGTGAAGATTTGCCCACTCTTTCCAGAATATTTATTCTGATGCTTAACTATCCTGGGCATTTACAGCCTTTGACTGACATATAACCTTTATCTTCCTTGCTAAAACCAAATGCCTTATTTCTTGCACATTGGGCACAGAGAATACTTGATTCCCTTTCTGGTTATATCAATTCTTTTTTGGTGTTTTGTGTCATTATAAGCACACACTTTCCACCCCAGCCCTTCCTTCTCCTAACTGAGGTACTCTCACATGTTCTGTCTTTGGTCACACAACATGCCCTTCAGTCTCTGGAGTTTCTCACATTGGTCCACTGCTTTCTGCAAGTACAGTATCTAAAACCAGACTCCACATTTCAGTCTGAGGCCCTTTCTCTGATTTGGCAATACTCTAATACTGCATAGGTGACTATATAATCAGTTGAAATTCCCCGTGTTTCTGCTACTTCTCCAAGCTTTATTTAACTTTTCACTTCTTAACTGTAGAGAGAGAATAACAAGTTGTGTGATGATGTAATGTGACATTACGTCAGCGTGGCAGACCTAAGCAACAGGAAGTGTTAAAAACATCTTTCTATTCCCCTTTCAAGCTTCGAAGTAAAGTTGAAGGGACAACATCCCATGTTATGGGATGAGTACAGTAATATAACATGATTCATTATCAGAAGGACAAACACAGGCAAAATGATACAACACAGAAGAATGACAGCAAGAGCAATTTTCCAGGTGTTACAGTTGTGTGTGCACTGACGGACTCGCTCTCCTCAAAGACCTTTTTGATGCAGTTGTTGGTGTAGTCTCTAGAGCTCCGGTAACTTCGGTGTAACCTGAGTGATCAAACATGCAGACAGAAATGCCAAATACTCAGCACAAATCACGGCCAATGGAAGGCATACAGGAGTCAGTCTGACCACAGAGGAGAACAAGGAAGAGTTTGCCATTCAGCAAATAAAACAGGTCATTTGCCAGAAATCAAAGAAGGCTAGTGTCAGAAAACTGAGAGTCTTTTAAAGTAGAAGAGTCCAGAAAATGTTTTCCAAAATTCCTTGGACAGCTCGAGTTTAGTGTTGAAACTAAGGATAGACCGCTGCTTTCCCCTGCAGCAATCCCTTTTCAATAGTGAAAAAAAGCTACAGACCCTCCACACACACCTGTAGGTGTGTAAGTGCCATTGAAAGATGACTACATTAGAGGCTCAGTTAAAAAGAGCATGAAATGAGCTTTCCTACAGTGCCATAAAGATTTAACAAAGATAAGAGTCAGTAGGAGCCAACAGAATTACTAAAAGCCAGTTTCCAGCCTACTTGGTTCCTTATGCCATTTGACTGAGTCCAATGTGTCAGGCATAGCTCAGGTCAGAGGGAGAATTTGGCATCCAGTGCCTCCACTGAATTTTTTGTTCTGGCCTTCAGGGCTCCTACCCGGCCATCTCGGTAGAGCTGGAAGAGAAAAAGCTATCCCAACAGAAAATAAAAATAAATTCAATAAAATAAAACCCAAGTAGAAAAATGTGAAAAACAAAAAAAATCAAACATTACACATGAAAGAGAATTCATTTTTCAGACTTGGATAAAACAAGATGGAAAATCACTGTAATTTCCACTTTTAAGGCGGCCTGGTAGGCCAGCTGCTGGATTTGCAGGCAGAATACAGAATCACAGAATGTTACAGGTTGGAAGGGACCTCCAGAGATCATCAAGTCCAACATTACTCTCTTCTTTACAAACTATTTGCCTTCCTTTTTTCCCACCTTGTGAAAAGGTTAATAAAGAACAGCCAGTTCTGGTAACATTTGTGAAAAACAGCTAATTATCTTCCAGAGACATTTCCTGTGAGGCAACTAACTTTAATATTACTACAATACAAGAAGCATCTATGGAATTTGTGACTCCGAAGAAATCCCTCCATACACCTTGTCTCAGGCATCCACTGAAACTAGTAGTTTGAGAACTTGCTTAGACTGGAGTAAGATAGGCAGGCAAAGATGAAGATAAAGTTTATCAGGACATTTTCACAATGTACTGAAGGAAACAAGTGCCCTTGGAAGCTACTTTCCCTTGCAGGAATATTAACAAGAACTCTTTTGCTCTGACTTCCTACTAAATGTTATCATGAGAGCACCTCTAACTAAGGAATTTCACAGATTAGAAAATGGGTTTTGCAAATTTTATGAGCATTGGCAATTATATCCACAGTTAAGAGTAAATCCTAGGTGTTCATCAACTCTCTAACCAGAGTTAGGAGTTGCTGAGCCATTCCACATGTCTCTCAAGTACAACATATTAGCATGAGTATTAGAAATTAAAAATGCTCTTGGTCACACAAGACTGATTTAATTTGTAGAAAGGCCAAACTGGGCCATACAAAGAAGATTCACAAGAAGTAGTTCTGATAGGTGCAATTTCCAGGCACAAATTCTGGCCAGAATGGCTTCCTGTGCAAAACTGTAAGCGGAATTACCACAAGCAGGGTTGAAGTTCTTTTGAAAAAGTGGCAACCTGTTTATGTATCTCTTTCTCAGATGAGAAATATGTTGCTAATTATATACTGGACCACACAGCCTCCTACTGAGTAGTAAACTCAGTTTTCTGACAGCTGTTACTATACTTTTGTGATACTTTGATCCTTTAGAAGATACCAGGCTGTCTCAGACGGTTATATTAAAACCTTTTTATCGGAGAACAAAATCTAAAATAAGAATGGGTTGGACATTTCAGTTCTACTCTAATAGGCTTCAGGTCTTGAAAAACCATTCCCAACACTTATCTTTTCTCCAAGAGGCATATGGTGCCACAGAATAAATATGTCCTTGATGGAGGTGTTTTGAAAAATGCTTTTGCATTGTGTTTAATAGAAGATTATAGGAGCAAACAGGAACAATAAGTCTATCACTGGAAGGCAAAACCAGAAAACGATACAGAAGAGAGAATGGGGATCCTTGTCATCAGGATTTTGGCAGGGGTAGGCACACAAATAACTGCTGAAAAGGTGGGCCACAGTACAGATCTTGAGAAGGTTTTTCTAGAGAAACAAAACAGGCAGCAGTAGTACAGTATAGCACAGTACAGTATTACCAAGGTTGGAAGAGACCTCAAAGATCATAGAGTCCAACCCGCAACCACAAACCTCACAACTAGACCATGGCACCAAGTGCCACATCCAGTCCCCTCTTGAACGCCTCCAGGGACGGAGACTCAACCACCTCCCGGGCAGCCCATTCCAATGACGAATCACTCTCTCGGTGAAGAACTTTCTCCTCACCTCGAGCCTAAACTTCCCCTGGTGCAGCTTGAGACTGTGTCCCCTTGTTCTGGTGCTGGTTGCTAGGGAGAAGAGGCCAACCCCTTCCTGGCTACAACCACCCTTCAGGTAGTTGTAGAGAGCAATGAGGTTGCCCCTGAGCCTCCTCTTCTCCAGGCTAAACAGCCCCAGCTCCCTCAGCCTCTCCTCATAGGGCTTGTGCTCAAGGCCTCTCCCCAGCCTTGTTGCCCTTCTCTGGACACGTTCAAGTGTCTCAATGTCCTTCTTAAACTGAGGGGCCCAGAACTGGACACAGGACTCAAGGTGCGGCCTAACCAAAGCAGAGTACAGGGGCACAATGACCTCCCTGCTCCTGCTGGCCATACTATTCCTAATGCAGGCCAGGATGTGGTTGGCCCTCTTGGCTGCCTGGGCACACTGCAGGCTCATGTTCAGCCTCCCATCAACCAGCACCCCCAGGTCCCTCTCTGCCTGGCCACTCTCCAGCCACTCTGACCCCAGCCTGTAGCACTGCCTGGGGTTGCTGTGGCCAATGTGCAGAACCCGACACTTGGATGTGTTAAATCTCATGCCATTGGACTCTGCCCATCTGTCCAGCCTGTCGAGGTCCCTCTGCAAAGCCTCTCTGCCCTCCAGCAAATCAACTCCTGCCCCCAGCTTGGTGTCATCTGCAAATTTACTGATGATGGACTCAATGCCCTCATCCAGATCATCAATAAAGATGTTGAAGAGCATGGGACCCAGCACTTGTATCCAAACCTGGGGTGAACAGACGTGATTTTCAAGGAAGTTGCATATGCAAAAAACCGAAGTGGGTAGGAGGAAGAATCTCTATTTAGGGGCTCAAGATGAGAAGTTTTTTCAAAATCTATGACTGAATCATCTTGTCAGACTCTTCACCTCCTTAAACTGTTATTCTTTTTCTTGTAAGAAAATAGAACAAGATATATCACAACTCCACATAACTTATGAGTACTAGAAGTAAGAAAGCTCTCGAAGTAGTAGCTATTCTTACATGAGTTTATAAATCCCAAGTAAATTTCATCTTGAGCATCTGAGCACACCTCTGATTACCCTGCCCAGAGGTTTTGCAGCTCATCACTATGTAACAAATACCATAATGTCAAAAGGCAATTAGAAGTCCTATACCTCCCATTAGACTAGATCTGAAGGTTAAATGCTGAAAGTTAGGTGTTTAGTATGCATTTCACTGAATTCATTCATTACAGAATTAATTGCATTTTATCTCTTAATTTGAGGTTTACACAGAGTAAGCCATGTATTTCATAGCAAATTTTTCCTTACAATCATACACACTTTCTTCTCAGAAAATTCAGTTAAAATGCCCTTTTGTGTTTAAAATCATTCAGCCTTCAGCCTCATACTTTATAAACCAAGACCTACAATAGTCACTGCTTAGTTATTAATAATAGCAAGATAATTATAATAGTACTTTATTCATAACCAGCACACATAAATTAAGATTTCAGGCTGTGTTTATGTGTCCTGTGATACTTTTTTGTTTCTTTTGGTCAGTGTTCTTTAACATCTCTCGGTTTTCCAGAGCTGTGCTTCTGAAAATTCAGTGGGATTATTCAGAAAGTTTCTCTCATTAATAGTAACAGGAGGTAAGGAATTAAAGTAAAAATGAACCTTTTAATATTCAAGGAACAGGAAGAGTACAAAGAGAAACAACAACCACCAACAACAAAAATCGCAAATATACTTGAGCATGAAACAGTAAAGTAAAAGCTAATAAAACACCACCGCTACAGTAGGGCATAAAGAGCGAAAAATGCAAGGGATATAAAAAAAATCTCTCCAAACAAAATCACCTGCAGTGAGGCTTCTTTCTCAATGGAGATCCAGCTTTTGCCAATGACTGAAGATTAGCCCTTGACTGTACAGTATGTTCAATAGGAATTCTCCTACTGTCTTACTGTGATGGACAACAACTATAAAAACAACCTGTGCCTGATAGTGCTGGAGAAGATGGTGGAGTGTGGAACACCAAACACTTGAATTTAAAAAGTTGATGAGAATAAATGTGTTTCCAAATATCAGACTCTTCTTGAGTCAAACACAGAGATCCAGCACTGAGGTACATAAACTGTCAGGTTTTTTAATCGTATTTGCTAGCTCAGCTCCCTAGTCAGATCCCAGCATGTACCTTGCTTGGTATAAAATGAGTAGAACTGCCTTTGAAACTGGTACAATGGCTGCTTTCAAAATGCTTGTCAGGTACCTGGAGATCCTTTCCAGCTCTTTATAATGAGGTGTGACTAACACTCTTGAAAGCCCATGATTATAGCCTTCAAGACAAACCACTGAGAAGTGCCAACACTGCACCAGACTGGAGTGCCACAAAAAGTCCTTTGACCAAATTTGAGGAAGAAATTTTTTGGACCAATTCAAAACTATGTGCTATCTTGGACAATGAGCATACTTACTCTGCTTAGGTTTTAACCCAGAGTAAGTGGGACTCCCCATTTTGGAGGCTACAGAAGCATCAAGAGCCTATTTCAGCAGCTACTATATAGTTTTCCTCCAAATTCAATAGACTAGACTAGAATTAACCAGGTTGGAAAAGACCTTTGAGATCATCAAGTCCAACCCACCAGGCAGTTTGGATCCTAGTGAAGCATCTGCAATGGCATCAAAGAGTTACAGTGAACACATTTTATGTCACCTTGCTTCCATCTCTCAGCTATAGAATGGGACTCGAGTGCTATTCTGTATTACCAAGGTCGGTGAAAATGGAAGCACATTAACTTGAAACAAAAACAAATCTTCCTTTTCTGGGGAGAAGGCATTGTACAGGTAATATTTTAAAATAAAAGTGTATAATTTGAAAACTTAATTATTTTGGTAGGGAAAAATGCTCATTATGAAAGTCTAATTAAAAGAAAACTATTTTCATTTTGATTATCTTTCATAACTGTAACATACATTTATGAGAAAGTAAGCAGTAGAAATGGGTTATGCACTTTTAAGCAATTATATTTCCTACTTGTCTGATTTTGTTAGACTAATAAATTATACCAGGAATTTAATAAAGTGGACAGTTAAAGGAATTTAATCTATTGTCTCTAGAACAAACAAGATTAACAAGATAGGGCTCATATTTGAGAAAAATAAGTAAGAGATAAGCTAAATTAGAAAGTGGGAAAAGCTCTTGTGACTCCCAAGCAGCCACAAAACTGAAGGAAACAATTTTTTGATGAAAAATACCAAAACAAAAAAACAACCAAAGGTTAACAGGCAATATAGGAGTAATTTCTTTTCTCATAAAATAATTAACCTTTGGAAAAGACTTCCTGTCAACACAGGATTTTACTGTGCCATTTAAGGAACTAGGCATATTCCTGAATAAATGAACAATAGGGAAATTTAAATAAGCCTTTAAAATAAAGCATCTTGGATGGAGACAGTTCCTTTGAAAATGGTTCTTTGCATAGTAGAAAGTAAACCATTCTCTCCATCTCTTACCAAACTAAACAGGTATTTTATAACTAGGGAAAAAATGAAGCAGTCTATTTTAAGTCTCTTCTCCTTTACATATCCTTTAGTGGTTGGTTTAATCTCAAGTCTATGATTATCCACTAGGTGGATTTGCTGATTAACTCTATGTGGGTCTGAACTCTGCTTTGGTTAGGCCGCACCTTGAGTCCTGTGTCCAGTTCTGGGCCCCTCAGTTTAACAAGGACATCGAGACACTTGAACGTGTCCAGAGAAGGGCAACAAGGCTGGGGAGAGGCCTTGAGCACAAGCCCTGTGAGGAGAGGCTGACGGAGCTGGGGCTGTTTAGCCAGGAGAAGAGGAGGCTCAGAGGCAACCTCATTGCTCTCTACAAGTACTTGAGGGGTGGTTATAGCCAGGAAGGGGTTGGCCTCTTCTCTCTAGCAACCAGCACCAGAACAAGGGGACACAGTCTCAAGCTGCGCCAGGGGAAGTTTAGGCTTGAGGTGAGGAGGAAGTTCTTCACCGAGAGAGTGATTCGTCATTGGAATGGGCTGCCCGGGGAGGTGGTTGAGTCGCCGTCCCTGGAGGCGTTCAAGAGGGGACTGGATGTGGCACTTGGTGCCATGGTCTAGTTGTGAGGTTTGTGGTTACGGGTTGGACTCGATCTTCAAGGTCTCTTCCAACCTTGGTAATACTGTGATACTGTGAACTCCACTGGATCCAGATCATTCCTACCATGCCTAGCTCCCTTCTTACGAGCTGCCCTGTCAAAAGATTATTTTGTGAGCAGTGCTTGCATATTCTCAGTATTATAATTCTCCCCTTGATTTAAATGAGTGAAACTCATACTTCCAAAGCAGATTACAGAGATCAATACCTCATTCGTAGCTGAAAATGAGGTGCCCAACTCCCTTGGACTCCTCTGACATAAGATCCTAATAAAGGATTAGGGGATCCTAATAAAGTTTAAAATTTCCTAAAGAACATTTGTTTTATGTGAAAAAATAATCATGCAGAAAAGCCATACTGGACTAGCAGTAAAACACCACTCCCTGGTAAAGCATTTCATTTCTGGACAGATGGGAGAATTGAACACATTCCCCATCTCTCCAGAAATCAAATCCATGTACATCCACTCGCTCTTTGTAATTCTATGCTGTGTATAGGTTGCTGTGATTTCTCCAGGGTGAAATTGTCCTTCCCCATCTCACTATATTGTGATAATGACTGGAATGAGTTTGATATATTGAAACACTCTTGCTTTGATTGTGTTTTTCATTCATTACTAAAGCTGAGAATACTGAAGTTGCAAACAGTGTACAATATTTTATTAGAAAAATAAGTGGTTCCAGGTCTCAAACAAAATACCGGCATGTGACATTGTAATAAACTAATACAGCATCCTATGCTGAAATAGTAGTTCTATGGACTGGTGCAGAAAAATAGAAAGCCATTACATTCACATTTGATAATTACATTTGGAAGATGCCCCAGGACACAACAACCAAGCATCTATTCATCTCACTTATAAAAGCCACTGTGTTAAAGTGGAAGCTAACTCGCTCAAGAGAGGCTGATAAAATGACAGAACATGAACTGCAAGATTTGAACAAAATGTTTGTAACACAGCAAGGAAGAAACCATTTCCTATGAAAGAGTAAAAATATTCATGATGCAACTCAGCTTCCTCCCTGCAGCTCTGCTTCAACAGAACGTGCAAGAAAATTATTTTCATCAAGGGCTTTCAGGTGGCTCCACACAAGCACAATTTGGGGTATACTTTTCCCTGTTTCAAGTTATTCTGGTTGCTGTAAAGATGAGATTTCTGTAGAACACAGAGTAGAAGCACATCAGGAGTATGCAGTATTCCTCAATGCCATGTACATTGTGAAGACAGTGTCAGATTAGTCAGGTGTGCTGATGTCTATGGAGCTCCAGCAACTTTACTTCACTTGAAGATCTTTAAAATAAGCACCAGACACAAAAAGGAATATTCATTACTTGTATGTCTGCATTTTGAAGCATGAAGGGCTAGGAAAGATCTATCAAGGAACAGCTACTCTACTTAATTAAGGCTACAACATGAATTTCCATTATAAGATAAAATTAGGCTCCTATCTCCAGTTCTAAATTCCAGATTCATAAATCATATTAGTCTCAAGATTTGTAGTCTAGGTCTCAAGCTGAGGTAGGGCTTTTCTACCAAATTTGCAGTAAATCCAACATGGAGCTCAAGAATTATGAGCCTATGAAACAGAGATGCTCATCATAGTTCAAAAAGTCTCAACTCTTTTTTGCCACTTCATAGCCAAAAGAAGTAAATAATAACTGCAACCTGGGGGAGAGAAGGGGGAAGGGGAAAGAAGGCAGATAAAACTTCATTTAACAGACTCTTGTGGTTGACATCTGTGGCACGGCACAAAAACTGCTTGATAGCACTCATATTAGACTCACTATTAACATTTACATGGGAATGCTGATAGAAGTTATGCGTCTCCTGGAAGAGACGTGTGTAGCAGGTATTTGTTCCTTGAATCAGATGTCATTTAGATGTCCACAAAACAAAGCCACACACACAAAACCCCCAGTACTAAGGCATTCCTGTAACTGGAAAACTGTGGTTCTGTAGGAATTAATGGAGTTGAAGCAAAAGCCACCCTATCACCTCTCACTATCATCCTAAACCCCAAGTCTGAAAAGGTGAGTTAATACACACTTCTTGAAAACAATCCATGTGAATCTATCAATCTATCATCAGATTCACAGATTGCATCGGCTTGGAAGGGACCCTCAAAGGTCATCTTGTACAACCCCCCTGCAACCAGCAAGGACACCACCATACAGATCAGGCTGCCCAGCACCACATCAAGTCTGATCTTAAAATTTCTCCAGGGACAGGGCCTCAATCACATCCCTGGGTAACCTGTTCGAGTATTTTACTACTCTCATTGTAAATAACTTCCTCCTTACATCCAACCTAAATCTACTGTGGTTTAGTTTAAAACCATTGCCCCCTGTCCTGTCACTACAAGCCTTTCTAAGCAGCCCCTCCCCAGCCTTCCTGTATTCCCTCTTCATACGTTGAAATATAGCTGCAAGGTCTCCCTGAGCTCTTCGCCAGGCTGAACAACCCCAATTCTTTCAGCCTGTCTTCATAGCAGAGGTACCCAAGGCTTCTCATCTTTGTGGCCATCCTCTGGACTGATCCAGCAGGTCCATATCTCTCCTGTGTTGGGATGCCCATTACTGAAAACAGTAGTCCAGGTGAGGTCTCACCAGAGCAGAGTGGCAGAATCACTTCTCTCAATATGCTGGCCACACTTCTTTTGATGCAGCCCAGGATGTGGTTACCCTTCTGGGCGGCAAGCATGCAGTGGTGGGTCATGTCCAGCTTCTTGTCCAACAGTAGCCCCATGTGCTTTTCTGTAGGGCTGCTCTCAATTTCATCAGCCCCCAACTTGTACTGATATCAAGGATTGCCCTGACCAGGTTCAGGACCTAGCACTTTCCCTTATGAGATTCTCCTCAGCCCACTTCTCCAACTTGTCCAGGTCCCTCTGGATGGCAGCCATCCCATCGTTCAGTTGTATCAACTGCACCACTCAGCTTCCTATCATCTGCAGACTTGCTAAGGGTGCACTCAACCTCGCTGTCATTGATTGGGATAACAAACAGTACTGGTCCCAGTACAGACACTTGAGGGACACCACTTGTCACCCATCTCCATCTGGACAACAAGCTGTTGACCACTACAGTGTGCAATCATCCAACCAATTCCTCATCTACTAGATCACCCATCAAATCGGTATCTCTCATACCATATAACCACATCATACATGCATCATATCTATCAAATCTATTCAACACAAAGCTTATAAAAAAAATGTCTTGTGCAGAGTATAAATACAGCAGTAGGAGCTTTTTTTTTAGAATCTCTTAGAGCATAATCCTGCAATTTTTTCCTGTAAAGTCTTTGAGGTAACAATTTGAAAGATCTGCAGGGGTACATCTTTGAAGGAAGCCTGTAGCATGATTTTAGTTAAGGTTACCAGTATTTTTCAGCAGATTACATTTAGTTATTTTTATGACACAACAATAGCATGATGATAATAACAAAAGTCATAAGAACTGGCATGAAAATGTGCCTAATACCATACCAAGTTGCTTTATTACACCACCTTGCAGGCACAGTCAGTATGACCCCATGCTGTACACACTGAACAACAGCGAATGTTATGTTACAAACCATCCATTTTGATTCTCTTACTTGCTCTACCTCCAATTTTATTAAGGGCAGAGACAGCTGCTTAAAAAACCAAGAAGAGAAGCTACCAGTCCTGACAGAATTGCTGTACCTTCAGCCTGATGCAAACTGAGAAAGAGGAAGAGTCAGTACCATGGAGCTCTCTGCCCAGCAGAGGAGCCTCCTCTCTTCCCTGTTTCTATTCAGTGGCAGTCCTTGCGTACGGTCTGTGAACGGGCTCCTGGCCAGCCATCAAAGAGGTGCCCAGCAATGTGCCTTTGTGCATTCTCTCAGCCAAGGACTATTTCTGTGCCAAACAGGAGATGGACCAACCACTGTGTCAGGAACAACAAATACCCTGTTCCTTACCCAGCCTCTCTTCTCTGCCCAAATGAATACTAAACGTTCGAACTAGAAGCCTTCACATTTTCACACACACACCAGACTAGAGAAGTGCATCTTTTACAAAGCTGGTTGAAAAAGTAGGGCAAAATTATCTTTAACAAATGCTGTCTTTTTGCAAAACAGAAGCATTTTGTAATGGAAAAAAATATTAGTTTGAAATTTCTCATTTTTTTGTGAACGCCTATTTCTCACTGTTCGCCTCATCATTTGTGCCCAGTGATGTCATGGAAAAGATATCATCTATTCCTTATTAACTGTTAGACAGAAAGGTTTCCTTCCCTCTTCTCCCCATTGGAAACACTGACTATGTTTAATGGCCATTCCTGATGTAGAACACCATGAAAACATCACAGAAGCCTTTCTAGGTTTTTATTCAGGCGTGAACTATGTCCTGTGCTAGGAAGCTTCCAGCTTTCAGAAAAATTCTGGACTGCATTAAACTGTTTCAATAGGAGAATGGAGAACACACCGAGGAATAAACAGATACTTTGGCATTACAGTTACATATGAAAAGCAGATAAAAATTAGCCTAGCTTATTTTTCCTTCTGAGATCTGTAGGTGGCTGAAACCAGCTTTTCTAAAGATGACTGAGGAATTTACTCCTTTATTAACAAAAACCTGGGAAAACAACAAAAGAGTTACAATTTCTTCAATGTTTGAACGTAATCCCTAACTGTGACTTTTGCTCCCAGGGTTGTTCTGCAGCATTTTCTTGTACAACTAGCCTGAAGCTTGAAAAAGAACAAGTACAATAGCATTAAGCCTCACCATGGTGTGTATTACAGTCACTTGTGCATACCTTGGATTTGTTGCATTAGATAAGAGGATGAAAGCACAGTCCCTTCCCTTTTGGCCACCTAAGAAGCTTGCAGCCATCTTAACACATATCCTGAGGAGGTTAATTAGTGGTACAGTGAGATTTTGTTTCCACCCCCAATTTCTTTTTTAAAGGTCTTCTTAAAAACAATGTTGCATGACTTTTCCCCCTCAGTGTCTTTCCACTCTAAAAAGTGTCAGCAAAGCGATGTCAGACAGCATATACGTAATACCACCTTCTGTGTGATCCCAAATAAACATTTGCTAATTTACTTCCTTAAAATTTCCTAGAAATTCTTAATTTTTGTTGTCTATTTCAATGGAGCCAGCAGCCTTTTCAGTCATAGCAAATGGCTTCAAAAATAAGTTGTAAGATTTTTGTCCTCATAAAAGTGAGATTAACGTTTTATTACTCAGTGACTTCCTGGTGTCAGAAAAACAAGACCAGAAGGTTCACAAAAACCCTAGAAGGGGCTGAAAATTGATAATCTGCTGCTGAAATAGTAACAGAATATTCTAGTCAGTGTTTTCCCCTGTCCTACTCAAAGCTCTGCCTTCTTTTGAGCACCTATTTAGTCTTTTCTCACATTAATGTTCTCACCCCACTGATACACTTTCGTGTCTTAAGCTGTCCAAGGGAATGATGTGGAGCAAAAAAAGAGCAGGAAAAGCAGCAGCCCTGCATGTATCCTCATGGTTCTTTTAGATGAAATATCTCTCATTGCAGAAGTGATTCCCTGGCACATATGGTTCCATCAACTCCTCAAAAAACCAAGGAATGGGCATGAGAATTTCTTAGACCATTAGTGCACAGTGAGATATAAAAGTAGAGTTCTAGGAGTGGAAATTCAGTTCACCTGCCTAAGAAGGCCTAGCTAATCAGTCCAAATGTAGCTTTGAGAAGTCAGTAATCTTGCCTACACAATAATGATGACACTTTCTAAGAACTCTTTAAGGACCATATGCCAGTCAAAGCTTACTAGCACTGCAAACAGAAGAGGAAAAAAAGCAAATCTTGTGAGATCACGCTGTTTAATTGCCTGTGAGCAATTAAAACAGGCAAACAACGAAAAACTCCAAAACAAACCCAAAAAAACCACCAACAAAACAAGAAAAGCAAAGGAGAGGTTATTGACATACTACAATCAGGAAAAAAGTCATTCCCCACCCCCTGACTCCAAAAACTGCATTTTTCACACTAATAGCAAAATATCTTTAGAGGGCTTGTATAGATTTACTCCCAAGAATTTATGCCTTTGGTCTGAGTAAGTTGGTAACAAGGCTAGATCTCAGCCTCACAACAAAAGCTATTACTTCAAAGGCTGTTGTGCTGCAAATGTGCAGGCATACCTTCTTCTCCCGGGAAAACAAACAAACAAATAAACCCCCAGCCACTTGATGGATCTTTACATATACTACTCTAATAAATGGATGCATACATTTTAAGAGGAATTTAAATCTATTTGAAATGAGGCAAGAAGAAGAAGGGAAAAAATAAGTTTCTTACTTCAAAGAACCTGCAATAAGATCATGTTCAATGCTGTGGTGTGCACTTTATCAGTTACACTTCTGAAGGTTTTGAAGAATCTGACTGAGTTCTTAACAGTACAGTGTTCATAGTTAATCATCAACAACTTAAAAAGACATTGACATCTGTTGTCTAGAGCGAAAAAGAAAAATGTAGGGGGAGTGGGTGGTGGGGGGGATGGAAATTAAATCAGTTTGAATCCTCCTTAGTGTTAGGGAGTCAATAGCAGGAAATTTGCTTTCAGAAAAAAATGTGGGGTTGTGACCTTCTGTGTTTCAAGACATCCTAACTTAGCTTGATCCTTCATGTTCTCTGCTCCTCCTACTTGTACCCTGAAGGCAGGCTTTCCTCTACTGAGAAAGAGATTAAGGGGAAAACTGTTGAAAGAGGGAGGGAGAGAAAGAAAATAAGACAGGAATAAACTGGAACTGAAGTCCTAAAAGCTACGAGATTATTAAAATTCAATCACTCTGCAACGAAACTTATTTTTATGCAGCCACCAACGACTTCTTTGAACTAATGTTGAAAGGTAACACGAAAACTTTTTATTAGTGTTTTGAGACCATTTTCTGAGGACACCAAAGAGCTGTTTCTGACATATAAAAGTAGTGCTCATACACAATATAATGAGTATACATTTACC
The DNA here is from genome assembly GCA_033816785.1 of Picus viridis. Classification (NCBI taxonomy): domain Eukaryota; kingdom Metazoa; phylum Chordata; class Aves; order Piciformes; family Picidae; genus Picus; species Picus viridis. Next base: position 41,944,210 of record CM066575.1, on the reverse strand, counting down.
AAGATACTTTCCTTCATCTCAGTATGGACCATACAAGTGATTCAGCTTCCCAATTAAGTGGTAAACTGTGCAGGCTATGAGACAACTGACAAGTGGTAACTCCTTAGCAATTAATGAAGAAAAAAAAAAAAAAACAAACACACCAACAACCACCACCAAAACCCAAATATAGAAGATGCCAACAAAATGAAACACTTGTTCATACTACTCAGCTCCAAACCCATGAACTACTGTTCCACTCCAGATCCAAATAGTATATTTACAGTTACAAGTACCAAAGAAGCTCCCTAGACTGCTTAAGCAGCCCCCTGCAAATAGAAAGGATGGGGAAGAAGAGGAGGTGAGTGCAGCCTTGACTCTGCACCTCTCAAATAGACTCTGCTGCTCATGGCCTCATCCTATCCAGATTTTAACACCCCTAGGAAGGAGGCATATACAGATTCCCCGGGCTGCCTATTCCAGAGTCTCATCACCCTCATACTGAAGAACTTCTTCCTAAAATCCAGTCTAAACCTACTCTCCCTCACCTGAAAACCATTTCCCCTTGTCCTGTGTCTAGACACCCTTCTGAAAAGGCTCTCTCCAGACTTCCTATAGAATCCCTTCAGGTATTGGAAGGCAGCTTTAAGATCCCCTCAGTCTGCTCCAGGCTGAATAAGCACCCAGCTCCCTCAGCATACCCTCATAGCAGAGGTGTTGCAGCCATTGGAACATCTTTGTATCCATCCTCTGGACTCTCTCCAACAGCTCTGTGCCCTTCTTATGCCATATTTGAGGTGTGGGTCTCACAACACATAACAGTATACACCTCAGAAAACATTCCAGAACTGGGCATTAAAACTTGTGGCCAAACACTGGTATCAGTGTGTGGGGATCATATTTCCAAGCTGTTTGTATGTCAGTTTGACAAACTATAAAATAGGCAGTCCTTGAGTGACAGCTTTACTATCTACCAGGGGGAAAAAAATCAGAATAGTAGAGTTTAAAGATTATGTTGTTCCTATTCATGGATTTCTAGATTTTAATGTCAGGATTAAAAGAAGAAACCACATACATTCATCTATCCCTTCCATCAAGGGAAAAAAAAAAAACAAAAAAACAACACTTTTGTGTTTCACTCATATTTCTAGGTGTCTATAAGCATATTTTCAGAAAGCTATCCCATGTCAGTGTCATTCAAATGTGTTTCATGCTTAGGTAAATTGTTTCAAAATAAATAACTTTCACTATTAAAAACATGCTTTTGAATTTAACTCTGGATTCAACTCCAGGTTAGCCCACTGTCATTAAAAGTTGAGCTGCTGTATTCAAAAGCTGTTGATGCATCTTGAAATGAGAGAAAAAGACCACCACCACCACCCTCTCCCCTCCCTTTTCCCACAGAAATTCCAGAATCATCCTATAGAGCTTTATATAAAACATTCTAATTTGGTGAACTATGTTCAGTTCCAGTAATATTTTTTCAGTTTGATAGGCAAACAAAAAATCTTGGCAATACACATGCTGTATCAATCAGAAATTAATTTTGGTCTGTGTCTAAAGAGAGCCTTGGTCAAATATTTACTCTTTAATTACACTTTGGAAATTGTTATATAAAGAATTGATTTGATAATTAAAAAAAAAAAATCACCTTTTGTTCCCCAAAATTATGGAATAAAATTTCTAGTTTACTTTTGGGAAAACCGGTTTTAGAAACTTAAAATCATTTCAGTCAGCAAATGACTAAATCGCTTGAAAGGTTCACTCAGCTGTAGTAGTACTTAGTAGCCACATAATTAGTACTGTACATTGGTATTTTCACACAGAGAGCTTACAACTGATTCCTATCTTCTCTCTTCAGCAGACACTGATATTTTCCATAATTATTCATCATGCATGCTCATAAATATTTAATTAGTATTAATTGTTTGTTTGTATTAACATAACTTTTCCTTTAGTTGTCATGACTATAGAGGAAAATATTTGCACGGGAAACAACCTGGAGAGGAAAAGCTTTCAAAGATGTAGAAGCAGCAATGAGGGACTAAGGCTGGGCAGTTTTAAGACTCAGCTTGCCAGGGTGCTGGGTAGTCTCATTTGACCTACACTATCAACCTAGAAAAGTTGGACCAGATGAACCTTGGGGTCCCTTCCAATCTGACATCCTATGAAACAGCCACATTACATCCTAGATTTTGACTGAACACACAACTCTTTCCAGCAAGAGCAGTTTTTGGAATGATGCCTTTTTGCCCTGCATTGTGTTCTGCCCTTTAGAACACAGTGGGGAGCTTATGAATATCTTGTGGTAGATACATCAAGTCAAATGAGCTCAGGATGTTGCAAACGGGTGATACTGGATTTTATTGTTCTATGGATAACTGGGATTAAGTTCAGGCTATTCCCACCATGGGAAAGAGAAGTACAGGGAAGAGCATGGTTAAGTTAAAGGATAAGAAAATACAGCTTGCTGCGACTGCAGTTATTGGATCACTTAATTTCTTTTTGTTGTTGTTTGTATGCATGGATAAAAGGCTGGGGCCTGTGTGGTACAGGAGAAGAGAAAGCAGGTCAATAAATAGTGTAAAAAGACAGCCAGTCCATGGAGCTGGATTTGGAGCAATTACTTGTTTTCCTTTCAACATAGGTTCAAACAGAAAGGTGTACACAAAATTCACTGGACATGCTTCTGCAGAGCAAGGTACTTTTTAACATAGTTTACTGTGACAAGGCAGAAATTTATGGGCATTCAGGTACAAGCTGGAAAACCAGATACAATTGTCAATTATTTGTGTATGGCATGTAAAGTCTGTGTTCAGATGTGCCACAGATAATTACACTGACCACCCCAGGCATTAATAACATCTAAGAGTACTAGCTGCAGCAGAGAGACGTATGAGGGAAAAGGTATTTGGCAGCAGCATGGATGCTTCAGCACCAACTTCCTCTATCCCAGAGCGAAGAAGACGGGATCCACACAAAGCAATCAATTCTGCTTATCACCAGCTGTGTCTAGAACAAAACCTGGGCTCTTAAAGCCAATAAAAATCGTGGACTGGCTACTCCACTATCTTCATTTCATGTTCCCCTATCCTCTGAGACACAAGAAAACTCATTCCACAGAACTTCAGGCCAAGTAAATTGGCATGAAAGAAGTTCTGCAGGAATTAGCTTGGTCTGCAAATGTTTATTGGCTCCAGACTGGCCTCATGAAAATGCTCTCAAATGTCCCCAACACTATGTTCCTCATTGCTCATGGTTTTTCTAATGTATGAAATTCCCTAGACCTCCAGTATCCACAAATATGGGGTTGGCAAGACCACTGGCAGTTACAATACAAATGCAGCTTCTGCATGTTTCTGGACATGAGCAAGCTATTAACCATTGGCAATTAAAAAGAAACCTTCTTTCGTGGCAAAATCATTGTGTAATTCTACTGTGAGGCTTCCTACTCCCTCCTTTCAATATCGGGTATCAGACACTCTTCTGAAATGCAAAGGCAACATTTCCTATAGAGGTTGTAATAGCAATGGCATTTCACAAGTCATTCAGCATCTCACCATGGAGAATTTTTAAAGGTTCTTTTTAAAATCTGTTAGCTTGTTAGATTTGAACTAAGTCAGAGAGAAAAATCAATCTCTCTGTTCCATGCGTGTCTTCCACACTCATGCACACTGAATACCTACACAAATTATGTAAGATTTGGAAATTGATGGCTATAAACCAAACATGAGTTTCCAATTCATTTATGTTGCCAAAACAAGTTAAATTCTAGAGGACAGAAGCTCTACAGGAACCTCTAACAGGGTAACTCAGGTCATTTTTCTTCTGTACCCTCGGTTACTACAGCCGCGCTTGGAATACTGATGGCAGTTGGGATCTCTCAGACTTAATAGCTGCATTGGAAAGATAGAAGAGGCTTAGTCAAAATGATACCTGTGAGGGGAAAATAAGTAATTTTGTTTAGTTTTGAAACAGACACTTGAGAAAGTAGCTGCCATGAGAACTCTTGTGTTTCATGCAAATAAAACTACATAAGGACTAAAGTCAAATATTCAGAAGCTACAAAATGGCAGAATAAAGCTCAACTTTTCAACGTTTACTATGTTCTTCCCTGACAACATCTTTAATTACATGCCAACATAGCAGGGGTTTCCAGAAAAAGCCCTCCCTCATTCAGCCTCTAAAGTGGAAGGTGCTTACTAAATATGCAGATATTTAATCTGTAGTTTTATCTCAACCATTCAAGCCCTCAATACACCTTACAAATACAAGACAGAACACACAATATTCTAGTTCCAGCCAGAGGTTTCACAGATGTCTGCACTGTAGTATTTGAGGGAGAAAAAAAGGGAAAGCATTCACAATTTTTATTTTGTCTCCACAGCAGTCAGTTTTAAAGGTGGCAAGTTGAAGTTTAACGATATTCAGGTGAAATTCCTAATATCCTAATGTTCAGACCACCTGAACATTTACAACAGATGAATTTAAAATAAAGTCATTGCAGCTGTCAATTATTTAATGCTTTTGGCCCTAGGAGGTTATACATAAAACGTTTATAATGTTTTAAAAGAATCACTATATTTACTTCTAAAACTGCTGCAGACTAACAAACAATTTCTCATTCCCTGCCCGAATGATTGCTTTCATGGGGAGCTGATGTAAAGTAAATGTTAGTTTATCCTTATATTCAGTCCCCTAACGTCTTCTGAATGATCAGTGGAGATATGGCAGAATGATACCAATGATCTGCAGAACAATAAAAAAGCAAATATTTTGCTCACATCTAACAGATGAAACATGAGGCACATTGCCTGGAGTGGCATGAGTAGAAAACACGATTAAAAACATAAAAGTGAAATGGAAAGAGAACAGACAAAGTAGTTTCTAGTTTACAGCTATTACAGTGCATGAAAATTACTGAAGTTACTGCACTTCGGAAGGTCTGCTTTGTGCCTCCGAGATTCCAAAGTCCTCAAACAGCAATAAGCTCAATATTGCATATAAAGACACATGCATAATATTTCTACCTTAAACTGAGCAAGAGAAAACTCATAACACCTGAGAGGACTAATATTTAAAAACTTCGTACTTAAATATGTCAATAAATAAGTATAAAAATAATGCTTTTGTGCCTATTTTTCTCACTTTTACCAATAAAGAAACCAGCTAAGGCCCTGAAAAATTCTGACCTCATCTGGTTTTTAGATACAAGTGAGTTCAGCCTTGCATAGATGAATGGTTCTGGGTTGATATATTACAAAAGTGCAATCTTCCTGGAGACTAGATAAAGGTTTGAACTTCCCAAGGCACAGAAAACTCATGATGGGACAATTTAGGAACTTGTCTAACTGCAAATACCATCAAGACTAGCTACTTTGCTCCTGCTAGTATTGACATTTAACATTAAAATATACTGCATGTATCTCAGCTCTTCCTTCTTTCAGCAACCGAATCTTCAAAAATCTATTTGCCAGTACTATCAAGAAAAAGAAAATAAAATCCTCCTGCTGTTGAAGTCAATAACAGCTCATTAACATCTGTCTTTAAAGCAGAATCCAGGCTGCAGGAATGTGCTCAAGTAAACCACCAGTGCGATGACCCCCAGATGACCACGGAACTAGAGAGAAGTGCAGTACAGGGTAGTATATACAAAGCAAGATGTTTTGCTTAGATATCTTAATAGGAGGCCAGACAGCATGAAAATTGCCTTCTGCATCACAAATATTACCTTTCCCTGAAAGGAAAATATATCAGTTTTCTGCAGCTGGAAAAGCAGTTAAATAAATGCAGGAATCCAGACACAAAATACTGGGTTTTGAGTCTCCTTTTCTATTTCCTCTCCCCTATCCATTGCTGAAGCTGTTTTGGTATAATGTGTAATAATAATACGATGATAATATGGTTTTGGCAAATGGTCATTAAATTCAATGAAGCAATTCTAATCCTGTAAAAATTAGTCGTTGCTACTGATCTGATGACTCTGCTGAAATTAGTGTTAACATCCTGCGGTTTGCTCTGAAAACAAATTATTGATTGGACGTTTGTTTTGCTATTTGAGTACAAAAACCCACTACAGTCAACATCCCAGCCTCAGTGTGGTCAGTCCATAAACTCATTGGCTTGTCAAGGTTGAGATATATCAGGTAAAAGCAGTCCTTTGTGCTTTGTACTCCTTATACTAATCTTTCTTCAATTACCACTCTTGTATTTCCCTAAAGTAGAATTAATATATGTTATCCCTGGCCAGTCTACCTTTGACCTTCAGAAGGCTGTTAAAGCTGTAGTCATGGAGTTCTTACATAAGACAAAATTATGTTTATTTCCAATATTGGGCAAGGGGAAAAAAAAAAAACCTGAGTATACTTACTGCCTCACAATGATGTGAACTGTGACTGAGTTGCAGCAGTGTGCTTGACAGATGAGGGCTGGTGACTCTCCATGTGCAGTTTTTTCAGTGTGCTCAAACTCTGAGATGAAAATTAGTTGCTTAGGCAGCTCATTTGCAGAAAACTTTTCTACTTGCTATAACTTAATCATTAGTACAAGTCATTTGGCTTGGCTTGCAAAGTGAAACTATTCAGTGACCAAGAAGGCCAATGGCATCCCAGTTTGTGTTAGAAACACTGTGGCCCACAGGAACAGGGAGGTGCTCATCCCCCTGTACTCAGCAAAGGTGAGGCCACCACTCAAATAGTGTGCGCAGTACTGAGCCCCTCACTATATGAAAGACATGGAGGTGCTGGAACATGTCAAAAGAAGGGCAATGAAGCTCATGAAGAGCCTGGAGAACAAGTCCTACTAGGAGCAGCTGAGGGGGCTAGGGCTGTTCAGTCTGGAGAAAAGGAGGTTGAGGGGAGGCCTCATCACTCATACAAATGCAGTTGCACTAAACCAAGCAGAGTCATGTATTACTATACATAAACAAGTGTCATAAGCAATCGTGGAGGGGAGAGTTTGTAAAGTGCCCCCCACCCCTGCTTTTAATCCTCAGGCCAGCAGAGAAAGTCAAAACCTGTAATTTGGTAACTAGAATTTTTTTATCTTCCATTGAACAACTTACATGACCTTTAGTGTAGGTTTTAAAGCTCAGTTGCCCATTCATTAGGTTAACAAACTTGTCAAAACCCTGCAGGACTATATCAATTTTGTCAAAAATGCTTACAGGTGCCATAATCCTGTCAACCATTGCTGAAATGACAAAAAACCCTTCTGGGGACAAAAGGATAGAATCCCACATTTTATTGACTCCAGCCACTTTATGCTAGTGACTGCTATTGCAATCCTTCCTTGTACGTGAATCTGCAACATCATTCTCTAATGAACCGAGTAATTAAAGAAGCTTCCTTCTTCACATCCCTGCTGCTGATATTATACGCTGAACGTACCAGTCAGCTAACTTAACAGTTAGTTTCTATCTTCGCTACAGCCTTTGAGAAATGCAGACAGAAGTCAGTGAGTTCTAGGCCTGGGTACAACATCTTTCTGTGAAGAACTTCTTCCTAACATCCAGCCTGAACCTCCCCTACACAGCTTGAGACTGTGTCCTCACAGTATCACCAAGGTTGGAAGAGACCTCAAAGATCATCATGTCCAACCTGATCTCAGAGGTCTTTTCCAACCTGGTTAATTCTATTATTTTCTGTTCAAAACAATGCCTGTGATAACATGCTTCTGAAGTACACAGCACAGATAAGGAATCAAAGGGCTCCTACAGACTTGTGGCTGCAAGCCAGTTCAGAAGAACAAATCCGTGCTACATCTGCCTCTAAATCAACAATGGACAAGGTCACTGCAGTTCTCTTCCCTTTTGCTCTTCTACTGAGAATGGAATTGTGAACATGTCTGATTTGCCCTAATCGCTCATCCCTATATGCAGCTCTTTCTGACTTTGGATTAGGTCTTCCTTCAAGGCACATTTCAGGGAGATTTTGGAAGTGCTTACAAAAATGACAGTTCAACTATATCCTAGTTATTTAGGAAATTGGTGCTCAGCAGCAAGATGTTCTAAATACTGTGTAGGCATTCAGCTCTTTTCCGCTGCAGCTTCATTTAGCTCAAATCACCTTTGCTAAATGAAGCTCACAAAGACTGGTAGATTGCACCCACCCCAGAGCCAGGGGCAAGACCCTCACCAGCCAAGACACCACACAGAAGAGCTCAGCCCCAGCCAGGAGCCCCAGCCAGGAGCCCCAGCCAGGAGCCCCAGCCAGGAGCCCCAGCCAGGCCCCAGCCCCAGCCAGGAGCCATGAATGATATTGGAATAGTCATCAATCCTGCTCCTAACAACCGGGGGGCCACCAGGCCCCCGGCCTTTGTTGTCACCACCACCATCACCCAGTGCGCACCAAGGGCACTCACCAGAGATGAGAGGAGGATCCTCAGCCCAGATGGGCTCAGCTTGGGGCTGCTGCCTTTCCTGGAGGGGATTAAATAGGGGAGTGGGTGGGGAGGGCCAAGTGGCCACACCTGGGGTGGGAAGAGAGCCTCCAACAGAGCCCAGGTGCTCTGGGATTTGAGAGGAAAAAGGGAGAAAATGGGACAGGTGAGGGACGTTTAGGGTGTCAGGTAGTGATAGGACTGGGGGGAATGGAGCAAAACTAGAAATTAGTAGATTCAGATTGGATGTTAACAAGAAGTTCTTCCCCATGAGGGTGGTGAGACACTGGCACAGGCTGCCCAGGGAGGTGGTGGAAGCCTCATCCCTGGGAGCGTTTAAGGCCAGGCTGGATTTGGCTCTGGGCAACCTGATCTAGTGTGAGGCGTCCTTGGCCATGGCAGGGGGCTGGAACTGGATGATCCTTGAGGTCCCCTCCAACCCCAACAATTCTATGGTTCTATGATCAAAATAAGTTAACGTTTCTTTTCTTCTTTTTTGACCATTTCTTACAGTAGCTTTTTCATCAACACCTTCAGAAAAACTCAAAGAAAACAAAACCTTGTAGTTAACATAACATTTAACATTTGATTAAAAGCACCAATATATCCACACATTTTCTGGGAAATTATTTGCCCATTTTGCAGCCAGCAATACTCTGCTGCAAAGTTTCTAAACATCAGCAAATACTCCCTGTATTGCCACAGAGATAAAAAATGCACGCAGTTTCCCTGTGCTCTCATGCATGTGTTCATTGGAATTATTTCTCTCCATTTAAACCGTCCCTAAAGAACGCAGGGAAATAAACAGCAGTTGGAGGAGAAACAGCAAACAGAACACTTTGTATTGGACAGTAGGTAGCAGCTGTCATTCTCTTTGCCTGTTTAGATTGCCCTGAACCTAACTAAAGAGTTCTATTTTCTTTCCCCATAAAACCTTTCCTGGTGGCAGCAGAGGGTTTATAATGTCACTGACTAATAGCAAACAGTAGAACGTGGCTAGATGGAGTGTCCCAGAAATTTTAGATTAAATACAAACCAGAAGCTGCTGTGGATTAACTTTTGTTTACATCACATAACCTTTTCTGTGAAAGGTGGCTTATAAGAATCATAGAATGTTTGGGGTTGGAATAGACCATTAAAGGTCATCTAGTCCAACCTCCTTGCAGTAAGCAGGGACATCTTTTAACAAGATCAGGTTGCTCAGGGGCCCATCCATCCTATTCTTGAACGTTTCCAAGGATAGGGCATCCAACACCTCTCTTGGAAACCTATGCCAGTGTTTAACCACCCCCACTGTAACAAAATTCATTCTTATATCTCATCTCAATCTACTTTCTTTTAGTTTAAAACTATTACTCCTCATCCTGTCATAACAGGCCCTGATTTTATCCATCCTTCTTACAGCCCCCCTTTAAGCACTGAATGAACCAATAAGGCTTCCTCAGAGTCTTCTCCAGGCTGAACAACTCCAGCTCTCTCAGCCTTTCCTCATAAAAGAGGTGTTCACTTTTTCTGACAACTCTTTGGACCTCCTCTGGTCCACTCCAAGAGGCCCATATCCTTCCCATGCTGAGGACACCATAGCTGGACACAGTATTCCAGGTGAAGTCTCACTGGAGTAGAGCACCAGAATCACCTCCCTCTGGCCACACCTGCTGGCCACACTTCTTCTGATGCAGCCCAGGAAACAGCTGGCAACCAATACTCCCAAATCCTTCTTCACAGGGCTGCTCTCAATCCCTTTATCCTGTAACCTGAATTGATACTGGGAATTGTCTCAACTCAAATTTGTTCTTCTACATCTCATTCAGCTCACTAAAACACCTAGAAGGGATGAGTGCTCTGCTGGGCTTGATATAGAATGAATATGACACACAACAGTGAGCAGTAAAGTATACCCAGAGACTTAAGATTTAGAAAGTAATTATATAGCAGGGACAAGCAGTGATAGGGAACACAGCAGGGAACAAATGGTTTGCCAAAGTTTTCTTGGCATGCTGTTCATTTCCATCTTTTACAATAGTGAAAAAGAAAAAAAAGGAAAGGAAGGGGGTGGGGGGAAAGGAAGAAGAATAGTCTGTGTACAGTTAGCATTCTATACCCAGAACTTTCAAGGAGCTTTACAGACTTCATCACCATTTCCAGGTTTCACATGCTAGTCACGGCATGGGTTGAGTTGATTCTGATGATGTGTATTCAACACCATGCTGCCTTCATCCCAGCTTCAAAATCAAAGTGCTGGCTGGAGCAAAGCATCGGGTTTGAATTTCAGATTGTAATATGAGAGGTTTCCTGTTTCTGGTTGCTGCATCCAGTTTCCCAGTTGTGGGGTGTTGGTCTTTTCCCCTCAACTGGCTGCTGTATGCTTGGGTGTGGGGGACTGTTGCATCACTGGCTTCTGCTGCTGTTTTGCTTTTGCTAAGGTAACTGTACAGCATATGATCTCATTGAACTCCTTATCTCAACCAGGTTTGTTATGGTACTTTCCCTCCCATCTGTGCGTGAGGGAGAGGCTTGGGAGAGCGGACTGTAAACTCAGCACGTTGGGAAAAGAAAGTAAGTGGCTTGTCTGAAGCCTCACAGTGGTACACCCTCATGATGGTACAGTCAGAAACATTACATATTGCACTAAATATCCTTCCCATTGCTTTTCCTTTGGTTTGGGACTTTGGGGGTTGTGGCTTGGGTGGTTGGTTGTTTTTTTTTCATAAATGAGAAAGTCTTAGAATCATAGAATCATAGAATCAGTCAGGGTTGGAAGGGACCACAAGGATCATCTAGTTCCAACCCCCCTGCCATGGGCAGGGACACCCTACACTAGATCACGCTGGCCAGAGCCTCGTCCAGCCTGGTCTTAAACACCTCCAGGGACTGGGCCTCAACCACCTCCCTGGACAACCCATTCCAGGGCTTCACCACTCTCATGGTAAAGAACTTCTTCCTCACATCCAGCCTGAATCTCCCCATTTCCAGCTTCATTCCATTCCCCCTAGTCCTATCACTACCTGTCTTGTTTATCTCCTCTCAGTTGTCCCCTTCACTTTGAGGAGCAGATCAAAGGGCAGTAGATTCTATCCCCTGTTCTACTGCAGAAAATGCTCTGCAGTAAGAGTGAGCAACACAGAAGATGTGCCTTCCTCATGGCAGTGTCACAGATGTACAGGAGCCTGGCTGCATTTCTCTCCTATAGAGAAATGTGGGTAAGACTACAGAAAACAGCTTTGCACATGTCCTAAATTTCCATGTGAGGGCCAAATACTGTTGCATCAAACACAAACCAGGCAAACCAGAGCAAACCAAAAATTTGACAAGGAAAGGATAAGAACATTGTGCCTGGAAGGCCTGGTAGCCATACACACTTCTGGTTCCAACAGGCAACTTGAACATCATACTTAAACAGAGCTGCAAGTGCTCTGTAAAATACTACCCTTCTTATTCACCTCAGCATATGACTGAATAGGAAAATGAAGGCCAGCTGGGCTCATAGAGAGATGGCTTAAAGCTTCAAGGCATTGAGAGAAAATTGATTGGAAGTGGACATTTCAAAAGGAAGCTTAAGAAAGGGTCTTGGACTAGACTCTGCAATTGTGGAAATACTGGTAGCAGAGACTTTATTCAGTTACATCTATGGTCTGAAAAATGGATGCTGAAGCAGGAACCTTGTATACACATGGTTGACCTCTCATCAGGCAAAAGCATAAGAAGGCAGGGAACAAGATAACCTTTTTAAGTATCAAAGCTGGACATCAACAGACACACATCTGGACAGGGTTGTGCGCACAGCAAACAACAAATGCTGACAGTTCGATGAATGACATCAAGAACAAAGAGTTAAATGATGTACCCAGCAGCTGAAGGGTAGTCATGACAGTCATTAAATATGAAAAATGACTACTTTATTACATCGTGTCCTTATAAGCAAGTACTTGCCTTTGTCTCTGCTTAGACTTAAAAAATCTACTAAAATAAACAATAAAGTGTGGAAGCCACACAACATCAAGGCATAGTATCCTGATAGGTTCAGTCATAACTGAGTGGCAATGCATGCTCAAATGCATGATTAAAAACCTGCCTGAGACTGGTTTACTGGAAAGCTTTCAGCTCATTTGCAAAACGCTATTTCTGCATTTGAGAGGAACAAAGGATTCTGGGATTTCCTCAGCTGTCATCATCCACACCACATGACTGTGTGTTCCCTGTACCACCCCGGGCCGAGATGCCAAGGCAGAATCTCTGTGCCATCATATGTGCACAATGCACAAAGCAGTGCAACAAAACTCACCACTGAGCATGTCAGAAGATTCATTGGAGACTGTTGGAAACAAAAGTATGGTGTGCTGAGGCCTATATAAAAAACAATGGGAGGCTTTTCCAGTAGTATTTCCAAAAGCAGCAGGGGACTTAAAAATCTCAGTCACTTTGAGAAGTAAAATGGACAGCTAATCTCCTGAACTAAACTTAGGGTAACCCCATTAGCTTTTACATCCTTCACACTTTTCTGCCTAAGCCTTCTGTCTTGCTTTTTGCTAGAGCATATTACAGTCAACACTGCAACTCTGCCATTTCCAGTAGGAGTGCTAACACAATCATACCTAGTTTGGGCATCTCTTTACTGATGCTATCTGTGCTGTTCCATGAACTTCTCTGACAAATTAGACAGACTCTAAGGGTTACTGCTGCCATGGCTTCCCATCCATAAACCAGATCTCTTTCAGCACTGTTCTTGGGAGAAACTCAGCACTGAATAAAAAGAGCAACAGACATCAGCAGAATGATCAGAGAATGACCATTAAGACTATTATCAAAAGTAAACACCTAATGCTAGAGTGCTTGGAGCTGCTCGGCTCCATATTTTTGACTTCCAGTCACAATGTGCTTTGTACAGGAGACCACTCCATTCCTACAGCAACCCCACAACACCCAGTAGTCCAATATGTATAGCAACTGCACAGAATTAAGAAGCAACAAATTCCAAAACTCCCTTCTGATTCTTACTCATGTGTATACATCTTTCTGCTGAGTGGTCTGAACTCTCAGATATGTCTGTGTGGGTCTTTCTCAATCCCTCTACTGATAGCTTTCTACTTTGTCTAAAAAGGAGTTACACAAACATTAGGTCAGTGAAATATGGCACCATAGATAACGCTTATCGCCTCTAGAGAACAGTACTGAGGTTTCATTCCTTGCTTTAAGCAAGTTTAAAAGGCTCAGGTCAAATGCAACAGTCAGAGAGGAAAGACTGAGCGAGCTGTAGTTTGGAGTATTCATGAGGCTGATGACTGAAGCACTTGCCTATGCTCCAGACATCTTAGGAATATCTTTAGGACCCAGTTTTGTGACGTAGGCAGAGGAACATTTTATGTAGCAGGGGAAATGCAGGAAACAAAACTGAACCCTGTATGTTCCATATTATCAAGCCCTCTCACCACTCGAGCAGAACTCTGCTGTGAAATCACAGTGGCCAAAAAATTTAGATAGCTCAGGAATAAAACGCTTAATATCTCCACATTTGTCAGGAAATGAACAAGAAGTTTGAGAATCTAAATGTGTGAATTTCGGCACTGATAAGAACATTTTGAAGTGTGTGGTGCCAAAGTCCTTTTATGTATCTAACCTTATTTCTTCTGTAGTGCTATCAATTTACCTAGATCTACCCTGGAGTAAAAGAACTACTCTGAGTAAGATTACTCTAATTTGACCTTTAAAGACAATTTCAGAACATCCTCGTTAATTTAATTTTGTAAGTGACATTAATGCCTATCACATACTACGGATCCTCTCAGAAAATATTAAAATGAACAGTGGATGTGTAAAAAGAGGCAACAGACCATCTAACGCACTTTAAAATTTAACTACCTCACAAAAATGTCTTCAGCCACATTAACAGCCATGAGAAAAAAAAAAAAAAAAAGCACAGTGTTGTGAAGTCCTTTTCTTCTAATGCATATTCTTCTCAAACCGTTCTGAGGGAAGGCCTAGGAGCAAACCATCTGAAGATTCAGCACCTTGGCAGTTGTCACAGACCAGAATAACAAATAAGTTCCAGCAAGCAGTGCATTCCTGTCTTTGTCTGTAGGGTGAAGTTCAGATCTGTACAAAGGGTCAGCAGAAGCCTCACTTTCATGTTAGTCTTAATAAAGCCCAACCAAAATACAAAATATAAGCCTTTTAAGAAAGAGACTAAAATAAAGAGCCTCAGTCAATTTCACCTCTGATATGAGGACTAACTAATAAGATTCCTGAAACTCACATAAAGAAGGCAAGGAACCTTGGTTGCAGGTAATCCACATCTCAGTAAGTCAAGGTTTTGACAAAGTAGTAACAAAACCCTAAATCTTAGGAGACTCAACAAGCAGCATTTCTAATGCAACAGTGCCAGTCTTAGGTAGACCTGTTGAAAGGTAATGTTTTCATCTACAGTTTCCAAGCTTATCTGGATTCTGACAGGAATTTTTGCTTTGTGAGTGAGCATGACTCAGCATATTTGAAAATGTTGGTGTGAATACACTGTACATTTTTATTTGAAACTAGAAACTCGTGGGATTTTGTTTGGTTTGGTTTTGGTGGGCTTGTTTGTTTGGGGTGGGGTTTTTTTTGCAATAGGGATCAAATTAGGAAGCAGGACAAATGTCTAATCTAAATAAAATCTAATGTCTAATCTAAATAAAAGACTAGTGAGGTTAAACTGAAAGTATTTCTTCAGGGGAGCTTATCAAATACATTCGAAAACAGTTGTCTTAGTTCTGTCTTCCCAAGGTACAGCAAGTGAAAAAGGTTTTCTCACTAGCATTAAGTATTCTTGCAATAGCAATGAATTCTTTTCCAAATACTGATGATCAAATGACTCTTCATTTCATGCCTCACCACTTTGTCAGATAATTTTGGTGAGACAAATGAGAAGACAATTCAGAGTAGCTTCACATTAATTTAGAATTTGGGTCCTCTTCAAAAGGTCACCTGAGTACATGCAAATACATTTCCTCAGTATGCCACTGAACACATGTGAGACCATTTTGGTGTATTATTACTTAGTTGTAGATGGGCTTTCACTTCTTTTCTTTTTTCCACCTCCTACTCATCAGCAGCTCTGAAGGTTATTAGATGAAGTTCAGCCTGTATATGTGGATATGCAACCCTAGCACATTCAAACAAGTTGCATGTGGATGGAAAGTGATTGATTTGGTCGTGGCTGCTTATGACATCACATGCTTTTATAATAACACCTTTCACCATTTACCTGGTATTATTCTATTTTCAATGCAAGTTCCTGATTTCTCTTGCTATGCAACCAAGGTAATATTCCTTCTCCTTTACTATCTTGGCATGTTGTACCGTACTCAGAAGAATCTGACACTCTTGCATATGTTTGGGGGTTTCCCCTTCCCTCCTCAAAAATCACCAACCTTGCAACTCTACATGCCTTTCCCATGATTTAGTTTAGCTAGTCTACACAGTGATCGCAAGACAGGAAGCATCTTTTAAATGGAGTTATTCTCATCAGATGTATATCAGACAACACCTACTAACCCTTGACTGTATAAACCAGTAGTAATCTCCTACAGATTTTGGATTTAAGAAATGTACTTTTACTTCTTTAGCTGAAAGATCCGCAGGTATTTTGGGAGGTGTGAGGTAAATGCTACCTTACCTGCCCTGTTTCTTGATTCTGCCCTGTCAGAGACCGATTTCTTCATGCTTACAAAAGAAAACTCTGTGGGAGTTTGCACCTCTTGAAGCACAGCAGGAAGAGACCTATAAAGACATAAAGGCACAAAAGAATATTTGTCCTTTGCATTAGCAATCCTACTGTGGGACAAAAGCAGGTAGATCCTTCTGCCTCAGGGACTAGAAGAAAGTATAGGGAAAGACGGCCATTTGCTCCTTTTCTCCACAGTCATCCTTTCACTCTGTAGGTCTCCTACCTACTGGGATTTCTACCTTCCTCACATTCAAAGTTCCTTCTGTCTAAGTATTTGTGCACTTTTCCTTTTCAAAAAATCTTTATCTACATTTGGAGAAGCAGACATGAAAAGAATAAGCTTGGAAAATACAAACCAAGAGTTCTATTCAGCAAGCTTCTTTTTCTTACCAAAATTAACTTCCCTTAAGCAAATGTATTCTTCTTTATATCTAAAGTAAGTTCATGCTTCTTATCAGGACTGCAATAAATGCACTACAGAAGACAATAAGGAGCATTTTAAACTTTAGAAACAGGAAATATTGCAGCAATATTAAAATATTTCCAAAAATAGAATCATGCAACTTCAGAAAAAAGAAAATACTGAAGTGGGACAAAAGCACAAATTCTATTGGAAATCTTGGTGGGGGGATAAAAGACTGAAAAATTGGGAAAACATTTTCCCTGAAACTTTTGGAAATGCTGGTTTTGACCAATTCAGCATAAATAAAAGCCCAAAACCTCCAAGCAGAATGGAATGTCACCCAGAAGAGAAATAACCCTTTCCCATTACCTACAAGAAAGCAACGAAATCCTTTGGAAACCTGACAATTAAAAGGGCTCTCCTGTGAAGGCCAAACTCTCTGGAACATTTCCTTCCTTGAAATTGACAGAACAGCGCTGCTGTTCAAATGTGAACAATTTAACCCCAAATATATCTGCATGAGAGTCCCATTATGAATATGAAAGCAGTATTTTGACAACAACTTTGTGTAACTGAGAAAGTTCTATATCGATGTCACAGAAGAGTACCTCTAGAAGTGCACAGATCCTAATTAAAGGCCATAGGGAAAGGTAATCCATTCTGCCTCTGCTGGAAGTGAAACATCCTACCAATGCCACAACCTAATTTGCACCACTATCATTACTGCTCATATTAAGTTCTGTGGTCTTGAGATACAATTAATGTAGGTGGAGTCGCATACACATAAAATAGGAATAACTGTTTGCAAGCTGTCTTTGGATCCTACTCATAATTAAACCTCACACACCCAAATAAAGGCTAGAGCAGGCTTTCAGAAAAATTTGCATGAAAGTCTCCAGCTCTGTTGTCCATTTCCTCCACCGCTTCCAGAAGACTAATGATCTCATTTTTCACATTTTGAAATCAATGATGTTTGTGACTAGGTTATGCTGAAATTTTGGGCATTGTTTCACAAAGCCATTTATAACAGTGAAATAGGATTATATGTCCCTTTTTAGGTCACTATAATGGTTTTTCACTCATTTAAGTGTGTCACATATGTCTGTGATAGCTCTTCATCTATTTTTTTTGCACACATTTTTGACACTTTTCTGTAACGGTTCCATTCTGACTCCTCTGCTGTCTGCTTTCACCCCTTCCAGTTCCTCAGTTGTGACAGCAATGAATACCAATCACGTCTGACATGTACAATACAGTGGCTGAAACATGGCTCAAGTTTCTTTATAAGCATCAGGAACTTATTTTCTTTTACTAGAAGAATGTTTTCATATGTTTTCATTGAAGCTCTGGTTTTTTTGCAACGGAATATTCCTGATGTTCTGAAGCTCTGGTTTTGTTATGGAGCGAATATACAAAGTGAAAATGACCAGAAGCTTCTCAGATAGATGTACTTTACATACAGATTACAACTGTGCAACACGTGTTCTTAACAAAAAATAACCAGATGATGCTCCTATAGGGGGACCTGGCCACCTGACCAGCAGAACCAAGCAGATGATTAGAAGCGGCTTCCAGGTAGCCCTGGTCCTCATGGGGGATTTCAACCACCCTGACATCTGTTGGAGGGACAACACAGCAAAGCATCAGCAATCCAGGAAAGTGAAATGTAACAAATGTGGTGACCATGAAGCAGTTGAATTTAATGACAAGACAGGGAGGTGGCTCTACAGGAAGTGGAAGGAAGGACAGATAGAACTCCTGAGAGCTACTTGGCCTGTGCATTGGTAGGGCAAATGTTCATGGGTTTGATGGATGGACCACTAGATGGATAAAGAATTGGCTTGATGTGCGGAGTCCCTCAGGGATCAGTCCTGGGACCTGTCTTGTTCAACAGTCAAGCTGTGTGGTGCAGTGGACACCCTGGAGGGAAGGGATGCCATCCAGAGGGACCTGGACAGGCTGTGGGCACAAGCCAACCTCATGAGCTTCAACAAGAGCAAGGGCAGGGTCCTGCATCTGGGTCGAGGAGACGGCCTCCCTGGAAATGTAGCTCTGGAATTACAACATAAGAGATGTTCATTAATACAATGAATAAGCACAGAATTTCTGCCTGCCAGAGTATCCTGGCGTTGGTAACACCCCTCCAGGCAGAAACAGCAGTTTGTCATTGTTCTTTGTGGATGAAATGTGGTCAGGGGGTTGGAACTAGATGATCGCAGAGATCCTACAATGGTATCTGCACATCACGTACATCTAGCACCGTTCCTCAAATCTGGACTTACATGGATTTAAACACTATAGCAGCCTTTTGCTAGAACTCTCTTTGGAAATACTGTCCCTCTGTTGAGGGACACGTTCTTGAAAACGCCTGTGCTACAGCTGTCACATTAGCCTTAATCCTGGCCTGTGATTTGTCAGGAGGGTCTTCACATTACCAGGGACAACACCTTTGCTCACTGTCTTAGAGCTGCACACTTTCAAAAAGCATAAACTCCTTCATGCCAGACTAAAAGATCTTTGATAATGTGAGCAAGCATAAAACCACCTGAACCCCACTAGTACTTGACAGATGCATGAGACAAACTGCTGGGTCCCACACAGTGCATTTATCCAGCATCCTGGCAGGAAGTTTTCCTCTGCAAATAGGAAAGTACTGATCACTCTCTTGTAAGAAGAGGGATGGTTCCTCATTGCACCATATTTTTTTATCATTTCTGGCACTGGTATCTGTGGCAAGAAATGCCACTGAGACTAGAACAGTTACACCAGCACCAGTTGTTGTTGTTACTTAATTAGATTCTCATTCTGCCTGTTAAATCTGAGTAATGTTTCCTATTTGTTTGCATTAAATTAGATATTTTCCTCTATACAGCATCCACTAAATTACGTTGAAATGCTAAGTTTATGTACCCACAGAAGAGGACCAGAGGACATCATCAGCTCTAAAGCAGTGCAGCGAGATGGCAGCAAGACTAATGAAACAGACTGGTCCCTCCCTTTCTCATATGTCTATAGTCCTACAAAAATCACAGTGATGTCCCACGTGTAAAAGGCGTCTACAGTTGCAGCCCTCAATACTCTTTACACTCCAGAACAGACTAAGATCAATCCCAAACCAGTGTATTTCTACAGACTGGCCATAAACTGCAGTTGAGGTTAATGTAATTTCTGCATCCTTCTCTTGGCAAAATAATTTTCTTCTGTCTTTGATTTAAATTTTAGGGTTTGATCTGTTTTATCATTCTAACAGGGCTTTGAGAATTCCTATTGTACAGTAGATATTGACTAATAAATAGTCTGAAAAACTAAAGAATTTAATCCATATTTAAAATCTACAGCAAATTAGATTCAGAAAGCAAAATGCAAATAATGTCCTGTAAGTTTCAAGTGGCATGGTAAAACAACACTTGTTTTACTCAAACAATTATATTTCCTGGACACTGTGATTAATGCAGGTGATTTCAAGCTATGTGGTTTTAATTTTAAAGAAATAAAACACACCCAAACAAAACAAAACAAAACCAACCACATGAAAGGAAGAGAAAGTGAGAGGAAGTCCTTTGATTTCTTGGAATTATTCCTCTTTAAACTATTCTATATTTTAAATCAACAGAGCCATTTCTCTTTTGAAAGCCTGGAGAAGTTACTGGACATTTTGGCCAGTGTCAGGAGGTACACTCAGATTATTACCATGCCCTGAATCTGAGTCAATTAGACTACTGAGAGTAAAGTCATTAGAAGCAGAGTAGTTATGAGCCAAAATCCTTTAAAATATCATCATCCAGGAGGGATACACAGGACAATTTTGTAATGACAGATTGTGACCAAGAACAGCCCCCTGAAGGAGCTTTCTGTGAGAAAATGACTGGGGACAACCTCAGTTTTTCTTTTAATTCTGCAAAAATCACTAGAAATTTTGGTTGAATAAGGGTTAAAGAACATACCAGGAATTTCCCCTATCAATAAAAGAAATGCCACATTCATTCACAAAATGACAAATGTTTTTCCCAGTAGTCAGTGTTGAGAGACCCCTAGCATTTGGCTTTCCATAATGCCTGGGAGTCCAACTATTTTCAAACTATTTTTCAGATTGTAGATCACCTGCTAAGAAAAAGGTTTTCAAATACATCTTGCCTTGAATACAACTCATGCTTTGAAACCCAGATCTTTCTTGAAGTAATTATCAGTTTTGACTGTATGAAAAATAAATGTAAAGGAAAATTGAAGGGACAAATTTTATTTTTTTTTAATACCTTTTTTAGCAATGGCACATTTGTTTTAAGCATTCCCCATTTTGAAATACAGACTACTTCTGGTCCCTGGGTTTACAATAAATTTTTATTATTATTATCAAGTAAAACCTTGTTGTCTGCACAATCTATTGTTATAACCAGTTTTAGCTATTTCCTAAGCTCTATTTTCCTGTGTTTGTGACACTCTTTCCTTCCTGGCTTCATCTTCCAAGTAGGTGACAGATGGATTTTCACCAAAGCAAGACAAGAAACAGCCATCAGAGACAGCTTGTCATATGCAAACAGCAAGAAACTGCTGCTCTAGGACTGAGAGATGCTCAGCTGTTCTGACAGAAGAGTCTTCCTGTATCATATGGAAGACCTCTGAGAACAAATTCTGACTCTCTACCACCTGATGTCTTGCATTATTTTTAAAATGTCCATGAGTGCAAATGTGATGCAAGGTGCCACCAGCTCTGGATCACCCTCCAAGGGCAGGGCTGACTATGGCCACCTTTGAAATATTGCTTAGCACCATAACAAACTGGTTTGCACAGATATGCACTGCACACACGTAATGAAGTAACAAAAAGAAGGTGCAGTAGCCTTTGCATATGCCAAAGTCCTTCTCACAGCACCTTGGATGGATGGCAGCTTCTGTTTTCCTGAGCAATAGTGCTGGCTAGGTTTCAAGAAGTAATAATAAAAGGGTTTGCTTTTACTTCATGATTTTATGCTGGAATTGTATCATTTCAGACACTATTTCTTCCCCAGATGTCACCAGTTTAATTTTATTAAGAGAATAGCACCTATTCCACTGAAATCTGCTGAGATAAAGCAATTATGTAATGCAGAAATTCTGCAAACCTGATCCATATATTGCTGATCCATAATTTGTGCTCTACATGTCTGAATTGGTTTTAGCACTCTGCGAGCCAGCTTATTTTATTTAGCTTCTGGTTAACACATTTAACAGCGATAAGTGAAAGCCAGAAGTGCATACGTTTCAACTTCTTTCAAGTTTTATGAGCATAAAAATAGAAAGATGTCCCAAAGAGGTCCATATATCACTTTAATGGCACAATGGTGCTGTTTTCAAAGCAAATTGGGTGCCTAATAAAATACGCACGTGATGACATAGAATTGGACTGCTGAAAATGCTTCACAAGTGTACTGGATCACCGGGAATAAAGCTGTGCACTTTTTTCCCCCTTTGCTCAGCTGAACCAAAGCTGCTCAGATTGAGGTTTTTATTCTGTGAAGCAGTTTATTTCCAGACTTTCCTCCTGTAAGGCAGATTCAGGCAGGAAGTGAGGAGGACCAGAAGAAGCAAGGTTATGAGATCTACCTCTACTTTCCCAAAAGAGCTGATCAAGTACACAAGCACTTTGCACTGGGGAAGTATGCCATAAAGTTGAGCTTGGATGCATCAAAGTCTGACAGCAATCGTGCTGGAGGCTGGTAGGCAAGGTTTGTGTAGAAAACTAGAAACAGGTACGAGCTAAAAGCCAGGTCAGAACAGATGAAACAGCTGCAAAAACAGAGCTTCTGGGTAATACTGCAAAGCAATGCACAATCTTCATCACTATAGGACGTCTTAGAGGAGTCACAGAGGAAGTACTGGGAGCTCTATGAACTCAAAAATTCTGCTGATGGCTTGGAATCAGCCGCTCCTGCAAACAAACTACTTAAATTGCAGACACACCGTGACTGCCACGCTCTATGAAATCAGCAGAGCTTTACACTTCCAGTTTAAGAAACATCTTGATAGATGTTCTTAGTAGAGCACAAAAACAGTAACAGTGCAACAGATTTCCAGAGCTATTCCAAACACAGCCCTATAGTACTGATAAGCAATGAGATATTGGGACTGAACTTTTCATAAATATTGCATGAAACCGTACATCTTTACATTCTACTAATAGAGGAATGGACCTTTAAAAGCAATATATTGTTCATGCACCACAACTGCATTTAATAGTTTTCCACTGTATTGCCTTTGGTTCATTAACATTCATACTGTTGTCTGCAACCTCATTTGTTTCAGTATTTGCTTTGAATTTGCCTTGCTGGAATAGTTTCACACTGTGCTTGCTCTGGCTCATCTGCTGTTTCTATCAGACTAATGTTTTACTGTGTGTATATATTTTATACATTTATGTAGATTCTGTGCTGATTTATGCACATCCATACACACTTTCCTTTGGGAGCAAAATCAGGCAGCCCAAATTCAGTGTTCTGAGTGGCCTTTCTTAAGAATCTTTCTTTCACCTTCTTAAACTAGGCATTCTTTTGTCATAAGCACTGCTTATTGATAAATAAAATCTAAAACACTTCTTCCCAAATAATTTCATTGCTTAATTATAAACCTTCTATACCCAAAGCTAAAATAAAATTGATCCTCCATCTCAGTGGCTGTCAGAAGTCCTGGAAATCCAATCCCTTGAGACACAAGATCCCTTGAGATCTGCAAGAAAATTTCTGGAAGGCTTGCACACAGAAGAGGACTTGATCTTGTTTAGCGCCAACACAAAGGAGTTATGAGAGTGCACAGTATCAATCAGAAGGTGCTATTTTACATTCTCCAACAATGCCACAGACAATAACTTGCACACTTGGAACACATGATAATTTCTTTAGCAAAGGCCTTTTACACTGCACAGTTTAGCGGTATCAGGATATTCTTATAGCCTGAAGCTATATTCTTGCTCTTTGTGGATCAAAGTATCTTAAGAAAGGATGAGATAATGCTCTCCTTACTTGTACAAATATTTGGATCCTGACATTCATTTACAGTGGCTTTGTGTTGCTTTGCAGGGAAGAGTGGAACAGAAAAAGGCTTAGGTGATGAGCATTCTCCATGCACACAGAAATACCTCAGTAGCACTGACACCGCATATCACCACCTTCATCGTCCCTTGACTACCTATTTGTGCAATCAATGACAAGAGGCATATCAGTGACAAAAAACTATAAATGTAATTTTCCATGCCTTTAACTCAGACTCTTAAATAACATGCAACACAAAGAAGCAGTTTAGAATGGAAATTTCAAGTCCTCTATTTTTATATCAACTGTGGAAAATGAGCAAATCTTTCAGACACTCAGATAAATCAAGTATATTGAAAATTTACTGAAGTCTGACCACCTACATCCCACTGTTCTGAACTAGTGCATAGTCCAAGATGACACCCAAAGTATCCAGAAGGACATTTAAGATAGCTATCACAGTTAGCATGACTAAGAAAATTGGTCAAAAGTTAATTTAGGGACTAAGGGAAGAACTAAAGTTAAAGAATCTTTGTGGAAATCAGATGTTTCCATATGAACTGAACTCTTCCCTAGAATACTTTGAGAATAATAACTTTGGGACACTTGATACTTATTTCTGAAAATCTGTGCAGAGCTGATGAGGTACCAGAATAGAGAAAAAAATGAAACATGTTGGATATCTTTACAAAAATTAAGATTATGGAAAAGGAACAAGAAATTTTTGGACTAGTCAGATAAAATTGTAATTCTTGAAAACATGTAAGAACAAATAAGATATATGTAGACTGCTGTGGTGGGTTGGCCATCAGTCAGATGCCCACCCAGTCACCCTCTCACTCCCCCTCTTCAACAGGGCAGCAGTAGAAAATACAGCAAGTCTCATGAGTCAAGATAAAGACAGGAAATTGCTTACCAGTTATCACATGGGGCAAAACTGAGTCAGCTTGGGAAAAATTACTTTAATCCATTGCCAATTGAAATAGAGTTGAACACTGAAAAACAAAGACAAAATGAACACAACACCTCTCCACTCCACCACTCTTCCTATACTCGGCTTCACCCTTTCATTCTTGATGGGGATCTCTCCCAGCATCACAAGGAAATCTCTGCTGGGGCACCCCGAACACTCCAGGTAATTGTCAAAATACATCAGGCAGGGTACTGAAAAGGGCTGCCCTTGTCTGGTTCTATGAAACTATTTTATTAACAGCTGAGACAAGGGAAAAAAGAGTATGACTTTTTCACTTAGAGGCTACACAAAGCTAGCTGAAACAGCAAGTGCAGCAGAGACCACTTCTAAATGATTTTGCCAAACCGAAGAAATGGTTTGAAAAAGATGAAACTAAATGGAGGAATCACCACAGAAATATGAAGTGGGGAAATGTTAGCTGGAAAGAGTTCCTTCTGATAAGAATTTAGAGTCCTCAGAGGAAGACCACAGAAGTCAGAAAGTCCTTACAAAGCAACAAACTTCCTTGCAATCAAAGTGGGGATTTGGTTTGTTTTCTAGTATGTGATATTTTGCTAACCCAGTAGTGCGTTCATTCAGTGCAGTCAGTAAACTCTGTCCTGGCTGGGGACTACTACTGACAAGGATGAGGAGACAAACAGAAATACAGACTTCAACTGTGCAAAAGTCAAAACAGAAGACGAAAGCTATCAATTTCTTTTTGTGTTCATTGCCATGATAAGAACTATGGATCTTGAACAATAACAAGGAAAATGTTGGTAAGCCACTAGGAGAACCAGTAGGACAAAGAAAGCCCTAGAGCAGCACACCCATAAGAGCTGAGGAGCCTCCATCACTGGAGGGTTTTAAAAGCAACTTACACAATCACCTACTATGAAAGACATACTTAAGGCTGCATTCACTCTGAAGTAAAGAGATGGACTATGTATGACCTTCTAAGACCTACCATTTTTTATATCATTTCATTAGCATCAAGTACTAATGACGCACTTGAAATAAATTTTTGTAATAAAAATCTCTATCTTTTCTTCTCATAGACGAGAAAAGATGTGAGAGATTCTTTTCTACTCCTGAATGAAGTTCATTTTATCCAAAGTGACATTAAACAAGTGCCTTCTGAGATAAGGCTGAAGAATGCTGCATTAAAGGGTCAGGCATGGAAAAAGTAGAAGAAATCAGCAACAAGCATAGGAGACTCCCGATCCTACCTTTTGGTCTAGTTTCAAGACCATATCTTTTCCTTCAGATAGATTTTTGGTTCACCTATACATACAAAATGAAACAATCCACATCTACACCAATTTCTGTAATTAAATCCTATTACAGTTTGAAAGGAAACAAACAGATTATATTGACAGCAGATTACTTCTTCTAGGCCAGTTTTCCACTTAGTCAGAAGAAGGCTGCAAATCCTGACAAAATTCTCCTTAGGGTAAAGAGGACTTTCCTCTGCAGACCACAAGAAATATGATGGGACATGAAGAATAATTAATTGGAACCTCTAATTAAACAGCAGAGTCTAAGAGATAACTGTGTCATCCGGAAATGTTCTCAGGAAGTGACATTGTCTCAAACTAAAGTCCAGATGTCGATTAATTGCAATTCAGGCAACCTTGAAACCAAACAGAAAGTGACACGGAGGTGTGAAGTTTCTGCAAAATGTCCCTCTAGGATTAAAAGGGTAAAACGTTTTGAATGAAGATAAGTAGGACAAGAAGTTTGCCACATCACACGTTTCCCCATTTAGGAACTGACAAGACAAACCACAAGCAGTTGCCTTGAGCACTACTTTATATTCAGGGTGTGAAGTAAAGTAAGGAAAAGGAAGTGCAAAGAGAGACATGGTTTAATGCTGGAAATTATCAGGGCTATCTGAAGTGAGTCAGTTCATCAGATAGGAAACTAGGAACATTGGGGTAGAGGGCTGAATATCAAACTATGGTTAATCTTTTTCTTTTAAAAACGCACATTAATGTAAAAGCTTTAAATGCCTTTTATGTTCAGCATAATCTAAAGATTAGAGATCTCTGATATTTTCTGTGAAAGCTCATGCCCAAGCACGTTTGAGCAAAAGAATTGCCATGTTTAACTATATTCACTGTTCATAGTATCATAGTATCAGTCAGGGTTGGAAGGGACCACAAGGATCATCTAGTTCCAACCCCCTGCCATGGGCAGGGACACCCCACACTACATCAGGCTGGCCAGAGCCTCATCCAGCCTGGTCTTAAACACCTCCAGGGACAGGGCCTCAACCACCTCCCTGGCTCCACCTTTTCTTCCTTTTCTTCAAGACTTACTAGTACCTCAAAATGTTGTCACAAAGATTACCCAGCCCTTAAAGAACACATCTTGCCAGCCAACCCCTCCTACTCAGTATCTGGTTTATGTCCTGAATTATGAGGTTTATATCTAACATAAATTTTTTGTTCGGCCTAATATAACTGTTCCCCTTATTCAAAGAAATGTTTATTTCTGATACTGTATCTTGTGGTAATGACTTAAGTACACCAGTTAGTCACTGTACTAAAGGGAAAATAATTTTATTGCTTTTAAATTTGTTTACTTCCAAATTAATTGAATCTCCTTTCGTAACTCTAATACAGTGACACAGTATGTGTTAAAATTAGTCATTATTTTATGTATCACTATCAGTGTTCTCTCAAATTACTATTCTTGTCAATGTTATTTCACAAGATTATTTTCTATGCTTCCTGTGTGGAAAAAAAAGGCATTTTGATTCCAGTTTTTTAAAAAAAAATTTTAAAATGAATGTGTACCCCATGTACCATAGCCACACATTTGCTTCCAAAGGAACAGAGCCTGTGTCCCCAAGAAAACTGTATGCTTGTTTCTCTTGCAGTTATCAAAAACACTCAAACCAGCCAAACAAACAAACAAGAAAACAAACAAACAAAAACCAACACCCAACCCAAACAACAGCTACATGGTTTTTTATGTACCTAAAACTAGGATACCAGTTTAAAGATCCATTTGTAAATGTGAATACTTCATTCAGTTAAACTGCCCTTTCAAGGCACTGCTTTCACAAAATGCATTTTCAACAGACCTTTCCATAGCTTGTCAATTCATTTTACTGCATCACATAGACTTACAGGATGAAGGTGGAAATATGTGTGCTAGATTTATCTACATATTTGCCCCATTGGTAGCATTCATGGTAAAACAACAGTGCAACAGAAATTGCAAGAAAGGACAAAGCCTGTTCAAAAAGAAACACAGAAAAGGGAAATTAAATCTGACAAGAGCTGTTTGGGATGATGAAAAACTAAAAGCCACCTGGAAAGAATTATTTGACTTTAAAATAACAACTGCAATGGACCTGCCTTGTCACAGAGTCTAGATGATGGCAGCAAGACCAAAAGCCTCAGAGAAATTACATTTTAGAAAATGCTAATCTCTTATGAACCTTAAGGCTTCTTAAAGGCAGTCATTAACCCTGGGATTTTGTCTGTATGCAATGTAAATTTTGATGTCTTAGTGGGACCATCTTATGGGATTTCCCCAATCACCATGCCTCAAACTGGACTAATAGGTGTAGAATTGGGAAGACATTCAGGAGTGCTGACTAGCAGCCTCTGCTTCTGCTTTTAGGGGAGGCAGTAAAACTAAAGGTCGAGTATTGAATTTTGCCAGCAGCCTCATGAACACATTGGATGTGCCTCAGCTCGTGATGTTCATAGCACCAAACATGTGAACTACAATGTGTGATTCCTAGATAAACTCTCTGATGGTTTTCATTCTCTTATTGCTTGCAGTAAATAGTAGCAAAATAGCCCATATAGTGATGTGAACAACTAGTTCTTATATATATACATATAGCAAACAGACACTTTGCTTTGACCCTTCACTACAAATTCTGATTTCAAAAATGTCTGGGATTGTCCAGCTGATTTGATGTGATCTGCCTTGCATGCTGCTGCTACAGCAGGTCAAACTACTCCCTTCAGACAATATTCAGTTGTTTCTAGTATTGCTACTTCAGACAAAAAACTTATCATGAAGACACAATTCCAGTTTGCACTATGCTATCCTACTGTGCTCCAGAAGAGCAAAGGAACCTAAGACTAGGCCTCAACTTTAATACAATAATAATAATAATAATAATAATAATAATAATAATAATAATAATAATAATAATAATACAATACACCAGGTTGAAAGAGACCTTCAAGATCGTTGTGTCCAACCCATCAACCAATCCAACCCACCTAAACAACTAAACCATGCAACCAAGCACCCCATCAAGTCTCCTCCTGAACACCTCCAATGAAGGTGACTCCACCACGTCCACGGGCAGCCGATTCACATCAACTACATGGTGCCGCTACAAAATTTGATTATCATCAGTATCACAGTATCACTAAGGTTGGAAGAGACCTCAAAGATCATCGAGTCCAACCTGTCACCACAGACCCCATAACTAAACCATGGCACCAAGTGCCACATCCAATCCCCTCTTGAACACCTCCAGGGACGGTGACTCCACCACCTCCCTGGGCAGCACATTCCAATGGCGAATGACTCTCTAGGTGAACAACTTTCTCCTCACCTTGAGCTTAAACTTGCCCTGGCACAGCTTGAGACTGTGTCCCCTTGTTCTGGTGCTGGTTGCTAGAGAGAAGAGGCCAACCCCTTCCTGGCTACAACCACCTTTCAGGTATCTGTAGAGAGCAATGAGGTCGCCCCTGAGCCTCCTCTTCTCCAGGCTAAACAATCCCAGCTCCCTCAGCCTCTCCTCACAGGGCCCTACATTTTCCTTACTCCATGATTTCACATTCTAAAAAATCCAATGTTCTCTATAAAACCTGAACCAAAATGAAATTATCTTTTAAAGGAGTGAAGCAGCTTTGCAGGTGAAGGCAACTGAATATCTGGAAATCAAGTTTACTTGATCACATGGCAAGCAGAACAAAATCAAATTATGCACTCTGCTAAAACATTCTTTTAATAACAACAGAACATATCCAAGCCTTCCAAGTTTCCCGTGGGTTTTATTAAAGTAACATATTCAGCAGCTAGCTTTCCAGTCCCAGGAAGGAGCTCAACACCTCCCTTCCCCTACCTTACTTTTCAGTTTTAGTGGATTGCTAATTGAAACAAGAGAAATGTCTAAAAGGAGATGGCAATTATCAAGACTTTTGGTGATTTGATTATGCACCATTTCACCTCTGAAAGACCAGATTATTTCCTGTGAAAGTCAAGGAGTTTGAGGCCTCAATTCACCCATTCACCACATTTGGCATAAAATTAAGCACGTGATTATGATCTATGAATTCATTAATATGCAGTTGCTAAAATTCTTCCCTAAGCTGAAGCTAGATGATCTTCATTCTTTCACAGCTGGTATAAAATATAGAATCATAGAATCAGTCAGGGTTGGAAGGGACCACAAGGATCATCTAGTTCCAACCCCCTGCCATGGGCAGGGACACCCTACACTAGATCAGGCTGGCCAGAGCCTCGTCCAGCCTGCTCTTAAACACCTCCAGGGACTGGGCCTCAACCACCTCCCTGGATAACCCATTCCAGGCCTTCAACACTCTCATGGTGAAGAACTTCTTCCTCACATCTAGCCTGAATCTCCCCATTTCCAGCTTCATTCCATTCCCCCTAGTCCTATCACTACCTGAGATCCTGAGAAGTCCCTCCCCAGCCTTCCTGTAGGCCCCCTTCAGATACTGGAAAGCCACAATGAGGTCACCTCGGAGCCTTCTCTTCTCCAGACTGAACAGCCCCAACTCCTTCAGTCTGTCCTCATAGGAGAGGTGCTCCAGCCCTCTGATCATCCTCGTGGCCCTTCTCTGGACACGCTCCAGCACGTCCACATCCCTCCTGTAATAGGGGCTCCAGAACTGGATGCAGTACTCTAGGCGGGGTCTCACCAGAGCTGAGTAGAGGGGGAGAAGCACCTCCCTTGACCTGCTGGTCACACTTCTCCTGATGCAGCCCAGGAGCTGATTGGCTTTCCGGGCTGCAAGCGCACATTGAGAGCTCCTGTTGAGCTTCTCGTCCACCAGCACCCCCAAGTCTCTCTCCTCAGGGCTGCTCTCCAGCCAGTCACTGCCCAGCCTGGGTTTGTGCCTGGGATTGCCTCCACCCAGCTGCAGGACCCTGCCCTTGCTCTTGTTGAAGCTCATGAGGTTGGCTTGTGCCCACCTCTCCAGCCTGTCCAGGTCCCTCTGGATGGCATCCCTTCCCTCCAGCGTGTCCACTGCACCACACAGCTTGGTGTCATCAGCAAACTTGCTGAGGGTGCACTCGATGCCACTGTCCATGTCACCCACAAAGATGTTGAACAAGACAGGTCCCAGGACTGATCCCTGAGGGACTCCGCTTGTCACTGGCCTCCATTGGGACATGGACCCGTTGACCGCCACTCTTTGGGTGTGGCCATCAAGCCAATTCTTTATCCATCTAGTGGTCCATCCATCAAACCCATGTGTCGCCAGCTTGGAGACCAGGAGGTGGTGCGGGACAGTGTCGAAGGCTTTGCTCAAGTCCAGGTAAACGACATCAGTTGCTCGCCCCTCATCTATTAATGCTGTCACCTGATCATAGAAGGCCACCAGGTTTGTCAGGCAGGATTTGCCCTTGGCAAAGCCATGCTGACTATTCCCAATCACCTCTTCACTGTTCTTCTGAGTCATTAGTGCCTCCAGGAGGCACTATGGAGGCTCCATGATCTTTCCAGGCACAGAGGTGAGACTGACTGGCCTGTAGTTCCCCGGTTCCTCCTTCTTGCCCTTTTTGAAAATGGGAGTAATGTTTCCCCTATTCCAGTCTGTGGGGACTTCCCCACTCTGCCATGACTTCTGGAATATAATAGAGAGGGGCTTGGCAACCTCATCTGCCAGTTCTCTCAGCACCCGTGGGTGTATCCCGTTGGGTCCCATGGACTTGAACACTTTCAGGTTCTTCAGGTGATCACGAACCTGAGCTTCAATTATGATGGGCAGTTCTTCCTCCCCGTCCCTGGCATCGTCTGCCATGACACCAGGAGTGTGGCTGGAGGCCCTTGCAGTGAAGACTGAGGTAAAGAAGTGATTGAGTACCTCAGCCTTTTCCACATCACTAGTGATTAATTCACCACTTTCCTTTCTGAGGGGGCCCACACCTTCCCTAGTCTTCTTCTTGCCATTAATATACCTATAGAAATTCTTAGTGTTCCCTTTAACCCCCCTGGCTAGATTCAGTTCAAACTCTGCTTTGGCTTTCCTAACCAGGCCTCTTGCTGCTCGGGCAGCTTCCTTATATACCCCTGTTCTATCTGTCCTTCCTTCCACTTCCTGTAGAGTTTCTTTTTACGTGATAGTGTGTCCAGCAGCTCCTTGTTCATCCAGGCAGGCCTCCTAGCATTCCTTCCTGCTTTTCTCCTTGTAGGTATACATAGCTCCTGGACACAGAGGAGGTGGTCCTTGAATACTGACCAGCTGTCCTGGGTCCCTCTTCCCTCCAGGGCTTCATCCCACGACACTTTGGCTAGCAGATCCCTGCAGCGATCGAAGTCTGCACGCCTAAAGTCTAGGGTCGTAAGCTTAGAATACGTCCTCCTGATTGCCCTGAGGATATTAAATTCAACTGCTTCATGGTCACTGCAGCCAAGGCCGTCTCTGAGCCTCACATTGGTTACCAGCCCTTCCCTGTTGGTGAGAACAAGGTCCAGCATAGCACCTTTTCTTGTTGGTTCCTCTACCATTTGGAGGAGGAAGTTGTCTTCTATGCAGTCCAGGAACATCCTGGATTGCTGATGCCTTGCTGTGTTGTCCCTCCAACAGATGTCAGGGTGGTTGAAATCCCCCATGAGGACCAGGGCTTGTGACCTGGAAGCCGCTTCTATTTGCCTGTGCAGAGCCTCATCTGCTTGGTTCTGCTGGTCAGGTGGCCTGTAGGAGACCCCCACAGTAATATCTCCTTCCCCTGTCTTGCCTTTAATTCTAACCCATAAACTCTCAACCAACTCATCATGCCTCCCCAGGTGGAGTTCTGCTGATTCCAGCTGGTTGTTGACATAGAGGGCAACACCTCCTCCTCTCCTTCCCTGCCTATCCTTCCTAAAAAGCTTATACCCGTCTATCCCTACGTTCCAGTCGTGGGAGTCGTCCCACCAAGTTTCGGTGATGCCCACTATGTCATGGCGTCCCAGCATCACGGTGGCCCTTAACTCATCCTGTTTGTTGCCCAAGCTGCGTGCATTGCATAGAAGCACTTCAGCTGGGCTGGCCCTGTCGTCCTCCTGTGCCAACTCCCCTTGGTTTCCACAGGGTGTCCTGGTGTGTCATTTGTGTCTTGCCTCAGGGCAGCAAGCTGAGAGCCCCTACTGGCTCTCCATCCCTCCACCTCAGGTGAGCTGCCCCTCTGCTTGTCACAGGCCAGCAGGAGACCACCAACCCCTCCCCCTTCAAATCTAGTTTAAAGCCCTGTCTATGAGCCCTGCCAATTCCTGCCAATTCCTATATCATGAGCTTCACTATTTCCCATTGCATGCAGACCTGCAACTGAAAATGACCATCAAAATGGATAAGCCATGGCACTGTTATCATATTGGGCAATGATTAGATTACCCAGAACAGTTTGCCAGACCTTTAACACCAATTTACAGTTCAGCACTGACAGAAGAAGAGATTATATCAGGCATTCAAAAATACATAAACAAAAAGAAGTGTGGATTGAAAATGACACCTCGTTCAGACTGCAGAAAAAAAAACAGTGCCTACCACTTCAGTTAAATTTAGAGAGAGGTTATGAGCTGAGAACTGATTAGATAACCTAGTTCCTGCTGATTTGTGTCAGTTACAATTTATATTTATAGAACACCTTCAAAATACGTAATCTTACTTTCTGCCTCACATAAACACTGAAGAAATCAGTGAGGTCTGGTCTCAATGTCTTATGTAGCATTTTATATAAGAAAATAAAGAAGAAAGGAAACCCTAAACTACCAATTATGATAAATGGGCTTGATAAAACAAAATATGTATTTGTCCTCAGAACAAACCTCACCCTAGGTAATTAAGAACTTGAATATTCTTCTTTGGTAATATAGCAGTCTCTCTCCTGGTTAAAAAATATGGGTTTAAAACACTTTAAATTTTAATGCATCAGGCATCAAGTTTTAAATTAAGAATGAACCAGTTATTATGTGTAATTCAAGAAAAGCCATCTATCTTGCTAAGTTTTCAGACGTTTCACAGCTCCCATTTTGCCATGCTTAAGACATCTTGTACATTATCACTTCATCTATTACAGATAAAGCTGCACATGACTTCTAAAGGATGAAGACTCTGTGCTGCCAACCCTCTTCAAAAACTACTCCAGAAGCCAAAAAAAGCTCAAGGAAATCAGTGAAAAGGACAAGGATAAAATGGAAGCAGGAAAAAGAAGAAGAAATTAGAAGAAAGGGGGCATCAGTGTGCTTCTCTTTAATGAGATTAATCCATGTGTTTGTTTCTGATTGCCATGTTTTCTGTTGTTAATAGATTTTGTATTACACTGCAGAAAACATTGTTGTGCTGTTTCACTAGTGAAATGAATAGATTCTCCCAAGGCTATATGACTGGAACAACGCTGCTGAAATACCACAACTTGCAGGCTGCTCTGATGTCTTTTTTAAGCAGCAGGTCATCTGTATCAAAATATCATTACAATACAATACAATAATACAGTACAATACAATACAATATAATACAATACACCAGGTTGAAAGAGACCTTCAAGATCATCACGTCCAACCCATCAACCAATCCAACCCACCTAAACAACTAAACCATGCAACCAAGCACCCCATCATTCATTGAGAACCAAAGTTTTCCTGACCTTAGGCTGTACACTTTTATTGTCTTTAGAAGGGAAGGGGAGGAGGGAAAGAGGTCTGTCCTAGGAGCTTTTAGTTTCTTCAAATAGAGTTCAAATTTGTGATCAACTCAAGAAAAAGTGCTACTTTCTATACTGGTCTGATTGCTGCAAGCTGAAAACACACACAGAGAAAACTGTACTCTCACTATTTTGGGAAGCTATGTGGGCTCCAGCAATTTCCAAAAGCTATTTCTTCTATAAGAAATGAAGACACCAGGCTAATTTTCTGGACAACAGGATTTTTTAATTTTTTTTTTTTTTTTTTTAAATATTTTTTTCATCTAAGCCAAATTACATTTGGGGTCATACATATTCATCATTAACTGCTTATCATTTCAAAGTAAATGCTATCATGTTTAGCAAGAGTGGAGTTTCTATATAAAGCAGTCTTCCGTGCAATTGATATTACTACAACCTTACTGTTCCCTGAAGAACGCAGTTCAAGGAAACAGCTTGGAGGAAATAAAAAGGCAAAAAGGTGATTATTTCTCTGGCATTGCTACTGTAAGTTGGCATAATGAATTTAAAAAAATAAATTTAAAAAAAAAAAAAAAAAGGAAAAAAAGACAGGACCTTTAGCAAAAAGTGTTCCAGACTTTCAAATGAGTAAGCTATTGATGTGGTTAGAACAATAGCTGCTAACGGATGAAGATGTTTCAAAGTTCTTAGGCACCTGCTTACACTTTTTGTTAATTAAAACCTGTGATTGCCAAAGTAATTTTTGCATTGCATATATATACAGCTTCAGAAGCAAGTGAAAGATTGTGCAAAGGAAAATGGAAACCAAAAACTTTGCCAGCAAATTCACAGAAACACTTGAGTCACCGTTCCTGGAGGTGTTCAAGAGGGGACTGGATGTGGCACTTGGTGCCATGATCTAGTCATGAGGTCTGTGGTGACAGGTTGGACTCGATGATGTTTGAGCTCTCTTCCAACCTTGGTGATACTGTGATACTGTGATACAACTTGTTTGAGAGTTTCCAGGTCACCAGAGCATTTATAAAACATACAAAAAAAATTAGGATCCAAGTTTTATCCAAGTGAGAAAAGTGCAATGGTAAACAACCTAGACCTAGGATTTCCCTTATGAAGGGAAAAAGTATTCTAGAGTTTGGTCTAAAAACACCATCATGTTTTTGAAAGACTTTCAGCTCAATGTAGAGGATTCTGCAGGCAATGTCTCCTGTGCCTCACCAGAACAGCAGCTACAAGATTTGTTTTGAAGAGGATGTATGTGCATTGTGAGGTATATGCACTCACTAGAGGAAAGCTGGAAGTGAACAAATCGTACTCTTTAAAAAGATGTGATCAGTGCACACAAAAACAGGGATGGAGGATTAAGTAAACTCCTTAGTATTCAAGCAAAACCCAAAGCCATTCTAGACTCATGGAATGGTTTGGGTAGGAAAAAAAAAAAAATTTTAAAGGCCATCAAGACCAATCCCCCTACTGTGAGCTGGGACAAGCTCACCTAGATCAAGTTGCTCAGGGCCCCATCTAGCCTGATCTTCAGTGTCTCCAAGGATGAGACATCCACCACCTCTCTGGACAACCTGTCAGTGTTTCAATACCCTCACTGCAAAAAATTTCTTCCTTCTATCTACTCTGTCTTTTAGTTCAAAACCACTACTCCTTGCTCTGTCACAACAGGCCTTGCTTAAAAGCCTGTCCCCATCTTTTGTATATACCCGTTTCAGTACTGAAATGCAAGCAATAAGGCCTCCTCAGGGTCCCCATCTTTTGTATATACCTGTTTAAGTACTGAAATGCAAGCAATAAGGCCTCCTCAAGGCCTTCTCTTGTCCCAGCTGAACCACCCCAACTGTCACAGCATTTCCTCACTAGAGGCGTTCCAGCCCTCTGATCATTTTTGCAGACCCACTCCAACAGGTCCATGTCTTTCTTGTGCTGAGAGCACCAGAACTAGACACAGTACTTCCAGTGAAGTTTCACCAGAGTGGAGTTTAGCTGCATAATCATCTGCATCAGCTTCCTAGGATACACTTGGCCTCCTGAGCTGTGAGCACACTCTCCCAGATCATGTCCAGTTTTTCATACACCAGTATCCCCAAGTCCTTCTCCACAGGGTTGCTCTCAATTCCTTCAACACCCATCCTATACTGATACTGAGGATTACCTTGATCCAGGTGCAGAACCTTGCACTTGGCCTTCTTGAACCTCGGGAGGTTCACAGAAGCCCACTTCTCTGCTTGTCCAGGCCCCTCTAGATGACATCCCATTCTTCTGGTTTGTCAACTGCACAACTCAGCTTGGTGTCATCTTGCTTACCACCCACTGACCAATGCCCAGCCAGCAATCTGCCCCTTCTGGCCAACTTCCTCCAGTTTATATCAAATATGATGTTCCATGGTACGGAATATCCCTTTTGCTAGTTTGAGTAAACTGGCCATGCTCCCTCACAGCTCCTTGTGCACCTGCACACTGGCAGAGCACAGGAACTGCTTAGCAACAATTAAAACATCTGTGTGTTATCAACACTTTCCTCACATTAAATCCAAAACACAGCACTGTACCAGCAACTAGGAAAAATTAACTTCATCCCAGCCAAAATCAGGACAATCCCTTAGATTCAGGTCCTGTTCCTGAATGCAACATTGTCAACTAATCCGTCTCATAAACCGAAGATTAAAGTGCTTTGCATACATTCATTAATTAAGCCCCACAGTTACAGCTGTCAGATAATATCACTGAATAATTTATCTGACAAATTTAACTTTTTATGATAAATTATTCAATGTTCTTAATTCTTACTATTTTCTCCAGAATTTATATAGCTGGGCAAGCAATTTGTGAAGCATTTGTGAACAGCCTACTAGGTATGTTCTGGAAATATTTTTGTAAAAAATGAGCAAAACAAGAGCAACTAACATCTTCCTAACACTTTTTTCCTCCTCAGCTTTAGTCACTGTAGAAGGCTGTCTTACATTTTAATAGTGGGAAACCTGTAAGATTTGTAGACATCTCTGATACAGGTTAAACTCACAGGTCTTGAATCAAAAGATGATCAGGGGCTAACACCAATGACTGGGGTGACAAACAAGGCTTGATTTCTAAAACTTCACAGCAAAAACAGCAGAATTCAGATATACTGAAGCCCATTGCCTGTACTTCAGCTGCATCTCAGTTACTGAAGCAAAAGAACATCAATAAGAAAAAGTGCAATAAAACATCACTAAACAAAGCTCTGCAGTAATATTCAGAACACAACTAACGAGTCTTCAAATCCAAACAAATTATTTCCTTCCCCTCTAAAATTAAGTAATGGTGAAAAAACTCTTTCCGTAGTAAGTATGCATTATGCCTTGAAACTTCACCAGTGGGAACAGAGACAAAAAGTACTAACTTTTTATATTGGCCTGCTTGCCTAACATGAAAGAACAGGTATTTGGTCCTGTTGTTAGAGGCACAGGCAGAGCACTGCGATCATTTCATATAATACCATTGTGGCAGTTTAGGCTGGGTGTCTCCTGTTACTGCCACCTAAGTTACACCTCCCATGTCCTGAGTGTCCAACCCAGTAAGGAGGACACCAGAAACAGAGTATTTCTACCCATAAATCCTGTGCCAGAGAAATTCACCTGCAAAGTCATTCTCTTCCTCCTTCTTCCCTCTCTGTTCCCACGGGAGATGCTCCCTATTGGGTAACAGTGGGAGAGTATCTCACGGCTTCTTAGGCCTGTCTAGGCCTAATGCCAAGACAAAAGGACAGGGGGAGGCAGAAATTCCTTACAGTAACAGTGTCGAGACATTGGAACAGGTTGCCCAGGTATATGGTGCATGCCCCCTCCCTAGAGGTGGTCAAAGCCAGGTTGGATGAGGCCTTGAGCAACCTGGGCTAGTGGAAGATGTCCCTGACCATGGCAGGGGCATTAGAAGTAGATGATCTTTAAGGTTCTTTCCAACGCAAACCATTCTCAGGCCAAGCCCCACCTAGCTTGTGTCCTGTCTCACCCGCAAGCCAGAGAAGTAAAAAATACACAGGAACTGCTCCACCTACCAATTCATGATATTGTATGCATAGCTACAGCAAGGGAATAAAGGAGACATTAACTAATTGAATTTGTCACAGCTGGATGAGAAAACAAAATGCACAGATACAAGTGGTTCTTGTAAAGAGCACTGCATGATATATGTCAGTCTGAGAAGGCAAGGTATGGATTAATTGCCAGGGATTGACTAAACATTTCAGAGATGAAGTCCAAGATTTACAGTGCATCCTTTTATGTTTAGGAAAGCCTAAGTAAATTGGCCTAATCAGTCAAATTAAGGAGCTCTTCCCCCTGCATGCTGAATCTTCTCCAATGCTAGTGAATTTTTCTTAGGAAAAATTAATAAAAATGTCTTATCATAGATCAATAGTTGAAAGTGATGGACTTACAGTAGTGAATTTAAATGAGCCTCTGAGTCTAGGATCAAACATTTCTTTCTAGTCTGGGGAGCTGCTTGATTTTTTTTTCTCTTATCTCTAGTGATTATTTTAAAGTATTATGTTTAAGTTCATTAACCTCCAAAATTATCTTTAAAGTGAAGGAGGAGGAAAAGATATGTGTTGGGATATATCAGAATTTAACAGGCCAGTTTAGTTCTGTGCTTCTGAGATTGTCTTGTGTCTTGCTTAGGAAAAATAAGGGGAAATAAAAAAAGGGGGGAGGGGAATGCAAAGGAT
The DNA here is from genome assembly GCA_033816785.1 of Picus viridis. NCBI lineage: Eukaryota > Metazoa > Chordata > Aves > Piciformes > Picidae > Picus > Picus viridis. The sequence continues at coordinate 41,905,213 of CM066575.1, read as the reverse complement.
TTTGAGACAATAAGCGTCTTGGGGTTTACATGTTCTGCAGGAGTTACATTCAGTCAATATAGAAAAGGGCGTGAGGTGTTCTAAATTTCCATAAAAACAAACATAAGAAAAGGAGGCAATAAAAACATTTCACAGGAGGTACACCATCCTGTCTGCCACAGTCACTTAAATGGAATTAAATGCTTCAGCTTCTGACAGTGATGCTTCTGTGAGACATGCACGCTGCAGAGGTCTAGCCCTTTCACAAATCCCGTTTGTGAAGGCATCTTAGTTAAACAGTTACTCTCTCTCTTTTTTGTCTTGTAACACAACTGTTAATGAAAAAATGGTAAGAAAAGAAATTCTGTTTAGCAACAGCACTTAAAATTCCTTTTGGAGACCTCCTTGGCCTCTTCTGTATGCCCTCACAGTCTTCCCCTCCACACATCAACCACTGCCGCTTCCTTTAAGAGAAAGTTAATCAATTAGGTCTTGAATCCTCAAGACTGAAAAAGAAACCAGTTTTAAATAGCATGAGAACCTGTGACTACCAGCAGCTCTGAAAATTATTCAGATCTGCATTTGCAAGATTTTCTAAGAGGCTGATTTCATTTAGGTGATTTAGTTTAGTTACATATCCTCCACTGGTCTAAATCAGTGCTGCTTTACTGACTCCACCAGCTCTTTGTCAGTTCGCATCCCGCTGACCTTGTAGCTCAATTTCTTGCCATGAGCAACAACTATTTATTCCCCAGGATTAACATGAAGAAATAAAGGAAATGGTACTAAATACCTACATTAGACCAGAGAGAGGCTACTGTCTACCTGACTTCTGTGGAATACTCCTGGTGATCATTTTTTCATTGCCAGTCAACACAGTTCTAAGGTTTCCATCTGCACAATTTGGATTTATTTTTCTCAGAGGTACTCGTTGAAGAGAATTCTTTTTTCATCAAAACATAAATTAAATTGGTTGAAAGTTAACCTTTCCAGAAAGCTAGCCAACATTTTTACACAAGTCTTCTGCAAGGAGCTGCCCATCTAAATTAGTTCTAAGAATGAGATAGGCATACATTTCAAAACAAAGACATTCTTAAATGCTTCATATTTACATTAGGAACATTTATTTAGTGCAATCTGGTACACAGTACAGCCACCCAGAAGCACATCTAGTCTTGCAGGATCATTTGAAATATTAACACATTTATGCAGCAGGCTAGTAAAATGATAAGTTTCCTTATCTAAATCCGTGCCCACTAGCTCTGCACCAGACAGGGTATTTCCTACTGTTCCAGAATTCTGAGCAGCTTTGAATAAATATCAGTCTCTGTACAGCTTTCTAAAGAAATATTTATCCTGTTCTAAACACACGACTTGCTAGTAAATTAGCAGAGGGCTCAGGGGAACCAAAAAACCACCACCAGATCTTGGGTTTTTAGGGCAGTTTCTCACTTTCAGCCAGGAGAAAAGGGAGTTTTATAGTACTATGAAAGGAAGACTCAAATTTCTCCAAGGGACTGCACTATTTGCTTCAAAACGTGGTCATTTCCGAGTCATGCATTGCAGGATGGTAGTTTCAGAAAAAGGTAAAGAATTAGTCACTTGAGGACTAAAAGGATGTGATGCTGTTCCTATCCCAAGGGGGAAAAAATAAAAACACACAAAAAAAGACCCCCCAAAACTCCCAACAAACTAAAAAGACATGCACACAAAACAAAAAAAAATATATATAGGTAAGAAAAGAAGAAGGGAAAGAGAAAAAAAATATTAAAAGACAACAAAGAGATTTAAAAAAAGAAGACATGGTAAAGGATTCAGAAAGATAAAAGAAAGAAGGAACTAAATCCATACTGCTACAGTATTAACAGACATACCAGGCCAACGGTACCATTTCTGAATACAAATCATACCCAGGGTTAAATGACAACAATTACATTTTGAATAAAAATAAAGTTTGTGGCACCTTGTAGTATTTAAATTAATTTATTCCCTTTATTCATAGACAATGTTTTCTGTTTCCAGGCTAACAATTGAATGTAATAATCTACTCAGCGGTAACCCTTCTTTACTGGATAAAAATCCTGCAAAAAGCGTTAGGCTTGGCTGAAAAAAATTACAACATTCCCTGAATCGTATTTGCAGTTTAGATTCAAAAGCAAATATTTACCAATAGCAACAGAAAAAAGTGACCATGATTTAAAAAAAGCAAGCTATGTATGTACGCTCAGACATATTATCAGTGATGAATACCCTACACAAACATAAGCACAGTGCAACTAGACATCAAGAATACAGTTTGCAATGACACAAGCTGTCTTTTAAAGGGAATATCCTTAATGTATTCAGGAGCTGTGGGAATGAAAAGTAGCACGGGCCTCTGATGTTTTCAATAGGGCATTTGAAGTGTCAGCATTTCTATTCCCTTCTTGGATTTTTTAGATGAGTTTTTGTCTGTCTTGACTAGAAAAGGAGATCCTTGCTGAAGAAACACACTGGAACACTTTCACTGTAAGCATCCCAATGCCTTGCTGATGCAGCCAGCAGAAAAATAGTGAAATGATGATCCAGCATCAGCACAAATCCTACAAAACCTTGGGAAGCTTACAATTAGTTCCCCCTCTTCCCATGTTTTTATGACTTGCCTCTTACAAAGCATTTTCTAACACTTAAACTCAGAAGTTTTCTAAGGATGCTACTAATTGCAAACTTTACAAACCTATTCCAGGCTTGTGTACCCAGAGAAGTCAATACACTTCAAAGAATCAGAGGAGTTCACAGCTCAAGAGTTGCTATACCCTAGGTTTCCTTGTGGATATTTCTACCACATACTAAAAAGGGATTTTTGTAGCCCAGCCTACTCTCAGTTCTGTGTTTGAATTAAAACACAGCCTGTCATTCATGTATGAGTATCTTACACAGCGCTTCATGTATTTCAAGTATTTTCAGAGAAGAGTCTCTTAAAGCAGAATTAACCATGCCAAATAAAGATACCATTAATAAGCACCACATTTGGCATACAGAGAAATTGAATTAGTTTTGTGACATAAATGAACACCTATGTTAAATGCAGCATTTCCCATGTAGGTAGTTTCCCAGTAAAAGCAGTCTGTACACTGGATCATCATTCATACACAAATGTGTTATATTAAGCATTCATTTGCGTCTATTCAAGAACCAAAGCGGGTTAAAAGTTTTTGAGAAAGACTTCATGAATGCAGAGCTCCCAAACGAGAGAGGAAAAAGACAGGGTTGTTCCTTGGAGTGGCAATAAGGGAACAACTAAACACACATATTTTGCACAATGTTAACATTGGAGGAAAGGATATTTACATATCAGAGTCCTTATTTACAAAGACCTAGAAGTTCCTCTAACTGAAGTGTTAGTAGGAAAGCTTTTAAAATGTATTAAGAAGTGAGCAATAACGAATTGCAAGTCCAGAGTGATGTTCACTCAGGATTTCTGAGGAACGTTGTTCAGATCTCAAATTGATGAGCCACTAAGAGTTGCATGCAATCAGCCTTGGTATCAGAGGAAGGAAAAAAGCCAAACATAGTACCATCTGGTTGTGCAAATCTCAGGAGGATTCAGTTTTGTCTTTCATTTAGGACAAAGTGAGAGAGGAAGAGGAAAACAAACAAACCAACAAATCAAAAAATAACAGAATTAATAGACTGAAGAAAATGTTACATGTTGGAGAATTATAACATGAAAAAAGAGAGAGGATGAGTTGAAAATAACCCCCTGCTCTTCCTAACATCTAAATGAAGGTATAAAATTACATGGCAGTGAAGGCAAAATAATGAAAATTAATCTGTTTTATACACTAATACATCATATTTATTTTCAAGTTAAGTCATATTACACAAAAATGTAATTGAAAATAAATTGTCAAAAAGTCTGTCCCTAAAGAATCTCTGAGAATCACCTTTTTCTCAAATCTATTAAACTACCTAGGAAAGAAAAGGGGGACAAAAAAAAAAAAAAAAAAAAAAAAAAGAAAGAAAAAAAAAAAAGACATCCCTAGTTCCAACTCCTATGAAAAATACATGTGATCTCCCTGTTAAAGCAGCTCTTCCCACTATCCCCATCTTCCACCTCCACCCGTGACCACAGCATCCCCACAGCTCCAATCGTAATTTCAATGATTAGGTACTCCAGAGAGCCAAATGTTCACAAGGCTGCAAGGCAGTCAAAGCAGAGATGCAACACACAACTGCTGTGCTTTGATGTATGAGAAGAGGGGTCATTTAAGTCACATCTCACTCAACCTTCTGATCTGAATAGTCAGCTAAACCCATTGGCATTTATAGAATGGCTTTCTTCGAAAAGACCCCTAGGATCATCAAGTCCATCCATCAACCTAACACCATCATGGCCACTAAACCACATCCTGAAGTGCCACGTCCATATGTATAGTGAACATCTCCAGTGATGGTGACTCTGCTACCTTCTGGGCAGCCTATTCCAATGCCTGACCACTCCTTCCATAAAGAAATTTTTCCTAATATCCAATCTAAACCAATTTGAAGCAATTTTGTCTCACTCTATTCCCTGATACTAGGGAGAAGAGACCAAGCCCCACTTCATTCCAACCTCCTTTCTGAGAACTGTAGAGAGCAATGAGGTCTCCCCTCAGACTAAACAACTTCAGCCATTCACCAGCTTTGTTGCCCTTCGCTGGACACACTCCAACAGCTCAATGCCCTTCTTGGAGTAAGAAGCCCAAAGCTGAACCCAGTAGGCCTCACCACTAGAGGGGCACGATCACTTCCCTACTCCTCCTGGCCACACTATTCCTGATACTGTCCAGGATGCTGTTGGCCTTCTTAGCCACCTGAGCACACTACTGGTGATGTTCAGAATTTCGGTTTCCTATGAGTTTCTGCTTATGACAGAGTATGTCTTGTATCATGGTGGTTCTCCATTCTGTCAGTCTGATTTACTTGTGAAACCAGACAAGAATAACAACTCCATTTGTGGAACGTTCAATGCCACATTGTTTGGAATGGCTTCCAGGAAATGGACTAGAAGCCACATAACTAAATGATTTTTGGTACTAAAGCTAAAACATTATATAGAAAATATTTGCACCAAACTGAAGAATCAAGAAACCATCTTCAGAAATAAATACCTGAACAAGAATAAACACAGAACAAGGTCATTTGTGTAAATTTAACATCCCAAACTAGGATATCATGCCAAGAGCTACTATTAGATTAGCATGACTTGCCTCACCGTTATAATTTCTTTGTGCTCCGGAGTGCCTAAATCAGTTCAGAATTAGGCATTGCTTGTTCACCAAATGGGCACAGGAGGTCTCTCCCTCAGCAGCCTGTGGTCCAAATATCTCTTTCACAACATATCACAGTGTTTCTCAAAGGAAATTAGTAGGTATAGTTTGAAAAATCTGAACTCGGTGCACTACTCTATGCTAGAGAATTGTCTGGATCTCTTTTTGAAAGTTGAAGCAGATGTTACTACAAGGCTCAACTGCAGAAATTTCTGATATAATTGCATGAATTATGCTGTGTCACCTGGCTGACCAGACTATCTCTTCTAGACTTAATCACAAAACAACAGAATGTTAGGGGTTAGAAGGGAGCTCCAGAGGTCATTGAGTCCAACCCCTGGCCAAAGCAAGATCACCTAAGGCAGGCCACAGAGGAAAACATCCAGGAGGGTTTTGAAAGTCTCCAGAGGTGGACACTCTACAATTTTGCTGGGCAGCCTGTTCCAGTGTTCCATCGTTCTCACCATAAAGAAGTGTCACCTCATGTTGAGATGGATCTTCCTGTGTTCCAGCTTATACCTGCTGTTCCTTGTCCTATCACTGGGCACCACCAAAAAGAGACCATCACCTTCATCTTGACACCCATCCCTCAGATATTTGTAGACACTAATAAGATCTCCTCACAGCCTTCTCTTCTCCAGGCTAAACAACCCCTGTTCTCTCAGTCTTTCTTCTCTGGACACGTTCAAGTGTCTCAATGTCCTTCTTAAACTGAGGGGCCCAGAACTGGACACAGGACTCAAGGTGCGGCCTAACCAAAGCAGAGTACAGGGGCACAATGACCTCCCTGCTCCTGCTCCTACTATTCCTAATGCAGGCCAGGATGCGGTTGGCCCTCTTGGCTGCCTGGGCACACTGCTGGCTCATGTTCAGCTTCCCATCAACCAGCACCCCCAGGTCCCTCTCTGCCTGGCCACTCTCCAGCCACTCTGACCCCAGCCTGTAGCACTGCCTGGGGTTGCTGTGGCCAATGTGCAGAACCCGGCACTTGGATGTGTTCAATCTCATGCCATTGGACTCTGCCCATCTGTCCAGCCTGTCGAGGTCTCTCTGCAAAGCCTCTCTGCCCTCCAGCAGATCAACTCCTGCCCCCAGCTTGGTGTCATCTGCAAATTTACTGATGATGGACTCAATGCCCTCATCCAGATCATCAATAAAGATGTTGAAAAGCATGGGGCCCAGCACTGATCCTTGGGGCACACCACTAGTGACAGGCCGCCAGCTGGATGTGGCACCATTCACCGCCACTCTCTGGGCTCGGCCCTCCAGCCAGTTCCTAACCCAACGCAGTGTGCTCCTGTCCAAGCCATGGGCTGCCAGCTTGGCCAGGAGTTTGCTGTGGGGGACTGTGTCAAAGGCCTTGCTGAGGTCCAGGTAGACCACATCCACAGGCCTCCCCACGTCCACCAGGCGGGTCACCTGATCATAGAAGGAGATCAGGTTGGTCAGGCAGGACCTGCCCCTCCTAAATCCATGCTGGCTGGGCCTGAGCCCCTGGCCATCCTGTAAGTGCTGTGTGATCGCACTCGAGATGACCCGTTCCATAATCTTGCCTGGCACTGAGGTCAGGCTGACAGGCCTATAATTCCCCGGCTCTTCCAACTGGCCCTTCTTATGGATGGGCACCACGTTGGCCAGCTTCCAGTCTTCTGGGACCTCTCCAGTGAGCCAGGACTGCTGAAAAATGATGGAGAGCGGCCTGGACAGCTCATCCGCCAGCTCCCTCAGCACCCTAGGATGGATCCCATCCGGTCCCATGGACTTGTGGGGGTCCAAGCGGCTGAGAAGATCTCTAACTCTCCCATCCTGGAACAGGGGAAAACTATGCTGCTCCCTGGCTCCTTCTGCCAGCTCTGCAGGCCAGCTGTCTGGAAGCCGTTCTGTCCTGCTAGTAAAGATTGAGGTAAAGAAGGTGTTAAGCACCTCTGCCTTTTCCTCATCCTTTGTTACAATATTCCCCTCCATGCCCACCAAGGAGTGGAGCTTCTCCTTGCCCTTCCTCTTGCTATTAATATATTTATAGAAGGACTTTTTGTTGTCCTTCACAGCAGAGGCCAGTCTGAGCTCCAAATGTGCTTTTGCCTCCCTAATTTTCTTCCTACAAGACCTAGCAACATCCCTAAACATTCCATGGGTTGCCTCCCCTTTTTCCAAAGATAATACACCCTCTTTTTTTCCCTTAGTTCCTTTAGAAGTTCATTACCCAACCAGGCTGGCCGTCTGCCCCGGCGGCTCATCTTCCGGCACACCGGCACAGCCTGTTCCTGCGCCTTCAAGAGTTCTTTCTTGAAGTAGGTCCAGCTCTCCTGAACCCCTTTGTTTTTAAGGGCTGTTTCCCAAGGAACCTTCTGAGTTAGTTCCTTGAGTAGCCTGAAGTCCGCCCTCCGGAAGTCCAGAGTGGAGGTCTTCTTGTTCCCCCTCTTGGCTTGGCTGAATACTGAAAACTCAATTATCTCGTGGTCACTGGTGCCTAAACACCCTCCGACCACCACATCACCCACCAGCCCTTCCCTGTTGGTGAAGAGGAGGTCAAGCATAGCCTTACCCCTGGTAGGTTCACGCAGCACCTGGGATAAGAAGCTGTCCTCCATGCACTCTAAGAACCTCCTAGACTGCCTCCTCTCTGCTATGTTATGATCCCAGCAGATATCAGGCAGGTTGAAGTCTCCCACGAGAACAAGGTTAGGCGATCTTGAGACAGCCTTAAGCTGCCTATAGAATGCTTCATCAAGATCATCCTCCTGGTTGGGTGGTCTATAACAGACTCCAACCAGCATGTCTGCCCTGCTGGTCTTCCCTCTAATTCTTACCCACACGCACTCAACCCGATCATCCCTGATCTCTAGCTCAATGGCATCAAGAGCCTCCCTGATGTACAGGGCCACCCCTCCACCCCTTCTTCCCTGCCTGTCTCTCCTGAATAGCCTGTAGCCATCAATTGCAGCGCTCCAGTCATGCGAGTCATCCCACCATGTCTCCGTGATGGCAACTACATCATATCTTTCGTGCTGCAACAAGGCTTCCAGCTCCTCTTGTTTGTTGCCCATACTTCGTGCATTAGTGTACATGCACTTCAGCTGGGCTGCTGGTTTTGCCCCTGACTCCAGCTTACCACCCCCAGACTCCTGTCTGGGGGGACTGGTTTCAGCCCCCAGTTTTAGTTGGTTTTAGTTACAAAAGCTAGTGTGTGTTTGAACAAGGATGGAAAAGAAACTGTTCAAAGCTGTCTACACAAACAGGAGGCACCATATTTCATACTATTGTGAAATAGTTCTATTTTGAGTGCAGGCTTACTCCCTAATTCAGAAGCATACTGACACAGGTGTCTGGTAGCTTCTTGTTTGGAGCAGCACTGCTATTCCCAAATATTTTAAAATCATGACAATTCCTTTCCTGAGGCTTTGAAGAGCACACTTTTAAGCTTATTTCTGTAGCTTTTAGGACTAGAAACTTTTTTATTTCCTAGTGAAAAGTAGGGATAATGGCTTTAAGATGGAAGAAACTAAAATTAGGCTGGCTACTAGGAAGAAATTCATTACAGGGAGGGTAGTGAGACACTGGAAGAGGTTGCCCAGGGAGGCAGTGGATGCCCCCTCCCTAGAAGTGCTCCAGGCCAGATTGGATGGGGTTTTGAGCAACCTGGTCTAGTGGAAGGTGTCCCTACCCATGGCAGAATACTTGCATCTTTAAAGTCCCTTCCAACTCAGACTATTCTACGATTCTATGAAAATAAACCAATGACTTTGAGCTCCAGGACATCAATGGCAAAAAAGATGATGAGACAAACAGAAAGACAGTATAACACAAAAATGTCAGAAGGCTTCAACAAGAAGCAGCCTAAGAGAATACTGTGTACCTAAATCCCACAGCTCTCATTTTTCTCTTGTGCAAGTCACTTGAACTTCATCTAATTATAGGTTCACTATGCTTCATTTTGAGCAGAGGTCAACCCTAAAGTGCTGCATTTCAGAGAAAAGAGAGAGGTGTCAATTTTCTACAGATGTAAAATACCAATGCTCCATTGGCCCACACCATTCCTCTGCAATTCTCCAGCTTTTGCAGAGGAAACATTCTGACTCCTGCACTCCCATGAGAGTATATTCCCTTCATGCACACAGGCATAGCTCATGGTCCTATAGAGCAGACAGTCCTTGAAATGGTGGGAGCACTCTGGCTTCGCTTTGCATAAAGAGAGCTTTTTCCAGCTATCCTCTTCCCAAACACACTGTGTGATCTGATATGCTGCAGCTGTGGTACCTCATGCTGTCTGTCCTCTGCCACAGGGAAAAGCAGCTCCTAGGTTTTTGCAGAGCCTGCTGACTAAAGACTTAAGTAAACAACATCACTACTTTGTGTGTGTGCCTTCACAGCTGCTTAATTAGTCCACTGCTTTATTTTAAGTCAGCAGGGACTTCCCCATTTCCATAGAAGTTTGATGATATTTGAGGGAGAAAGGAAGAAATAAAAATGCCCTAAACTCTGCTCCTTCTCAATTGACAAACTTGCACGTTTGCATACACATACTCACTTTTTGTGAATATGAGCTGCTTCCCGCAGAAGTCTAACCCTTTAAATTCTCTTTGGGTTTGCAATCTGGTTTGGTTCAATTTTAATCTAATTTATTTCTTATTTCCAGTAAGAATTTCACAAAGTACAAAGCAGGATAGACTATGGTCCAGTAATCTGTATCCATTTGGCAACTGCCAAAATAACTTAATGTATTATGTGGATTTTGTGGTTTCACAAAGTCTTCCATTTTGTAGTATACAATTTTGGTAATATTGATTCTGTTAAATGGCATTTTTGTTATCCAAGGAATACACTTCCATGCTTGTCTATATAATATAAATTACAGTTCCTCCACTAACCTCCACTTTTGCAGCCTCTCTGAATCACATAGTGGTAGGAATTCCTCACATTAACCTTAATATTATCAAAGAACAATAACTGAGATATTAAATAGTTCAATGTATAACAATAACTCAGAAGATGTTCTTCTTTCACAAATGACAGCAGCCTCCCAACCTTTTCATTTTACTTGTTAGAACTGAATGCAACCTTTCCCTTCCCTGGAGTGGCCTCTTCGCAATCACGGTTCCTGACCTACTTCTTAGCTGTTTCCCTACAGAAAATAAAACACCCTCCTGAATTTTGGAAGTGGTGAAAAAAATCAATGTCGATAATGTTTAATAAATAACCTTTGTTAAAACCATCTAAATCTATGTAGAGTAAGCCCCAACAGCCCTCTCACATCCCATAGCTGATTTGCATATTGGGTCAGGGAACATGTTTTAGGACATTTGACTGTAGACCTCAATGAAATATTCATAATACTGTGTTCCAAGTCATAATCAGTATACATTTTCTTGTTGTGAACACCTCTAAAACTGTATTTAAAAAAAAATAATTTAAAAATTGTATTCTCTACTTGAAACAAAGTTTTAGTAGCCTGCATTATATTAAACACACATTTCCCAGAAGAATATTGCAGCCCTGAACATATCCACACTCATGATGCTTAACTGAGAGCGGCCATCAGAAGCTGACATGGAATAGCTAACTGCATGGTCTCTGAGGGAAAAGATCTAGAAAGTAGAAAGAATGTATTCTGGCATGGTATGAAAAGGGTATGTTTTACAAACATGGCTTGCAAATGTCCTGGTTGCTTGTTAGTTTTTGTGTATGTGTTGTAGAGATGATCTTAGCCAAACCAATAACACTTTCAAAGATTATCAATGCAATGGAGTGCACTGATAATCCACTCATACCATGCGATAATTCACTTATGTCATGTGAATTTTATCTATTGTCTGTGTAGTTTGAAACACAGCAATTGTTCATAAACCCACCTGGACACATTCTTGTGTGACCTGCTCTAAGTGGTCCTGCTTTGCAGCAGGACTAGACTTGATCTCTGGAGACCCTTTCCAAGTCCTAGCATTCTGTGATTCTGTGATCTCTAGTTGGAATGTTTTCACAGATTATTGGACATTACATTTGGTTCAGTGCTAGGCAGCAGACTAGTATGTGAGGCAGCTTCTCACTTAAAGGGGTAAGTGCAGAATATTTGTAGGTGATGACTTACTTTTTGTTAAAGACATTCGCCACCAATGCTCAAAGGCCAATGACATCAGAAGTAGTCTTGGTAGAAATTAAGTGAAAAAGAGAGAAGGTAAATATTTCTCTTGCCATGCAAATATTAAACGAATTTTAACAAGTTTATGCCAATTGTCACTCAATTATTGCTGTCTGTTCAGGAACAAGACTCTAGCAGATGCATTTACTAAACAGCAAGACTAGCAGCAAAGCTGTTTTGGTTTCAACTGCTCAGGAAGTTTGCTTCCCAGCTCCATCCTACTCAATAAAGATCATGCATGAGGCTTCTCCAATAGAAATCTCCACTGGAAATGGCTAAGTCAGGAAAACTCTCTGCAGAAGTTCCTGCTGTTTAGCTGCTCCACTTCAGAGATGGAAAATCAGTAAGTCTTTCACAAAGTTGAGTTTAAAATAGCTGTATTACCCATGAGTAGCAAAACCACAATCGCATTAGGCAAATTATTTCATACGGTGTAGGCAAAAGCTTTACGTCACACCAGAGTACATTTCTGTGCAGTGAAAGACCACGCATGTCACAGGCATATTCTTCTAATGGCATTTGAAAGCTGAGCAATTTTATTGGTGTTGCATGTCATATATTGCTCACAAAGAAACAGGGTTTCCTTAATACTCTTAAGTCCCATTTTAAAAACCTCAGAAGGAGAGATAAAAGCTTATGCAATTTGGAAAGGTCTAAAGACTACCAGAAATAACTTTCCAATACTGAATAATATTCCAGGATTAACACTTGATGTCATAGGACCTATCATGTTCAGAAACAGAAGCCTCCTTCTATTGGACAGTGGAAAAAGTAGTCTTTGCAGCTTTGCAGTATGAAGAGCCTGCCTCTAATACTGATGAGTTATCAGACCTTAATTCTTTCACTAATCCGGAAAAATTGCCAGAATGCTGTCACTTCCAACACAAAACAAAGTGAAACTTGGCAACTTCAATGGATGTCACTTTGGAGAATTTAAATAACCTCGAGTCCAGAATTCAAAACAAAATTCAAAGAATGTGAAGCCATGCAAACCAAACCACTCAACCAAAACTACTCCCATGAGTCGCTAGGAAACAAAGCTCTGTTAAGAGAGGGACCTTGCTCAATATGAGTGACTATCTGCTTGTCTGAAAAATCCTAAATGGCCATGACGGATGCCACAGAATGTATCACATATATTGGTTCCATTTTATCTTTCCTTTATGCTTTAACTGTAATGCTAAAAGCCCTCCAAGGGTCTGAACTTGCTGAAAAGACAACATATATTGCATCTTTACACAGTAAAATCTACCATGGGGTGGAAGAAGTCTCTTCCCATGTATCGATTTGGTCTCCTTTGTCCAGACCAATCCTATCTTCTTCAGTTTTTAGCAATTCAGTGAAGTAAGTTCAAGCACCAGAGCCATCAAAGTCTACGCCTTTGCTGAGAAATAAGCCCTTGCTATTGAGGAAGAGCATCAAATAATCCCTGGTAATGACATCTAACTTGTCATAAATTTGGTTACTTCCTGAAAACTAAAACATGCCTCTGCTGTTCACCATATCAGCACAGTGACTTTTAGAATCCATAAGGCAAGCCACAGTATCTTTTATGCAAATTTTAAGCTACACACCATATTTAAAACAAATTGATGCATAAGAAAATGTATTTTCATATTTTGAAGGATGAATTTTTAATAACTTAATTACAACTTCACAAAAGAAAGAATCATTACTTGTTACACATTCCAAATCCTTCTATATCAAATACGTGTCTCCAAAATTGCCCTCTACATGTATATTAATGATGCCATCAGATGCTTAAAAGACATGCCCTGAATAATACATACATTTTAAATTAACTCCCATTCTTAATGGGAGTAGAAAGAAAAGTGGAAGCAATAAAGTGGTAAGTCAGGTTCACACATAATTATTATCACTTCATTATTATTATTTATTATTAATAGAAAATTCTGTTATCAGTGTGTATTTACAAGCAATCTCAGCAAATCTACTTAGAATCCAAACCTTGCAAGTCACATCAACACTGTATAACAATCCAAGGCTTAATGGCCAGAAAGAAACTTCTGGCAAGTTGACAAAACCTGGTTCAGACAACTTAAAAAAACAATGACCATACATGGTTTAGAGAATTATCATCCTCTCTTGCTGCTCATATTACAATCTTTTCAAAAGAAATGAGAAATTATCATGAGCTTCAGCTATACCACAGGACAGAGAGGCCAGGGAATGGATCAGGCTGTTATGATCCTGAATTGTATTAAAAACGGCGTAGCACAGCTGAGCAACGGGTACTTGAACCTCTTGTATTTGGAGAGAAACCACTCTGGAGTTACCCAACTACACTGGGTCTTTCAGATTATATCAAAACTTCAGTGATGCTCCAATCCCACTTAGGAATAAGTATTTTGAGGGAGAGCAGTAAGCCTATTATGTACAAAGTTGCCTATAGCTAGTAACGGAAGATGCAGAGGTAGCTGCTTTTTCACCAATGTATGTAAGTAGATAACTGTAGTAGGCAGAGAAAGGAGTTGGGAAAAATTGCAGAAGGGGTATAAAAATAGATACAGAGAATACAACTTTACATTCCTTTAGAAAACAGGATTTGAGGAACTCTAAGAACACAGAAGCAGAGACTTTTTTAGAGAATCTTAAGAAAATTATCATCGCTCTCTTTTTGTCACCCACACAGTCCAAATCTGCAAGATTTTCCAGGGGGAAGGTCACATCATTTCACAGGGGAAGTGATGTTCTAGCTATTAACACAATTCATTTGTAAAACACAAAGCCTTGCTTCTGATTTATGGAATCAATACCGGGGAGAAACTGTGCTTCGAAGAACCTTGAAGGGATTGGAAAAAAAACCTCTCTAGGGTAGTGAACTTCACACTCCGCTCTTACAGAAAAGACATCTGGGAGGAACAATGCAAAAAAAACCTCGCACAGATGTTCTCCTGCTCATTGCAGGTGATACACCAAACAAAAGCTTCAAGTTTTCCCTTGTGACTGGTAAATGCCGATTATCAACCTAATGAAGTTATAAGATCTTACTGCTGTGTCAGGAATCAGCAATCTGAAAAGTAACTAAAAGTATTAGATTAGAAAGAACAGTCTCTATTACAGAAGTCAGCAATAGGTTCACAGAGATTCCACCAGATTCATTTCATAGAATCATAGAATCATAGAATCAGTCAGGGTTGGAAGGGACCACAAGGATCATCTAGTTCCAACCCCCCTGCCATGGCCAGGGACACCCTACACTAGATCACGCTGGCTAGAGCCTCGTCCAGCCTGGTCTTAAACACCTCCAGGGACTGGGCCTCAACCACCTCCCTGGACAACCCATTCCAGGGCTTCACCACTCTCATGGTGAAGAACTTCTTCCTCACATCTAGCCTGAATCTCCCCATTTCCAGCTTCATTCCATTCCCCCTAGTCCTATCACTACCTGAGATCCTGAGAAGTCCCTCCCCAGCCTTCCTGTAGGCCCCCTTCAGATACTGGAAAGCCACAATGAGGTCACCTCGGAGCCTTCTCTTCTCCAGACTGAACAGCCCCAACTCCTTCAGTCTGTCCTCATAGGAGAGGTGCTCCAGCCCTCTGATCATCCTCGTGGCCCTTCTCTGGACACGCTCCAGCACGTCCACATCCCTCCTGTAATAGGGGCTCCAGAACTGGACGCAGTACTCCAGGTGGGGTCTCACCAGAGCTGAGTAGAGGGGGAGAAGCACCTCCCTTGACCTGCTGGTCACACTTCTCCTGATGCAGCCCAGGATCTGATTGGCTTTCCGGGCTGCAAGCGCACATTGAGAGCTCATGTTTAGCTTCTCGTCCACCAGCACCCCCAAGTCTCTCTCCTCAGGGCTGCTCTCCAGCCAGTCACTGCCCAGCCTGGATTTGTGCCTGGGATTGCCTCGACCCAGATGCAGGACCCTGCACTTGCTCTTGTTGAAGCTCATGAGGTTGGCTTGTGCCCACCTCTCCAGCCTGTCCAGGTCCCTCTGGATGGCATCCCTTCCCTCCAGCGTGTCCACTGCACCACACAGCTTGGTGTCATCAGCAAACTTGCTGAGGGTGCACTCGATGCCACTGTCCATGTCACCCACAAAGATGTTGAACAAGGCAGGTCCCAGGACTGATCCCTGAGGGACTCCGCTTGTCACTGGCCTCCATTGGGACATGGACCCGTTGACAGCCACTCTTTGGGTGCGGCCATCAAGCCAATTCTTTATCCATCTAGTGGTCCATCCATCAAACCCATGTGTCGCCAGCTTGGAGACCAGGAGGTGGTGCGGGACAGTGTCAAAGGCTTTGCTCAAGTCCAGGTAAGCGACATCAGTTGCTCGCCCCTCATCTATTATATTTCAGTTTCATACACTTCATACATACATAGTGTCATTTCTGTGTACCTGAGAGTGTGAGTTTTAAACTTGGAGCTCCAGTCTGTCCATATTGATGGTTACAAGAACTTTAGGACTGAATTCACTGAAAGATCGTATACCCAATCACCAAGAAATTGAAGTTGCATTCTATTAAATTTGACTTCTATTAAACTTCCAGTTAGAGAGTCACCTTGAGTTTGCAGACATATTAGCAATTTTGGTAGTTTTTTTCCATAATAATTGTCCCCTTCAACACTGAATTTTTTGTAAATTGCTTACAGAAAGAAATCAGGTTCAAATCTCTAGCAAAGCCTCCTTCTTACCGATAATTGTTCATTTAGTTGTGGCTACTGTGTTTGGGTTTTTTTTTCCTCTTTACTCCCAGCCCTTTAACCAGTGAACTGGAAGTGGGGACTCAAAATATGGGGCCAAACAGATGTTCAACCTTCCTACAGCATTTGAAAACAGAAGTACAGTGTCACATAATTCACTGATGGGAAGACAGCACACCTAGATCGAGGGCCAAATAGTAGCTTTCTCTGCACTACAAGTAGAAAAGGGACTGTAATTACATTTAAATCCTAGTCTCAGTCTAAAGCCCACTGCACATTTGCCACTTCAGGAGCAATAGGCAGAGAGGCATTTTGCCTAATATTGCGCTCGAGGGGATGACCAGGCATTTCTCCTTGAAAAGGAATTCCCACTCCTCTCCAGAAAGAGCCATCCTCACTCATGGCTTTTTCCATCAGAGTCCTTGGACGCAACTCACTGCAGTACCCGCTGGCTGGTAAGTTCTAGCTCTGCAGCATCGAGCAACAAGGAGAAGAAGAAGATAGAGTGATCTGCATATTGCACAGCATTTGCAGTCCAAAAGGAGAGAATGTTGCAAGTGTGAACTGAATTTCAATAAAAATACCCTTGGAATCCAAACTAAAAAAAGAAAGGTTAATGACGTTTACCTCCTAAAAAGGCCAGCATGCATACGCTAGAGGGGATGTCTGTAAGGAATGACTGATTGGCGCCTACTTTCTGTACTGCCTCTCTTGAATCACTGGCTTTGTAATGCAAAGGCCTGCATTTGGAGTAACTGCATAGAGCACTAAAATACAACTTGGAAACCCCATCTTTCTAGGACAGACCACCTACCAAGCACTCACCCTGTGTAGGTTTTGACCAGTCTAGCCCTAACCATGCAAATTCAATCTTAAAGATATGAGGCTTTAATACCTTGAGATTACTATTTCCCACGGCCGCAGACTCCATTCAGCACTGATTATTTTTAGGATGCAGAAGCTGCCAGCTTCAAAGGAATGTCCCTAAAGGACTGCCTTAACAGCCTCAGTCAGCCAAATAAAGTATGACAACAGCTAGCATTACCTGGCTGTGTAACTTAACTCTCTTGACTATGCATAGCTTGGCAAACTGAGTCCCTTGGCCTTCCAGGTGTGCTATAAGGTCAGTCTATTTTCACAGTCTTTCTTCTGAAGATCATGACAGCTGTAAACTGGGGCACTGATCGAAAATGAGAGCAACTACCATTTGGCAATGGGTTCAACTGTGCACTTTTCACTCTGTATTTTTCAAGTCTTTGGAAAATACAGGCACTAAAACTTGTGACTGGCAAATATCATGCATCAAATTAAGATCCCAAAGATATGCTCAGCAAAAACACAGCTTGCCCAGGCTGGCAGTTATAAACTGCCACCTTTAAGGAAATGCAGGGAGATCACTTTGAGCCTGGAGACAGTATGCCTTTCAGCCAACTACAGCAAGTTTTCACCTTGGCAGTCCTTCATCACCGTATACTACAAAACCAGGGTACATCCTACTTTATACTGTACAAGTTTTGAGAGCCAGAATCTGGTTGCAAGTTGTTGGACAAACTCAAGCTAGCATTAAGTTGGAATTAGGTAGCATCACAATAGTATCACTGTAGGGTTTGGTTACTGAAATGGCTATTCATGGCCATGGCTTATGAAGACCGAAGTAAAATTATGTTCCTACTGAAACCCATGTTAGCCACTTGAAACGTTGTTCAGGTACACCTACCTATGATATATATGCAGATGCACTGCAGTACAGACAGTACTGCTACAAGCCAAGTGACCACTGGGGATAGTCAATAATTAGACTATACATGAGATCACACAAAGGTAACAGGAAGGAAGATCCTTTGAAAGTCAATACCATGCTATCATATGAAGGGCAAAAGAAAAACAAACCAAAAAATAAAAGAGAAAAAAAAAATAGGCAGCAATCTTCCTGCTCATCCCTCTGGGAACATAATTCCTTCCTTTCAGCACAACAAAACTCAAATATATAGGACACAGCGTGGGACAGAGGGTCAGTGGGTTACGCTTATTTATACACTATCTGAATTTGGTTCAAGGACTCTCAGAAAATAGAAAGAAAAAAAGCCTTTCCCTGATGGAGCTTTCAGCCAGCATGAACTGAAAATAATATTGTACTTTTACAACATGCAGTAGATCACCAAATTCATTTTTACTGGGGTCATAACAAAGGATTTTAGCTCTAGCCTTCAGAGGTAAGGAGCTGATGCACTAATCATATGAATTTGTTATCTGAGGTGCCTGATTGCTCTTGTATTTTGGGGTGGTTGAGATGGGGTGTGTTTGTTTTTACACTCAGCTACATACTGGTCTTGAGTGCAAGACTAATTATGTTGTTGCCATATCTGAAAACAACATATCTTAAAGGAAAATGTACTTTCACATAAGCCAAAGGAAAGTAATTTGACAAGTTGAAAAAGAGAAGCCAAATTTAGTCTATATCCTATACTTCACTAACATTATTAGTGCTTTTTATATTTTTTTTCCTTTTCTTTTTCTTCTGTTTAAATATGTCTTTAATTCTGCTTTCTCCCCACGTGTATGAATGGTTTCTGAGTGTAGGCTGTAGAAAAGCTGTTGCAGCTATACCACATACCTTACAGTTTCCGGGTCAGCTTTCAGCTTGCGGGTGTTGCTGAGGCACTGTGTGTGTTTCTCTGAACTTTTGGGCTTCTCCTTCCATTCTGCCAGGATCAATTACAAGGTTTGCTGTTACAACACTGGGTCGAGTGACCTGGGCACTTTGCTGCATTGGTGGTGACCTAAACAAAGGAAAAAGAAATGCCTGATGAGACATTAGCGGGGGCGGAGGGAACTTACCACAATCAAGAGTGCTAGAATAAGTACAGTTACTATATGGACAAAAATAAATTGAAAAAAACCCTTGCATTCCTTCTTTAAAATTCTCCTCTATTCAAAACTCTTTTAATGCATCTTGTCAAATGAACCTTCTCATATACTCTACAATTATATGGATATGAGTTCCTTCCTCCTTTGACTAGAAATTTAGGGCACCACAGCAGTTTCTTTTTTTCCTTTTCTCCTGACCCTTTCCCTGTGGCTGGCAGAATTCAAGCCATATATATCTGATACCTAGGGGGAAAGTGGAAAAACAAATTTAAGAATATGTACATCCAAAAGGGTCCCCTTTTTTGCCAGGAACATTGGAAGGTATAGACAACTAATCTTGTAAGTCAAGTTAGACAAAAAAAACTAAGAGTCGTTCAAGGAAAAGACTATGATTTTTTTAGAAATAAAACAAAGTTAAGACAAATGGAGACTATGATTCTCTTCTTTAGCTCCTGTTGTCAGAAATAAACCTCAAAGCACCCTACACTTTAAAACTGAAGTTCATAAAAGCCTTTTCTGCAAGCAAGTAGCATTGCCCCTCTTTTAAAAAAAAAAAACCATGGAACCAGCACAAATTCTATAGTATGTATTATGTTCTGATCCATACTATTCAAGTATGTTGACTCACAATCAGTGAGAAATAGGGTTAGGATGATGCGCCTGATCTTTTAAGGACTTTTAGAGAAATGAAAAGTATTTAATGTATTAATAGAATGGTTCAGGTTGAAAGGGACCTTAAAGATCATCTAGTTCCAACCTCCCTGTCACTTTATTTCCCTGTTCTTGCTCAGAAAAAAAAAACTCACACCATTGGACTGCAACTATATAAACCATATAAGAGATTTTTTTTAATGGGAGAGTGGTTCCCTGGAGGCAGATCTGTAAAATGACAGAGGTCAGGTAGTGAGTTTAGGAGCTGTATTCTCAGTGTGTGTCTCACTAGTAAATCAGACATTTTAATTATTTGCAGTCTGGGGTAGAATGTCAAGGATATGCCTATTTTTACAGTGTTCAGTTCTGAGCACAATCTCTTTTCTTAAAGGAATGGAAATCCGGATTCTGAATAACAAATATTTGGACTTCTTCAAGCAGCCTTCAAAGGTTCATTTTGCTAGCCCAAGTACTAAATTTTGTCTTCTAAAATGTACATTAGAGTATCACAGTTTCTACCATGCTCATTATCATTATTATCTCTTATTCACTGCCAGAAAGTTAACAAGTGCCTTCAATCAATTCATTGTGTGAATTTTCACCATCAAATAATTTTACTTTAAAACCAAGTATCAGTATTTCACTGCACAGATGTTTATAAAATGCTCCTAAAATATAACACCAATACATATATATATTTTGTCCACTCCTTGCTTTGTATCTCTATCTGTCCACTGCCTTCTGTCTTAGCTGCTTTGAGGTATAGACCACCTCTGTATTCAGTATTTAAACAGACTCCTGAAAAATCTACTTGGCTGTGATCAGAGCTTTTAAAAATACAGCAACACCTGCTCTATCAGCAATAAATAAATGCAGCTCTGATTGCTCTCACAAAACTGAACAATGTGCTCTTAAAATCAAAGGTCATCATTGTGCTGATTCACTACAGGTAATCTAGCCAGCAAAATGCAAATGAACATTGTCTGACTCTTGCACTGCTGTTCCAAGCATCATTTTTTGAATATCCTTTTATATACAAGCTCCTCAGTAAAGGCAAGTTTACTTTAGCTCTCACATGTATTTATAATGGTCCTCTAGACATCACTGTAAACAATACACCAAGGCTGACAAAGACTCTGTTACAAGAGCAATCCACACAAAATCATTGGGATGAGCACCTGATTTAGAACTTTTCCAAACACTGAGTACTTGCTGACTCCATTCGTGCCATGTATTGCAAAAGTTTATTACCTCGTTACTTAGAGCTGTAATAAAACAGCTCAGTTCCATGATATATAAAAAAAAAAGAAAATAAAATGTAACTTTAAAAACCATGAGATTGGCTCTAAATCTTGTTTTACCTTTATCATAAAATGAAAAGTTTATAGGTCTTTTCTCTTACTTTACATTATCTTAGTATTTATTATATGCTTTTATGGCTAAAGCATCACTAATTGTTTTTCATTTAAAGGCAAGGGTCTCATATAAATACATAAGTTTGAGATTTAAGAAAAATGTGAATACTACAGAAGTGTGTAAGTACAATATCATGTTGTCAAACATTTTATGAAGCTACTTTTTTTTTCTTCTATTAAAAAGTACTGTCATTTGCTGAATTTGATATGATAGTGGTTTCAACTTAATTTGAAAGAGAAAGGCAATCTAGGAGAGTTTTACTCACACACAGAAAATTAACATATGCCTTTTTCATGGGTTGATTGAATTTCGGTGTTTTCCACGCGACTCAGGTTTTCCTTTAGCTTATCCATCCACAATTCCCTTCTAGTTGGATTATTTTATTTTTCTTTAACGTAGTATGTTCGTGAAGTGATTTTTTCCCTCCCTTTCTCTTCTTCCTCCCAAAACCAAAAAACAACCAGATCCCCAGAGCATCACTATCTGCTGAAATTGAAAGTCTGCAGGGTATTTTGGAAGCAGGAGCCTGCAAAGTTTGAATGAGATACTCCATTGGCAGGCTTTCAAACTTATTTGCAGATCAGGACCTCTTTTGTAAAAGTCTCCCCAGGAGGAAGGCAGTTAGACACCTGCCAGTAGCCGGCAGTGGCACCATCCCACTGTGATGTTAATGAGATGAATGAGAGCACTACGGAGAGCTGCAGTAATTACAGGGTGAAGAGCTTGTCTTTTCCTGGCCCTCCTCTCTGGGCTGCCTGTACTATAAAGCAGAATCTTTTGTAATACTAATTACAAATGTTAATTAAACATTTCTTTGGAACTTTGCCCTCCATTAATAGGTCAGATAAACAGGGAATAGCAATGACAGGCACAAGCCATTATGAGCCACATGAGAAAAATACCATTTCTTTTCTCCCTTCCTTTAGTCCCTCCAAAGACTTAACTTCTGGTTTTGTTTTGATTTATTAAACAGACATCAAACCCACTGAAGTATAGCTTTTCTGCACAGAAATAAAATTAAAATAATTCCTATGATAATGGAGTTAAACCCAGTTCTAAGGCCCCTTCCACTGCAACTGTCTCTGGTCCTTGTTGGCTTGACCCCCAGATTTTAAGCATAATCATGCACCTGTCTCTAAGGCTACACGAAATCCCTTCCAAACACATATTTAAGGAAAGCTTCATGACAGCTGTTGATGACAACAACAACAGAAAAATCTAGCTTGATGGCTTGGTCTGGCATGAACAGCACATGGCATTTCAAATCATTTCACTAATTCCCTTTCTAACCTTGTCCCTAGAATCACAGGAGGGGCCTCTGCTCAGATCAGAACTAAGCACAAATGCTTGGCAGGAAACACCACAGAAATCTCTACCTCTTGCCCACCAGCCTGCCACAGCCAGATGCTCCCATCCGGGCTCACATGGAGCATCAAATTAATACATCAGCCATACCATCTATTCCAGTGAAATAACTTCTGCTGGGCCACTTCCTCTTACTTTTCCTTAGAGTCCACACAGCTAGGGCACAGGAGGGGACCAGAGTCACTTTGATGTATTTCTAAAATACGTATGTGTTTTCAAAAAGCACTTGATGACACCAGACAGAAACAATTAAAAGCATCCAGAATATGCACTTCAACAGCACAAGTAATGCACTCCAACAAAGATGTGAATCAACCTTCCTGAAAATGCTACTGGGCCACATCACTCATTAACACAGACACAGCCTTCCTCTTATTTAATTCTATTTTTATTACCTTAAGATAAGAATATTCCATTTTTGCACTTTGTCACATAAAGTCAGGTTCTTTTTC
Source organism: Picus viridis (assembly GCA_033816785.1). NCBI lineage: Eukaryota > Metazoa > Chordata > Aves > Piciformes > Picidae > Picus > Picus viridis. The sequence goes on along the minus strand of CM066575.1, from coordinate 41,882,380 downwards.
TGTTTTGACAGGGAACATGGATTGGCACAAAAGCAAATTTTCCCATAATAATTTTCCCATATAAGACAAAGCTTATATTATGGTACAAGCCAATATCAGGATCTTCTGAGACCTTAAGACTTAAAGGTATTTATTTGTGCTACCAGTAGCCATGGCATGGTTGGCTGTGGCCAGCAGACTTCATTCTAACTCACACATTCATCCATGCCACATAATTGGAAACCAGCCTGATTTATGAGTGACCTGAACCTGGAAGGCTGGAGCACCTCTCCTATGAAAACAGGCTGAGAGTTGGGGGTGTTCCATTTGGAGAAAAGAGGGCTCCAAGAGACCTTATTGTGGCTTTCCAATATCTGAAGGGGGCCTACAGGAAAGCTGGTGAGGGACTTTTTAGGGTGTCAGGTAGTGATAGGACTAAGAGGAATGGATCCAAGCTAGAGGAGGGTAGATTTGGACTGGAAATTAGGAAGCTGGTTAGGAATCTGGTGTAGGTGTTCCTGCTCTGGCAGGGGGGTTGGACTAGATGATCTTTCGAGGTCCCTTACAGCCCCTGAAATTCTGTGATTCTGTGATCATAAGGGTGGTGAGACACTGGAAAAGGTTGCCCAAAGAGGTGGTGGAGGCCTTGTCCCTAGAGGTTTTTGAGGCCAGGCTGGATGTGGCTCTGGGCAACCCGATCTGGTGGGAAGTGTCCCTGCCCGTGGCAGGAGTCTTGGAACTAGATGATCCTTGAGGTCCCTTCCAGCCCTGACAATTCTATGAGTCTATGATGTACACACAAAAACAGACTGTCTAATTTAAAGATCCATAGAACTGAGCAGAGTTTTGATTTTTTTCCTCAGAGAATTTTGAATAAATTACCATCATTCTATCTCTGACAGGTTTGATTTCATGAAACACAAAATATGACTGGGCAAAGTCCTGAGTACTCCAGCCATTTACAAGATGCACTGTGAAACTAAGTATCTCTTCAGCAATCTTCTGTCACACCCTTGTAATGCAAAAAGACAAATTAAAGCAAGTCCATGTCTCACTAAGCCCGTATGACCTAAAGCAGCTATGAAGATCTAGTCTCAAGTGCTTTGCTGAGTCAGATAGCTGGTTTCTCCTAATTGAGACATACATTGTTAGTGCCAGTTATAGAAATTCAAGAAACTCCCCAGTCTAACACTGAAAACATGGCCACAATCATCAAGATTCTACTCAGAGCTCTACTACTTTAAAGTTCACAGAAACTAAAAAAGTATCTTTTACATCTCTGATGACAGGTTTATCTTGGCTTCTTATACCCACCACTTCAGCTGTCTTTTCAATTACTCTACAATGACTGTCAGGATACTAAAATGAGCTTGCAGTTAGGGAACAGCATGGAGTTTAAACAAAGAAGTCAAAAATAAGAGCATATGTAACATTCATGTAGGCAAGAGACAATTTTGATTATGAAGTCTGATCTCTTAACACAGGTCATAGATACACAGTGTAGAAATCTGTACATTAGTCCATAACTACTGAATTAGAATCACAGAATGCTAATGGTTGGAAAGGACCTCGAAAGATCAGCTGGTTCAACCCCCCTGCCAGAGCAAGATTGCCTAGAGCAGGTCACACAGGAATGCATCCAGGTGGGTTTTGGAAGTCTCCAGAGAAGATTCCACAACCTCCCTGGCCAGCCTGTTCCAGTGTTCTGCCACCCTCACAGTCAAAAAGTTTTTACGTTCACACGGAACCTCCGATGCTCCAGCTTCCACCCATTGCCCCTTGTCCTATCACTGGATATTGCTGAGAAGAGCCTGGTTCTGTTTTCCTGACACTCACCCTTCACTTATTTAGAAACATTAATGAGGTCACCCCTCAGTCTCCTCTTCTCCAAGCTAAAGAGCCCCAGCTCCCTCAGCCTTTCCTTGTTAGGGAGATGTTTGACTCCCTTAATCATCTTTATGACTCAGTGCTGGATTCTTTCAAGCAGCTCCCTCTCCTTCTTGAACTGAGGGGCCCCAAAGTGGGCTATGTAATTTTCAAATGATGTTCATTCTTAGTTTATAAACTTGGAGATAGTTAATCATTACAGCAACTTAATAAAGGATGCTTCAATTTGTCTTTTTTAAAATTTGCATTTATCTTCTTTCAGATTCTGGACACTTGATCTCTTGTTATACCTTTTTCTACTAAGATTAAAGAAATGTGGTTTTCTTCACATACGTATGTTTCTGATCATGAACCAGTCACCTCTTCACTTTACCTCGGGTAAGTTAGGCAGATTGACTTTCTTAAAATTTCCACACTGGGAGATCATTGTTTCATTCAGAAAGAGAAGATATTACTTCATAGAATTGCTCTCAAACACTATGACACAGCTAGGTAGAGTTTCACAGGAAAAATATCACACCATCTCTGTTTTTAAAGCACACTATAAAAATTACTACTAACATAGCAGCAGGTTGGACCTCCAGAGTATCCTCCAAACCTGAACTATCCTATGATCCTGCAATTTCTCAATTCAAGATGGCAAACAAAGTAGAAGTTGAGTTTAAAAGCACAATAATCAGTGTGTTTGGGTAGAAGCTGCTTCAATGACTTCAATAGAACTGTATCATGTTACACCAGCTGAGACTCTAGTTCCAAGAGCAATAGAAAGAATACAAATCATCACGTTCCCAGTGTAAATCTCGCTTAATAGGGAACTACAATAGCTAAAAAAAATTTTTAAATCCTTGTTAATATTAGAGTAACTAGCCTTCTCAAGTACATTCCAAAGACTATTAGGGCCATACTAATTGCACTACACAATATGGCAGTTCCCATCTTTCTGTAGAAAACACTTGAGTTTCTATAAAAAGCTAAATGTTCAGAAATAGTTCTGCAGACCAGTTATTTAGCTTCATATCCATTACATTTTGCAAGACACCATAACAACTGTGTGCTGAATTTAGAGCAATTTCTTCTATATCATTTTGCAAGGCACTATAACAACCATGAGCTAAATGTACAGCAGTTTCCTGGGACATCACTTTTCACTGGACTAGATTTTAACCACACCGGGGACTGTTCCAGCACACTGCAGCAAAGACATATTAATGCCACCATGGCCACTGCATTTATCAGACACAGTATCAGTATCAGCCGCTTTAACCTAACTCTTCTTGCAGATCTGTCCCGAAGGGCTGTGTTACCACAACATGGTAGGGGGAGAAGGGACCTACGGAGATCGCCTAGTCCAACCCTGCCTTGCTAAATCAGGTTCACCTAGATTCATTTGCACTGAAATACTTCCAAGAAGGTTTTGAAAGTCTCCAGAGGAGACTCCACAACCTCTCTGGGCAGCCTGTTCCAGTACTCCAGCACCCTCAAAGAAAAGAAATTTTTCCTTACCATTAGGTAGGCCTTCTTATGTTTTGGTTTGCACCCATTGCCCCTTGTCCTACCACTGTCCTCCAAACAGACCACCATCATCTTGGCACCTGCCCTTTAGATATTTGTAAATATTGGTAAGACCTCCTCTCAGTCTTCTTCAGGCTTAACAGCCTGAGGTCTCTCAGCATCTTCTTGTAAGAGAGCTGCTCCAGTTATATTCATGCTAACCTTAAATTGTATCAATGTCATATTTAAGATCCTTAATCTTTGGAATCAACTTCTTACATCAGTTTACTGCTTTGAATGGAGGTCTTTGGATCAGGTGTAGCTTGGATACGTCTACATCAGTGATTCTCTGTGGATCACGGTGTATTTTTTAAGTGAAATTCTAAATCCTTCTCTCTTTATCTCATTTTGGTTTGCATTGCAGGACAGCATCAGAGCAGACAATCTGTATTCCTTATAGATTAAAATAAGCCAGAAGACAAACTTCACAGTTGGTATGATGGAACCTCCCTGCAGACACTTACAGGGTGGCCACTGGGTTTTGCTCTGAAGATTCACTTACTAACACAGACATAGTCTTTCTCTAATCCTATTTTGGTCACCCTCCTCTGTCAAAATAAGCTGTGAGAGAAACAGTTTGGAGCCAGTTGTTCATAACTGCTTTCTATGGCTCTCCCTTTCCAGTATGGTTATAAGGTAACTGGAATGTATTCAGCCTCATGTGTTATGTGCCATTGGGTATAAAACCCCAAGGAAGAAGGAATTGCTGTTTAAAGTAGTACTTCACACGTGCTCAGTTGTTCATAGATTTTTTTAGTGTGCATATGTGCTGTGAATGTATGGTTTATTCTGCCAGTGCTCTCTGCTCAACACCCTTTATGTCTGTTGGCATGATAAATTGTAATAACTTCATAATAAAGTTCAAAGCCCATAAATGCAGAAAAGAAAGGAGTTTTGGAGGCAACACTTGAATTTTATCCTCATCCTTCTTTATATTGGAGCTTTATGAAACAGCTACAAACTAGTTCCTTTAGCCACAAATACAGAAAACAACATGACAGGAATATAAACAGTAAAAATTGCACATGTTCTTGACAGGTTCCCATATTTCCTCAGAACTGACAAGTTTTCTGTCATTTTGCAATAGCCAAACATTTTTGTTGGGAGTTTTACCCTTTCTCTTAATGACAGCTGCATCATTTCATTCTGAGCCATGGCTGAAACAATTTGATACACTTTTTTTTTTTTTTTTTTTTTTTTTTTTTGGGGGGGGAGGGATAAAAGTAATCCTAGAGCAATTCTAGTTGATGGATTATGCTGTTGAAGAACATGTTAATTAAAAAAAGGATGTTGGACCAGGTACCACCACTTAGTGGAGGTGGTGGAGTCACCTTCATTGGAGGTGTTCAGGAGGAGACTTGATGGGGTGCTTGGTTGCATGGTTTAGTTGTTTAGGTGGGTTGGATTGGTTGATGGGTTGGACGCGATGATCTTGAAGGTCTCTTTCAACCTGGTGTATTGTATTGTATTGTATTGTATTGTATTGTATTGTATTGTATTGTATTGTACTGCATTGCAATGCCTGTGATATAAATGCCATTGAAGACCCTCTGGGGTTTTTGTTGAGGTTGGTTTCACTGTGGTTTTCTTATGGTTTGTCTGTGGGTTTTATGGAAGGGTTTGTAAGAGGTTTTTCATTGGTTGGGCTTTTTAGGAAGACTTTGTTTGCTTTTGAGTTTTTCTTGGTTTGCCTTTTTTTTTAGCTTTATAAGGCAGGTCTCACTTCAGGTTCATTCACTTTGCATTCCCCTGTCACCTCTAGGGCTAATACTCCAGCATTACGTTACAGTATGAAAACACAGGCATCTTTATTAATTATTGGCATTAAAAAAAAAAAAAAAAATGGGTAACAACATCTACCAGCAAGTATTCACAAAATCATGATGACCTTATAAACTGAACTTAGGTGCCTTGCCTTCTATTTCTGTGACCTAGCTGGGTTTCAAAGGTAATGAGCAAAATGCCAGCTGAAGTCCAACAGTTCTGCAGATGCTCATTTCCTGAAATCAGACCCAAATCACGTTCTTTATATGCGGTGAGGATCTTAGCAGCTGATCACCTTTTACGTAAATTTCCAGCTAAGCTCTGCAGCCTGATTGCCCACCATATAACTTTCTTGCTGAAAGCAAAAGCCATTAATCTTTTTTCTACCTTTCTTAGTCTATCTGATGCTGTTGGACAAAATTCTTCTGACCTATTATTACAAGCTTCCAAATTGCTGGAAGGGTATTTGGCTCAAAGTTTTCTACTAAGTGCTCATGCAATGCTTTGAAATTTTGCCTGTGAATCATTAAACATTGGTTAGATGAATAAAAGAAAATCTAAATACCAGAATGTGGTGGGATTTCAATTCCCTACAAGATACAGTTTATGAATTATTCTGTATTATATTCAAGTCTTTCACAGAATTTTGGTGCAAAACAAATTTTTCTGCTGCTGAAATAATAAACAACAGTCTGATTTTACTGCAGTAACAGAATTCTAGAATCAGTTACACAGAAACATCATTTCTAGAACGGTCTATAAAGCTTCCAACAAGTGTTTTCAAGGGAAGAAGATTCACTGAAAATATGTCACAAAATTTTCTTTGAGGTGGGGATTTTTCAACTTAAAACTCTGAAGCCTTCAAAAAAAAGTAAGTTTTAGTTTTCCATTTTGAGGTGAAAAACTGGAATTGTTTTAAGACAAATTCCTTTTCTGTACAGGAAAATAAATGAGGGGAAGAGAGACTGATGTTATTTCTGTGTTGGAATGTATACTTTGGAAGACACAACAAGCTGAATGATTGTGCTTTAGTACTTCAAATAATGACAGAATAATTCAGAATTTCTTATGCTTCGCATCATTTCAGTCCATAAAATTCTGGCCTGAGTTGGAATAATGGTTCACTCAGAAATTCAAAGGCAAAATCGTGCAGAATAGGGGTACAATAAGAAGAGACCTATATCTTCAGGAGCACTGTTCAAGGCTTTATTAACAACTAAACAATTCTTTCAGTTGGTGCAGTGATAAAATTTGCCCTAAATTTATATTTTCATGGAATATTTGGGGAAGAAGCTAAAAGCCTTTGTTCTCAGGGTAACACAAGAGCTGCAATTACACCAAGCCCCTTATGGAGTATCCCGGTGGGAAGAAGACCCTTATGCAATGTCCTCTTCCACAAATCCAAACAAAATTCTGGCATAATACATTTCAGAGTGAAGATGCTGAATTCCCCTGCTACTTCAGCAGAACAAATCGGGATGCATACTTCTATCCTGCAAAACAGAGAAAGAGATGAAGGCCAGAGACAAAGGAGCAATAAAACTCTCTACAGTGAGAAAAATGAGATGGAGAAACTCCACAGTCTGCTGAAGAAAATTTGGTGTTCTCTTCTTTGTGACAGAAGATAAATCTTCTCAACGTCAAATATACTTCATAAACAATGGTTTGACCAGGAACTTTACTTCCTTCTGCTGGAGTTCTGTCCATCTGAAGACAAAGCAAGGTGCTGTGAAACACTTTAGAGAGCTTTTCTGCCAAGGTACAACACTGTATACCTAAAGCTCCTCAGTCTGGATATATGGAAAGACAAGATGGAGAATCAAGACCCCATTTTGAAAAGCTGAGTAGAAATTAATAAACTCTGTTTCCAAAGCGGAAATGCACTTGACATTATTGCAAGGCAAGAAGGGATGGCTTTGCACCAGGGAAGGTGTGATCTAGGTGGCCTAGTGGTGGCCTTTGGGTAGAGCCCTGCCATTAAGTCTCTAGGAAGGTCTTTCCATAAGAGGGAACCAGATGCGACCACTAACATGAAAGCAGAAGCCAAGACACAGCATTTGACCTCACTGCTGACTGTGTAGCTAACTGAATTACAACAGATGTTCACAAAGTTCAGCTTTCATCTGAATTTTAGAGCTTCAGCTGTAGAGCAGGGCCAAGCCTTTAATTTGTATTACCAGCACAGAATCATAGAATAATAAATGCTGGAAAATACCTTCAAGTTCATTTAGTTCAACCGTAACCCAAGTACCATGACCACCAAACTATATCCTCAAGTGGTACATTTACACACTTCTTGAACTCCTCCAAGAATGGCAACTCCACCACCTCCCTGGGCAGCCTGTTCCAACACCTGAAAACTCTTTCAGTAAAGAAATTTTTCTTAATACCCAATCTAAACTTTCCCTGACACAACTTAAACCCCATTTCCACTCATCCTATCACTAATTATGTGGGAGAAGATACCAACAGAAGTCTCACTCCAGCCTCCTTTGGGGTAGTTGTAGAGAGCAGTAAGATCTCCCCTCCCTTCTCTTCTCCAGACTAAACAACCCTCAGACACTCCTCATACAACACACCCTCCAAATCCCTCACCAGCCTCTTTGCTATTCTCTGGACATGCTCCAGAACCTCAATGTCCTTCTTACACTGTGGCAATCAGAACTGAACACAGTATCAAACTGCGACCCCTCGCCAGAGCCGTAAAAGCCATTGCCTCAATTAGCTCTAATTCCCACTCACTACAGGTCCTGGTCCCCACACACAGACCAAAGTCAAAGACAACTAAGCTCTACCTTCACCCTTCAGGAAGCAAATTTGAGGATGACCACCACACTGAACTGGCACATCCAGAGAAATCTAGCCTCCTAGGGTCAACACTAAATACATCCCAGGGATAAGCAGAGGTCTATCTCTGCTCTCCAGAGCCACTGAACCACTGAATTCTCACTTACTGGAAACTGCCTAGATACTCAAAAGTAGAGTTAAGAAAGCCCTTTCACACAAACCCACCAGGTGTCTTCTCCAGGAAACAGATTCAGGGTAGGAGACTTCCATGCTAGCGTTCCTCTAGAAGTTACCTTCAAATAGAATGCTGCAATCACACCCTAATGAGGGTTTCAACTTTCCCTAAAGGTGCAAAAATTATCAGAACTGTGGTTTTGCTGTTTTCTGGTCTGTCGGCTGGTTGCTCTGCAATAACATACTAAAAGCAGCTATAATTTTTAAGGGTGTGGGAAGTTTGGGTCATTGTCCTGCTGGTCCTATGGCAGAAAGACAAACACAGAATCTATTCTCTCCCATCTCCTTCATTTCCCCCCACCCCACTTCTTTCTCTGAACAGCATGAATGGCAGACTAAAGAATAATCCTGTTCGCAGTTAATGTGTACTAACAGGATTGAAAAAAACTGACTTAAGAAGCTTTCATCTGGGTCAGGACATACTGATACCATATTTAAAGATATATGCTCTGCACTCTTGTACAGAGATAAATGTTTTAACTCCAGACGTAAAAAAACCTCCACAAAACTAAAACACACTCCCATGAGACAGCGACTGAACTATTAAGACTACATGAAACAACTGCTACCCAAAATCTTTTCTTCACAGGTTATGGACTGCTGCAAACAAGTCAAAGAAAACATCTTCCCATACAAAACCAGCAGTGCAATAAGGATTTCTTTTCACTGGTTCTGGTGCCTACAGAACAAGATCAATTCATTATAGAAATTGTGTCCGTCATAAAGTCAGAAAAAGGGGACTATCCTTTCAGGTCACAGCCATCTCTGACAATTGCTAATCCACTCATGTCTTTGCAACAAGACAACTTTTGTGTTCCTCAAAGTCTTTTCCATATTGGATTTCTAACCCTGTTTCTTCAGTGGGTATCAATACCATACATTTTAGCTCTCTCCCATTAATGACAAAGAGGGTCTTCTGGACAAGTGCAAATCTCGGTCTTCAATTTCATAGTATCATAGTAGTAATCATAGAATCAGTCAGGGTTGGAAGGGACCACAAGGATCATCTAGTTCCAACTCCCCTGCCATGGCCAGGGACACCCCACACTAGATCAGGCTGGCCAGAGCCTCATCCAGCCTGGTCCTAAACACCTCCAGGGATGGGGCCTCAACCACCTCCCTGGACAACCCATTCCAGGGCTTCACCACTCTCATGGGGAAGAACTTCCTCCTCATGTCCAGCCTGAATCTCCCCACCTCCAGCTTCATTCCATTCCCCCTAGTCCTATCACTACCTGATGTCCTGAGAAGTCCCTCCCCAGCTTTATATAGGCCCCCTTCAGATACTGGAAGGCCACAATGAGGTCACCTCGGAGCCTTCTCTTCTCCAGACTGAACAGCCCCAATTCTTTCAGTCTGTCCTCATAGAAGAGGTGCTCCAGTCCTCTGAGCATCCTTGTGGCCCTTCTCTGGACATGTTCCAGCACATCCCTCTTGTAATAGGGGCTCCAGAACTGGACACAGTACTCCAGGTGGGAGTAATGTGGAATGATGGACATAAAGGATTTTTTTTTTTAATTAAGAGTTCCAAATATCACTACTGATAAAAAAACAGCACAAAACCAGTGGCTGTTATACTGGATGTTATAAAGCAGATAACTTTACCAGCCCAACTTTCAGAAGCCTTAATACCACGCTTGCATAGCTTGCACTATAACATGCCTGTATTATACATTCACTTTGACCATAATCCCAAAATCCTAAAAGTAAATTCAGCTCTTGCTTGTGTGTGTGTGTGTATGCAACAACTCATCCAGTTTCAGTGATGCTGAACCTGCTTATATTAGGCTTAAATTCAGTCCATAGACAACTTTCCAGGAGTTAAACTCTTGGATTTTTTTATATTCACAGAATCACAGAAAAACCTAGGCAAGGAGAGATATGTGGAGTGCATCTGATCCAACCTCCTGTTGAAATCAAGGCCTTGTATGAAGTTATGCAGGTATCTGTCAATCAGAGTCTCTAATCTTTCCAGTCAATAGGATCCTACCACTTCTCTGTGAAACACATCCCAATTGGTTCTCATAGTTCTTTTTTTCCCCTATAGTCAGACAGTGGCTCCCTGACACCGTTCATGCCTGGTGCCTGCATTCTGTCACCACCTTCCTGAGAAGAGAGCACTTTTATCTATAATTGCCTCCTAGTGAGTGGAAAACTGATTATTGTCCCTCAAAGCCTTCACTTCTCTAGGTTGGATAAACCCAATTTCTTCATCCTTCCTTCATATATCAAGTTCACTAATGCTCTAATCATCTTGGTGACACTTCCACTGAACACTCTTTAGTTGTGCAATCTCTCCTGAACTGAAGGATCAAAACTGGACACAGTATTGCAGCTGCGGCCTATCAATTGCCAGTAGCATGAAACAATCACATCTCTTGCTCTCCTGGCTGTAAACCAATAAAGCTGCACTGCTAGGTCAGGTCCAGCTTGCTGTCTAATGAGACTCTCTTGTCCTTCTCAAGTACACTACACTCCAACTGGTCAGAGACCAGGTTGATTTGCTGCTTGATTATTCCATACCAGGTGCAGATCTTCACATTTATCTCTGTTAAAACCTTGCTGAGCCAGCCTTTCAATATGTTAATGTCTCTGTATGGTGGGGCTTTTCTTTCTCACATCCTACCTCATTTCCCATTCTTGCATCACTTGCAAGCTTGGCCTTTCATCCAGATTGTTTATAAAAATATTAAATGGAATCAAACCCATTGTCAATCCCTGTCATGGCTAGTTGCAAATCTGACTTTGAGCCATTAGGTACCAACAACTTTGAGCTCAGCAGTCTAGCCAGTTCTCCATGCAAATTCTGGCCATTATGAAATCTGTATCTTACCAGGCTGTCAACAAGGATGTTGTGGAAAACCAAGCTAAATGACTTGCTAAAGTTGAGGTAGATGTCCAAAATACCACTACCCTTCATTGACCAAGTTGTTTCATAATACAAGTCAATGGGGCACATTTTACCTTTTTGCTTCTACCAGTTACTTTCCCGACCTTTGTGTGCCCAAGAAAGAGCTTCTTTGAAGACCCATTGGATATTTTTCTTCCAGGAACTGAAATGAGGATGACTGGTCTCTCTTCTCCCAAAACATCTTTTTGCCTACTTTATAAATGGGTATAATATTGGCTCTTTTCCTATCATCAATTTCCAAAGCACTGATCATATCAGCCTTTTGTGTGTCATTTTTGACATAACTTGCCATGCCCATTTAGCAGCAGGCCTCCACCTTCCTTGTACTTCTGGTTGCTACTAATATGCCTATAGTAGCCTTCCTTGTTTTCTTGATATATTGTGAAGGAAGCCTTAAAGTCTTCCAACACTTCCAAAATCCTTTGGCCTCCAAAGCAGACTCTTCTGGGATGGTTCCTAAAAGCTCCATAAGTCAAGCTAAAAACTGTTCCTATAAAGTGCTGAGTCTTTATTCTGCTACCTACCTTCTTCTGCCTCTGAAGATATTAAACTCTACAACTGTATCATCTCTGCAGCTCAGGCTGCTTTTGAAAGTCATAATAATAGAAACAGGTGTTATTGCTATCTACAGGTCATACAGGATAATGAGAGGATACAGGCCATCTATCTACAGGCCATAAAATCAGATGTAAACTCCTTGTCCAGCTACCTTTATACAGCAAGTTTAATAGCATCATTAGGTACTGGATAACACACACCTCACCCATCTTCCTAAGAGCTCAGTAGGAGTCTCTGGTTAAAGCTCAGACTGCAGGAAAACTTGCAACTAAACACATGATCCACATGACTGCACCTCCCTTTCCCACACTACATATTCTGAGCGACAAATTGTCCCCAAAACTGAGAAGAAAGCAAATGACACATTTTAAACTGAAATTCTTGAGAAAAATCTTGGGTTTCCTACAGCCAAAAGTAAAATTCTTATCAATCTTTCCGAAGCCAGGATTTTACAGTCTTTTCTCCTGCTGGAAGAACATTAGAATGCAAATTCTAAAGGCTACATCCTGTCCCATGTTTAAATTGCATTACAGCTGAAGAATCCCTTCTAATTCATTTAGACTACTTATAAACACAGACAGTGTTTACAATAAATACAGGTGACATACAAGTTCCCCATTGAAAGTTCATCTGTCACACAGTAATGGCTGAATACCAAACTTTGGAACTGCAGAGGCTTTAATCAAGAAAATGCTTTGCTTGCTATCATATCTCAACCAACTGGGATTATTTCTAAGAACAATTATTTACTGTAATGGAAATGTGATGACACCAAATTAGCTAAAACAATCAGAGGTCCTCATAACAACATTTTTGTTCTTCCTGTTATTCCAAACAACCTACAGCACAATACTAAGAACTTCCCACTCCCCGCCCCACTCATCTTTTTGTGTGTGTGATTCTCTGTCACAACCATTTCCAAAGGCTAGAGTTTAAAGCAACCTCAATCTGTTCAGTAAGACTTAGAAATTAAACAGTTACTGTGCTTTGCAAGGTCCTTTGATCAAGTTTTGCAGGTGGAAACCAAGGACTGGTGCCAAGTTGAGTCTGGGATTTCTAAATGGCAAAAATCAGAAATGTGTTATCTCAGACTCTTTCCAGATTAAATGCACTTTTCTCTTCCAGAGGCTGGCAACAACAGGATTTCTAACCCCAGTCCTTTCTGTTTCTGCATCTTGCCTTGTAATACTGCACAGATGAGAGATTTTCTAAGAACTTTTGAGAATTAAAAGCCTTTTGCAATAGTATCTTCTCTTCCACCAGCTTCTGACCTAACACCATAGTTAAAATGAAAATAAAGGACAAATAACCTAATTTAGTGAGCTAGTCCTTTGTGCTTTATTACAAACAGCTCTACCAATTCTCACAAGAATATTTGCAGGCTTTCATTATTTCTTTCCTAAAGATCCCACAGTCAAGTGAAAGCTTTCAACAGAAAGCGTTAGGAACAGAACATGTGTGAATTTTTTGAGAAGCTGAGAATATTTGAAGCAGTGTCAGGATTTTATGATGCTTGGCTCATGCTTTATGAAGCTCACAATTGGTAATACATTCACATTGCCATAACTTGTAGCAATATTGCTGTCCTCATCCTGCTCTCAACAAAACACCCAGAGTCAGAAAAATATCTTTCCGGATGCCAATTCTATTCCAAAAAGATTTTTCTAAAAACTACCAAATGAAAAGCAAACCTAATGTCTTCCCTTCAGACTTGATAATTCTTATGGTGTCTTCTTTCAGGGTTCATCCCTTTCTGAGACTCTAGCTGTACTTATGTACCATCAACTGCAACCTTCCATTCACTGGTAGTGATGCAGCTGCGTCTTTAGACACAGCATGACCCTTTTAATGTGGCAAGCTACTAAAGACACACACTATCTACCTGTTAGAATTGCCTTTCCATAGTACACATATTATTTGCTGCATCTGTTTTCTCAATATCAAAATGAAAGACATTTTTCTTACCCTCAATTTCTTCATATTTCATGCAATTTGTTGGAATAAAATGTGAGTGTAACATCCTGTGCAAACGATTCCAAAACGTTCTAAATGAAGTGAAAAAGACATCATTCTCTAGAGTAGAAAAAGGAAGAGCCCTGTGAAACCAGACACCCACATAACTGCTTTAAGATGAGGTCATCAATATCTGCAAATTTGATCTCTTCGGGGCATATACAGATGGGCAACATGACATTGGTTTTGGCACTGGAGTCTTTGGGATTTGCAGTAAAGGCCTTTAATATATGTGATATAATTAAATTACACCAATAAAATGAGCAGCTTAACGTTGCATTGCTTTTTACTCAATTTACACAGTGATCTTGAAGTAATTGGGACTCATCTCATCCTTTTGCTATACTGTTTACTGTGGAGTGACAACATAGACAACAATAATGCTGTTTTGTTCTTAATATTTAGACAGCAGGTAAAACAATTCAGCTTTCCAAATGCTGCAAAGATACAAATTAATCTTCATAAACTTCAGATCTACACATTCCAAAACACAGAAGAAAAAAAAAGCTGTTAATTGAAATTCAGAAATTCAACTTTGTATGTCAAAAATGTTTTCTTTCATTTTGCGTTTCCACTCAGCATCATTCATCAGACAATCATGCCACAGGACTCTGCCTCTTGAGACAGCAAGGAACCCAAACTGAAACAAATTCTCACCAGTAAGGTCCCGGATGACTGGAAACTGGCCAATGTGATCCCCATCCACAAGAAGGGTCGGATGGAGGAACCTGGAAATTACAGGCCAGTCAGCCTGACCTCAGTGCCAGGGAAAATTATGGAACGGATTATCTTGGCGGCAATAACTGCGCACCTGAAGGACGGCCGAGGGCTCAGGTCCAGCCAACATGGATTTAGGAAGGGCAGATCCCGCCTCTCCAGCCTGATCTCCTTCTATGATCAGGTGACCTGCCTGGTGGATGTGGGGAGGCCTGTGGATGTGGTCTACCTGGACTTCAGCAAGGCCTTTGACACCATCCCCCACAGCAAAATGCTGGCTAAGCTGTCAGCTCATGGTTTGGACAACAACACTCTGTGCTGGGTTAGGAACTGGCTGGAGGGCCGGGCCCAGAGAGTGGTGGTGAATGGTGCCAGTCACCAGTGACGTCCCCAGGGATCAGTGCTGGGCCCCATCCTATTTAATATCTTCATTGATGATCTGGATGAGGGGATTGAAACAGTCATCAGCAAATTTGCAGATGACACCAAGTTGGGAGCGGATGTTGATCAGTTAGAGAGAAGAAGGGCTCTGCAGAGGGACCTTGACTGACTAGACAGATGGGCGGAGTCCAATATGATGACATTCAACAAATCCAAGTGCCGGGTGCTGCACTTTGGCCACAGCAACCCCATACAGTGCTACAGTGACCTCATTGCTCTCTACAGCTACCTGAAAGGTGGTTGTAGCCAGGAAGGGGTTGGTCTCTTCTCTCTAGCAACCAGCACCAGGACAAGGGGACACAGTCTCAAAGGGAACTTTAGGCTCGAGGTGAGGAGAAAGTTCTTCACGGAGAGAGTCATTCGCCATTGGAATGTGCTGCCCAGGGAGGTGGTGGAGTCACCGTCCCTGGAGGTGTTCAAGAGGGGATTAGACGTGGTGCTTGGTGCCATAGTCTAGTCATGGGGTCTGTGGTGACAGGTTGGACTCAATGATCTTTGAGGTCTCTTCCAATCTTGGCGATACTGTGATACTTGTATGAAAGCATATTTCTTAAACAT
The DNA here is from genome assembly GCA_033816785.1 of Picus viridis. Taxonomy (NCBI): domain Eukaryota; kingdom Metazoa; phylum Chordata; class Aves; order Piciformes; family Picidae; genus Picus; species Picus viridis. The sequence continues at coordinate 41,866,980 of CM066575.1, read as the reverse complement.
ACACGTTAGCAAGATAGTGGTTTGTACTGGTTCCTTGTCGAGAATAATGTAGCAATAAAGTATTATTCATGATGCTATGGAGAGTGGCAAAAGCAATCTACCTGAGGATATGATAAATAAATGTGGAAACAGATTGAAAGTATTTATTTATGATACTAAAAAAAAAGCTTTCAGCTTTTTAGCCCTTGTGACAGACAAGCGATAGCAACTATGCACATTTCTCTATAGCGTTCAGTCTACTAGAGAGAAGCAAAGCTTGAATGGCCTAAGTGTTCAGGGCTTCTCTGATTTTTTTTTGCCTGAATTACTGTGAATGCTCCCACGTGCTGGACAGTCACAACAAAAAAGAATAAGATGTCAGCAAGAGAAATGAGCAAAAGGAGGTGGTGCTTGCATTCCTACAGTAAAAATTGCCCCCCTTTTTTTTTTTTTCTTTCCAAACTTTCACCTTTCAACACTGCATTGATGTACCACAGCTGGCATTACTACGGAGCTATAAGGCAGAATACCTGGGACAGCTCTGAGAAGAGGCTAAGGCAATTTAGTCTCCATGCCTAATTCCTCTCAAATCTAATGAACAAAAATTATCTACTACCCTGATACAAATGAGAAGGAAATAACAAAACATTGCCCATTTCTGCTAAGCAGGGTTCACTTTCAACTAGTATGATTATTTGTCATTTAAACATACAGTGTCTCAGAAGTTGCCAAGCTGTCAATGCTTTTCAATGATAAGAAAAGGCAAGGCAGGCTGAAGTTTCTCTTTTCCTGAAGTGTGAAATGTGTCTGAGTGGCAGTCTCTACTCTGTAACTTAAAGCATCTGCACTATCTCTTTTGTAATGTATAATACCCACTGTGGCAGTTGAAACAAGGTAGGGAGATGCTCCTTACACCTCCTGTTAACTCAGACAAGAGTCACATTGCCAGAGATAATTAAGTCTCACAGTTTATACAGAATGGCAGAAAACATCTGATTGGAAGAGACCTCAAAAATCACACAGTCCAACCCCCAACCAAGCACTGCAGGGTCAACACTAAACCATGTCCCTATGCACCAGGTCCACATGCTGCTTAAACACCACCAGAGATGGTGACTCTACCACTGTCCTGGGCAGACCAGTGTTTGAGAACACTCTCTGTGAAAAAATATTTCCTAACATCCAGCCTGAACCTTCCCTGGCACAGCTTGTGTCCATTTCCTCAAGTCCTGTCACTTGTCATCAAGGAGAGCTGCCGCCTCCTAACTCCAACCTCCCTTCACGTAGTTGTAGAGAGCCCCTCAGCCTCCTCTTCTCCAGACTGATCATCCCTGGCTCCCTTCTGACCCTCCTCCTAGGCCATGTGCTTCAGGCCCTTCACCAGCCTCCTTGCCTTTCTCCAGCAATGTCCCTCCTGTAGTGAGTGGCACAGAATTGAACACAGAACTCAAGACGTGGCTTCACCAGTGCTGAGTATAGGGGATGATCGCCTCCCTGTCCCTGCTGGCCACCATGTTTCTAATACACTGGGCTTGTTTAGAAATAGACATCATCCGACTTTCTGTTTTAACTCTGTTTCTTCATACCTCCTCTCCAAATGTTTTTGGTCATTATTGGTAAACATATTCTGGTTCTCACAGCTCTCATTTTAAGTGTGCAGTTCATAACAGATGTTACAACCACTGCAACAGATAAATCTGTCTTTCAGGATAGGTCATCTTCTCTCTTGCAAAATGGAAGGAATGCACTCAGAAATCTAGTGGAGGGCCATATCTGAAGCCTGACACAGAACTGCTGAATGTAACTTCCTCTATCACATTGCCCAAACTTCAGAAATTCATGGACTACACGGTGTCCCTTCTGTCTAGCTTGGATTCCTAAGAAGGTCCTTCATATCCCAGCTGGGCTCTACCTTCCCAGTCATACTCTGATCCTTGCAGGCAGTGTTTCATTGAAAATACAGCAAGATCTTGGGCCGTATCTTCTCTTCACAATTTCCTTCTGTCAGGAAGGTTCATAGCATTCATCCTTCTCCACCTCTTTGGTTGCCTCCTACCCTACATGCTCAGAGCCTTGTGATCAGCAGTAACTGAAGATCAGAGCTGCAGAAAAAAAGGAGCTGCTCTTCCACAAAATAGGGGGGCACATGTAGAAGGACTAGCTTTCTGCATAAATTGCAAAATAGTCCTCATATTTTCTCACTGCTTACAAGCTGCCCTCATTAGCACATAACTGACATGAAATTTGGTGCTTTGAAGTCCAGTCCATGAAAAGTGGAAAAAAAGTCTAGTGGGGTTTTACCTTTATTTTACTGATTTGGCAACAGAAATTTGAATGGAGTAGGCTCACATGGAAACCAAACTGTAACTACTTTACCTGCTTATTTTATAATTTTTAGTTCATTTCTCATTAATAATTGTGTGGAGCCCTAATGACCATGAAAATATAGAATGAGGTATTTTTCACTCCTCTTCCAGCTGGGCAGATCTCTGAATTATTTCTCCTCATTAAGTAAAAAACCTTCCATTTGGTTGGCATGACAGTGACATAGGATCTCTCTACAGCTGTTTCAAAGGCTGCTGGAAACGACAGAGCTTTCTGCATGGGAAACAAGAGTCTGTAACTCCACATTATTAGAAGTTATGTGGGTAAACCCCCACTCATTGAAGTAGTTCAGCATCAAATTAACAGCCAGCAGTTTTCTAATTCACCATAGCAACAACACTTTAATGGCAATGAAGTGAGAACAGCCTGCTAAAGTGGACTGTGTGTTGGGGACAGCAGATGAAGCAGCCAACAGCTTCTACTTTACATTTGCTGCATACAGAGCTTTGTTAGGCTCGGTGCAAGATCAACAAAAGATAAAAGGCAAGAAGATGTGGTGTATGATACGTCCTTTAAGTACTTGTGAAAAGTCTCTAGTATGTTTTTGCAAGTTCCACTAGCACTACAGTTGCCGTGCAGGGGAAACATTCAGCATTTCAACATCCTAATAGGAAATAATACCACAGTCTCTCCAATGAAAGACCAATGAATTGTGGAATTTTGTATTTTCTTAACATATAAAGTAAGGAATTAAAAAGAAAAAAATAATGTATTACCTCCAAATCTAGCTAGAGACATATGTAACAGAACTGAAAGTAAACTGTTGCTATAGGATAGACTCTGTGAAGATAACGGATTGCATTGGGAACAGGGACACCTCCAACTAGACTATGATGCCCAAGCCCACATCGAGTCTGATGTTGGATGTCTCCACAGACAGGGTCTCAACCACACCCCTAGGCAACCTGTTCCACTCATTATAAAGAACTTCCTCCTTACATCTAATCTAAACCCACCCTGCTTCATTTTCAAACCATTGCCCATTATCCCAAGTCCTTCTAATCAGTCCTTCCCCAACCTTCCTGTAGGTCCCCTTAAGATATTGAAATGTAGTTTTAAGGTCTCCCCGAAGCCTTCTCTTCTCCAGGCTGAACAGCACGAATTGTTTCAGCCTGTCTTCATAGCAGAAGTGCTCCAGCCTTCTATCATCTTTGTGCATTGCTTTACAAATGAAAATGAAGTCATGCTAATATGCAGCAGTACGCAGTAGGCCAACACTTAACCCCCCTATGAAATGTCGTAGAAGACAGCATGCTGCGTTACAATTTGCAGAGTGTGCATAGGTCCCAGAGGTTTTGAGCTCTCACACAGAAATACTCATGGAGTCCTATTTACATCACTTGAACAAAGTGAATATAAAATCTGAAAGAAATTCCAGGTTGCAAGCCAATATACTATACCAGGTTGCCACTCACACATATTCTACCCTCTTTGTCTCATCCCTCCCTAAAAAACTTTTATCTCTTCTATAACCAACTGCTATTTTTTATAAAATTTTGTGTTTCAAAATATCCTTTCAGAACCACTAAAACCATTAGAAGAAGATAACATCAAGCACAAGATTGATGTCAAATAACTGAACAGATCAAATCACTTCCATAATAGTGGCATGAGATCGCTCATGTTTAACTAACTGGGAAGAGAAGCAACAATATGACAACCAGAAAAAAATAATCTTTAAACATAAAGAGCAAGGGGGGAAATGAAAATGAATGTAATATCGTGGAGCAAACAAAGTGCAACTCTAAGCTGGGAAGTGAAATACCTTGGCAACGTGTGAGATACTTGGAAGTGGTAAAACTTGAGACTTCGGCTTCATGGCAATGGTTTTATACCCAGTACTTACATCATTCCACACTCAATTTATATTGAGTTTCACTGACCTCACAGACAACCCCACCAGTGAAAGCCATTTCATCTTAATAAAATTACTTCTTTCTGGCCTGTGATAACTCAGTCACCATTAGGTGCTCAAGCCTGCTTTCCTTGTAACCATTTTATAACAGTAGATCATCATATCTTGGGTGATACATGACTAAACACTTTCAAAATTTTTGTACACACACAAAGCTAGTACCAAACACACACATGTTCTGTTGGCACAGAAATAAAAGATAACCTTGGGTATTCTTAATGCATAAGGTATGAAGGATTAATTACCCTTTCTGTCACAGAAACTAGATGGACTCAGAACTTGAACTGAAGAAGACTTTTTTTCCTGAAGTACCTACACTGTTTACACCTCACATATAATTGCAAATGCAATTACACTTTACCTTGTTTGTGTTTTCAACTCAAGTATGAGCAATATGTGATGACTGCTCAAATTCAGGACCTGGGATTTATTTTTACAACATCTCCAATTTCATATTGCTCCTCTTTCTATCACTCCGAGACAGCACAAGAGTGGATAGAAGATTAGAAATTATGTATTTTGTAAGTATCTAAGGCAGTCTGTGCAGTTTTAAACTGTCTTAACCTCATAGAAGCAGGTGGTACACTTGTCCTATTATCATTCTGACCACATTAACAGGAGGCAAATCCAGCTTTTTATAGAGGACTAAAAATCTTTACAACAGTAATACATATAAATCTTATCCTTCTAGCAACACTTGCGAAATTTCATCATCCTCCTCTTCTCAAGAAGTGTCCTAAGACTATGAGGAATGGAAAAAAACAACCCACACACATTCAGAGGAGTGCAGCTGATCTAATAGCTTCCTCTTCCCAGCCTGAGCCATTCTAAGCAGTCCTTTGAACTGGTGCCCTTTCAGATTCAAATAGTATGACTAGTAATTGCCCTGTACATCTCAGAACCTGCTATGCCCATTAAGATATACTTAGTTTTCCTTCCACCTCTTATTACATCAAGCACGAGGCACCTTTTCTTAATGATCTCCTATAAGAAAACTTATTTACCTTATCTCTCATTCCTTATGTAGCCTTTAGCTGAGTTACAGTAAGCAACCCAGAGGGGTTGTGGCTAGCATGCAGAACAGACATGTTTGTTCCTCTGTTCATTTAAGCCTACTAAGGCTTGTATTAAAGAGCTTTTAAAGATAATTGAGAAGCTCAACCTTCTTGTTTATCCAAGCTCTTGAAAATCTCATCTTCCTTTTACTTTAATCTGGTAAGCCTTTGATGTTAGTTGTTAACCTGCTTATATTTATCAACAACACAAAATTCACATTACTACAGAGAAACAGCAAGCCCCTGCTTTGTTCATGGGCTGGAACAGAGTAGGACAAGAGTGGAAAGGGAAGCTTTATTGAACCAATTTCCATAAGTGCATCCTTTACACTTGAAGGGTTTGCTTTTACCACAGGATATTTGAACAAGTTACCGCTTTCAAAAAGTGTTGTAAACACAGAGGTGTTTATAGACCAGGAAATATTTAATTGGAGAAACACTGGAAAGAAAAAAAAAAAAAGATAAGAGATTCGAGGAAAACGAAGGCACTGTTGACTTTACAATTGTCTGTTTCTTAAGGTTTTCATACTTGTAGACATTCCCTTGGTGAGGTCATTTTAAGTACCTTTGTTTCCCACAGATGTTTTTACAGGTCACAGGGGCTCCACAATAACATGGCACATCCTCATCCCATTTAAACTGGCTGATTTCAGGCACACCAGAAACAGAAGCACCATTCTGCTGTGTCAGTACTTCAGGGTTTAAGCCTCCTATAGGACACAGGCAATCACAGCAGTGGTTTTCTAAAAAAGCCACTCGAGGCCCCAGGGCTCTCCACCAAGTAAGGTGGTGCCAAGACCCCGACCACCAAGTACTTCAGATAACAGAAACCAATACAGTGGCTTTGAAGTTACCTACATTATGTCCCACATTTCACATGGAGCTGGCATGAGCCAATTTCTAGGGAAAAGGGGAAGGGGAAAAAAGTGCTCTTCAGAGCGCTCAGCGGTGTTCCACAAATCACTTAGAAAAGCTGATGCCAGACAGCCACAACGTTTGTACTGATGACCTGGCTATTTATAGTCAGAGGAAAAGCAGAAGCATACTTCCTCTGCTTTCCACTTCAGTACTTCCACCCTTTAAGGCCTCAGTTAGGAACATACCTAGATTACAGCCACTGATCCTTTGCCATCAAATCACCCAGGGCAAAGTGCAAGTATGAAGCAGGAGGTAACTGGTGAGCCCAACTTTGCTTGAATTTACACAGTGCCTTGTTGGCATTCAGAGTTCACACTGCTGCAGCCAAGGTGGGCCAGCAAGAATAAAAGCAACAAATGGGAATAGTTGTGTAGCAAGCAAGATTAATATGACTTGTGGCTCCCTCCTTCGACATTCACCAAGTCTTTTCACTTGGTGCAGAATAAAGTTATCCCTGAAAGGAAACAAAAGTCAATTCACACTTGTCCCACACAATGTGAGCAGCATGTGAAAAGTTTCGTAGATACCACAATGTCTGTCTAAAGGTCCAATAACAGCATCAAAAGAATCCTGGAAAGTATGAATGAAAGATACCTATCTCTGCTAGACCCTAAGGAACTACCTATGTGTAAATATATGTTTACCACTATTGCACTTTTAGACAAGTCAGAAAGGGTGATCCGGGTGAAAGGGAAATGCTAATTGCAGCACTCTCAAAAAGTCCTTCTCAGGGTTCCAAAAAAAAGCAGCTAGATTCTCTCCTCAGGTTCAAAGCACCCTCACTGTGCTGGACCAACAGAGCAGCACAGTTTGAAGTTGAAAAGAAGGATACTGTGGCTGCTGTTCTTTGAAGAGTGAAATAAGAAATAGTAGCATTTAAGAAGCTTGAAAACTACTTTTAGAAATATGCACCTTTTTCTGAGGAAAAAAATATGTACATTTTTAAATGGTAGAGAAAGTGGGAGGAAATATTTTATGAAACTTTGTTTCGGTGATTCATATTCCATGGACAGCACCTTTTCCACCTTCATTATTTCTCCTACCCAGGAAAGAGATTCATTTCTCTGTGTTTTTAAGCATTACATATGCTGGGAAATGACAAGTTCTTGCTTTACACATACATGCATGTATAGAGTGTGCATATGTGATTGTAGAAATGTATACACACATGTATAAACACTTCTCCAGCAGAGATATAGAATTAACCAGGTTGGAAGAGACCTTTGAGATCATTGATTCCAACCTATCATCCAACACTATCTAATCAACTAAACCATGGCACCAAGCACCCCATCAAGTCTCTTCCTAAACACCTCCAGTGATTCCACCACCCCCTGGGCAGCCCATCCAGTCAGAATAGAATAGAATAGATACATATCTATTTAAGAGACCAAACATGTACACACTTACACGTAGTAAATGGAGTAAATTTATACCCTGACAGTAGTGCATATATTTAACCTTCCATATGCAAATAAATCTATACATTTAAACTTGAACACCAGTAAACATGCATCATTTCCCTCTAGTAGTCAAAGTTTTACCTAGGATTTATGTGCAAATTTTTCCTCAGCCCACACCAGCACAAGAGAAAGCAAGAGCAAGCCCCATATATTCTCCTTTACCCTCCAAAAAGGGGAGTTTTGCCTACAGCCAAAAACAATGTGAAATTGCCTCTGAGATATCTGTTAACAAAAGAATAAATTGTCTAGTGCTGATCACCACAGCTAGGAAATGTTACTGAAGAAGCAAACATTGTTTTTCTTGGTACTGTTGTACTTTTGGAATATTAGGAACATTACTGAGGATGGTCAGCATTGTATTAAACCAGAAAAATCCATCCAGCCCAGCACCTCATCTGTAACAGCGGTAAAACAACAAACCAATAACCACAACAAAAACACAAACCCAATAAAACTAACACCAAAACCAAAACAAAAACACATGAAAACCCCCACAAAGAACAAAGAACAGCATGACAAGCATATATTTATTCGGGTTTATTCTCTGCCATGACACCATTTGCTTTAGGGTCCCCTCCATGCACGATTCCCAAGAGTACAGTCTGGATTGTCCTGATCTGGTATCAATTCACAGATTTTTGTTACAGATGCAAATCCACAGGAACAACACCAGGCTGTACAGAGTTTAATACACAGCACATAAAAGGGGTTGGAGCTAAGTTTATCTCTGGACAAGAGACTTCTTTGGAGTAGGATCATGCCTTCTACCAGAGGCAGCGACAAACTGAGAGGTAGGAGTTCAGGCTGAGGACTCAAGGTGCCTCCTTGCTATCACAGAAGCAGCTCTCAAAAGAGAGCACTGCAAACTGACACAGACCATGAGAAACAAAAGCACAAGGTAAGGGAATACATGTGATTCCCTCTCTTTGCACATTTGACGATCGGCCCAACATCGACAAAAAAAAAAAAAAAACCATGCTGATGCTGCTTTTGACTTAAAGATGAGCTTGGGAAGTAGACCCAAGTTTTCCAGTTATGTCTCTTTTCTACTCCCAGGAGCATGAGATTACACAAATACCCCTTAATCAGGGTCAATTTCACTTCTACTACTATAACACCACACCATGTTGAGATTTCTGCTGACAATTTTCAAATTTGAGAAGCCGTAAATAAAAGCCAGTTCTGAATTTCTTCCAGGTGCCAAATTTCACCTTATGTTGTTGCTCTGAGCTGGATGCAGGCAGCAAATCACAGAACAGCTGAGGCTAGAATGGATCTCTGGAGGTCATCTTGTCCAGTTTCCCTGATCAAGTAGGGTCACCTAGAGAATGTTGCCCAGCAACATATCTAGGCAGCTTTTGAACTGAATGAGTACTGAGACTCCACCACCTCTTGAGCCAGCCTGTTCCAGTGGGTCAAATTGGGAGTTACATGCACACATGACTAAGCAGAAGGAAAACAGGAGAGAAAAGTGTCCTGGATCTCTCCCACCACAACCATGAGCTTGTGGTTTGTGCCCCATAACTCCATACCCAGATGATGATGCTTGTTAGGGCTATTCCCAATCCCAGACTGTTCTCAGTCCAGTCTTGGATAAATCACTTGAGATACTTGTCCCAGTCAAAACATATAAGCTGTGTCACTGTTTTAGCAGATACAATTTACACACAGAAACTGCCAGAGTGGCTGAGATCAATGATTAGTACAAACTTCTATCCCAGCTGAGAGTGTAAATGGGCAGCCAGTTACTGGCTTACATCCTTGGGGCAAGGCATTCATATCCCTCATGAATGTTTACTCCAACTAGCAAAACAGAGTATTTTTGCCCCATGCAAGCCTGAATCCTCATTTCTGTGGTACTAAATTTACTGTCTCCGCTGTAATAACTCGATCTGTTTGTTTGGGGTTTTTTTTTGGTGCAAACCATCCCTTCATTTAGGCATGAATGGGGCAGTGCTGACCAGAAACATATGCTACTTGGAAAAACAATGTCAAATGCAGTAACACGGTTTTGTATGGACATCTAAAAGCATTACATTTGCTCAAGATAATTCCCCTCCTTACTACATGTACCACTGTACAGCTTTCTGGTGAACTGCCCTCTTGACTTAGAAAAAAGGAAAAACCAGAATGCTGGAAAATCTCATGTGGCTTCACAAAGGGTCCACTCAGGAAAAAGGAGTCTCACAGATATTTTAAGAGTCTTGAGCAGCAATATTGCAGATTTAACAAGGTATGACAATGTGCCAGAATACGAACATTTCATTTTGGATCACAATGAACTGGATAAGCGCACCACTATGTTTATCTTGGCTTGTTTAACTTGAACATGTTGTTTTCAGTATACACAGTTGTGATACTCTACCACTGAATTTATTAATGGATAATATCCCATGTAAATTCATTAGCATCACTTACATCCCAGTGTTCAGAACTGTATAAAGTACTAGCAACAGAAGACAACAGATTTGGTCCCCAGTGAAAGTGTCAGGGTTCCTCACGGGAAGGAACATGACATGTACAGTCAAAACCAGAAATTTGCAGTTAAAGTACTTTTCTGTCCTTCCCTATAAAACTCACAGAAAACAACAGAAATTATTTATAGAGTCCCAACTGGACTTCATATAGTCATCTAATCCCTATCTCTTCCCAAGGAAAAATTAAATTACACCCAGTTTAGGTCACCTGATCTTTTCCTCCATTCATCCAGTGTTGTCCTGTCTTAGAGTTGCATTTTATGTACGTGTCATGTCTTATATAGCCTAAGTCACAAGGTGCCCCCAGTTTATCATCCACCACTATGAAAATTAATCATCTTAATGCTGAGAGCATCTGTTCACCCTGCTTTCCAGCTAGCAGAAATTTCTATTTAACCCTATCATAATTATTCACACTCCTGGTGTTTATCTCACCTACACACAGTTTACAGAACTTATCTTGAACAGCAGGGCTGATGTGAATTTCCCTGCACTGTATGTGGCTCTTTACTTATACACTGGCATTTAGAAATGGTAGATCAATCTGGTAGTTCTCACCAAGCAATAGTGGGGTGCTGGTAAATGGAAATAAATTGTCAAAAAATGAAGCTCAAAGGAAATATATAAAAAATTTAGGAGACAGATATAAAAATTTAAGAAACCCAAACTACACTTGCAAGATCTATGTTTTTCATCCACTGCATTCCATTCCACTTTTGCAGTTCCAATCAAAGAGATTGGGTTCAGTCATTCTTCACAGGAGCATGATTTATTTCTCATAGGAGCCATAAAGTCAAACCCATAAAATGTAAAGCCTGTTTCAGGTTTTTGTTGAGATTTCTTTTGTCCCATTCAGGTATGGGCTCTGCTTCTTCACAACTGAAATCAGTTGTATTAAACTAAACAAAGACATTCCTGAACAATACATGTGAAGTGTGACTAAATTCTTGTCTCCAGTACCTCTCAAGCACTGCTAAAAACCAGACTTCCTTTAGTTATTCTAGTGACAGAAAAGTCTTGTCCCACCATGTGGTATTAGGTCCCATAGCAGTTTTAACCGATTCCTTAATGCTTCTCTTTTGTACTTCCCAGCACGTGGGTTTTGTTTTGAGTTTTGGTGAGGGTTTTCTGTAGTGAAATTCACTGTGGGGGCTGTTTGCCTCAAGGACAAACATCTAGTTTCCTTTCTCAAAAGTCCTGTTAACATGACCAAGAGATACATCTGACTGAAAGAAAGGGCATGAACTGTGGGGTATTTCAGTTGTTTGTCTGGGGGTTTTGTGTGTATGTTTTTGTTTGTTGTTTTAAAAAAGCAAGGGGCAAAAGTAGTGAGTTAAGAATTCACATGATCTGCATTCAATGCTAGAATTACACCAATGTCCCTCAGGCCTGAACCTAAATAAATATCAGGATCCTAGACACTGCTACTGACATTACATTACATTGAGTAATAATTTCCTTCCTCCTTAATCCAAGAAAGTCCCAGCATGAAGTACATAATATATAACACTGATTAGAGACTGGGAACATCACCACAAATTCCAGAGATTAGTGTCTACAGATCAGACACTCAGATGGCTGGGAGAAGATGCTTTATCAGCTACTAGAAAACATATGCAACTTTGATCCTGCTGTTTCATGTTGGGCTTCTGTTTCTTTTGGCATGTGTTTGCAGTATCAAATGCCACAATACTGATGAATGCTCAAAGACCAGATGATATCACTAGCAGTGCAAACCAAACAAATTCCAAGATGTCTAGCAATAGAGTTCAGACTCACCCTTGTAAAACCATATCCACTGAGAAAAATACATTCTACTGCACTTTGAAACCCTGCCCTGGAATTCCTCCCATCCCTTCATTAGTCTATAAAGGTTAGTGCTGAAATGTAGTAAACAGGCATTAATAGAGATCATATTCATCTTCAGAAATGAGCAACCGCTGCCTTTGCAAAGCCATGTTGACATTTTGCCACCCTGCTCTGCTGCCAGTAAAATTTGGTAATTTAATGAAGCAGTGATCTAACAAATACCCAAACCTCAGTGGATTATTCAGCATCAAGGTTTGCATTACAGTGTGTGAAAAAAGGATTAAAGAAGCATTTTTTTAGTTATAGAAAACCCTGAGCACTGGATTAAAGTGCAACATAGCTGGCAAGAAGGATACAGTATCTACAGAATTTAAGGGCAACCTGCTTCTATCAGGCCCTCCAGCTTTAATTTCAATACAGCATTTCCTTCTTAATCCCTTGTTGGTCAGCAGTAATGCTGTTGGATTAGACTGGCCATCAGGCTGTGGTTATTTACATAAAAATTAGGCAAATGTCTTTAATAAGGAAAAAATTACATGGCTGCTGGATATTGGAGAGGTTTCATAACTTTGAACCCCTCTTCTGTGAATCTTTGCTAAATTTTAAAGATTAGGAGAACTCCTTTTCACTCCTAGCAGCCAGCAAAAATTTTGAGCTGTTATCTGCCACAGCAAGAACTTCACATTGAAAACTGAGGGTCTCAGCAAGTGTGTCTACACCAAGTTAACACTTCATTGCTCATAAAACAGAGCAGATGCTCAGCTGGTTGAAATTGCTATCACCACTTTAACTTCAAAACACTAACTTTGGTTTATATTCACTATACAACAGAAATAACTGATGGGTTGGAATAGGGTCTTACAGCAAAAAGATATTCCATATCCACTAAATCTTTTTCTCTGTTTCATTTTAGTATATCTGCCCTCAACATATATCCACACTCTTTAAGTGATTTCCCCTGTTCCTTTCCAATTTTCTGGAGTGAGAGATTGAAAACATTTCACCTGGCATCATGGAGTTGAGAGATGAAATACAAAATTCATCAGCAGTAGCCCAGATTCGGGAAATGTAAGTGAAGGCAGTCCCACATTCCCAGCATCTCTGCTCTTTGTCAGGAGATGGAAAGCAGGGAAGTACATAACAGATTGGTAGGTGTGGAGAAAGGAAGCTCAGAAAGATAGAGGGGCAGCATCAGCCAGTTATGAAATCAGGTGTGCAGAGGAAGAAAGATGAATTATGCATCACTAAGAAATGGTAACTCCTCCCCTTTAAGATTTTGGTTTTCTATCACTTGAGCAACAAAAAGAAAGAACACTCAGTTTGGCCAGTGTGACCTCACGCACCACATGAGCTTGTCACATTGCCGCAGGTTCAAGTGTCAAAGCCAAAGGGCACAAGACAAGGTACAGATTACTCTCCTGCCTACCCAGGAAAGCAGAGAAAGGCATCAGAGCATAGTATCCTCTCCTGCTTCTCCACAACCTTCTTTAACCTCTGCTTTTTAGCAAGCAAGCAGTAACCCCTGTCCTCCTATGAGGACAGACTGAAGGAGTTGGGGCTATTCAGTCTGGAGAAGAGAAGGCTCCAAGGTGACCTCATTGTGGCCTTCCAGTATCTGAAGGGGGCCTACAGGAAGGCTGGGGAGGGACTTCTCAGGATCTCAGGGAGTGATAGGACTAGGGGGAACGGAATGAAGCTGGAAATAGGGAGATTCAGGCTAGATGTGAGGAAGAAGTTCTTCACCATGAGAGTGGTGAAGCCATGGAATGGGTTATCCAGGGAGGTGGTTGAGGCCCCATCCCTGGAGGTGTTTAAGACCAGGCTGGACGAGGCTCTGGCCAGCCTGATCTAGTGTGGGGTGTCCCTGGCCATGGCAGGGGGGTTGGAACTAGATGATCCTTGTGGTCCCTTCCAACCCTGACTGATTCTATGATTCTAACCCAGACTGAAGTGTTCACTCTTGGAAGGAAGGAGTGGGTGGATTTAGACACTTTGCTACTCTTTTCTGTGCAGGGAATTCATGACACTGGATTAATGCAGAAAGTTGTGTCTTGGAGAGTGAGGTGTTTTGTTCACAGGTCTGGGCACAGATGTAAAACACAAGATGTTTGAGTGTATGAGTATCCAGAGCACCCAGATACTCTCACAGGTGGTAACACTCACAGGGTTTAGGCAGAAATCCAATGAGTAGGATAAAGTAAATTATATTAATTGAAATGGTGTTGGTAGGTAAGAGCAGTCATATGGGAACATAAGGAGAGCACTTTATGAAGACCTAGAAATCCAAGTCCATATCCATTCAGGAGTCAACAGAATTAAATGTCATCTTCTACAGCATTTAAGAGGGAAATTTTCCTCCCTGATCCCTATCTCATTGTACAGCCACCATCTGGGATATAAATTTTGCTCTGACCATTTACTTGACAAATACAACCTAAGTATATTCCTTAAAAGGAGATTAAATTTGCATTAAGGTTGTGCCACAAATATGGCTGCTACATTAAAAGCCCCATGCTGTTTTCCTCAAAAATAATTTTTAAATAGTAAAAAATATGGCTGTCTTACATCTTCCCATTCATCACATTGCACTGATCAGAAAAATTAATGCACTTTCATAAAAACCCCAACCCTAGAACAAAGACATCAATAACTACCTTGAGTTCTTACTAATGCAGGCTTCTGGGTTGTTTATATTCAATAGCTGTGGTTTATTTGAAGCAGGTCAGGCTATTTCATGCCTTACTGCAAATTATCTGGTTATTCCAGCAACTTCAGAAAAAGATTCTCTAAATAAAGCATATTTCCATTCTTTCGTTATGGAAATCAGACAATACAACCGTTACTGAGTAGATCTAGCCTAGATCTTTTCCTAACCTGCTTCATTTTTCTTGAAACTGCTTTCTCCAGCCCTCTCTTCACTATAAAGGAGAATAAAAGTGGGGATTTTTAAATTATTTTTTATTTTTCTGTCCCTCAAAATAAATGCCTCTAATAAAATGACTGTTTCCTTGTGCCTGAGAACACAACTTCTTTCCTTCAGGAGCTGTTGCCAGTAGGAATTCTTCTCATGCTCTTTAAGAAGTGGGATCGTTTATCTGCTAAAAGGGCATCGCTTGCTTCCTCACTTCAAGCCTGGCTAATTATTATTGCTAGTGGGTGGTAAAACCAAGACTGTTTATAACTCACCTCACTCCTCCAATGCCTCTATGCTGGACCATTGCAAAAGCCAGAAAAGGGAGCAAAGTGTTTTCATGAAAAAAAGAAACCCACAAACTATACAGCACAACCTATTATAATACTGTTACTTATCCTCAACATACCCTGTTATGAACACATTCACCTATCTTAAGCAGGCAAAGCATTCCTAACCCTGAAAGCACAACCTAGAAGAGAGTGGGTAAAGGATAAATAGCATGCCAAAATAATTATTCACATAAATGCTAAAGGAGTATTTTTTTAATTTCTGTATCATCCTGTCCTGCTATTTAACTGCACTGTAGCTTAAGAAAATACCTGCTTAATACTTCATGCTAATTTCACACTGACTTTACCCCCATCAGCCTTTAACCTCTGTAGATTTAACCAGGATACATTTTAATTAGTCTCTCGAAGGAAATCACAGTTATTTTTCAGCTGTACAAATGGAGATTTCCATAATCAGAATAAATTTCTTGGGCACAGTTCCTCAAAATCAGCCTTTACTAACCTAATAAATAAATAAATCACCAGCCCTTTGTACTTCTTTGTTAAGCATTCCTCATTCTTCTCAGCCAGACACAGGGGTGGTCCCTAGATCTTCTCCACATCATTTATCAGCTTGCTCTGTTCCCCAGGGCTGGATTCAACAGAGCACATGACTGTGCAATCTCACAAACACCTTAATGAAGCAGTCCTGTATTATGTACCCCATCTTAATTTATGCATAGTTATTATTTTAATCAATATCTCCATAATTAAAATACTGTAGGATCAATTCTCTGGCCTTCCTACAGACCTCTCTAGTTAAAAAAGGCATTTCCCAGGCCCTTAACTCCACAATGTTAGCTCTTCCAAGAATCACCAAACTCCCATGCCTTCTTTCCAGTTCTACAGACTGTCCTTGACCACATCAGCTAATACATTTTCTAAGATTTCTCATTACAAATTTAATAATATCACACACCAATATTGTCAAGTCCCTGCTTGATTCTGCTTACTCTTCACTAAGTACAGTATTAAGTCTCCACTCATTTTGTTTGCTCAGTTTTGCCTTTGTTATTACAGTAATAATACTACCATCAACTCTGAAACCATTCTACCTGCAGTCAATAACCTCAAGCTCAAACCCCACTTTCCCCAAAGTCTGTGGTGCAACACCCATTTTAAGAACACACAATAGGTGAATAGTGCTTGCTCTTGAGGATATATTCACACCTCAATATAGTGCTGCAAACAGTGATGAATACAGAGTCATTCATATAATATTTGAATTCCACCTGCATCTAATCTAATACTAAGCAGTATCTCTGAGTAGTAATGTAGAGGACCACATACAAAATTACTTCAAGATTTCCACCTGGAGCAGCTACTACCACTAAACCATGTCCCTCAGCAGCACATCCATGCATCTTTAAATACCTCCCACTTCAATGGGCAGCCTGTTCCAATGCTTGGTAACCCCTTCTGCAAGGAAATCTTTCCTAATAACTTGGTATTAAACATTTCCATCCTTTGGAGATAACAGAGACTTTGACTCTTCTCTCCCCTATGCCTCTATTCATCCCTCCTTAGAGTAGGATGAGGTCAGATGTACTGGGCAGTCCTTCACTATACTTCATGTTTTAAAAAGGCTGCAGCTCATTAATAATCCAAACATTTGAAACAAGTACTGTTGTACTACAAAATCACTTTAACTCATTAAAGTAATTGCAAAATCATAAAGCCTCTTTGTATATTCAGATTTCTCTTTTCCTAACCTGACTGAGTGCTTCTAGGGGGTTAGAGAACTGTACAGGGCAAAGGAATATTCTATGATATGTGTTGGTACAGTGGCCCATGCAATGGGTTCCTCTCAAGGATGAAGAAATAAAAAATTAGTAAGGAAACCATTATTCCAATCTTATGCTTCTGAATTTATTACAACTACCAGCAACCGATCCCATTAAATATCAGTAAACAAAACCATCTGTTCCCTTTTACTCATTTTCTAAACAAAGGGTCTGAACTTCCTTTCAAATATCTCAAGGGGGGGGGAGGTGTATTAAATAGTGCTATCCATATGTAACGCTGTAGAACTCTTCCTGCTTCTATTACCTGCTACACCAACAGGATCTGTCAAAGTTACATTTTCAGGATAGCCTTGTAGAAAGTCTCATGTTTTGGTTAAGGGCCTCATGATGTGATTGAAGTCAAATGGCAAAGCTCTCTCTTAACTCAATGACCCAGGACCACATTTTAATCATCCTCCCAGAACACCAGACAGTATTTTCCCCTTCTTCCCAGTGCTCTTACACTTAGGAGATTAGAGTCTCAGCTGGTGGAAATTAACCTGCATAGGGGGAACTGGTTCACAACAGTCCATATAGGTATCTCAGAACTGGGCTTGAAGGCAGTGTTGTCTCTTTTTCAAAAGACAAGGTAAACCAGCCATGAAAAGAATAAATCATTTGTTCCCTAACTGCTTGATCACATTCCTAATCACATTTTCCTATGGAGACTTTTCAGTGCACCCCTGCTTTCCTGGAAAGCAGATCCATGGAGAAAGACCTTGGAGTCCTTGTGACCAACAGGTATTCCAGGGTGCATCAAGCAAAATGTGTCCAGCAGGTCTAGGGAGGCTCTTCTCCCCCTCTGCTCTGCCCTGGTGAGACCACACCTGGAATATTGTGCCCAGTTTTGAGCTCCCCAATTCAAGAGAAACAGGGATCTGTTGGAGACTCCAATGGGGAGCCGTGAGGATGATTAGGGGACTTAAGCATCTCCCCTGTGAAGAGAGACTGAGAGATCTGGGGCTGTTTAGTCTTGAGAAGATGACTGAGAGAGGATCTGATCAATGTCTATAAATACCTGAGGGACGGGTGTCAAGTGGATGGGGCCAATCTCTTTGTGATGGTGCACAATAAGACAAGGAACAATGGATACAAACTTGAACATAGAAGGTTTCACCTCAACATGTGGAGAAACTTCTTTACAGTGAGGGTGACAGAGCACTGGAACAGGCTGCCCAGAGAGGTTGTGGAATCTCCTTCTCCAGAGACTTTCAAAATCCGAAGGATACATTTCTGTGCAGACTACCCGAGGTGATCCTGCTTGTGGCGAGGGGGTTGGACTCTGGAGGTTCCTTCCAACTTCTAACATTCTGTGATTCTGCACACTACATGGGAAAAGCTAGCAGCTGGAGTACCTGCTGTGGAGATTTTTCAAAGATCCCTCACAGAATTAGGTGCTGACATAGAATGGCAAGAGGATTTCTGCTAATTCAACAGGCCAACAATTTTCAGCACAATTTGTATGTTAGCTAAATCTCTATTAAGAAATACAAACTCACCACAGGGCCTCTTTCCTTAAATAACTAGCAAAGCACAATTATAAATTTGTGATTAAAACCACAGACCATTGTATTCTTCACATCACTGGACATTAATGACTCCTTGTGAAATGACATAGGTGAGAAATCGTCCCTTCACAAGCACAGAACTGTACGACATCCATGGTGAGCAAAAACAGACCGAGACACAGAACATCACATTTCCTACCCAGTGATACTCCAGAGGTCTTTCCCTCAGTCTGCACCTTCCTATGTTTTCTGTTTTCCTCTCTGTAATGAAGAGCAAGGTGATGCAACAGAGCGTATCCCCCTCATGCAATTTCTCCACTGGCAAGTGTATCTTCAGCCTCACCCATCCCAGTTCTTCTGGCACTCTTCAAGTGCTCAGCTAAGACACCAGCCCCAGCATTTCTCACTTGAGCCTGAAAACCTCCCACAAATGAAACTCCTGACTGATCTTCCTGTGTCTCCACACCTACTCAGCTTCCAGCTCACACTGCAATAATGCAAAAACATATACCTTATTCTGGGTAGCTTCTTGCTTCTTCAGCCTCCCAAAGCAGAGCACTATGCAACTGTCACATTGATAAGCAGTGTTAATTAGAAAAATAAATAAAAATCTCCAGCCTCGTGTAATAAACCTGCTGGATCATTTGTTACTAGCTCTGCCAGGGAAGGAAGTGTCCAGCTAATGGAGCACCAACAGGCCAGTTCAGCATTTGCTGGTAACAGTTATTCCATAATAGCCAGGAAACTCATAAATGGAGATTAGAGTTTAAAAAAAAACATTTCAAGCTTCAGAAATAGGGTTAGATAGCCAGCATCCTAGGGATCACTTTTAAAACAATACAGAAAAATTCCCTGTATCTGTGGTGCCCACTCACCTCTCCTCAGTTGCCAGAACAAGAGCAAATGTTTCACAGTCTAACCCCAGCCAGCAGTTAAGCACCATGCAACTACTTGGTCATTCTTCCCCACTTTTCAGTGGGATAAGGAGAATCAAAACCAATTAAAACTTACAGCTGAAAGAATAGTTTAATCATTAAAATAGAAATAAAAATTATAGTAATAATAACAACTGTAATTAAAAGGAAGCTAAAGAGTGAAATAAAACCCAAGAAAAACAAGTGATGCATAATGTGATTGCTTACCACCCATGGACCAATGTCCAGCCAGTCTCTGAGCAGGAATCCACCACTGCCAGACAATTCCCTCCAGTTTATATATTGGGAATATATATATCTTTGGCCAGTTTGAGTCAGCTGTCCTGGCTGTGTCCCCTCCCAGCTTACTGTGCCCCTCCAGCTTTCTTGCTGGCAGGGCATGAGAAACTGAAAAATCCTTGGTTTAGTATAAACACTGCTTAGCAACAGCTAAAACCAGTGTGGTATCAAAATGAGTCTCACTAAATCCAAACCACAGCATTGTACCAGTTATTAGAAAGAAAACTGACTCTGTCCCAGATAAAACCAAGATGCTGTGTTACTAGTTTTGGATTACCGACAGAAATAGCCTCCAGTCTTGTTCCACAGGCATCCTGTTCTGACACATATACAACACATGGTAGCACTGCATGCTGAGGTCAACTAGTAGAGCAGAAATTTAGCCCAACAACTATGTGCATTCATAGACCCTCTGTTAGCATTTTGTGACATGCAAACGCTAAGCAGCATCCTCGTGCCTGACCATCTGAGAGCTGACTTATCATTTACAATACAATACAATAAACCAGGTTGGAAGAGAACTTCAAGATCATCGCATCCAACCTATCAACCAATCCAACCCACCCAAACAACTAGATCATGGCACCAAGCACCTCATCAAGTCTCCTCCTGAACACCTCCAATGATTGTGACTCCACCACCTCCCTGGGCAGTCCATTCCAATAGGCAATCACTCTCTATATATAGAACTTCTTCCTAACATCCAGTCTAAACCTCCTCCTGGCGCAGCTTGAGACTGTGTCCTCTTGTTCTGGTGCTGGCTGCCTAGGAGAAGAGACCAACCTCCACCTGTCCACAACCTCCCTTCAGGTAGTTGTAGAGAGCAATAAGGTCGCCCCTGAGTCTCCTCTTCTCCAGGCTAAGCAACCCCAGCTCCCTCAGCCTCCTTTCCAATGTAGCATTGATGCCTCATCTCCATAGTTCATTGGTGGGTTAAGATTGCTCTCAAAAGCAAGTTACACATGAAGAGTAGAAGAGGAACAGATACTTATAATGAAATGTGGCCTGGAATTGCTGGGGCCATTCAGTCTGGAGACAAGACTCCAAGAAGACCTTATTGTAGCCATCCAGTATCTTAAGAGGGCCTACATGAAAGCTGATGAGGGACTTTTTAGGATGTCGGGTAGTGATAGGAGTAGAAGGAATGGAGCAAAACTAGAAGTGGGCAGATTCAGATTGGATGTTAAGAAGTTCTTCACCATGAGGGTGGTGAGTGACTGGAACTGGCTGCCCATGGAAGTGGTAGAAGCCCTGTCCCTAGAGGTTTTTAAGGCCAGTCTGGATGTGGCTCTGAGCAACCTGATCTAGTGTGAGGTGTCCTGCCAATGGCAGGGGAGTTGGAACAAGATGATTCTTGAAGTCCCTTCCAATGCTGACATTTCTATGAATACTCACACTAATACAAGGGGACAGTAAGGAACAGTGGAAAGGCATGTCAGAACATTCTCACATCCAGACGCGCATACAAGGATGAGATCAAGACACTACATTTGGTAAATCTAATTTCCAGTGAAGAGAAGCCCATCACACTTATTGCTGCACATACTTCTTTAAGAGATAGTAGCGTCAAAAGCCTTTCTAATAAATACCTCACTCCTGTCAAAGCAGGTTTTTCTACATAGCACTACATTATTAACAGGAACAGTGCTTTGGCATTAAAGCAAAAAGGGGTTTGTGAGTACATTGTATTTCAGAAGAGAAAGAACAACCAAGCTTTTAATGCCCCAAATCCACTTGTTTGATCTCTTTTTAAGCTGTGGATACATCTCTGCAGTCAGGTTCTGTGAGATTATATCTTGGTTTAAAAATATATTAAAAACCAGCTAAAATATCAGAGGAATTCAAGGCAGAAAAACACCTTGTAATTATTTGGTTTGGAGGCATTAGATCTGCTGATGTGGCATTTCCCAACACTTTAGTCTTTTGCTTCTGAAAGTCATTCCTGGATTTGCAAATCTCCCTTAAGGTCCTTTTTCATACTGTGGCACCCAGAATGGAACACTCCAGTAAAGCTGTGGCCTCACCAGTACAGGGGCACAATCACTTCCTTACTCCTGCTGGACATACTAGTTTTGATATAAGCCAGAATGCTGTTGACCTTCTTGGCCAACTGGGCACACTGCCAGCTCATGTGCAGCTGGCCATCCACCAGCAACAGATCCTTTCCTGACTGGCTGCTTTCCAGCCACTCTTCCCCAAGCCTGCAGTGTTGCTTGGGGTTGTTGTGACCAAAGTGCAGAACCCAGCACTTGGTCTTGTTAAAACTCATCCCATTGGTCTCTGCTCATCAATTTAACTGAGTCCATCAATTTAACCTGTCCAGATCTCTCTGCAGAGCCCTCCTACCCTCGAGCAGATCCCTCTCCCACTTAATTTAGCATTGTCTGCAAACTTGATGATGGTGCCCTCAGTCTCCTCATCCAAATCATTAATAAAGATATTAAAAAAGAACTGGCTCAATACCAGGCCTTGGGGTACACCCCTTGTGACTGGCCACCCACTGGATTTAACTCCATTTACCACAACTCTTGGGCCCAGACATCCAAACAGCTTTATGCCACGGGCTTTCTCTATTACTTCAAAGTGCTTCCACAGCATCCAGAGATTCTGTTTCCCACTCTGCCCTCCCCAGTACGTATGTTAAAGGTGGGCAAAAGGTTTGGAGAGAATGCAGCCAGGACAGCTGAGCCAGACTGCCTAATGGGCTATTCCATACCATATAATGTCATTCTTACCTGTGGTCCCAAAGCTTGAAGACCAGCTAGGTGTTGGTCTGATGGCTGTAAATGGCTGCTTTTGCATTTTCACTTCCCTCTACCCCTCCTCATTTATTAAACTGTTCTTATCTATGAGGATTTTTGATTTTTTTTTTTGTCCCCCTCTTACTTTTGCCTTTCTAATTCTCTCCACCATCCTGCTCCAGGGATGCTAAGGGTGCAAGACACCGCTTGGGGACTTAACCTGTCAGCTGGTGTCAACATGCAACAGACCTTCCTGGCACCCAACATGGGGCTCAAGATAACTGTTGAAGTGACTGGAACATGCTAGACTGATTTCACAGTTGTTATACCTGTTTAACTGTTGCTTAGCATGCTGCTGCTTTCTATTACTGGTTGCAGTTTTGACATTCTTGCTCTCAACACTGGTTGGTCTGTTTCCTTACCCACTTCCTTTTTGCTGTACACCAAACTTCAGGAATTGTAAGCACCTGGATTTGGCTTCTGAAGTACGACTGATGCTACATGGATTAAAGTGGTTAGCACTGATCATGTAAAGAGGAACCCCAACGACCAAGAAATCCCAAAGAGAACACGGACTGATCAGAAAGCATATAGTTCAGAGCACTGCCTAAGGAGGTACCTCACATCAAAAAGGCTGTATAATAAATTGTATAATAAATTGCCAGAAAATGGGGAACAATATGCTTCATTTACTGATGTGTCTCATTAGATTTTGGAAAACTATCAGAAGTTGAAAACCACTCTATAGGTTCCCACATGACACATGTTGAAAGAAAAATCAGATCTAGTCAATCAGCAGAAGTCATCCAGCTGGATCCAGATGTTGCTCAGTAAGAAGAGTGGCCAGGACACTCTACTCACTCTGGGATTATGGCAGATGGTTGTGGGGGTGGCTACAGCAACAGAACAACATGCAGCGCAGAGGTTAACCCATCTGGGCTACTGTGCTGTGATGAGACATTGCTGCCAAGGTAGAAGAATTTACTGTAAAAGTAAATCATGGACATTCTTATATACCAAAGAGCCGTGACAATGAAGAATGTCAAAACCATGAGCAGGTAGAGCAGTCTGCTAGAAATTAGGATGTCATTTCAACTACTTGAAAAATGAAAGACAGTCAAAGACAGTGTTTTTTGAGAAGGGACATGAAGTGGTGTTTAAAACAAAGAACAAAGTACAAGACACTGCTAATCACAGGCCAGTTATCTAGAGAAACTATAAAAAGGAGTATCAATAATTTGCAGTATGGAAGCAAGGAGTTGGAAAAAACATTGCTTGCAGAGACTACCTGTACTGTTCCCCTCAGTAAGGAGAAAAAAGGAAAAATAAATCACACATCATCCTCATACAAATGCATTAAGGATTAGAGCCTTCTAGGAGTCAAAGGCTAGATCTACAATAAAATAGTAAGGACAACTGAAGCATTAGAAGAGCCAGTACAGGGACAATTGCTGCCCATGACTGGACTGTTTTGCTCTCAGCCCCACCTCTGACAAACCTTCTCAGTTTACCCAGGAGACCTTGAGGTAAGCATACTTGATCTCTCCTCAAGAACACTTCAGATAACCCTATGCTGAGCAAACACTTGCACATGATCAATATGAATGTTAGATGAATTGGGTCTCAAGAATTCAGCCTTTCCCAGTATGGTCAATGTCAGCAGCACAGAAGTGGCAGACTGAGTTCTGTGTTTAATACTGAAGCCTACACTTTAAGGGCATGCCTGAAAGCCCAAGAAAATCACTTTGTCCCATTAGATAGCTATGTTCAAATCGGATATAACTGAATATTATTTTCTTATAGTCCTATATATATGGCATTAGCTTATTAGCTATTTATCACACTATTCACACCATGGGGAGGTATGGGGTAATTTTTTTTCTTATTTCTGTATGTAGCCTAATCATGAGGTGTTGGGCGATAGGTTGGACTTGATGATCTCTGAGGTCTTTTCCAACCTTATTGATTCTATGATTCTAATAGCTAGAAATACCATTTGTGGTTCTCCCCTGGTTAGGTGAAGCTTGGATTTTTTGAACCAAAGTATGCCTAACAGAAGAGAAAAAGATGTGAGCACATTTTTTGGGTTCCTCTGTGTGCCATGACAAAGGCCTTTTCTCCTCACAGACAATTTTATTTTCAGCATAATTCCTTAAAGCAAGAGTTAATGCAGTAAGAGAATGCTCTGTCAATTGTTCTTTGGAATTAAATGACGATGAATGAATGAGATCACCATGTCTCCAACTAAAAACACATTAAGTATTTAGAAATAATTCCTGACAGTATTGAAAAAGATGACGCTCTACAATGGATGTATTTTCCTTCAGAAACACAGGAACTGGATGGAGGAAATATTCTGATTTCAAGAATTGGAAGAGACATATTGGCACGTGCTTGAACTTCCTATCCAAATTAATATGAAAACAGCCGAACAACAAATGCCTTTAAAAAGTTGCTGACAACACCCTACAACTTACTCTACAAAATTATTTAAACATTAAGCTATTAATTGCCTTCTAGTGAGGGCATTTCTGTCTTCTGGTATGTCCATTAGTGCTGCAAAGACAATCAAGCTAAGATATTATAAACAGTCACACATATTACATAGTTCAATTTCAGTTAGTCATTTACGACCGTAGATGATTCAAATATATCACATTCAGAAATATATACTAATAGAACAGAATCATTACCGCTGGTAATGGAGACAAAACAATCCACCCATTGAGAACTTCAGATGCCAGGATATAGTTACAAGGTCAATATTTTCAATTGTATGTAGATACTGATTTTGCTTGAGTAGTATGTATTGCCAAAATAGAAATTCTTGCCATAATGCACAAACACCTCAGAATGAGGCTTTTAGTATAGAATCAGTGAGGTTGGAAAAGACCTCAGAGATCATCAAGTCCAACCTATCACCCAACACCTCATGACTAACTAAAACCCATGGCTTCAAGTGCCACATCCATCCTTTTCTGAACACCTCCAGGGACAGTGACTCTACCACCTGCTTGGGCAGCACATTCCAAGGGCAAATTACTCTTTCTGTGAAGAACTTTCTCCTTGCCTCGAGCCTGAACTTCCCCTGGCACAGCTTGAGACTATGTCCTCCAGTTGGGGCGCCGGTTGCCTGGGAGAATAGACCAACCCCCACCTGCCTACAACCTCCTTTCAGGTAGTTGTAGAAAGCAATAATAGCTACCTCTCATACTGAAACTGTATTAAAATTCTTTGGTGTATCACCAGAAGTCAAAATAAACAAGAAAAATAAACAAAATAGCTCTTTGCCTCTTTTTCTGTCTCTACCTCTTCCATGCTCTTTAGCTACAGTTCTCAAAATACAACAGTTTTTGCCAGCTCTGCAAATTCAGTTAAGTAGCACCAATACACAGGGAAAGAGGCAAGGCACACTGCATATAGAACTATTGTTAGACAAATAAGGAACATTGCTCCTTTCAGCTTCATTCAAAACACAGACCATTTCACCGGCCCTTGCAAATGGAAATGAACAGAAATGAAAAGGATTCTTTCTCTTGTCATCATTTTGAGATTCTGCCAGCATGCAGATTCCAGAAGTAAGTGTATGTCATAAAAACATCACTTCACTTTTTTTTCACCTCAGATTATCTACAGTTACTCTTCCTATAGAAATATGACTCTTGTGTTTCATACTCTAACTCCTGAGACAGGATGGTAATTGTTAATAATACATATCCCTTACTGAACCTCTACAAGGCAGCTTGTCCTCTTGTAAGAGATTATCTGGAAACTGGTGCTGAAATACCCACCTGTTTACATTTAGCCCAGGGCTGAATTCTAGCAGTTGCTCTGTCATACAATGACCCCTTCCCAGTCAGGAAGTGGAATCAGAAAACACATGGGTTAAAAAGAAAACAGATTTAGTGAAACAACCAAACTAATACTAATGCAAATATAAATGATACAAAGTCACAGCAGCAAGTTTAGCCCAGCAAACATACAATGCTCACAATAAATGGGAAAACAGTCCTTAGGAGGAGAGAAGTAGAATCTGAAGTAGCTCAAGCAGGAGGGCCCTCTATCCTCAACTATGTTGACCCTTAGTGAGACTCTGGTATGGAACACACCTGTGAGCCAGCTCAGATCAGCTGCCCTGGCTGACTCCAAACTATTATGCAGACCATTGCTGGCCCAGGATTCTGTCCCAGTGAAACCAGGACAATACCCTATATACTCCCCTCTTCCTATGATTTGTCTTTAGCAAAGACATCTGACTGTAAAAATATCCAAAGCTGATCATGTTTAGGTCAGTCATACCACAGGCTTGATCAGTTCTCATTTGGGTATTATCACTGATTTAGATTACAAAAAAGGAAATCAGTGATTCTTTGTGTAAGACAACTGTATGACAGTAAAGAAGCATGTTGTTGTACAAGGCCGTAACACACGTGAAGACCATTTACTATTTAGAGAAACCCTGTCATTGTAAATTAGGCCAAGAACTGACAAAAGGAAGAGTAAGAACATTCAAATATGGAGCCCAGAAGCCTGTCAGCCTAGACTTTGGAGGACTATGTTCAAGCCACTGCTTTACCACAAGCTTCCCTATAATAGACAAACCACTTAGCCTTACAAAAGAAAGATTATATGAAGATAAATCTTCAGCTGGCATCCTGAAAAATCCTCTCCTCTCCTCTGATCCTCTCCCACAGCCACATAATTCAGAGGCTAAGAATGCTCCACCAGGAGCAGGGAGATATAGAGTCCAGCTCTTACTCATAAAAATGTTTTTGTACAATGTGTTAACTGTAACAAAAAGCAATTGCAACCCACACTGAATCAATTAGCTAGTGTCATACTCCTTTCATCCCCCTCTCCCCAGCAATTAAACATTTTCAATAGAAGAAAATGGATGGCTCCCCTAACTCAAACAATTTGGCTTTTTGTAACTAAATCAGTCTCCTGGAAGATAAGGTTTTGAATCCTCTCAGCAAAGAAGTTAAATTGCTCTCTTGATACCTAGAAATGATGAACTGCAAGAATGGAGGATTCTTTCACTGCTACTGCTTGCTTCCTCCATTTTTGTCCTCTTTCAGCAGCAATGTAAGAGAAGCAGGAGTCGCACTCATTCAGCTCAGAAAGGACTTAAGGACAAACAGAAGAGGGGAAGATCAGGCAGCAAATGTCCCAACTATGACAACTTTTTAAAGATTTCAGGCACAACACTTGCCCATAAGCTTCTTGTTGCTACCTGTATCTCCCTTCTGCATATACTTGGAGGGAGTTTGATCCCATTAGAAGAGCCTAATTGACCATATGCCTTCTTCAGGTTATATTTTAGTTTCAGTCTTTGTAGTCAAGAACTAGGCTAAAGTTCCCCCTTCAATCTGTAACAGTAATTTAAGGGAAGGCTCCAAAACCTTCTGTGTCAATCATGAGGGAACAGGTCACCTGGGCCACAGCTCTTCCCTTGTCACGTACCTTATGAAACCAGAGAAGTCAGTCACACAAAAGTGTACTCCACTGGAAATTTAAGCTGGATTTAAGTTGCTCTGCACTGCTGAAGCAGCGCAAAGCTGTCTTTAGAGATTTGTGAATGTAGCTTCTTATTGTTGCAACTCACCTTTCAATAAATTCTCCTCTACGGAACATATGCTTTCCTTCTAAAATTTCTATAGTTCCAGTTATTTTTTGCTATCTATGCCACAGTATTTATTAACATCTTGTGCTCCCATTCCCTTATTAAATTAGCAAACGCATCTCACATAATAAGGTGAAGAGAACACATTACACACCACAAACAGCAGGCAAGAAGCACAAACCCAAGCTTACACTTCTCAGGAAGAGCTTTTGTGCACTCTGGCTCATTCAGGAACGAATCCCCATAAGCACCTGGATATGAGGGCAGGCTGGTGCCCAAAGGGCGCAAAGATCTCATACATACTGGGGGAATTTCTAGCAGTACTTTGTTTTGATACTTTTAATTCAGTTCCATGGTAACCCAACAGACATCAGCTAAGGATAAAGCCTTTGTTAGTATAAAGTGTACAAAGTTCCCTTTTTCTTTCTACTCTTTCTCCCTTTCTGAAAATAAATAATAATCATTCATCTGCAGTATCGCTGCATTAACAATTAATTGGAAATTATTGCTCCTTCCTGCAATCCCAGGGCCGCTCTGTTTGGTTTTAAACCAGTAATGTGTTAAGAGAGCACGGTGTTCTTCCAAGAGCTGTTTAACACTGAGAACATTTATAGTCTTCCTCTTGTTTGACTCCTACAGCTGTTTTTTCTCTTCTTTTAAATTTTCCTTAAAGTTTTCTGCGCTTTTATTTTAAACTAAATGCTAGCTTTATCTTTATGGAACTGAAGTGCTTTGATTAGATCAGCAGCCAGTATAAATTGATATAATTCCATAACTCTATGGGCTTCTCTAAGCTTACCTCCACTGTCAGTGTCTTTGTGTTACAGTGCAGACAAAAACAAACTACTGCGCTAGGTTCACCTTATCAGACAAATAAATTGTCTATGCCACAATTTATCCTGAAGAGCAGATGTTTTCTAAAAGAAGTTTTCTTTAAAATGAGAGGGTTAAAAATGACCTAATATACTGCAGCAAAATACTAAAAGCAATCAGAAAGACTGTTATTATTTCTTGAAACAGATGGAAATCTGCTATTTTCTACCTTTCCTTCCAATATCCTGAAAAATAACTATGTGATTTAAGAACATAAAGCTTGCAGCTCAATTGTGGCAATTTATGTTCCTGTAAACTTGATGTAAGCCTGAGCAGCCCAATTTTTTTTACTGCATATTGTAAAGGATGGTGTCTCAAAGGTCATAGCAATCTCCACAATTTTACTTCCAATTTTTTAAGTTTTTCACAGGAAAGTGTTGAGATTTGTCTCTGACAACCTACTTCTCTCAAAACTTGAACTGTGCATAAAGAATAGAAGGACTGCTCAAAGAATAGGTTTTCCTGGGTAATACAACCGAAAGACAAACCTTACATCATAAGAAGTACAACGTGTTCACAAAAATGCATTTCTGTTCCAAAGTAGGAATGGTAAGCAACCCCTTGCTCTAACCTTTTCTCTGTTCACTGAATGTAATGTTTTCAGTTTCTTTTGAGGACTGTGTCTAATTCATTTTTCCAGCTTAGTGAGGCTCACCCTAAGTCATTTCCTACTTGCTCTCTTGCTGTGAGTGGAGTCACATTCCCAGTGAGAAGTCAGCTCAGTTCCAGTGATTTTCTCTGCTGTGTGAGTATGCCCGGACTCAGGCGATGGCCTGAGAGGATGCCTGCTCATGCTGAGAACACAGTTTAACAGTATGTTAATAAACACAAGGGGAATTTGTTATGCAAACAAAGGCACACAGCCCCAAGGCAAATCCCTGTGCCCCCAGAGATGCAAAAGCAGTAATGCATTTTGGGGCTCAAGGGGAGAGTACCTCCTTTAAGAAGCAGCCTCATTATAAATGCCTCCAGATTTGAGTGGGGAGAATTAATATGAAGACACACACTGTCTATCATTTTCTTTTACTCCTTCTTTGAGGATCATTAGGTAGCATTAAGAGGAGTTATACAGATTAAAGGCAGAGAGGTTTGTTCTAGCTTCTCAAACATAACAGTTACCATCACCACAAAGGAACATACTTTCAACTGCCTATTAATTACATGCGACTGAAGTCCATAAGAGGTAGTTAATTTTAACATTCAAACATCTGTTTGCCTGTAAGAGACCTTCCACTTATAAGGTAACGTTAAAACAGAGCCTTGCAGTCACTGTGCTTAAAAATCTTTTGTACGATCATTTTTTCCTATAACAATCTTTTGAACTCCCAAGAACCCAACACTAAACCTAATCTATCTCAGATTCTTCAAACAAGACAGTGTCACCACTCTCATTTCCTTCACCTATCCTCACCTCCACATCAATTTTACGTTCCAACTACACAGAGATATACATTAGAAAGTCCCACATTTTAGTATGTCACTACAATACAGAAAAATGTTAATCTCAAAGGCATTAAAAAGAAAAAAAATCATTATTATAAGAAATATTCATTCATTAATTGAAGGCTGTTTCAAAATAAGAAGGCAAAGCCTAGAAAGTCTCACTACTTACACATACTCTCCTCATGCTTCTGTTTTCATTAACATGTGTATAATTAATTAGGGTCCTCAGGGGGAAAATAACCAACATTTTATACACTCCTTTACTTCTGAAAAGCAATCAAGATCTATAATGGACTCTCAGCTCTGAAGTTTAAAGTAAGTTTGTAAGAGTGAGGGAATCACAGTTGGTTATAATTTATTAAAAAATAAAAATTGAAAGGTAGGGAAAAAAAATGTAGCTTTGGGGACTAAGGACATTTTAAAAATAATAATTCTGATTCCCAGTAGCAAATGATACATTTAGAAGCCTAGAATGAATTAAACAACTCTTATTTTTCAGACTAGGACTCTATCATTTACAAACTGGTCAAAACTGTATCAAATACAACAAATACCTCCCATAGCATTCTACCATAATTTATAGCCCCACAAGAGAAATAGGAGGGCATCTTGTTGTCTTCTGTTTGCTGCTTTAATCAGAATCTGGGGAAGAAATCTTTTTTGAAAGTGACTTCCAGGCATACAGCCAGGTATTTCCAGCTCATGGATAGTTACATTGCACATATTGAAGACAAGTATTTCAATCAAATGTGAGATGAAGAATACTCTGATAGTGAAACTGCACATCTAAGGGTGGGATTAACCACATCTAACTGGCTGTTCCTGCCTCTATAGTCAACAAAGAAAGTTAAGTATGTCCAGTGGGGGATTCTTCCTACCTAGTGTGGACAACAAAGTTTATCAACTACTGGGCTCTCTGACACTCCACTGACTTACAGAGCATGTCTAAATGGGATAGGTAGATTAAACATCTTATTTTCAGATATCTGAAATTAGCAAACCTAACCACATGACACAGGCTGACAGCACTGCAAGTATGATCAATTGCAAGGCTGTCTTTTTATGAAAGCCTGAGCTGGAAACCAACCTGAAGTATCATGAGAGCTTGGAACCACTGAAGCGAAGTTTAGCATGAGTTCTTTACCTGGACAACTCCCTAGGGCTTCTGGCCAGCCTGCTGAGGGACTGCAGCCACTGTTGTATGCTGATCTAACAGCTTGGGAGATTCAGGCTCCCCCTCACCTTCTGCTCCCAACTGATTCAGCACTATCCTCACAGTTTCCTGCACTGAGACAGCATCTAAACTGACTTGGGGGGAGGGGGGGGGGCGGAATGTATGCAGGGAAGAAAGAGAGAGGAACAGTTATCAGCTGTGCTTAGCAGGGAATTGAGGTAGAAGAACCAGCACAGAGAGGGCAAAGGACCCCAGGGACAGGAATAAAGGAAAGAAAAGCAGGAAAGGGTAAATAAGGAGCACCTTGGTAGCACCGAGCCATTCTGATAATTTGGCTGCACAAATGTCTGAGCAAACTCCAGTTCTGTTACCCAGCAAGCCCCATTACTGGTATCAAGACAAGGAGGTTCAAAGGTAAACTCAAGTAAATCTACATACAATTACACACACACAATGTGTATATACACAATGCAATTAATCAGGAATAGATCAACACCAAGACAACAGGTTTGATCTAAGCTACAAATGGAAACTTAAGATTGTTATTGGACCAATGTTTAGCAAACTGCTCTAACCTCACCTGTTGTTCTTGGTCATGCTAGCTAGTAAGGAATTGACAGTTCTGCCTTAGGAATGGGCTGGGGAAGGTAGGTCAAGCAAGATAAAGCTGTATTAAGTCCCATGTATTGCAACGTGCACAGTCTAATTCTGAGGATGGAAATCAGGATGTTCCAACTGTTGATGCTGGAAGTTAAATAGCTGGCCACTGTAGCAATGAGCCAGATAATTATCAAGTCTCAGTTTATTCAGTCTGCTTCGTCTAAGAGTAGCTAGGAATTATGGAAAAGAATGTCCTTCATGAACCATGTACATAGAAAAAGCAATGTGATGGATAGATAAATCCAAATACTTGAGCAAAGTATTTTTGCTGCCTGCAAGGCACAGCGGTAAGGAGAAAATCATAGTCTTTATTGGGTTTTGCTAGAACATAAAATGCACAAATTTTATGCCCTCATGCTCCAGTCTGCTCTGCTTGACTGACAAGGTGTACAGGCACATTGGTACCAATTTCAACATCTTTCTGCACACAGAGATCCAATACTGCACAGCACCTGTTTCCCACCGAGGCACTTCCCAGCCGCACCTGCAGTGCTGCAGCCCAGCCAGCAATCACAGAGTGACTGATGGCTGGACTGGGATCATTCCCACCCCTGCAGCGACACAGACATTAGCATCACTAACCATTGCCTAGCATTGTACAAAACCACAGTGCCAAAGGTTAGGTATCCTGCACTGCTGGTATAATTTCACTTCACCCTCTGCAACTTCTCCTTTTATCTAACTTGAGGTAGAAGACAGGGCATTACAGTGCTGGGCGGACAAAAGCTATGAGTTTGTTACGAGCTTCAGGGAAGTCATCAAACTTACCACCTCTGCAAAGCAGTACTCAAAATATGGATGATAATGATAATAATAATGAACAGAGGAACAACTGCTAAGCAATTCCTCCTCCCAGGAGCTTGCATTTGTTCCCATTGTAAGGCACTTGGCCTTACTAGAGGCTGCTCAGCATTCCTGCTTTGGGCTCACAACTTACTACCCAACAACCAGAACTTGATGGGGCAAAAGCTGAAAATCAGCCCCAGATAAACTCTTCAGTGACTGGGACTATTACAAACACCTGAAATCTCCTGCTGCAGAAGCAGAGATCATGGTGGGAGCACCACTCCAAGTCTTGGACAGCCCAAGGCAGGGAACAGTGCACCTCATTACAAGTACCTGGCCTATCTTCCTGCTGTGTGACATATTTAACCATACTGTCTAAAGCAATCCATGTGGGAACCAGCACACAGATTATTCTCTGGCACTGCTGCCAAGTTCTGTGTAGCTCAAATGACATTTTTCAAGGATGGTAGAGAGTGAGCAGAACAAGAGGGTTTTTGGTTTGACCTGTCTCCTTGTCTAGTAATAATATATTAGTGATTATACATGACACTTACATAACATCCGCCATCTGAACTGCTTCACTACCCTGCAGAAAAGAAGGAATAGCGTCTGTCTCTACATTATTAAGGGGGAAAGTAAGGTGATAAGGAAATGTGCTGACTGCAGTGGTAGAGCATAGCTTGTGATTATGCCAGGCAACAGAACCCACAGCCAGTCCTGAACCTTCATTCTTTGCTTCTCCCATCCCATCTTACATTCATGATCTTTCTCATAATCATTCCCCATCACCACTCTTGTTCTCCTAGTAAAGTTTTCCCGTATTTATATTGTTATTCTTTAGTTTTGACAACATTTTCTTCCTTAACCACACAGTTCTCAGCTAGTACCTTTAAGAGAGATCTTACAAATGTTTATAAATATCTGAAGGGTGGATGTCAAGAAGGTGCTACTCTCTCTTCAACAGTGGTCCTGTAGATAGAACAAGGGGCAACAGACCAACTAAAACACAGGAACTTCCACCTCAACATGAGGAAAAACTTTACTGTGCAGTTGACTGACCATTGGAACAGGCTGCCCAGAGAGGTCGTGGAGTCTCCTTCTCCTGAGACCTTCAAGACACACCTGGATGCGTTCCTGTGCAAGCTGCCCTGGATGCTCTGCAGAGAAGATGGACTTCATTTTCAGAGGTCCTTTCCAACCCTCACCATTCTATTACCTTCATGAATCCCATTTTTTTGATTGAATTAAACACATAAGCCCTCCATTATGTTTTCTCCACAGGCTGGAATACTCTTTTGCTGATACTCAAGACAGAAACAAATGACTGAAAAACCACAAGACAGCAGGGACTGGTTGTCTTTTCCCCCATGACAGAACTTTCCTCATTTTGAACTGCTCTCAAAAGCAGACACAGGAGAAATGATTAGTGAGAAGGAAAATTTAAAAAGAAAATAAGGAATCATTGGTAGTATCCAAAATTGTTTCACTTACCTGACATACCTACCAGGGAAATCTTTCAGTCCTGCACCTGAAAAGTATTTCTGTTTGAGATAACAGGATGACAAAAGGCTCAAGGTATAAGTTCACAGGACAGCCAAGAAAGTATTAGTTTCACTACTAACACAGCTCAGCGTAGGGCATATTCCCACAGCATATGACCCAAGTCCAACTGCAAAATGGTTCTTGTGAGTCCATGAGCCAAAGCATTAGAACATGAGAACAGGTCCCACTGGAACAACAGTCCACACATACATTAACTGGGGTGCCTGAAGTCTGAATATTACTGCAGGCAGACAGCTACTTAGGTTTATTACCAGACTGAAAACTCAGAATTTCAGCTTTCATTTTCTTATACAGGAAAAAAAAAGAACCAGGACATATACTCTGGGGTTTAGAGTACATACAGATTAAGATGCTTAAAGCCTCCATAAATTGAAACCACCTGCTTTCCTTAGTATAATTCCAGACAGAAAAATACAAAGGAAATACTCCATTGAATCAAGAATCATACTCACTTTTGCAAACAATTCTTCAAGTACATTCTGAGATGTGATTTGAATATACAAAAAAAAAAAAAACCACAAAACAACCCACTTTGGAAAAAATCAGTCTAGAAAGACTTTCTCAGGACCTTTCCTCATGTCAGTGTAGTCTACACAATGCTACTACTCTGCTTGTCAAAGAGGCACAGTAGAGTTCAAATTCTCTTGCACTCACAGCAGATCAGCCAGTGTGTTGAGATAACTTATTTGAGGTTTTATTTACAAAGGACAGCATCTGGTACTTAATCTCCAGAGCAGAAGGAACCATTTACACAGATCTGAGATCACTTTGTGACAGGTGCCAAAGAGTCATTTCCAGAGCCCTGTGAGCTGACCATATGCTACATCTTTCCCCCAGCTGGAATAAAGGCATTCAGCCATCGTATAATTCAGCAGCAGCATAGGATAAATAGATAAATAAGTGATAAAGTGACACTGTATAGTTATGTCTCAAACTCTGCAAAAACTGTGGTTCAGAGTAACTCCTGGAACATGAAGATGAGGCTGAATTTGTAGCAAAGCATCCAAAAAGGCATACCCTGATATCACTTCTTTCCCAAACATATTCCAACTCATACAAGCCTACACCATGTTTATAGAAAAGTCTCTACCAAGATGTGATAACAGCATGAGAGGACAATGAGAATGATTCATTGAATATTCGGTGGAAATAGTAATTAAATCAGCAAATATTCAGTAATCAAAGTGCTTTTTCAGTCTGAAGCTAACTAAGCTAATGTTGGAAAACTGAAGTACAAGAAGACAAGCAGGAATCTGGATGATAAAGTTTGGCTTGTGGGAAGCAATGACTAGGACTGCACAAAAACCAGTTGAGATTTGTCTCATCAGTTCTGCCAAAAAATTCTGAACTGAGCTGAGGTATAGAAATTGTACACAGACCTCAATTTTTCCTATGTAGGGGTCTGACCTCAGTCATCCACATTCCTTAGAAAGCAAAAAGATGCATCTACATGTTGCTCTCCTAGCTGTCAAAATCCCTCAACAGTTTAAAGAGTGATATCCGGACAGCTATTTCTACCACTTTTTAGAGGCACTACCTGGGACAGGAAAGTTTTCTACATTTTTTAGAACTGGAGAAAGAAGAGAAAGGATTTAAGGGTCTACAGGTGTGGCAGTATAGCTTCATTTACTTCCATCTGAGTTAGTCTGGCAATTTTATTTTGGGGTCGTTTCAACCCATTACAACAGGGCAAGAAAGAAAAATCTTGCCTCTTGTGATTGATGCTATGCAAATAATATCTCACACACTTTGTAATCCCTACTTCTAATTCCAAAGATTGATGTAAACTATAAGAATCCTTTGAACCATGGGTGGCCAGTGACAATGAGAGAGAGAGGATAAGGAGCAGTTCAGATTCTCCATGTAAGCCTGTAGAAGTTTATCCAGATCCTTTCCACACACACCCCCCACACAAACACAAAAAGCGAAAAAAAAAAAAAGATTTTCAGGATCTGGACTGTGTAACTAGCACAAGCCTAGCACTGGTGGGTTCAGCCATCATTAATTTCCAGCCATTTGGGAATGGGTGATTATTTGACAATAAGGTGTGATTCGAGAGAGGTGCTATTATAATGTGGAGAGAGCTGCTATTCTTGTTCTGCAGCAAAGAGCTAATACAATGGCAGAGCAGTGTGACTGTGGTGAAATTCATGGGGGAACAGATTTCTTCCCAGGGCTCAAATTATCAGCACATTTTCATTGCTGCCTCCAGAAAGAGACATGTAATGCTGTCAGATGTTGTTGAGTTGGGACTTTTTAAAAAGAAATGGAAGCATATGCATTAAAGAAACCAATATTTACACAAGGACAATCCTTTCATGAAACAAATGCTAGAATTCTGCTGGTTACAGTCCTTATTTTGAGATTTTACATGAGGGCAGTAAACTGAAGTGGATATAATGCATCCTATCCATGCATTACTTTGATTACCACAAATGAATTTTAAAGAGTTTGAGTAAAAAATAATCAAGGCTGCATTTAGAGAGACCACTGTCCTTGGTACACTCAGTCTGAGCAAAATTACTCCAATTCAGGCTTCACTTCCTGAAAAGGAATGTAACTTTAATGAAATAAAAGACTTATCATGCCCAGCCCAGGTTGAGAATAACACCCTATCCTGTTGCCATTACAGAGAGAGACAGAAATATATCAAAGTTGCCTAGACACTTAAAAGAGAATGGGAAATAAAAGGGACATGTCCAAGCAGTGCTGGTGGCAGGTGTCGGGAAGCGAACATCAGCAGGATCAAATAGGACAGCTTTTCTCTGTTGCTCCTTGAAAGGAAATGAAAAACCCAGGACCCACAGATTTTTATTAAATACAAAGGAAAATTACATTAAGGTAACACTAAAGGAAGAGCCTGGGCTTCCTACAGCATGGGCTTGCAGAACTTGGCTTACTCACCTCCCAGGGCGCAGTACAAAGACAGAACATTTGGCATCAAATCTTTGCTAGTATTTCCCTATGGAGCTTCTAGGTGACCTGGAAGATATGTCAAAGCAATTCAAGGTGTATTTCCCCCATCTTGGTGTAATCCTTTTGTGATGTCCTGCTGAAGGAAAGGATACATATATATATATATATACCAAAAAGGTTAAGAGTTCACATCAGCTGGGCCAGATTTGACTCTAAGAAGAAAGCTAATCTGCTGTGGCGTCAAGTACATTGCCCTAGTCCCTGCTCTGGAGGGAACTGATTTAGCTCCTGTAGTTAAGGAACTAAACTAGGGCTCAGGAGAAGTGGGTTCATTTCTCAGATCTGCTGCATATGTCCCATCTGACAATAGTCGAATCACTTAGGTCACATGTACATCACTAACGGGGATAGTACTCCTCATAGCAGAAACCATCAGTGTGCACACAGCACTGAGCCCTGGACCAGAAGTGATTCATCTGCATGGCACTACTAGGTGAAATTACCAGCTTGGTCCACAGCCAGCTTGGAAATCCTTGCATTGTGCTCCACTGATGCAAAGAGATATGACTACACTTTCGTAACAGGTGATCAAGCTGGTACCATTTATTATACTCATTAATACTGCCTGGTTGCATTATCTTACTTTGATCCCCTCTACTCAGCTGCTTCCTAACTTTACTCAATTTAACTTGTTTGGCAGAAACTTTACTTGCCCATTATCTGTACAATTTTTTATATCTTTTCCTGGAAATTTTCAGGTGATGCTTTTCAGTCATTTCCAAGAAAAAGGCTAATGAGAAATTACCCTCTTCATAACAATTCTTTCTTTGGCATGCTCTCCTGCAACTGGCCATTAGGCAAAGAACAGAAATTTGTCTGGGGAGAGAAAGGTTGTGCCTTTTGCCCTGTATGAAAATCAGTCCAAATGTAACCAAGTTAAAAGCCTTTGAATAATTGCTGTTTGTGTGTATCTATGATAGACTTGCTTTGATTTTAGCAGCTGAATTCCCAAAAGAGCCTTCACAGGATATGCTGGAGATTTTCACAGCTCCTGTGCTTGAGGAAGCAGTGTCTGTACTACTAGGCAGAGAACAAGGAAGTGTGTTTAAGCCGAGGGTTATAGCTATAGTTTTCCGCTGTAATGACTGCTTTCAGACATGAGAGCTAAAAATACACAAGGCTGTCTTTCCTGTGCTGTTGGTGCCCTTTCTGCTGACATCCAAGCAGCATGAGTGATATGGCTCGCCCCATCAGAAGATGCAGGAGAAGGGGCAGAAAGATAAGACATCTGACATAGGGTTGGTGCAGAATTCAAGAGCATGCAGAAGCAAAAGGAGGCACTAAGAAGGCATGAAATAAGAGCAGGACTTTATGGTGAATGGTGCAAAAGAGGCCTCAACGAGGTCTGTGGCGACAGGTTGGACTTGATGATCTTTGAGGTATCTTCCAACCTTGGTGATTCTGTGATTACCATGTTTATTTTATGAACATTGAACTGATACAAATGCACATCCCACATAAAAGGTTTAAATGTTTGAGTGCTATTCTTGATGTGTTCAAAAAAGCCAACAACATTCAGTATCCTTTTGCATATGCATATCAAAAATAAAAAGACAACAAAATATGCAGAGACACAAATGTCATTCTTCAGCATCTTCCTAAAACACATGCAGGTCATCAGCAGAGTTCATAGCTTCACTGCCAACACACAGAATTTGTCACTGAGCTAATGGAATGGCTGTTTGCATTCATAGATTGCTGTTCTCCTTGTGGACAGATGTTGAAGAAGGATGCAACACCCAGTTTTGGCAGATGGTTCCAGAGCAGAACAATGACATTCAAGGATCTTGGGCTCCAGGTATCTGCTCAGATGTGTTCATATGCCATTGGACTCAGTGAGGGAATATGCCAGTGCAGCTCAGACACATCTACTGCTACTTACAAGCTCGATTTCTTTTCTTATGAAACCAACAGACAGAAGCCTGATTTTGCTTCTCCCTTGCACTTGGCACATCAGCTGGTCACATCCCAGAGTTCTCACTGCACTCTCAGCTTTCTTGTCCAGCAAGTATTCATCTCACTGAATGTGCAGCCTCACATCCTCTCATTTTCAGAGCCAGAGGCTCATTGCTCTTTCTGTGCTATACCCAGCTTCCCTATTCCTAATCTATTCCCTGCTTTCCATCACCCAGTGCCGTATTTCTCTCCACAAGACCTGCCACATTTGTCCTCCTTTTTTTTAATCTCATGATTCCTTTCCTTCACTTTCTCAGTCAGATCTGTTGTCTCTTTCACCTCAGCACCTTCTCTCCAGTGGATCTACATCCTATCCTCCAAACTCATGCAGCTTCATCCTCCCCCGCCATGTGCAGGCCTTCTTCACCATTCCCAACCCCAGCCAAGCCACACTTTTTCTTCTTGTCCCCCTCCCCACGGCCAGCTCTTCAGACTAGTTTACAGTTTTCACAGTTTTGTACCAAGGACTGATTTCGATGTTCTGCCAGAAAGACTGCAGAAGTCATGCTTGATACAAAGGCACATCCCCAGTGAAATTCAAAGCTTGAAGTCTTTAAGACTTCTAAAACTGCTTTAGCATGGTCTAAACAAAATGCTTCTATCAAGCTGCTTTCTCCAAACTGCATGAGCCATCTCAATACTACAAAAAATTTGACCCCTTACTAAAAGAAAGTGAACAGAAATCATAGCAACAGTCAGCTGAGCATTGCAAATGACAGACTAAGAAAAGCGTTGGTCAACCCTAAAATTGAGCAATGCCATCAAACATGCATACACTAAAAGCTGCTGCACGTAAGAGTGGTAGAGTGTAAGATAAACTACACTGAAGTCAACACAAAACCCAAGCAACACAAAAACCAAGCAACTGACCTTTCAATTTAAATGCATTTTGAATGTAGGTCAAGGAGAATAGTGTTCTGAATTTCACCTGCACCTCTGTGCTTTCATTTTTACCGATATATGTACAGGCCAAATCCATTCCATCAGCTGTAGCAATTTAGTTGATCTGATTAACGGAATTTAGTTAACCAGTCATCTTTTAGAACTATCTGAAAACCGCAAATAGTGGTAGATTTTTTTAAAAAGTAGCTTCCATCCAAGGGCTGGATATAAACATGCAGCTGAAAAACAATCATCTTGCAATTAAAAACAAATAAAAGTCACAAAACAATAAAGAATTGCTAAATATGCAATTTGTTTCAAACGAGTCACTGAAATCCATTATTAATTGAACTAACTTTGGCTATTTAGCGGTTTTGATTGCTTTTGATACTGTTTATTTTATGATGTTTTAATTATTGTTGTTTATTTATTACAATAATTGCATTTTAATTGTCTTTGGAGCAGAACCCTGACTGTCTTGGCAGGGAGGCACTAAATAAATAAAATCATTATTATTATAAACATAGCTGATGGTAATAGTTTTTCACTGTGTATTGTTAGCAGTGTGGGGAAAAAAATGTATGTATGTGTATATATATTGTCCACAAGAGAAAAACAATCAGGACATCAAGGTTATACATCTAGCTCTGCCACTGGTTATGTGTGTGACTTTGAAAAGTCACTTAGCCTCCCTCTTATCTCCATTTATTCATCTGTAAAAGGATTATCATAACACTGCCCAATCTCCCAGGATTAGTAGAATTAGCTAATGTCTCTAAAGCATTTTGATCTCCTCGAATGAAAACTGAAAAAAGCTTTGATCTTTAGATTATTAATGATATAAAAGAAAACTGGCATAAACCAGAAAGAGTTACTCTAGCATTAGTATTTTTAATGTACAATTGGTGCATTTGCATTGTCTATACACTTAGATGATGAATCTTTCATAGATCCCTAAGTAGCTAGTGCTAATAAAGGCAAAATTACATTCCAGAAAGCAAAGAAATGTCTTCCAAAGTTTCCAATCTGCAAAAAAATAATTGGGAAACAGTGCTCTTAAATATATAAGTTTTGTCCTTCTTATTCCTCCATTTGAATTTTTTTCTTTTAAAAAAAAAAAAAAAAAATGAAATCCTGCACTTTTTCCTCAGGATGCCCAAAGACGAAAGTTATTTCTGCAAATTCACAGCATAAAAATGCAACAAAATAAAGACAAACAAAAAAAAGGGAGGGAGGCTGGAATGCTACACCTAATTCAGAGAGAAGATCTAAGCTTTGATTTCAAAGTCACTCCAAAAGTTACAGAAAAACAAAACTTTGAAACGATCAGACTGCACGGGTAAGGGGGATTTAAAGTTGTTAGAGAAATTTTTAAGTGTAAAACATTCTAATTTAATTTCAACCACATACTATTCTAGGCTCTGGTTCTTTATGATAGGCTTTGACCTAATCAACAGGCTTGAGTTTTTTTTCAAGCAGCTTGTTAGAAACTCCTAAATTTAGTGAAAGAAGAAGAAAGAAATACAAGTTTACACCACAGTAACCTACCTGCTTACTGGGTCTCTGGTCTGAAGAACTCAGCCTGCTATTCCTTCTCCCTATTCCCACTCAGCCTCTTACATACCTTTCTGCTGTTGTAATTTACAATCAGTTCAGCTAAACTACAGGGAAATTCCTAACAAAATGAATTCACCTTTGCTATGAATAGGTTCTCTTGCCTTCACTGAGATTTATTTTATAATATAATTCTTACTATTACAGAGGGCTACAAGGTTGTGATGCTTTTGAAAGTTTATGCAAAAAATGCTGACCTGTAATTCACAGCTGTGTGGGTTCAGTTATCCCCCTTGATCTTTGCCTTTGCCATGCTTCATTTGCACATATCAATACTGATGCCTGTTGACAGTCAAATTGCTATTCACACTCCTATTAATTAAAAATTTATACAGCTGATAATTTGTTATACACTAAGAATATTGCAGCTATTATTAATGACATTTAGCTTCCCATCTTTTTCTTCCCCTAGTGCCATTTGCAATGTTATTAAAAACTGTAACAGGACATCAAGAGACTTCAAATGAAATTCTGGTTTTAAACTTTTCACATGGAAAAAAAATTACCTTAAAAGAGTATAAACAAGAAATTAATATTGAGTGCTCAGGCATTGGAATGTGCTGCCCAGGGAGGCGGTTGAGTCGCCAACCCTGGATAGGTTTAAAGGTCATATGGATGTGGAGCTTGAGGACATGGGTTAGGGGTGAACCTTATAGAGCAGGGTGTTCTGGGTTGGACTTGGTGATCCTGAGGGTCTTTTCCAACCTGAATGTTTCTGTGATCTGTGAACTCCAATGCAAAGGTTCGATGTTATGTTTCATGTTGGAACACCCGTGTTTGGTAGATATCACCATCACAATTCATTTTGCAAGTTCATGACAACATTTTCAAAGAGGACTCAGAATGCCTCAGGTGATCCAGCTAAGGCTTATATTGGAGATGTGCCAAGCCCTTGATATCAGTCACAGTCAATAAAAACTGCAGTAGCTAAGTGCCTCTGAAAGTCAGACCCCAGATTATTCAAGCTAGGCTTCCAAAAACCCAGGGACCCAAAATCAATGATCATTTTCAGCAACTTGCCCAAGGTAATGAAGTAAAACCTTTGCAGAGCTAGGGGCATATCCCAATATTCTGCTGCTCAAATTGCTACTGTAGCTACAGTGAGATCTTCTCTCCTAACAAGAGTCATGCTTAGTACATTGGACTTCTCCCACAAATCCAGCGTCTGAGCACTCTGCCCACACAAGCAGAGGGTTCTCACCTCACCTGATCCCTGCACTTGACTCCTATTGATTCCTAACAACAGCTTAAGTGTGTTGGTATGCAAGACTAGTCAAAGGGATGTGCCACGTAGCTGACCACTATCTCATGCTCAGTGTGGTTTTGATCGGTCAGCATACTTTCCAAACAGCATCTATGGCCCTCTGGCTCACCTCTCAAGATGAGCTGAAAAACCTCAGTTCTCCAAGACCCTATTAATTGCAGCTTCTTACCTTAAATCATTTACCTTTAGGCTTTACACTGCCAACACATTGCTGAAGTAATTTTCCAGTCATTAGTCAGTCTGTAACCAGCATTTTGATATCTATGAGCTGATAGAACTCCACATCCTCCAAAAAATGGGACTCTCCATTATCTTCACATAATTACCCCCTTCACATAACTCCCCTTCCATCTGCCTCTTTCTAGTCCATGAACACCCAAAAACTTTTTGCAGGGCAACCTAAAGTATAAATTTGCAGTACATCACTCTCTCTTCTCCACATTTTTAAACCTATGATTAATGCATCGTGTCTTACACTTTCCCTTCTTTCACAGGATGAAATACTTCAGATTACTTCACAATTGCCATGGGGTAAGAGTATGCATGCAAAAATGTTACCATGGAGCTGCTAGGACACTGAATTCATAGCTTCACTTCCTCTGTAGAAACTTATTTGGATGTCCATACCCACATCTTATTTGCACAAGTTCTTAGAGAGACCCGAGGCTGGCATCAAGAGAATCAAATG
Organism: Picus viridis; assembly: GCA_033816785.1. Lineage (NCBI taxonomy): Eukaryota > Metazoa > Chordata > Aves > Piciformes > Picidae > Picus > Picus viridis. The sequence continues at coordinate 41,822,987 of CM066575.1, read as the reverse complement.
TCCCTGCTCATTATGGTGAATGGGAATTGCATACGTTAGAGTCTCTGGGACTCTTAGTGTCTGTGAATAACTCCCATTAACATTTATGGGGGTATGCATATTGAGGGAAAGAAGAGAATAGGCTCCCAGTGAGAAGAGAGCAGACTCCAGCAATTCTATTCATATCACATTGTGTGCTTTGGTCTTTACTAATCTCAGCAAAGTATCCTCATGCAAGGCTCCTGAAGTGGGGATTTTTATTTTTTTTATCTCCATGGAAATTGTATTTTTTTGAATAAGAAAGGTGACAAATAGTTAGCTTATGCTCCAGTAAATCCACAGTCAAATTATCTCATTTAAATATCCATTCACCTCTCAAAACAAACATAGAAGTTGAGACTTTGCAGATACATTCTTCGCTGCAGTAAGTAGGAAACTCCTTTGTCCTTGTTCTGGCTACATCGAGGTCTGCTTATTTCCTCACATACACCTGTGTTCTCTTGTAAGCATTTTTACCTGTCAAATGAAGGTCTCTCCCTTTGTCATAGAGCCAATAGGCTTTCACAACATGAGCCGTTTCCCAAAATTTCCACAGAGCTACCACCAACAGCACAGCTTCACCACAGGGTAAGATAAGCACAGGCTAGGCAGTGACAGGATTTTCACTCTTGCCTGCACTGAGCAAGATTAAAATGCCAGCAGCCAGTCCTCCTCAGCCTCTCTGACTGTTGTTATCATCAGGAGAGGTGAATCAGTGCTGTACAAATGCTGGGAAATCTAAAGAAAAATGTTAGTGCCAGCAAAAGCACAGAGGCTTAACTGAAGTGCTGATAGAGAATACTTTGGGCAGCAAGAACTGGTAGTTGTGTAACAGGGAGAGAAAAACCTTCAGAACCTGCCTTTTTGTTCTTCAAATGCACATATGAACATTTTCATTTAGCTAAGGTTTAAACTGAGGTTGTGATTTTAAAAGTTAATGGTTCTATCTCATCTGCAAGCAAGTAACACTAGTGTGACTACATTATACGTGTTTCTCCCCTCTTCTTCACACTGACAATGATGAAAAGAACCCTGCACAAACTAGGTTTTTTTCACCTCGAATTCAGAATTCTTTTCATATAATAGCAAACGAAGAAACATTCAATGTCTCCTCAGATTTTGCTGACATTTGAATTCTTACAAACCTGGGAAATGTGTAAATGTGAAATATTACTGTTTGCTAGAAATTAGGCAGCGACCTAGAAGTTTACACCACAAATTCTCAGCACCGCAGGGCAAGTAGTAACTCCCATAAGACAAAGGACAAGCTTGGACTATTCTGTGTATCTGTATATCCTTCCCCAAAACTAAGAAACCAAAAATAAGGTCCAGGAGCTTACCAAAATCAAGACACACAACCTGGCAGGATATTAGCTTCTCATTTGTCCAACCCTTTGAAACCAGCCTTCAGGAGAAGGTGCAGAAGACCATTCCCCCTCAAACAATAGCCCCATGGAGCTAATTTCCAGCAACTAATTACAACCCAAACACACAGAGATTAGTGAGATGACATCCAAGCACACAAGTGTTTGTGATGATGCAGGTGTTACAAGGTATTTTGGATGAAGTTAACTACACTTGTGCTACAGGGTCATTAAACCGTACTCATTCTCAAGAGCAGTCCTTTCTGCTGACTAGCCACTGCTATGGAAATGAAAAGTTCTTACAGAGCAGCCGTACCCTGTGCTCAGCATGCCTAAAGCTGCGACAAAGCCAAACAGAACCGACTAAGTTTTGGAAACAATCTTTGCTGCAGTTGCCTCATTAGCAATATTTAGTCTCCTGACAGATCTGAATGATAAATATTTGTTTCATACATCACAAACTTTAGAATTTCAGTGATGTAGGTGAAAACCCTTGGCAGCGAGTTCATAAGGATACGGCAACTAGTTAACTATGTAAGGACACAGGGCAAGCAATTTGCTTCAGCCTATGGTAAACAATGTCTTTGTGTCACTGTAGGTGTTCTCTATTGTCCTGGTGCTTTGCTTGTCCCTCTTTTTATGATGCTGTCAATGGCTGCTGTAGGCTTGCAAAACAAACAGATGCCAACATCAAAGGACAACACTATTCTTCAAAGCCTCTGCTGTTTCTCTTCAAAATAGGGGCTTTTTTTCTGACATTTCACAATCCTGACAGCGTTTTCTTCTTTATGGTGTTCCCACAAGCATTGTAGTTTAGCGTGTCGTCCAGTTTCTGGATTATGCAGTAGCGTGCAGAGCAGAACAAAAAATGTCAGTGTAACTGAGGAGAGATTCAGGATTTGTTTTCAGCAGCCAAAAACTTAGCCAGTAAGCGGCAAATAGAAGTTGCCATGTGGAAGGAACTGTAATTAGACACAAACCAGACTGGTAACAGCGACAGTGACAGATGCCCCTGAGATAGATAGGTGATCAATAGACAGTCTAATCTTTTGTTTTCAAACCATTATTGATAGTACATCTTAAATTAAATCATCATTCTGTAAATGTTCAACTTTCAGAAAAAAAAGCATTCTGCATTTTTTTTTTAGATTGAGCAGCAACTGAAAGGCAGATACATCAAGTTCAGAACAAACTAGTACTTCAACATTTGTAATTAAGCATGATAACCAATTACAAAAATACCTAGAACAGCTCATGAATCACTCTCTCACATCAGAGGTTTCCTAATCAATTTGAAATAACTAGACACCACTATAGAAAATAAACAAGATCACAGCATTTGCTAATGAGTCTCAAAAATGGATTTTACTGCATGAAAATGTTCATTGTCAGGAGAAAGCCTGCGTTGCCAAAATCTTTAGGGGCATTTCTTTTTGCATTTGATCAAAGTCCTCTGTTCTGTTCTTCTCTCACATCCTCTACAACTCTCTACTTCTTTTCCTTCTCTCCCTTCAGTAAGTTGGTGTTACCAAAGTGGTACAGTAACTGCCAAAAATATATATCCGAGTAAGACCCTTGTGCTGAAGTAGGTAAAATCCACTTCAATTATTACTTAATTCATCTATGTTACACTGATCACCTCAAATATAAATATGGAGACATAATATTTCTGAAAAAAAAAAAAAATCATATGGCAGAAGATGCAGCAGCAGAGCTGGGAAGTGCACACCCAGGTAATGTATTATGCCATGAATGATATCACTTAAACATTTGTAAAATGTAAAGCTTTTCTGAGCTCTTCTTCCCCTGGGACTTGAACTCTTGTTGAACAAGCTGTTCAAAGCTCACCACTGATAAAAACCTTCCCCAACAGAAGAGTGACAGTGACTCTTTCTTAGGTAGCCAGTTGCTTGATCCTCCACCACCAAAAAACACCCACACGACTGCCTCCAGGTATCCATGTGACCTCCTTGTCCATAACCCTGCCATGTTTGGAGCAAGAGGAGATCTAATGATAATGAACTATCTTGAAAAAGGAATTGCAAACTAAGTCCCAGACCCTGCAATCAATTATTCATGTGAGTAACTCTGAACTCAGAAGGAGTACCCATAGGCATAAACTTACAAGGGAAACAGTTGGCAGGATCAAGACCCACAACACAATGTACGAACCCTCTGTGACTCTTATTTTAATTTTCCCCCTTTTTGTCTTTGTTATTGTCCAATTTCACTTACTGTTGCATTTCCCACTTACAGTTAGGAGTAAGAGAAGATGCTATGCCAAAAGATGAAGACAAAAGTTGCTGTTACATTCAGCTGGAAGAGAAAAATATTTAAAATATCTCAAAAAAATAAAGTATTTACAGACCAATTTTATACTTCCAAGGGCACCATGGTAGTTCAAAGAACCTTTATAATAGAACAGAGGAAGAAAGGCAAGTTACTAGTGCACTGAAATAGTCCTAACTTTCCTCAGCCTAATGAATATCATCTTTCTTCAACCCATTAACCAACCTCACCCAGATGATGCTGCAGAGCCCTCTAGATGCAGAATGTTCTAGGTCAATATGCCATGTAGCCCTCAGGCCTATCACAAGAAGAGAAAGGACTTCTCTTACAGTCTTCCTCCCAAAGAAAACAGGCTCAAACGCCCCTGGGCCAAGTCGATGTCGCCTCTAGAAAATCCCAGTGCTTTAAAAGAAACACTACTTTGTCTTGGCACGCAACTAAGGGAGTGGATGAGATGACTTAGGATCATAGAATCATAGAATCAGTCAGGGTTGGAAGGGACCACAAGGATCATCTAGTTCCAACCCCCCTGCCATGGCCAGGGACACCCTACACTAGATCACGCTGGCCAGAGCCTCGTCCAGCCTGGTCTTAAACACCTCCAGGGACTGGGCCTCAACCACCTCTCTGGATAACCCATTCCAGGCCTTCAACACTCTCATGGTGAAGAACTTCTTCCTCACATCTAGCCTGAATCTCCCCATTTCCAGCTTCATTCCATTCCCCCTAGTCCTATCACTACCTGAGATCCTGAGAAGTCCCTCCCCAGCCTTCCTGTAGGCCCCCTTCAGATACTGGAAAGCCACAATGAGGTCACCTCGGAGCCTTCTCTTCTCCAGACTGAACAGCCCCAACTCCTTCAGTCTGTCCTCATAGGAGAGGTGCTCCAGCCCTCTGATCATCCTCGTGGCCCTTCTCTGGACACGCTCCAGCACGTCCACATCCCTCCTGTAATAGGGGCTCCAGAACTGGAGGCAGTACTCCAGGTGGGGTCTCACCAGAGCTGAGTAGAGGGGGAGAAGCACCTCCCTTGACCTGCTGGTCACACTTCTCCTGATGCAGCCCAGGAGCTGATTGGCTTTCCGGGCTGCAAGCGCACATTGAGAGCTCCTGTTGAGCTTCTCGTCCACCAGCACCCCCAAGTCTCTCTCCTCAGGGCTGCTCTCCAGCCAGTCACTGCCCAGCCTGGGTTTGTGCCTGGGATTGCCTCCACCCAGCTGCAGGACCCTGCCCTTGCTCTTGTTGAAGCTCATGAGGTTGGCTTGTGCCCACCTCTCCAGCCTGTCCAGGTCCCTCTGGATGGCATCCCTTCCCTCCAGCGTGTCCACTGCACCACACAGCTTGGTGTCATCAGCAAACTTGCTGAGGGTGCACTCGATGCCACTGTCCATGTCACCCACAAAGATGTTGAACAAGACAGGTCCCAGGACTGATCCCTGAGGGACTCCGCTTGTCACTGGCCTCCATTGGGACATGGACCCGTTGACAGCCACTCTTTGGGTGTGGCCATCAAGCCAATTCTTTATCCATCTAGTGGTCCATCCATCAAACCCATGTGTCGCCAGCTTGGAGACCAGGAGGTGGTGCGGGACAGTGTCGAAGGCTTTGCTCAAGTCCAGGTAAACGACATCAGTTGCTCGCCCCTCATCTATTAATGCTGTCACCTGCTCATAGAAGGCCACCAGGTTTGTCAGGCAGGATTTGCCCTTGGCAAAGCCATGCTGACTATTCCCAATCACCTCTTCACTGTTCTTCTGAGTCATTAGTGCCTCCAGGAGGATCTGCTCCATGATCTTTCCGGGCACAGAGGTGAGACTGACTGGCCTGTAGTTCCCCGGTTCCTCCTTCTTGCCCTTTTTGAAAATGGGAGTAATGTTTCCCCTTTTCCAGTCTGTGGGGACTTCCCCACTCTGCCATGACTTCTGGAATATAATAGAGAGGGGCTTGGCAACCTCATCTGCCAGTTCTCTTAGCACCCGTGGGTGTATCCTGTCGGGTCCCATGGACTTGAACACTTTCAGGTTCTTCAGGTGATCACGAATCTGAGCTTCACTTATGATGGGCAGTTCTTCCTCCCCGTCCCTGGCATCGTCTGCCATGACACCAGGAGTGTGGCTGGAGGCCCTTGCAGTGAAGACTGAGGTAAAGAAGTGATTGAGTACCTCAGCCTTTTCCACATCACTAGTGATTAATTCACCACTTTCCTTTCTGAGGGGGCCCACACCTTCCCTAGTCTTCTTCTTGCCATTAATATACCTATAGAAATTCTTAGTGTTCCCTTTAACCCCCTGGCTAGATTCAGTTCAAACTCTGCTTTGGCTTGCTGTTGATCAGATGACTTGCTGTTGATCAGATAAAACCTAAACATATAAAAGCTATTGTTCTACAGCTAGCTGCATCTCATACTTTGAAATACACAAACTTATGACTTAAGAAACAGATTGATAAGTCAAAGGACTTAATGCCTCACTTCCAGGTTAAAGGTGATGAGATAAAAGCAAAGCAGAAGAAAATTCACAAATAAAGACATTGTAGAAGGTTATTTAAAAAAAAAAAAAAAAAAAAAAAAAAAAAAGAGAATGTTAGGATTGTTGGTGTTGCTGAAGAGTAGAAAAGGATATACATGTCAAGCTTGAAACTCAAAGTAGATCTTCACTTTAATGGCACTGAGAGGGAAAAAAGTAGAGTACCTGCCAGCTTCTGCAAGGTAACTGACCTAGGATAATTATCACTTAACATACTTTGATGTACAACTGTACAAGAATTGCTCAGGAGAGCTGGAACAGTAAACACATGCCTTATGGTGACATTTCTTAGCCTAAAGACAAAGAGCTGGAGTTATGGTTTGAACAAAAGCAGAGCAGCGCTACCTCAAGAATTTTTATAAACATCTCTTCATTACCTCAACTTCGCACACAAAAGCATAAGAAAAAACGAAGTCTGAAAGTCAGAACTAGTCAAAAAAAAGCAAGCTGACCATATGGCAGATGTTTTAAAGGGAGGAAAATTAACCAGCAAAATGTTGCAAGTATTACAGGGCAGAATCTCCATCACTAGAAATGTTTCAGTACAGATGGGACATCAGGAGTTTTGGGGGGAAGGTTTCTTTGTGGGTTTTGGTTTAATTTTGGTTAGTTCAGGTCATAGTGTAGGCCTGCAAGATTGAAAGAAGTTAGACAAATGGCTCACAGAAGTGGCTTCTTCTGGTTGTGCATTTTGCATGTTGAATGCATGAGAAAAAAACTTCTGCAAAACTCCAGCATGTAGCTGAATGACATCTATAACATTTGGGGTTTCTTCCTTTCCTCCATTGTTTCCTTTCCTGCTGCTAAGTTGACCCTGAAGACAGCCAGTGGTTAAGCTTTACACACTTCCTGGCATAATTCCATCTTCTAATTATCAAAACTAAAAAAATACAAAGACCAGTCCTCCTCCCCAAAAGTAAAAAGAGCATAAAAAAGCATTCATAACTGTACACAATTATTATTCTAGTTCTTATGCTGGTTTGAAGTAAATGGAAACACTCCAATCACTCTGCATCTTTGATGCTGCAATACCAACCAGCGCTTTTGGAATCACAAACAGTTGCTTCGTCAGGGACAGTATTAAACATTTGAACATTTATTAGACTACATGAGCCAAAGCCATAGCTAGCGCCAGCAACCACACAGACACAAGGAAACTTTATCAGGGGCTTATTTAAGCCTCTGAGAAGAGATTATCTTCTAATATATCACTAGTTAGCTGAAACTGTAAATAATGCAGTAGTGAAGATTATTCCAAGACCAGACTGCAAGAATAGCAATTTGGACATCTCTTATTTGGGAGATGAGTGTCCTAAGCAGGCAGGGAAGATAAGCTCCTTCTTTTGGGTATGGGCTTTGTGACTTGTAGCATTGATGAATCAGAGACTACTGAACTCATGAAACCCACCTGGAGTATTCCATCCAGTTCTAGTGCTCCCTGCACAAGAAGGATATTGAACTATCGACATGGGTTCAGAGGAGGGCCATGAAGATGATCATAGGGCTGGATCACCTCCCCTACAAGGATAGGCTGCAAGAGGTAGGGCTGTTCAGCCTAGAGAACATTTTGAGAAGACCTTCTGGGTGGCTTTTCAGCACGTGAAGGGGGCCTAAAAGAAAGCAGAGAAAGGCTTGTTGTGATAGGACAAGAGGAAATGGATTTAAGCTTAAGGAGCGGAGGTTTAGACCAGATACTAGAAAGAAACTCTGCAGAGTGAGGGTGGTGAGACACTAGAATAGGTTGCCCAGGAAGGTTATGGATGTCCTCTCCCTGGAGGTGCTCAACACCAG